>JALMQS010000099.1:85056785-85190311 GCA_024734495.1 Forficula auricularia
GTAATACCTACCTAATAATAAACTATAATCCTACGCGGGCGTACCTCGTATTAAAATAAACTAACAATGCCTATTAATCTTATTTCTTTTTCTAATAATTAAAAACTAATTAGTAATTTTAAATTTTAATTCAATTGATTTTATTTTATTATTACATAATAATTAGCATTATAATTCAATAATTAATAAACAGTTAATTTGAATTATTATTATAAATTTGAAATATTTTCCCCTAAAATAAAAATTCTAGAACTTTTTTCCAAAATTTTAGTAAAGCTCGAATGCATATATTCCTTCTATGACTATTAGTATTTATTTAGCTTACGTCATAAACGGGGTTTTCATAGATTAATAAAAATTAAGTAATCAATGTTAATAGATCATGAACCAGGTACGAACTTGTATTTGGCATAAGTACGAATGCCTTAGCTCTACAGTAATCACGCTATCCGCTCTTTTCACTCATTTTCCTCGATTAGATTCTTATGAGTCAACCATACATTTATTAACAATTACAAAATACTGTTTCAAGTCTCGGTACGCTAGAGCTGGAATTAATAATAAACTAATTCTACGCGGGCGTACCTGGTATTAAAATAAACTAACAACGTCTATTAATCTCATGCTTTTTCTAACAATTAAAAACTAATTAGGAATTTTAAATTTTAATTAAATTGATTTTATTTTATTATTAGATAATATTTCAATAATCGATGAAACTGTTTGTATTTAATTATTATAAATTTGAAATGTTTCCAAGATAAAAACCACTGTTTCCTTTTTTTCAGAATTTTAGTAAAGTTTAAATGAAAATTCCTTCCTTCTATAAAGATTAGTATCGTTTTGCTTTTAGTGCAAAAGATAAAAGGGGTCGTTACTAGAATAATAAAAATTAAGAAATTAATCTTTAATTGTATTGGCATAAATGCAATGCCTTAGCTCTACATTAATCGTCCTATCCGTGCTTTTTTATTTATTTTCTTCGATCATATTCTCCAATTAATTTTAATCGCTCAACCACACATTTGATTAAAAAAACCTTTTCAAAAGCCTACAGCTGAGAGTGTATTAATTAATAATAACGCGAAACTTCGGTAAAATAAACCAACAATAATGTCTGTTTTCTCAACAGTTCAAAAACCATTTAGGAACTTCTAATTTTAACTGAATTGATTTTAATTTATTATTAGATAACATTTCAACAATTAATAAACAGTTTTTAACAGTTTAATTATTATAAACCTGGAAATGTTTCCCCCTAAAATAAAAACCACTGTTTCATGTTTTTTCAACGCGACCTTATATCCAAATTTGTTTTTCCCTTTGATCTATATTCTATATTCTATATCGTAGAAGGTTGCTAGATCATCGAGTGTGATATTGTTATATCATTGGTCTTTTGTTAATTTCAGTTTTTGATCTCTGATACGTTCAATCAGAATGTTCATTCTTGCAAACTACAAGTCACCACCATCATGTCCACTATTCCCATTAATTAATAATTGCTGTCGACCTTTCGATTTCTTTCAACTGCTCTATCCTCTGACTTGCTGTCGGATTGTCGCCAAGAGAATGGACAATGAACGGACGAGAACAGCATGAATCAACTAGGCGAAAAATAATACCTGTTTCCAACCGAGACAAAAACAGGTTTCTCATTCTGTTAGTAATTAAGCGACAGGATTCATCAGAGAGAAACCCATCCATCTGGTCTCTCAGTTTCCACTGCTACCACACTCTGCTTAATTATACATAATTGCTAAATATAACAAAAAAGTGGTCAAGTATTTGCAAAAATGTTCCGTAGTTTTTTTTTCTTTTATCATTCAAATTAATTATTTTATAACAAGCAATATATTAACTTTTTCTCAAAAATACTCCCACTAAGGTGATTTTTAAATAAATGATGTCTTTTTCTAACAATTAAAAACTAATTAGCAATTTTAATTAAATTGATTTTATTTTATTATTAGATAATAATTGGTATTAAATTTCAATAATTAATAAACAGTTGATTTTAATTATTATAAATTTGAAATATTTCCAAAAATCACAGTTAGGGATGAAAACACTTTGCGATTCGAGTTTGTAGAATTAAAGAGCGTTAAAATATCAACGTGGTCTCTGGCATACAAAGAGACGAATCTACTCTTATTAAACGAGCAAAAATTGTTTCTTTATATGTATATATATATAAATATTTGTATATTTTTCTATTTTGAAAACGGCTCTACCGATTTTGATGAAACCAACTCTATTAACAAGTTTTGAGGATGAGAAATTGATCTGGCTAGGTCTGGCACTCGACAAAATTCATTTTAATTGATATTTTCTTAATTAAAGTAATTATTTATAAATGAAAATGTTAATAAAAAAGTTTGTTTAAATTTTTTTATTCAATTATCTTTTATTTATTAATTTATTTTTTAATTTTAAATCCTACAAAAATATCATTACAAATATTATTATATATAAGAATTTTCCAATTGAATTAATTAAAAAAACTCAATAAATTGTTATTTAATTAAAAAAAAATAATTATACGGAATTTATTTATATACCTTCTATATATACACATAATCTGTGGGCCACTATAAGGATAGAAATTCAAAAACTGGGTGAGAGATGGGGGTGGACGTGAGGGGTGCAGCGGTTTGGGGTCCGGGGAGGGGGTCCAGGGGGCTTGTACTATATATATTTGTATTTTTTTTAATTTGAAAATGGCTCTGAAATAAAAATCGATCTTTTTATCAGAATTTTAAATTAAAAATATTAATATTAATATATAGCTTCTAACTGAAGCAAAAAGTTACTGAGCATCGCTCGGGGGCTCCAGGTTCTTTCCATTAAAGGGGTAAATAGAGTATTTTTTATTATTAAAAATAAAAAAAGTAAAATATATTAGCGAACTATAAATCTGATAAAACTTAAATTTGTAACTGTTATGGTGTAGGTGTGTGGGATTAGCACATAAGAAAAAAATGTGCGGAATGTTTTTCACCCACAGAGTCACACCTGTTGAGTTGGATTCCAAAAAAGAAACAGATCATATTTTATTCTAATTGTCATGTAATTTTAAATTCCATAAACGGTTGTAATTTTTTTTCCTGATCAAGTAATTACTATCAACAACTGTAAATTGAATACCATTTTTGAATTGAATAGGAAATAGTTTTCCACTGAGTGTATCTGTTTGTTCTTTATAGCAGATGGATGAATTATTTATGAAACGACCACCTTGACCATTTGGCCAGATTAAGCATTAAGGTTCGGGTCAAGGCTTACAATCTGATCTCGAACCAATAGTCTCTGTCCTTCGAAATTCTATCAAGACAGACACACCTTCATTTAAAATAAAACACCGTTTTTCAAAAATCCAACCGGATATAAGTACAAAAATATTCCCTCCTTACAACACTATACCCCGCAAAAAAACACTAAAAAAAAAACAAACTATAAATAATATTAGTACATTGAAGTAAATTATTGATTAACAGCTGCAAAGCCTCACCTTCGGAGGGCATCTTGCTGGCCAAGGGGCTACGTCCCTTGGATTCCGTAGTGGGTTTTAAAATAATAACTTGAATTTCCTATTGATTAATAAATTTTTATTTGTAATTAACGCTAAAGTTCCTCATGGGTGTAAAAGTTCACTTTTTAAGAATCCCACCTAATATGACCCCTCAGGAGTATATGTTTCAAATTTCAAATCAATAAGTTAACCCGTTTTACGTGGAGATCGGTGAACATAGAGATATACAATCCTAAAATTATGGGTCTTTCAAAAGTCGCGTCTAGATGTTTTTTAAAAATAAAACATGTAAATACTTTGATTTTTCTGATGTTTTTTATTTTTATAAAAATAGGGCTCTCAACAATTACTTACCTACTTGGATGCGTGAAAATGAAGTCGGTTAAAAAAATAAGATCATTTAAATGTCCACCACGAGCAACTCTACAGGCTTTTATGACAGAACACCGAAATTTTAAAGGACAGGTTCACCCATTTCAGCACCATCGACCCGAATGTTGTTTTTCAGCTGTGCAATTGTTGTTGGCTTATTCACATAGAGTTAAATTAATTAATTTAAATTTCCTGTTATTAATAAATTTTATTTGTAATTAATAGAGATCGTGGTGTTGGTGCAGGTGAAACATCTTTAATAAAAAAAGTAAAATTTATTAATTTAACTATAAATAATAATATTAGTAAGTTGAAGTAAATTATTGATTACCTGCTGCGAAGCCCATCTTCGAGGAGGCATCTGTTGCTGGGCCAAGGGGCTACCCTGTGGGTTTGAAAAATAATTATATAAATTTGTTATTTTTAATAACTTTTATTTGTCATGAATTATTAGTGGATTTTAAAATAATAATTTAAAAATTTTGATTTTAATAAATTTTATTACTGGTCACGAACTATTAGACTTCGGGCTTTTAAAATAATAATTTTAAATTTTTTAATTTTTAATAAATTTTGATATGTCATGAACTATTAAATTGAAAGTTTTTGCCCGAGAGTAGCAGGAATTTTTGTATATTGAATGGATGACAGTAAAAGAGTGTGTCTTCTGCATATAGTATAATAAAAATTTGAGAATTCCAGCGGAAAGACACACTCTCTTTATTGTCTCCTTCATGAACTATTAGTAGGTTTTAAAATAATAATTTAAATTTCCTATTTTCAATAAATTTGATATTTTGTCATGAACTATTAGACTTGGGCTTTAAAAAATAATTGGAACTTTAATAAATTTTATTTTGTCATGAATTCATTAGTGGTATTAAAATAATAATCGAAATTTCCATATTTTTATACATTTTAATTGTCCTGAACTACTAGTGAATTTTCACATAATAATTTGAAGTTCCTTTTTTAATAAATTTTATTTGTCATGAACTATTAGACTTGGGCTTTTAAAATAATAATTTAAAAATTTTAATATTAATATATTTTATTTGTCATGAACTATTAGACTTGGGGTTTAAAAATAATAATTTAAATTTTTTAATTTTAATAAATTTAGAGTATGTCATGAACTATTAGACTTGGGCTTTAAAATAATAATTTAAAAATTTTAATATTAATATATTTTATTTGTCATGAATTATTAGTGGGTTTTAAAATAATAATTTAAATTTCCTATTTTTTTATACATTTTAATTGTCCTGAACTATTAGTGAATTTTTCATATAATAATTTAAAGTTCCTATTTTCAATAAATTTCATTTGTCATAAACTATTATTAGGGGTTTTCAAAATAATAATTTGAATTTCCTAAATTCAATAAATTTTATTTGTCATAAACTATTATTTGGGGTTTTTAATATTAAAAAATCACGTCGGCGTGAGTCGTGCTATTCAAGCCGATTATAATAAGTAACATATCGACTTTTCTTATTAAATAAATACAATTATTTTATAAAATGTCAAAACGTTTATTTTAAAAATCCAAACGTTTCGGGAGAAATTTCCCTTCTTCATTAATGGAAATTTGGGCAAATTAGTTGCTTTAAAAAGGAAATAAAGATATAAAATGTATTAGAAAAATATTTTAGAAATCGTTGGCACTTAAAAAATCAGCTAAAACCCTATAAACTATACTAAACTATGTTTAAAAAAGAATCGGTTAATCATGATTATATTTATTATAAGCGGCTTGGGGCGACGTGATTTTTTTTAATTTTAAAACCGTCTAATAGTTCACGACAAATAAAATTTAATAAAATTAATTATTTTTAAATCTACTATGCACCCCGGCTAGCAAAAGATGCCTGCATAAGGCGGGCTTCGCAGCTGGTAAATATTATCTATCTACTCTTATTAAACGAGCAAAAATTGTATATTTATTTATTTGTTTGTTTATATATTTGTATCTTGGTTGTAGCCTTGCAAACCACTCTGCCGATTGATTCGATGGGAATTCGCGGGTTAGGGGTTTTTTGGGGTGACAATTCGATTTGTCACGGCCCCATCTCTTCGAGAAAATTGTTTTTGATGGGTTTTTTCGTAATCAAATGAATTATTCTCACGTGAGACAAATCCCATTCTTAGGGCTTTAAAAAGGTTTCCTTTTCCTTTTATACCCAGGCAGGAGAATGGGTTGCCTCTAATTCTCAATTCAATGTTCTAAAAGGCCTTGAAGAAAGTATTGTGATTGTGGATTTTAACATATTTTGTTCTCCTAATCTTTAGAAATATTAATAAACGTTTTATAATTGTTTTTATAAAGAACTTTATTTATTTAATAAAAATAAAAAAGTGAGACCAAGAATTTATTTAAAAATAACCTTCGCTTAAGTAGGTCTCATTTTCTGAAAAAACAACACATTTTGATAGGTTTTATTTATTAACAATTGGATGAATAAAAATGAATCATATGGTTGAATCAAAACAGGTGCAGGAGGTGGGGTGCAGTGGTGGGGGATACGGGGTTTCGGGGGTCGGGGTCAAGCGGGGTGGGGGTACAGTGGGCGAATACTATATATTTTTGTATATTTTTTTTAATTTGCAAACGGCTCTAAAATTAAAATCGACCTTTTTATCAGAATTTTAAATTAGAAATAATATTAAAATAAAGATTTTAATTGAAGAAAGAAATTACCGAGCATCGCTCGGTGCCTCCAGGTACTTATATATTATATAGTGAGTGTGTTGGTCTCTGACTCAAGTGGTTGTTCGTTCACACCTACGCACATTCACCGTCTATTTATTTATTAATTAATAAAAAAACCCGCAGATTTGCAAATAGAATTTATCCAAACTCAACAAGCATGGAAACCAGTAGCGATTTAATTACGAATAAATTATTATATTTATTATTAGACAAGAGAGTGGATTTGAAGTAATAAATGGACATTCTATCTCGCCAGTGTACTTAAGATCTTTAAGACACTCTTGAATTCTCTCTCTGGCGTCGATTCATTGAATTTATTAATTTAGATGAAAAAGAAAAAACTTTTTTAAGCACTGTAATCTTTATTATTTTTTTATTTGCTAACAAACGGCTTGAGTGATAGATAAATTTAAAACTTTATACAATTTTGGAATTAATTATTAATTCATAAACTTTTTCCTCACAAATTTTAACTTTTTAACAACAATTTAAAATCTCCCTATATATAAGTAGAGTAAATTTACCAGCAATGTTCAAATTTTTTCCCCTCTAAATTAAACAATAAATAAATAATTAAAATTAATAATAATTTAAACAAATAATGAAAAAATAATATATTAGGGATATAGCTATATTTATATCTATCTATCTATCTATCTATCTATCTATCTATCTATCTATCTATCTATCTATCTATCTATCTATCTATATCTATCTATCTATCTATCTATCTATCTATCTATCTATCTATCTATCTATCTATCTATATATATAAAATAGAAAAGTATGTGGATATATATGTATGTGGAAACGATCTGATTGGCCAGTGCATAGCCAATGCCAAAGCGTTAAATTATTAGAACGATTCTGATTGGTCAGATAGTGATCGTGCTTAGGCAATGTGTTAAATAAATCTTTCCTTATTCTTCCTTATTTTTGAATCAATTTCATTCAGCACATTCTTTCGATACTTACAGTAAGATTTTAAATTTCAATTATTAAATTGGTATGAACGAGACGCTCCCCGCCAGGGGCTAGTGAAACGCCGAGCCGAAGGCCCGATCGTCAGCTAGTATATATATATAATTCTTTGCCCGATCACTCACTCACTGACTCACTCACTCACTCACTCATCATCAAAACAACCAGAACCACTGGACATAGAAACATGAAATTTGGAGAGGATATTACATCTATGACATAGGGGCTCACTAAGAAAGGATTTTTCGAAATTCCACCCCTAAAGGGATCAAAGGGGGCAAAGTGTGTTTTCACTGATTATGCGATATCTCTTAAGGACGATAAAATATCTACTTGGTTTTTACTTATAAAAATACAAAATTAAAATATCTAAAAATTCATTTCAGGATTTTTTGAAATTCGACTCCCAACTATCCAAAATGTGAGTGGGGAAAAAAATTAAAACTCTCTCCTATCTTGATCAAATTTTGTAAAGTTATTCTTTATTACTTTAAAAAACTATTCCTGTAAAAATCAACTATCAAAATTGACTGTATGAGGGCGAAAGGGGGAAAGGGGGGCAAAATATAGAAATTTTTAGCTTTTTTGTAGATTTACTCTTTAGAAAACTGACAGTTATTTATTTGCAAATATCTAAACAAATAATTTCAACCTCCAAAAATGTGATTGGGGGCAAAAATTAATACTCTCTCCGATATAGATCAAATTTTGTAATGTTAGTTTTTAAGACTATATAAAATGTATGCTGTAGAAATCAATAGACAAAATGAGTGCGTGGGGGCAAAAGAGGGGGCAAAATATTACAAATATATATTACAGACCTAATAATCACATGTCAAGACACCTGCCCGGAGGGCCGAGCTGTAGACAAGGGCGGATCCAGGAATTTTTTATGGGGGGGGGGGGGGAGAATGTATATAAGGTGCCCGATGATGTATATAAGATCTACTTTTTATCTCGAAAGTGTGTCGCGATCGAATTGTACAAGCGGGGGGGGGGGGGGAGGCAAAGACGCCACACACACACACAGAATTTTATTTTTAATTTTAAAATTTAAAAAAAAAAAAAATGTATTTTTTTGCCAGGCACGGGCCTCTGTGGGGGGGGGGGCGGTCGCCCCCTCCGCCCCCCTGGATGCGCCCTTGGCTGTAGAGGGCGTGCCGAAGGCACATAAACTAAAAAACAGTTCACTTTTTTCAGATCTACAGGAGAAATTTAAAAAACAACTCTTTAATAAGATAATAATAAATATACGTAGCTATAATATTTAATTTTTATTGAAATAAATCCTAATAAAACAAATATGATTCGTGTTAAACAACAATAGATATTGTATTTTGTATTGTTGGTGGGGTTTCAAGCAAATGATAAATACCTACAATAATTCTTTAAACAAATTTGAATATTTTAATAACTTTTAAGGAGTTCGGTGTTGGTTCTAGGTGAAACATTTTAATATAATAACAAAACTAAGATACGGGGTAGGTTTCACAAAAAAGAAATAAAACAAAATTGAGTTTTGAATTCGATATATTTCGGGGGTTAGCCCATCATCAGGAGTCTAAGAAAACTGATTACATATTGGAAAAATAGTTATACAAGTAACAATTTAAAAAAAAATTTTTTTAATTGTATGTTGTGGGGGGAATGTAGGGGAAGAGGGGGGGGAGAAGTTGTTCTAAGAATTAATATTTTCTATTGAGATTTGAACTGGCTGAAAGGGATCTATACGTGCTATTATAATAACGAATGGACAAGTACCTGAGAAGGTACAACTTGAAAGGTACATGAGAGAGTACAATTACCCTAGTATATTCAATGTGCAAACAATGGAAGGAATGTTTATTTAATTTATTATAACATATAATCAATAATTGTATTTTATACACTTCCAATTGATTATTTAAAATATTTGACTTATTAGAGAGGGCTATTTTTATCTCGGTGGATTCCAAGAGGTCCAATTTAAGGCCTTTTCTTTCAAAATGAATGGGGATAGGGTTATTATTAGAGGGTGAATGGTTAGATTCATGTAAGTGAATTGCGAAGGCTGACGTGGAATCTAAATTAATGTTATCGGATTTGTTGAGATGATTAAGGGCTCTTACATGCTCGGAGTAACGTATTTTGAAAGCGCGACCTGTCTGCCCAATATAAAAAGCGTCACAATCTTGACAAGTTAATTTATACACTCCTGATTTGTCTAATTTATCAATTTTGTCTATTTTATTGTTAATAAATTGGGAGCCTAAATTGTTGTTGTTGTATAAAGCAGGAGTGATTCCATATGATCTAAGGGTATAAGCTAATGGAGATGTCAGATGATTAGAAATGAAGGGTATTCTTCTATATATTTTTTCAGTTCCCGATTCTAATGAGTGTAAGTGTGAAATAGTGAATTTACGTTTGATTTTATTATAAATTTTGTTGATAGTCGAAATGTTATATCCATTATTTAGGGCTATATTCTGAATGATGTTAAGCTCTTTATTGAAATTTATAGTATTCATGGGTATACTGAGGAGTCTATGAATCATTGAATATGGGATGGGCTAACCCCCGAAATATATCGAATTCAAAACTCAATTTTGTTTTATTTCTTTTTTGTGAAACCTACCTCGTATCTTACTCAAGTTTTATTATTATATGAATATTTTAAAGTGAAATGTTTAGAGAAAAGCGAATTCATTTAACAATATATTGTCATTTAATTTTTTTAATAGAATTATTAAAATAAATTATGGAAAATTTACCCACGCAAAACAAAAGAAAACAATTCCATTATCCATTTATTATTATTATTATTATTAATAATAACACAATTAGTACAAGGGAGTTTTTGTTCTCACTGTGCAGTTACTGTTCTTGATGTTTGACAACGAATACATTTATTATTATGATGAGCTTTTCTATCTTCACTCTCCATATGTTTTCATTTATTTATTTATTTATTTTATTATTTTAATTGAATTTCCCAAAGTTGATCAAGTGACCCGCTTTCGATGCTCTAACTGGATGGCATAGTTCTCATTCAAATTTTATAAATACTTTCGCCTCAAGGTGAAGATGGATTTCATCAAAATCGCCATACCTGTAGAATTAACCCCCCCCCTGACCCCCCACTCAACTCTCTCTTTCGACTGAACCATAAATCTTATTCACGACAAAATTGTACAATAATCGCGTTAAACATTCATTCATACACTCTCTATTTAGATATTATATTTAATGATCGTTTAATATTTTAAGCAGGAAAAAAAATATCGATATATCAGCAACTACCATATGTATATAGGTAAGGGAAATTTGCAAAGTTCAGCCGGGGCGGGGGGGGGGGGATATCGCCATAAAACTGACTGAAATCGATGATTTTCAATGTGTAGAAATATCGATGACATAGACAGATAGTAATTTATTATTTATTCAATTTCTATTTGCCTAAATACCTACATTTTTTGGGCAAATAGTTATAAGTACCTGGAGGCACCGAGCGATGCTCGGTAACTTCTTCCTTCAGTTAAAACCTTTATTTTAATATTATTTTTAATTTAAAATTCTGATAAAAAGGTCGATTTTTATTTGAGAGCCGCTTTCAAATTAAAAAAAATACAAATATATATCGTATTTGCCCACTGTACCCCCCACCCCGCTTGAACCCACCCCAGAAACCTCGGCCTACCCCCATATCCCCACCACTGCACCCCACCTCCTGCACCTGTTTTGATTCAACCATATGATTCATTTTTATTCATCCAATTGTTAATAAAGAATTAAGGCAACCCATTCTCTGCCTGGGTATAAAAGGAAAAAGGAAACCTTTTTTTAAAACCCTAAGAATGGGATTTTGTCTACCTGAGAATAATTAATTTGATTACGAAAAAAACCCATCAAAAACAATTTTCTCGAAGATGAGACCGTGACAGATCGAATTGTCACCCCAAAAACCCCTAACTCGTGAATTTCATCAAAATCGGTAGAGTAGTTTTCAAAATAGAACCAAGATACAAACAAATATATATATAGAAACAAATAAATATACAATTTTTGTTCGTTTAATAAGAGTAGATTTGAACAATCAAGAATATATTTCAAGTTTGAATGATTTTAAATTATTTTTATGGTACACAATAAAATTAGAAAAAATGTATTTATAAAGATTCTACGGTTTAACAAAAGAATTATAATAATTAATCCAATACACACCTTGTGTACACCGCCCAGGGCGGTAAACCGGCATATATTTTGTTTACAAGCAAATATAGAATCTGTTTACAATGGAATTTTATATTATAAATATATCTCCAAAAATAAATTCGTTTTATTTTTATATCTTAATGTGAAACCTACCAAGTATTTTTTTATTCAATAAAGTGAACTGTGCTCAAATTTTCTTAAAATAAATTGAATATTGATAGAGAGGTATAGATTGAGCTCAAAAAACTATTCTAATTAATTATACTTAATTGTTGCGTCTAGAACCCAATCTTTTCAAACAAATAGAATCCGATAATAATCGGATTATATATATAGTATATAGCTATATCCCTAATATATTATTTTTTCAATCATTTGTTTAATATATTATTAATGATAATTATTATTTTATTTTTTCATATTAATCTATCTAAATAAAAATGTACTGTTACGCTTAAGTGATACGTTGAAGGATCTCCGAAAGTTCTTAACCGATTTCTTTGAAATTTTCACACAACATTCCATTCAAATATACGAGTGTTTTTATATATCGTGATTTTATAGATATCACACCTGTGGCATGCAAAAAAATATTTTTTCGAGGAAACAAAGCCATCATCTCTCTGGGGGTAAAAAGTAAACAAACAAGATTGCCGATAATAGCTTTTCGGAAATCTTTCAACTGTCAATATTATTTTTGTTTAATGGAACAATTTTGACAAGTAATATATAATTCATTTACTGTTTTAATACCTATTCTATAATTATTTGCATTTTCAATTTATTTTCAAAACTATTTTTATTTTTTAATATATTTAAATTTTTGATAAAATCAATTTTGACAGGTAAGCAATATATAATCATTTATCAACGCGTGGTCGGGTCAGCTATTATCTATATAAATTTTAACCATAAAACGAGACGCACCCCCGCCAGGGATAGTATATATATATATATATATATATATATATATATATATATATATATATATATAGCTATATCCCAAATATATTATTTTTTATCATTTGTTTAATATATTATTAATGTAAATTATTGGTTTATTTTTTATTATTTATATAATTTATAAATCAAATAATTTGAAAAAATCAGAAATTATATTGCTATATCTATAAGGGATGTTTTTATTTTTTGAAGAAAATGATGAAAAAACATCTCCTTTGAATATCGGTATTGATCGCTTGGTTTTTCTGCTTCTTCTGATTGATTTGATATTCCCGAGACGTCTTGAGGGTCAAATTTCGAAAGGGAATGGGGAATGAAGTTCGTGATGGCAAAAAGAGTACTAAATAAGTTGTTAGACAAGTTGCGAAGTGACGGGGGGGGATGGGGGGGCGGAACCTTCACCAAATGGGAATGAAGAAAGTCGTCGACATTTTACAGATGATCATGGAAAATCCGTCGGCAACTTGTACTTATTTATTTATTTCAAATAAAAATTGCAATCCATAGAGACTAAAATTGAACTTCGCATTGCAAGTCTATAAAAGTGATTGAGTATGGATAGAGAATACTCAAAGAGCTCTCTTGAATTGATCACAGTACAAACAAAGTATCGAATTTAGAAATTTTTAACATTAAAATGCGGATTTGAATGACAAGTATCTGATTTCGAGAGTCTCGTGTTTCATCAGCCAGTCAGCCGGCTATTGCAATTGCATAACATTTCAATAAATAACCATGCATAAATTAGTATCAAACTTTTCTTTTATATTCTAGAAATAATATTTATCGAGTTTTCCATGCAAAAAGTGCAATTCGACGGAGAGACTGCAATTGAGAAGTAACTTGTATATAACTTATTGTATTGTAGGATTCAGGCATAACACTACAAGTTTCACATCCATTAAAATAATAATTAGAAAAAAATATAGTATTTCATCATTTTATTAAATATTTTAAAATCACAGGGAAGTGGACAAAAAATTAAACAACAGAGTTAGTTATTCAATTTACCAGACGTTTCGTCACTTTATTGAGACTTCATCAGTGGCTGAAAATACTGAATAAAAGAATGAAGTGGCCAATACACCTGTGTTCTCATTCATTTTATAATTTATCTTTTATTTTATGTTAGGACAAGAAAATCTAATATTGTTTTTAGAATGTTTTAATGGAAAATGTTCGTTGCTGGCTGTCTTATAGTTGAGAGATTTTTTACAAAGTGTTATATTGAATGAGGTAAAATAAATAAATAATAACAACCTATTTTTTCAAAGAATTTGTGATAGAATTAACTATGTAAGAAAAATAAATTTGTATCTCTTTTGTTCACTATTTTCAGCCACTGATGAAGTCTCAATAAAGTGACGAAACGTCTGGTAATTTGAATAACTAACTCTGTTGTTTAATTTTTTGTCCACTAAAATATTTAGAAAAAAATATATTTACCTATATAGATTTTACGGATTATCAATGGAAATATAATCATTGATTCTTGTATATGTACACCGCCCAGGGCGGCAAACTTGTACATAAATTATATGTACAGGTTAGATTTTCAAACAATTAGAATCCATTAACAATCGGATTATATATATATAAATATAACTATATCCCTAATATATTATTTTTTGATCATTTGTTTAATATATTATTAATTATAATTATTTATTTATTTTTTAATTTAGAGGGACATTACCAAAAAGGAACAAACAACCTAATTACAACATAATCAATGAATAGAAGAAAAATAAGAAAAAATGTGTGTGTTTGCGTAATGATTATTATATAAACGTTCACTCACTTAGTACATTCCAATAGTGAAGCTTAAAATATGATTTTAGATTGTGCAGGGTTCAAAAAAAAAAAAAAAAAAAAAAATCACAAAGCAAATTAACAATCCATATCGATTTTGAAAAAAAAATCATCGACTGTTATTATATCTTGGCCCCTTTCGTGGGACACCTCTTTTAGGGTCCTAGAAACGGGACGGTTGGCAAATCAAGTCCTTAGGTCTATTATGGGACCTAGTATATCAGGGGGGCATTTTTAATAATAAATTACCTTTATAAATAAAGGGATGTTAAGATTAATTTGAAAATAAAATTATTTACCCATAAAATTAATATTTATAAATGAAATCTTCCAATTGTGTATTAATACACACAAGTAGCTCTACTGCAAATTAACACCGCCCAGGGCGGTAAACTGGTATATATAAATTGTATGTTCAGTTTAGACTTTCAAACAATTAGAATTAGTTAACAATCAGATTATATATATATAAATATATCTATATCCCTAATATATTATTTTTTGATCATTTGTTTAATATATTATTAATTAAAATTATTTATTTATTTTTTAATTTAGAGGTAAACAAATTTGAACTTATACACAAGTATCTCTAACTGGAAATTGACACTAAAACAAATAGTGTTCAGGACTTTTCGAACACCCTTTATCAAATTTCGAATAACTATACTACTTCTTCTGGGTACGCAATATGTTAAAAATGCATCTTAAGACTATATAAGAATTTGATCAGGATAACGTTTTCAGGTCTCATTAATGCTATCCTGGGCTTTGATATGTTAATTATGGGCCCAATCAGAAGAAAATACCTCCTTTAAAAACAAAAAACAAAAAAAATGGTAATTATTTAGTGCGGCTCATTGAGAATATTTATTTTATATATGTATTTATATAGATTCTACTGAATAACAAAAGAAGTATAATAATTAATGGAATGCAGGGCGGCAAACTGGTATATAAATTGTATGTACAGGTTAGATTTTCAAACAATTAGAATTCGTTAACAATCGGATTATATATATATATATAGAAATATATGTTATCCCTAATATATTATTTTTTTCATCAGTTTAATATATTATTAATTATAATTATTTTTTAATTTAGAGAGAATATTAGAGTGCTCCTCATTGAGACTATCATTATAAATAAGGGAAATTTTACTATATATTAAAGTAAAAGTCGTAAAAGAATCTCGAAGCATCTTCTTTTTCTATCAGGACTGTAATTTAGAAAAATGACTGTCTTAAGACAGGCTGTCAATTATTATAATTACAGTAAAACATATTGATGATTGGTATTGGTAGGCGAAAAAGTAAAAATACTCGTGTGTAATATATTCCTTCACACACACACACACACACGTCTTTTTACACGTTTAATAACTATAAACAAAAATTAACATATTTCCTTCATTTTTGAGTTTTTCTCTTCTTAGAACCAACCTATAGTTAATTAACACTTTACATATTTATTTATTTATTTATTTAAAAAAATACATAATTAAAAAAATAAAATGTGAAAACATTATAGAAAATCCATCATTTCAAGGTGTTTTTTAAGATTCAAGGTTTCGTTCGGTTAAGGATAAGGAAAGTTTGGTTCGTGTATTTTTCTGATTCTGGTTCATAATCCTAACGGATAGTAAATATGTCTGTCTGTCTGTCATACGTGACAGTTGATCATCATCGTAATATTCAATTATAGAATAACAGTGATGTAGAATGCACTAGTTAACTGCGCTAGACTACAAACTTATAGGTATACACGGCGAGGACTAAATAAAGGTCGATGGCAAATATATCAACACACACACAGACAGAAACAAACAGAAACAGTTAATAATCAGAACATATTATTTATTAGTTATATCCATAAGAGATGATTTTACCTGCGAAGAGTGGTAGCTCTTGTTAAACTATTTATAAATTGCATTATATTAAACTGTTTGTGGATTTTAAAATGATTAAATTTAAATTTGTAGATGAAATTCAATTTAGTGTTTTCTTATTAGAACATTGAACAAGGCTAGAAAAAAAACACTCAAGTTCCTCATGGGTGTAAAAGTTCACTTTTACTTTTTATGAATTACACCGATTACTTGAGCCCTCAGGAGTATATGTTTCATATTTCAAGCCAATCGGTTGAGCCGTTTGAGCTGGAGATTGGTGAACATAGAGGTATACAATCCTAAAACTATGGGCCTTTCAAAAGTCGTGTCTAGATGTTTTTTAAGAATAAACCATGTAAATACTTTTATTTTTTTTGTTTTTATAAAAATATGGCTCTTTTGAAAAATATCATCATTTAAATATCCCCCACTAGCAAGTCTACAGGCTCTCATACAAACACCTAAATTTTGAAGGACGCGTTCACACATTTCAGCATCAAGTTTATCAATTTCGACCCGAATGTTGTTTTTCAGCTGTGCAATTGTTGTTGGCTTATTCACATAGACTTTACTTTTCAAAAAAGCCCCAAAGTAATCTAATGGGGTTAAATCGCACGATTTTAGACACCATTACGTGAAATTAATCGTCCTGGAAACTTAGACCTAGTGATGAGCAAAGCAAGACCATAAACCAAGATCAATTCTGCTCATCCCTAATTAATATAGGCAGAGGGTGTGTTTGTAAAGTCTTAGGGTGTTTAGAAAGTCCTGATCACTTTTAAGAAAAATATTATTATTATTTTGTTTTTGAGTATTAATATTAGTGATGAGCAAATCAAAGTCTTGCCTCATCACTACTTAGACCGCAATAGCTCAATGTAACTTTAATAACTTTAATGCGTTGTTCTAGAGCAGCGGTTCCCAACCTTTTTTTGACCAGAGACCACTTTGATTTTGTTATTATTAGCATGGACCACAAGGGTAAAAATAAACTGTTTCAATCTAAAAATAATCTTTAATCACAACGTTTAATATAAGTAATCATAAAATTCAAAAGTAAAATTAATTAACAGTGTTATAGTTATTGAAAACATATAATTTTTAGTAAATAATTCAGTTTGCTTCAATGAGATTGTTGAGCTTGCATCTTCTGTACAATTTCTTGAATTCTTAGGGTGATATTTTTGCCCAAAGCTACACGCATTTCATCAGTAAATCAGAAAATCCTTGTTAGAATAAATAATTTGTTGAGAAAAGCATAAGATAACGCAAAGCGATTTCTCTAATTTTATTGTAAGAAATTGCTTTTTTACACCAAAACTGCCCCAAAGAATCAGATTCAAATGCGTCCTTACAGTTTTTATCATTTTGTAATTCAATAAGTTGTTCTTGGATTTCTTCTGCAAATTTTCCAGCATTAGTACTAAAAGGATTGCCTATCAGTTTTTGGTGAACTTCAGTTTGAAATCTTTAGTGGACCATATTTTAGGTCTTATGGACCACTGGTGGTCCGCAAACCACTGGTTGGGAACCACTGTTCTAGAGTGTAAACTATCCATGGTTAAAATTGTACATGTGTCCACTTCACAAATGTCAAAGATGAAATAATAAGAAGGTATAGTTCAGAAATTATTTACTACTAACATCTAGACATGACTTTTGAAAGACCCTTTATTATACTGATATATAATAATATCATTATAATGTATAATTTCTTCTTATCTGCTTGTGAAAATTTGGAAGCAAAGTTTTCTTCGGGTATTTGATCAGTTAAGAAATAAGGAAAAGAGAAAGAGGTGGAGAATGAGAGAAAGGCAAAGAAAGTGAGTGTGAAGCAAGGTGAAAAATAAAGCCTTGCCGAAACGGCTATAAAGAACCGAGCAAGTGAACAAGTGCAGCCGCATCAATTGGGTCTCTGGGTCATTAGAAACCGCCGTGGTCGTCTCGGAAGAGATGCTCATCTTCAGCTGATGCCCGGGGCGAAAAACCTGTCACCCTCACCTAACCTAAACGATTGAAACAACTTTCGTTAATGATGCTAAGCACACACCCATCCATCCCACCACTTTTACTACTTACCAATTCAGCACACCGAAAAAGTTTAGTTTTTATATCAAATGATCCCCCCCCCCAAAAAAAAAACCCGGATATCGAAATCTTCCGTCTTCCGTCTGTCGACTCCTCATCCAAGACTGGTTCAGAAAGACGAAAGGACAACAAGATCTTCCTCTATTAGCACACTTTCGCATCTTTTGATTGCAATTTTTACCCTTCTCTATTATTTACATACCTACCTTGAATGAACTAAAAAGATTCAAAAATTGGCTCTAGAAATATAGGAGCTGGTATATCTATCTTCCAGATGAGCACTCGCATAACGTAGGTACTATATAACAATAAAAACATAGAAACATAGAAAACTTTTTAGATCTCAGGATACTTACCACATGAATCGTAAAGTTTTGGTAAAATTTCGACATTCCGAATTTTTTCACAAATTAAGTGGATATTGATGAGGCAGACCAAAAAAAGAAGAAGATAATTTGCACTATCTTTTTATTCATAAAACCGACGTTTCGGAGGCTATTCCCTCCTTCTTCAGGGTTTTGAAAAGTCAGTGAAGGAAATCCAATACGGCATTCCTCTGTCTCCTATTCAGTGGCAGTAACAATAATATCTACTAATTATTACATTATAATTCTGCTGAGAATGAAATACAAGATATTATTGTTACTGCCACTGAAAGAGGAGACAGAGGGGAATGCCGCATTGGATTTCCTTCACTGACTTTTCAAGGCCCTCAAGAGGGAGGGAATGGCCTCCGAAACGTCGGTTTTATGAATAAAAAGATAGTGTAAATTATCTTCTTCTTTTTTTTGGACTGCCTCATCAATATCCACTTAATTCACTTATCAGTCCGTCTCCAAAAATTACTCCTATCTTTTTTGACAAAATTTCCAAACCGATAGATACAACGATATTATTTTGTTATAAAATAACGAGAATAAAATTTTATTTGAAAAAATAGCCTTTGAAATTTAATATTATTATTTAGGTGTAACAAGATGTCTGATATACAATATTAGGTATAATATTTAATGACATGATCATATTACATTTTTTTTTTTAATTTTCAATTGGAAGATAATAATAAATGCAAGAAAATCCATAAAAATGGATAAAAATAAATAAATGAAAGCACAAAATGACAATCAAATTCAAATTTGAAAATTGTTTTATTTGTGGATATATGTTATTTTTTTTTATAAAACTAATTAATAAATAAACGATTTGGGAATTGAATAAATTCCAATTCGCCTCTATGTTCACAATCAAATGAATTCTCCCATGATTCTTTCATTTCTCTCTTTCTCGAGTTGCCAACCAACCTAAAATGGTTAACGAGGACATACATGACAGACAGGCTTGAACATGAACATACTCTATAGCTAGAGGGGGGGTGGAGGGAACATATTATTCGATGCAGTTGCTTTTGCTCGTTAATTAATTTATTATATAAAAAAAAACAATCTGACGATTTTTATTATCAATTGAAATGAAAGTTTCGCATTTTCTTTTCTATTTAATTGATGGAGTTAGGTTGTTCGAGCTATAGACATACTACAGAGTCAAATTGTGCTCAAAAGGGCCCTTGTGGGGAAAGTTTTGGGGTAGTTTGCAAATATATGTTTTTTGGGGCGTTGAATCAAATCTGAGGCCCCCTCCAAAATTTCCATATTTTGTCGGTTTTTTGCTTATAACTCAAAAACTATCGACTTTTCGTAAATAACCTTCCTATTTAAAATGAAAGTTCATAAAATTTTACAAATTTTATGACTTTGGTTTTTTCTCCGACCAACCGTTCGGGCTCAAGCGCAAGATCCAAGTTTTTGACATCGGCATACCCCCCCGGATCACCCAAAAACTGGCACTTTTTTCCGATATTTTCCCATTTTGACCATGAAGGAGTACGTTTTCGACAAAGACCACGCCATACATTTTTAAACTAGATTACATTTGCTACCATTCAAACAAAGTTTCATCTTAATTGGATAAATGGTAATCCGTACGCAAAATAGAGGTTCATTTTTTGAAAACTTCAATTTTTGCAAAAAGGTTGGTCGAAGAAACAAACCTAAATAATGAAATTTGTCGAAAATTTTATGAACTTTAATTTTTAATAGGAGGATTATTTACGAAAGGTTAATAGTTTTTGAGTTATAAGCGAAAAACCGCTAAAAAATGGACATTTTCATCTTTTTTGCATTTTCTACAATGTTGCGTCATGAAATTTTGGTGAAAGGCCTCAGATTTGGATTCAAATCCCCGAAAAACATATAGTATATGGAATAAAATCAGAACTTCCCACATAATTTGACTATGAGTCCCAGAGATATTTATCGCAAAATATAAGATAAAATTTGAAATTTTCTTGATATTATGGCTATTAAGCACCACAATATTAGCTAGTTGCTATCTTATATAAAATGAATTCGTTTAATAAACCATTCTAAGCTTTTAGGTAACATTTACTCACATTTAAATACCCAACTATTAAATTTAACTATTCCACTGTTTTACTCAAATAACAATATTTTCATAATTTACTTATCGGTGGTTGGTTCAAATAGCGGCCTCTTAACTATTAATATATCTAGAGTTGCTCCAAAAATATGAGAATACTTAAAATACGTATGTCATTACATACATCGTTTCAGAAACCCTGTTTTATACCATATTTGTACCTAGATTATTCTTCTCTATGGATAATGTAAAAAAAAAAAAAAACACTGTTCTGGGCTTTAAGCATTCACTGAGTTGTTATGTTCGTATCCCCTAGACCTGAAACTTGACCTAATTAAATAATTAAATTTTTCACTTTCATTGAAATCATGTGATGTTAATCATGATCATTTGAAGGAGAAATAGTTTAAATGACAGAAATTATTTGAGTCTCGTTATATGGATAAAGTAAAAAGAAAAATCTAAATCTATATCCTATACTCTTTAATTAAGTATTTTTGGGATTGAAAGACAAATCGTTGGTTTAGAAGAAGACAACTCAAAAATCGTCTTATTTGAGATTTTTATATATCAAACTACTATTTATTTTCAATATATTTACGTGGAAGACAGTCACAAGCTGTAACTCGTGAATAAATTGTGACAGTTTATCTTCCCATAAATAATGTATATTGAAAATAAGTAATACTTTGATATAAAAATCTCAAATATCACGATTTTTGAATTGAGACGGTCTTCTTCCAAACGTCCAAACCAACGAAATATTAGAAGTATCGAAGTTGCTATTGCATACGATTTCAATAAAAAAAACACACACTTAAAAATATATTCTTTTATATTCTACAAATAATATTTATTGTGATTTACTTGCAAGTTTACGAATTGCCAATTTTCCGATGCTGATGAAATTGAGTAAAAATATGCCCGAAACTTTAGCATAATTTTATAAATCAGGCTGCAAATTGATAACTGAAACTATTCACAGAATACAAATATTTTTACAGATTATAATATGGATTAACAAGTGAAATATAATACATTGCATTTAATATGCGCACCGCCACACTATCGCGCTCTAAATATATTGTATATTCATTGTTAGCATATATTATAAAAAAATTAAATTCATTAACAATCGATTTATATATATATAAATATAGCTATATCCCTAATATATTATTTTTTCATCATTTGCTTTGAATATATTTATATATTGTTTATTTATTGTTAGTTGGGTAAATAAGTATTAAATTATATAATTTTAATATAAATGGCTAAAATCACCTATAAAGATTTTAAATAATTTTTTTTTCTCATTAATATATCAAAGAATAATTGATACGTCAACGAGAATTATTTTGACCGCGCTGATTTGAAAAATATATTTTTAGCTGTCAAAATAATTCTCGTTGACTGTATCAATTATTCTTTGATATATTAATGAGAAAAAAAATTATTTAATATCATTATTTCAAGTTAGAAATATATAAGTTAAAATATTATTTTCACTAATACTTGACAAAAATTCCCTACATTAGATTCGCGATTGAATCAAATGTAGAAAACATTGGGCTATAAAGATTTTAATGCACTAGTTTAATTTTAGCTTTAGACTTTATGGTCAAGTATTGTAATCGTGCATGGAAAAAGTGTTGTTTTATTCCTTCGTTTTTTCGAAATATCTCAAAAACGGCTGAAAATATTTTACTAAAAAAAAATTGAGCGAAATTATGGCGTTTTGATCTACAAAAAAACTCTCATCAGTAAACATCAAAAAAATTATGTTTTACGAGATATTAATGATTTTGTCAAAATTTTCTGTTAAGACGTTACCAAATTTGGTGTACGTTCTAGCTCAATAACTAGTGTGAATATCAAAACGAAATTTGATATGTAGATTATTTATATTGACAATTAAGAGATGATTAGATTTTTCACTGAAATTAAACTTAATCAGAAAATATAATATATTTTTAAAGATTATAATATGGATTAACAAGTGAAATATAATACATTGTATTTCATATGCACACTGCCACGCTATCACGTTCTAAATATATTATATGTTCATTGTTAGCATAGATTATAAACAAATTAAATTCATTAACAATTGATTTATATATATATAAATATAGCTATATCCCTAACATATTATTTTTTCATCATTTGCTTTGAATATATTTATATATTGTTTATTTATTATTAGTTGGGTTAATGAGTATTAAAGTTATATGATATTAATATAAAGGGTTAAAATCACAAATAAAGATTTTAATGCACTAGTTTTAGTTTACTTTAATCAATTAACCACAGTTTTTTACTTTATGGTCAAAAAAAGTGTTTTTTTTTGCTTCGTTTTTTCAAAATATTTCAAAAACGGTTGAAAATATTTTAATCAAAAAAAACTTACCGAAATTATGGCATTTTGGTCTACAAAAAAGCTCTCATGAGTGAACATCGAAAAAATTATGTTTTACGAGATATTAATGATTTTGTCAAAATGTCTGTTAGTGTGTTATCAAATTTTGTTTTTGCTCTAGCTCAATAACTAGTGTGAATATCAAAACGAAATTTGAAATGTAGATTCTTTATATTATTAAGAATAAGAGCTGATTATATTTTGATTGAAATCGAATAAAAAATTAAGAAAGGGGGTCTCTTAAAAACTTAAAATGATATTATTTCAGTTTTAAATCCAACTTTGCCTTGTCTTGATGTTCATCTTATTAGAAATGCTCTTCTTTCTAAATTTTAATTTATGTTTTGAATATAATTAACATAAATGGTTACTTCTTATGATGAGTACAACGATAATAATTATATTTAGAGTGTGAAAATTGAATTATCATAAAATTAACGTTGTCCTTGGAAAATAAAATAATAATAAAATTTCACTTGTACTACATTAAATAAATAAATAAATAATTTATAACTATGGGATTAGAAGAATTTTCTTTATTTCTTTCTTTTGTCCGATTCTAATAAATGGACAAAAGGAAAAAGAAACGAAAAGGAGAGTGAATTGTGTACATTTAATATTTAGGTACATGGAATGTATGTAATCTAGGTTCTAGGTAGGGGCCTTTTTTAAATATGAATAGAATAAACCAAAAGAGGCAAGAATTTCTGTTTTCTGTTTCATTTACTATTTGACCCACTCACGCAAAGGTTGTTTTTGTTTGTTTTACAGGTATTGAAAAAACTACAAGTGAAATTTATTTATTTTTTTATTTAGGGTAAGCCAAGGGAAGATGGTTAGAGTTTCATAATTCTCACAAATTAGCATAGAAAGTTGGAATTCAAGTCATTGTGTCCAAAATTAGTGACCATTCGGTTTTATTTTCGAAAATTCTAAATAATTTCTAGTACAATACACTATTTCTTTCCCCACAGATACATACGATTCAAAATTTACTTAACTCCCCAGGTTGGTGATCCTTATTTGGGTTATTTCCAAATTTTTACGCTGATAGAGGCTCATATGGTTCAAAATAAATAAAAAAAAAATTGCCCCCAAGTTTCAAGGCCCTATCTCAATTTTAACATGTGCCACATAGCGATTCAAGTTTCCCATCTAAATAACATAGGGTTTTTGGAATTGAAATATCAATTTTTTATTCCGACCAAAGTAATGGTTCAAAAAAATTGAAATTCTGTAAACTTTATTCTTATAATGGTAGCTATCCTTCAGAATTTTTACAGATTCTTACCTATTATAATTTTGGAGTTGCAGCTAGATAAAATACTGCTATATCTTAGTGTAAGTTTAAGTAATAGACTCCAAAATTATAATAGCTAAAGATCTATAAAAGGTTTTGAGGGATAACTACTAAAGGGTCTTTCAAAAGTCTTGTCTAGATGTCAGTAGTAAATAATTTCTGAACTCCATCTTCTTTTTATTTCATCTTTGACATTTGTGAAGTGGACACATGTACAATTTTAACCATGAATAGTTAGATGCTATTTTTCCAATATGGCGGCGCGAACGGCAAATATACGAGGTGGAAAAGTTAAAATTCGGAAAGAGTACATTGAAATCTATAAAATTACTCATTTTCAAAACTCCCGGAAAACTTTCCAGGTAAAACTACCAAATGACTGGACTAATAGGGCTACAATAAAAATGAATCAAAATCGTTTTTACTGATTTTTATTAGAAAATATATAGAAATGTTATTCTTAAATAAATCTGCGGGTAAGTGATTAGAATTTTATCAAGGAAAATTAGTAAAAAGGGGACGGATAGAATCTCTTCATTTGCCAATAAGAATCTGCTAAGGGTGCCATCTACGAGTCCAGACCAGTTTCAGTCTAATATTAAAGATTAATTTGGTAATTTTTGTTATTCTAGTAATGCCCATTTTCAATGTGGACTAAAATGATACTCAATATATATAGTATATTCATTGGATTTGCATATATTCTAGTTTATTTGAAAAAATGACTTAACGGATTGATCTCAAAATTTGGTTACATAAATTAAAATTCGTTGTCTGCAAGCATGTAGATTGGTTATAGCGAATTAAACGAAAAAAAGGTTTACTAGCTTTGAATAGGTGATCATGTCTTAGAGAGAGAAACTGAAACTGTCGAAACCATCGGAACCCACAAGATCTCGTAAGACGAATAAATAATTGCGTGCGCATTGATATTTCATTGAAAGTTTTGCGGTTTTCAATTACGAAACTCTGCTGGGGAAATTGAAAATTAGAAACAAATGCATTGGAATTATTACGATTGATATATAACAATAATTAAATAACAATTGAATAATTAATTAGTAATAATAATATAAAAACAAATTTTAATTAGTTTCATTGAACAATTAAAAAATATCAATTTTAATTTGAAACTAATTATTATTCGATAAAAATAAATAAACAGATGATTATTGAAAAAATCCAATAATTAAGTTATATTGAATATTTTATTAGAAGAATATATTTAAATGTTATTTACATGTTAATTATTGACAATAAATACACGCGTTAAAGTCTCTCAATAGATATAAATATTTAAATGGAGATTTTAATTACCGTAAAGTACCGCTCCCATGTAATAACTATGAAATATTATTTTCCACGATATACCTATACATAATATTATATTATAATAATTATATATTCTATTTCAATAATTTTCAAAGTATGTAGATAATTATATAAAATAGGCAAAATTAAAAGATAAATAATAATAAAA
This sequence comes from Forficula auricularia, assembly GCA_024734495.1. Lineage (NCBI taxonomy): Eukaryota > Metazoa > Arthropoda > Insecta > Dermaptera > Forficulidae > Forficula > Forficula auricularia. Next base: position 85,082,967 of record JALMQS010000099.1, read on the forward strand.
TGAAATTAATTAATAAAGTAAAGGGTGTGTAGTTTCACAGTGAATGAAATAAAAATCAAACTCAATATATTTCGGATTATTAGTCCATCATCAGGAGTTTATAGGTTAAAAACTAATTAATATTTGAACATGTGATCACAAAATAAAACGTACACCAGCATCTAGAACAACAACTGGATTTAGAAGCCCTAAATGCTATTAAGGATCAAGCACAACGATGCATCTCGGCTACGCAAGACACTTTTTGTAAGAAAACAAAAAAAAGGTGACACAACTCAAGAAGAAATCGCATACCACCTCAAAGCAACAGGATATAATAAAAACAGGTATGATAACGTTTCATTCTAGAGTTGTGAACTTGACTGATGTTAAGCTTGAACCTAAAGAAATAGAACTTCTAAATAAAGGTCTAAAATCAATCCTATCCACCAAAAAGCAGAAAATAACGGCTATCCCTCAAGCATAATAAAAAACATCATCCGAAAACTAACCTTTAGAAAAACTGTAGCCCTAATCGAATCACCTCCCACTCAGACAAAATTTATAGAAAACTTCCTCGATATTGGTACGTATGATTTAGATGTTATATTTTGTGATCACATGTTCAAATATTATTACTTTTTAACTTGTAAACTCCTGATGATGGACTAATAATCCGAAATATATTGAGTTTGTATAAACCTCTTTGAGTTTTATTTCATTCACTGTGAAACTACACACCCTTTACTTTATTAATTAAAATCATGTTTCACCTAAAACATACACCACTTTCACTAAGTAAAAAAATCAAATGAAAGGTGTGAAATTTTCCTTTTTACCCTCCATTTTTACACCATCAACTGACAAGTGAAAGAAATTATTTTTTTTTCATGTAGACCATATATAATTATTAAATTTGGTGGAATTTTTTTTCTTTTTTTAATTTCTTATATATATATGTATAGAGGTGGAGAATGAAGATCTTTATTATTAATTGGACATTTCTAAGTAGCAAATTGATCTCCTCCCACAATTCTCTCGCTAAATTTGAGAACATTGTTTTGTTTTGTTTTTTGGCTAATGAGTGAGATAATCACTTTATTAATTTCAATTTCACTTGGAATTGTTTCTTTTTTGTTTTTAATATACCTGGTATGTTGAATTATGGATCGAGAAAGTAACGTCTTTCTATCTGATATTAACCGAATGTTTTCTACATTTGATTCAATCACGAATCAACTGTAGGGAATTTTTGTCAAATATTGAGTGAAAAAAATATGGCAAGCGTCTAACATACATGCTAATAGACCGACCGCTCTGTACTGGGAAATTGAATATATAACATCTGAGATTCCAAATTCACTTGGTGATCCGTCCGAATGTCTAGCGGGCTATACGCGAAATAACGTTGGATTGTAGCTAAAGTGGATCACATCTTTTTTTCTCCCTTGGTCCAGACCTAAGACTCCGCAGACTTCAATAGCGTCATCCGCAGTAGTCTCGCGAGATAAAAATATATTTTTCAAAAAAGCACGGTCAAAACAATTCTCATTGATATGGCAATTATTCTTTGTTATATTAGTTAGAAAAATTATAAAAATTTATCTGATATTATTATCTAAATGTCAGGGGATCAGCGTTTTTCGAAAAAAAAAAATTATTTTGGACTTACTCCATTAAAATTTAACCGGATTTTTATGAAACTTGGTAATCAATTAGAAGTATTGATTGTAAAAGGCAAATGCCGATATTTGTAGCTTTAGAAAATTGAATTTAAAAGTTGAAAAAAATAGTTATCTATTAATATGCAGTTACATATTATTTATTTATTAATATTCCGGTGAGTTTTTTTATCTTGAGACAGTCTTATAACTCAAAAAAGTGCATTATATGAAAAAAAGTTTCAAATAAAAGTTTATTTATATCAAGGGAGAAACTAAACTACGCTATTGTTTGTTTACCAAGAACAGACTTTTAAAGGTATTTCAAGGTCAAGTTCTGTTTTTTAAATAGAAACCAATATGTTCCTGTACATATTCTGAATCTACAAAAAAACTGAACAACTTTCATTCAAACTATTTTTTTATTCAATATCAAATAAACAAAATATTAAATCAATTGGATTTCAGAAAAAACCCCTAATAATTATTTTTAACAATTATTTAACATAATTATCAAATAATAATGATTAAATAATTAATTATAAAATAAATAATTATTAAATTGAAAAGTCACAACAATGAAAATAAGTGTTTATAATGATATTAAAACTTCGTTATACTCAGATTTAAGAGATTATTTTCTACTTAATAGAACTAGTTAAAATTATTGAGTTTAAAAAAGTTTATTTCTTGTGTCAATCCAGTAGATAGTTATAATGTATTATCATAATAAAAATGGATCATTTTTTGTTGAAGACAGAATTAAAATGGTCTTAATTTATGGTGAATGTGAAAGAAGCGTGGGGCTGCAATTGAAATGGATGCCAAGCATTTTCCTGACAGGGATATCCCCTCAAAAGCTTCATTTTATTGTGTTGTAAATCTATTTAAAAAAAATCAGGAAATGTAAAGTCTACGAAGAAACTGAAACAGGCCAAAATAACGAAATTGGAACTGGAATTCATCCAGAAAACTTGCGATAACACTCTGGAATATTACAGAACAGTGTCGGAAAATGATTAAATTATTGATTATTATTAAATTATTTATTTAATAATTAAATATTTGATCATTATTATATGATAATTAAGTTAAATGATTGTTAAAAATAATTATTAGTGTTTTTCTGAGAGATCCAAATTTTGTTTAATTGATATCGAATAAAAAAATAGTTCTAATGAAGGTTGTTCAGTTTTTTTTGTAGATTCAGAATATATACAGAAACATATAGGTTTCAATTTAAAAAAACAGAACTTGACTTTGAAATACCTTTGAAAGCTTGTTCTAGGTAAACAAACAATAGCGTAGTTCAGTTTCCCCCTCCAGATAAATAAACTTTTATTTGAAACTTTTTTTCATATAATGCACTGTTTTTGAGTTATAAGACTGTCTCAAATTAAAAACTCACCCGGTATATTTAGTAGAAAGATCTCCGTTTTTCCATTAACATCTTCCCCTCAATTTATACGATTTTGAATTTTGTTGAACCCGAAGAGTGAACCATGATCTAATATCGTATACACCTACTTCCACTTTCGTTTCCAAGTAGAAGACAATAGATGAAGGGGCATTATCTAATGAATTTCAAAATAATTCCATATAATTCCAAAGACGTGTACACCTAATTCCAATCGCGGTTCACCCCTCAATGTCTCCAATAGTATGAATCGGTCATTTCTCTCATTTGAAGCTCTAATTGGTACCAGATCCCAGTCTCCTGGCATAACAGTTTTTGTTTCTCTATATCGTTTTATCCACAGAGCTCTGTGGATACTTCCAACCGATGGTTTAAGTCGTTGAGGGACATACCGATACGATCTTCCATTATTTACGTATTAGAACTACAGGTTGAGCTACTTCCTCGGTCTTTAGAGAGGCATTATGCTTGGACAATATTTCAATTGAAATGAAATTAAAAGATGAGATATTCAAATCAAACTGATTAACATTAAAATATTCAATTTAATTCGATATTAGACGATAATCATTTAATACAATTCAATAAAGGAATCAGATTTCAAACCTGAAAATTTATGCTAGTTTAAATAAATTTAATTTTAAAGTAATACATTGTTTTCACTCTAAAAATGTATACAAATATTTGTACAATCATAGAATGTATTCAAAGTTTAAATAAAATATGTTTTTTCTGAAAATTATTTGTATTATTGATTTGCAATTAGGAATAAATAAGGAAATCCAAGAGATGCAAAAAAAAGAAGGTTAACAAATCAGATTAGAGAAATGAACGAAGATGGGGATTTAAAAAAATAATTCCAATCAAAAAGAAATTCACATAGAAATCGTTTATAACGAAATCTATATATAAATGCTTAGATATAGAATACATTCAGCAAGAATGATCTTGAAACATTCGAGCACCAATTTCAACTAAATGGTATAGCTTTCTAGTTTTTCAGAGCATTGTAGCTCGTAAGCTAAAAAGACTGTGGAATTATTTTCTCCGAATTTTCATAGTTTCTGGTATATATATACGAGCTGCTTCAGGCGTGCCTTCGGCACGCCCTCTACAACTCGGCCCTCCGGGCAGGTGGCCCTGGCGGGCAGCGTCTCGGCATGTAATTAATAGGTCTCCAAAATTCATTTAAGAAAAACCTCCATTCCCAAAAAAAGGGGGGGGTCGGATTACAAAAAAAATCTTGAAATTTTTTTTAGATATTTGCAAATAAATAATCCACAATTTTCTAAAGGATAAATGTACAAAAAAGCTAAAAATTTCTATAATTTTGCCACCCCCCCCCTTTCGCCCCCATACAGTCAATTTTGATAGTTGAATTTTACAGGAATAGTTTCTTAAATTAATAAAGAATAATTCTACAAAATTTGATCAAGATCGGAAGAGTTTTAATTTTTGCCCCCACTCACATTTTGGATAGTTGAGGGGGGGGGTCGGATTACAAAAAATCTTGAAATTAATTTTTAGATATTTGCAAATAAATAATCCACAGTTTTCTAAAGAGTAAATGTACAAAAAAGCTAAAAATTTCTATATTATGCCCCCCCCCCCTCCTTTCGCCCCCATACAGTCAATTTTGATAGTTGATTTTTACAGGAATAGTTTCTTAAAGTAATAAAGAATAACTCTACAAAATTTGATCAAGATCGGAGAGAGTTTTAATTTTTGCCCCCACTCACATTTTGGATAGTTGGGAGTCGAATTTCAAAAAATCCTGAAATTACTTTTTAGATATTTGTATTTAGAATTTTATTAAGTAAAAATCAAGTAGATATCTTATCGTTCTTAATTGAAAATGCGTAATTAGTGTAAACACATTGCAAAGATATTTTTCCCCTTTTGACCCCTTTAGGGGTCGAATTTCAAAAAATCCTGAAATTCATTTTTAGATATTTTAATTTAGTATTTTTATAAGTAAAAAGCAAGTTGATATTTTATCGTCCTTAAGAGATATCGCATAATCAGTGAAAACACAATTTGCCCCTTTTGACCCTCTTAGGGGTCGAATTTCGAAAAATCCTTTCTTAGTGAGCCCCTATGTCATAGATGTAATATCCTCTCCAAATTTCATGTTTCTATGTCCAGTGGTTCTGGCTGTTTTGATGATGAGTGAGTGAGTGAGTGAGTGAGTGAGTCAGTGAGTGTATCGGGCAAAGAATTTTATATATATATATATATATATATTTATCAGGCAAGTCTTTTTTTTTTGAACCCCACTAATAAAGGAAGAATTTCTCCCGAAACATTTGGACTATTATTTAATAATCATTTTGTGATTGTTTTTAGGTGCAATTAAATTATATTTATCTTATAAATAATGAAAACCTGTCACAAATTTGTTAATTCTCTCACAGAAGAAAAATAATGTTATATCATTCTCATCGAAAATTAATTATGTTACAGGAATAGCAGGGAATTGGACAAAAATTAAGAGTTTGTATTAAATGGGCCAGACGTTTCGTCAATTTATTTTGATTTCCTCAGTGACCCATTTTATCACTCATTGTCAAAAAACAATTTCACCATACGGCAAAACATCATTAATCTTTTTTAAATACAACAATCTTGTACTTTTCTTTAACAATTAAAAAATTATTTTTCCATCTCTGTATATTACAAGTAACAACAAAAACTGAAGTTTTTAATTGTTAAAGAAAAGTCCAAGATTGTTGTATTAAAAAATAAACTGCAACGGATCGTTGCTAAACTTTATCCAATGAACTATCGTAGACTAGGGTAAAGTACTTTAAAATATAATTTTACAAAAAATTTTATATGTGGTCCTCAAGGTACTCAATTACAATATTAAATTTCATCAAAATTGGTTAAGTCAGTTTCAAGATATTTAGAAAAAACTAAAAAAGTACCGAAATAAAGTACTAATGTTTGTGAGCTGATATGTACCAAAAACTAATCAGCGCTTCATTTTGTTAAAATAATGTTAAGTTTTCATTTTCATTTCAATTGGTGCAACGGTGTGGAAAAAATCGTGGACGAAAAAAAACGATAACATACATCCATCCATCCGCACGCACTTCCAAAAAAATGGCACTTTTTGGCCTCTCGACGAGACCCCAGGTAATTTTTGTCAAAATCGTCACGTGCTAAAATTCAATCTAATTGAATACTACAATTTGTAACCTTAATTGGGTTCCGTAGTCTTTACCTGAGGACCCTTAGAAGTCGCGCTTGCCGCCAGACCGATTACAATACTTTACCCATGCTTCGCATTGGATAAAGTAAAAAAAGATTAATGATGTTTTGTCGTAAAGTTAAATTGATTTTTGACAGAGTAATTAAATGGTCCACTGATGAAGTCAAAATAAATTGACGAAACCTCTGGCCCATTTAATACAAACTCTGTGTTTTTTATTTTCGTCCAATTCCCTGCCATTCCTGTTATAAGAAGGAATTTGATATTTTTCTAATATTTTTCAAGATATAATAATAAGGTACGGAACCCTCGGTATATGCAATTCCGACTTGCATTTATGGCCGTTTTATAGTTTTTCTCAATAAATATTTTGATTTCTTTTTTAAACAGAGAAAGAGAAATTGCAATTGCACTGAAATGGCTGGCTGTTATTTGGTTCGTTCGTGTTATTGATGCTAATATGATGATGTATAGGTATAGTATTCAGGAAATCGTGCTTTCATAAAAATTACCCATTATGTGCGAAACAAAAAAATAAACTAAAAAAATTCAGTGATAGTAAAGTTTTAAGAGAAAAAGAAAGAAAGAAAGAAAGTGGAGCAGTCGTGCAGAATAAGAAAATTACCATTCCAGACACCCCCCACCTCACCCCCTCTGCCCTCTCACTATTTCTATCATTAAAACGTTTAAACTTTTATTGAGTTCCAATTACTGGCATATTTTAGAAAAACGCATTAAAGTCTCCAAGTATATGAAGATTCAATCTTCTACACTCCATATATTTCGAGCTATTAAAAATTTATAGAGTTAATTTAGTTTACTAAAAATACCTATATGAAAGGTATATATAATACTATTAATGTTTCGTCAATCTGAAAATTTATAAATTATACCGGGTGAGTTTTTTATCTTGAGACAGTCTTATAACTCAAAAACAGTGCATTATATGAAAAAAGTTTCAAACAAAAGTTTATTTATATCAGGGGGGGGGGACTAAACTAGCTATTGTTTGTCGACCTAGAACAAGCTTTTAAGGGTATTTCGAGGCCAAGTTCTGTTTTTTAAATGGAAACCTATATGTTTCTGTACATATTCTGAATCTATAAAAAAAACTAAACAACTTTTATTAGAACAATTTTTTTATACGACATCAAATAATAAAAAATAATAAATCAATTAGATCTCAAAAAAAATTATAATAATTATTTTTAACAATTATTTAACTTAATTATTAAATAAAAATGATCAAATATTTAATTATTAAATAAATAATTTAATAATAATTAATAATTTAAAAAAATTTCGACACTGTTCTGAGACATTCCAGAGTGTATTGCAAGTCTTCTGGATGAATTCCAGTTCCAATTTCGTTATTTTAGTCTGTTTCAGTTTCTTCCTAGCCTTTATATATATATATATATTTTTTTTAACAGAATTATAACAAGATGAAATGAAGCTTGGGAGGGGTATTCCTATCAGGAAAACGCTCGGCATCCATTTCAATGAAACCCCATAACACTTTTCCACTTTCACCATAAATTAAGACCATTTTAATTCTGTCTTCAACAAAAAATGCTCGATTTTTATTATGATAATAAAATAATATAACTATCTACTGGATTGACACGAGAAAGAAACTTTTTTAAACTCAAAAAGTTTAAATAGTTCTATTAAGTATAAAATAATCTCTTAAATCTGAGTATAACGAAGTTTTAATATCATTATAAACACTGATTTTCATTGTTGTCACTTTTCGATTTAATAATTAATTATTTAACCATTATTACTTGATAATTAAGTTGAATAATTGTTAAAATTAATTATCAGGATTTTTTTTGAAATCTAATAATTGATTTAATATTTTGTAAATTTGATGTTGAATAAAAAAATAGTTCTTATGAATGTTGCTCAGTTTTTCTTGTAGATTATGAATATGAAAATAAATATATAGGTTTCCATTTAAAAAACAGAACTTGACCTTAAAATACCCTTGCAAGCTTATTCTAAATCGACAAACAATACCGTAGTTTAGTTTCCCCCTCCATATAAATAAACTTTTATTTGAAACTTTTTTCTATATAATCCACTGTTTTTGAGTTATAAGACTGTCTCAAGATAAATAAAAAACTCATCCGGTATATTTTTAAATTCAATTATCCAGACAATAAAGTGTGAAAAATTATAAATTATTTGGTATATGTACGTGACTTTACTATCAATAAATAATAATAATTAATAAATGGTTTCATTGTGGCAAAAATCCTTCAGATTTAATGATAAATCAGCGATTTTAATTGGATACCCCCACCCACACTCATTGGATACTTTAGATACCCCCCTTATTCAGCGCCCCCCCTCGGAATTCCTTATTGAAATGGGAAACAAATAAGGAATGAGCGGAGAACTCAAGGTTGGTATCCACTCACCACCGTTATATTCCAATCCAATCACTGACCAGTCGTTTAATTGTTCACATTGATTGACAAACAACCGAGCAAACAAACCATTCATTCATTCAAATAATTAGTAACATTTTTTTAACGTTTCGATTTTTTTTAATGACGTCATAGTCTATAATAAATAAATTGGAGGAAAAATTGATTATTTTTCAAAATCTAGTATGTCTTCCGCAAATTTTTGCGATTAGAAATTTTTTTTTTCAAGAGACTGTTTAAGGTAGAAAGCTGAAACTTGGTACAAAGTGAATTTAATTTTTAATACAAAAATCTGGAATTTCACCTAATTTCAAACAACTGTTTAATAGCTACTTATTTATTATTAACCTGAAGTCCAGGGGGGGGGGGCTGGACTCCGCAGAGGGTTTTAGAATAATAATTTAAGCTTCCCTAATTTTAATAAGTTTTATTTATCATGAACTATTAGTGGGTTTTAAAAATAATATTTTAAATTTTCTAATTTTAATAAATTTTATTTGTTTTGAACTAATAGTGGGTATTAAAATTAAATAAGCTGACGTGTTCTGATGTGGCCATCCACTTGACTTTACCATACAACCTGGCCCCTCACTTATATTTAATATTTAATAAAATTATTTATAATCATGTAGGAGAGGGGGTTAGTTTTTGCATTTTTAGACTCCCGGGGGCCCACTGAATATGTATACAAAATTTGGTTAAGTTTGGTACAAGAGCCTATATTTTCATTTTTTGACCCTACACTTCCCCCCATTTTGAGCGGTTAGTTTTTGCATTTTTAGACTTCTGGGGTCCCACTAAATATGTATACAAAATTTTGTTGAGTTTGCTCAAATTGTCTAGATTTTTAATTTTTAACCCCCCTCCACCCCCCCCCTTAATTTTGGGTCGATATGCACCAAAATCTAATCAGCTCTTAATCTCAATGGACCAAAACTACGTGTGAAATTTGGTTTTGATATTCCAACTAGTTTTTGAGCTAGTTCGTCCACAAAAATTGGTGACGCACAGACTAACAGACATTTTGACAAAACAATTATTATCTCGAAAAATATAATTTTTACGATGTTCACTTATTAGAGCTTTTTTGTAGACCGAAATGCCATGGTTGTGCTCAATTTTTTTAATAAAAATTATTTCATCCGTTCTGAGATATTTCGAAAAAAAGAAGGAAACAAACACTTTTTTCATGCACGATTACAATACTTGACCATAACCTGTATGGTAAAGTAGAAAAATTACGTCGAATTTTATTAAATTAAAAATTTATCATTTGTGAGATTTAATAAAAGAAATTTCAGTTAATTATTATTCACAATTAATTAGCCACTTGTTGAATGAAAATATTAATTTAAGCATTTTTAATGAGCTCTTATTTATTCCAAAGATATTTTATTAATAATCAAGATATATCGAAATCATTCCAAATAGGACCAAATTTTTAGGTATTTAATCTAAATATATTTATTATATACTTGAGTAATCTATTTCATTCTATTCTATTAGATATCTCTTAATCTTAAATGAATATCTTGATTACTTCTAATGAAACCTCTTAATATATCTAAACAAATGTTTTTTAATCATAAAACGACTTAGATTTTTTGCAAATAGTGATATCTTAATAATTAAGATATTAAAAAAAAATTAACAAATATTTTGCTTACATTATTAATTTTTTTTTTTTTAATTTTAAAACCCACTATAAGATTATAAGAAATATTAATATATATTAAAATTAGATTACCTCGTAACTTAAATCAAATATAATAATTAATTCAAATTTGTATCTAATTAATTCAACCAAATGAATAATTAAAATAAATATTTATATAATTCATTTGATTGAATATATATTCTATATCAAATGAATATATACTCATCTTCTAGTGAGAAATACATATATATTTATTATAAATAAAAAATATTCAAGTTTATTTCATTTCTTGTCGTAATTACGTATTAGGTATTCCATTTAATAACAATATTTTCATAATTTACTTATTAGTGTTTGGTTCAAATAGCGGCAACTTAACTATTAATATATCAAGAGTTGCTCCGAAAATATGAGAATACTTAAAATACGTATATCATTTATTCAAATTAAACAGAGATCGATTTCGCCATAATTAATTTCACCATCTATTCATATCAAATATAATTTCTTAACTATAAATATATCGTTTTTTCAGTATAGGGCATAATTATTATCCACAAACCTCTCTCTTTCTATATATTTTCAGACAATTTATAAAATGCTAAACACTTTAATTGACGCTCCTTTGTGTCTAGATAAAAAAAGGCTGAATCTTCAATTCAATTGTCTTCTGTATTAAGATTCGTAAAATCTTGTCTGGTCTCTTTTGCTCTAATGGACTCGGTTTAATTTAATTTAATAAAGAATACAATAGAAGAAACCATAAGTACACCTACACTTTCTTTTGTTGTTGTTGTTGTTGTTGTTGAGGTTGTTCTTGTTAGTCACTTTATCAACATGATTTAATTTAATAATAAAAAGAAGAAAGTTGTTACCAACATTATAAATGTTTTAATGATGGATGGATGAATGGATGTATGGTATAATAAATCAGAGAAATGTGGGGAAAAGTGTCAAGGATAAATTTTTCCTATCAATGTATGTATGTATGTGTGTGAATAACTGCATCGTCATCCAATTTTTGACATGTTCATTAAATAAGAATAAAATAAAAAGTAATAAATAAATAAATAAATAAATACATTCTATTCCAATAGAATGGGAATCATCAAAAATTTCTCTTTTATAATTTAAAAATGACAACTCAGTGTTACTTTTTTAAAGGTTCCGAGTATATAATAGTTATACCTAATAATAATAGTAATAGTAGTACATACCTAAGTATATACAGGGTGTTTAGAAAAACCGTTCCAAGACTTCAGTGCGTGATTCCCCACATCAAAATTAGATGAAAAGTTCGAATAAACATATGTCCGAAATTTCTGTCTGGCCGCCATTTTTTTATTTTAAGAAAAAAAATAAAAACCGACTTCAAAAAAATTAAATGCAACAAATAAAATCCACTAAAAGGTATAAAATAATTATTATCTTATTTAGTTACAACTAAACGACGAAATATTAACATGAAATTACTTTTAAAGTCGGTGCCAAACAAACTATACCTATAAGCGAGCGTACCTGCCAAACGTACTAAGTAAGATCCGTCGAGTGCGATTCATAAAAGGTATATGTTTGGCACCGACTTCAAAAAGTAATTGCATGTTAATATTTCGTCGTTTAGTTGTAACTAAATAAGATAATAATTATTTTATACCTTTTAGTGTATTTTATTTGTTGCATTTAATTTTTTTGAAGTCGGTTTTATTTTTTCTTAAAAATTATTTTTTATTTTTCTCTTTTTAGTGATGTTATTAATAGTGATCATATCATCAGAACTTGACCAAATTAATATGACACCATCCCTAAGACACCCCTTTCCGGATAAAAAAAGAATCATCGAAGTCAGTTCATATTATATATATTTGTCTAGATTAATTTGTAACAACGCTTAGAGAAATTTCTCTAAAAAATTACCCTCTTGCCTAGAATCGAACCGACGAACTCTTGAACTATGGTCATCAGCTCTAACCACTAGACCAATGTCACATTAATATTTATATCTTGATTTCTTTTACTAAAACTATATATTTTTGATTTAGACTTTGTGTCGAGATAATATTGTATTCATTTGAACTCGAATGAAAATGAAAAAACACCAATAGATTTTAAATTAAGAAACATTAAATATATATTAATTAACGAGGCAAATTTGAAATATAATTATCAGCTCGGATTTTAAACTGATGGCTCCAATCGATTTTCATTAACCAGGCAAATTTGAAATATATACATTCGAATTTTGAAATGAAAGACTCCAATTCATTTTAAATTAAGAAACATTAAATATATTGATAATTGTTCCTCCCCCCCCCTCCCCGCCACTCAAAAATTAAAGATGCGAAACTTTTAAGAGACGATGTATTTTCGGTAGTTTACGGGTATACATTTGGAGTGTGGTTTTTTAAGAGGAATAAAATTTTTGGACCGAGACGCTGCCCGCCAAGGCACCAGCCCGGAGGGCCGAGCTCCGAGGGCGTGCCGAAGGCACGCACGAAAAGCTCGTAAACAAAGAAGTTAGTTCTGAACAAACCTAACAAAAAAGGTCTAATACCTATGAAAAAAATGGGACCAATCGGAAGGTAGACTGAACCCAATGCAAATTTTTTTCAAAATCGGTTCACAATTGGCAGAGATATGAGGTAACATAGGCACAAAAAAAAATTCAGTCAAATAGAGAACCTCCTCCTTTTTTGAAGTCGGTTAAAAAACGTCTATCTTGAGAACAGATATATTATAGATATCTTTATGAAATTTGGTAGACATGTAATTAACTACATTATCTACTATTTGAAAAAGTACCTAAATTTTATCTTGAAACTTTTCAAAATAGCGGCCATTTAAAATTTTTAATTGTGAATAACTTTTTAATATTTTATTAGATTAAAATAAGTATTTTTCGTTAAATTGAAGGGTTGGTTTTGTCACAAATATAATAAAACAATAATTTTAATAAATATTTGAATTATTTAATTGATAACTATATATTGAAGGAGACAATAAGAGTGTATTCTCTGGAATTATAAATTTTATTTATTTATAACGAGACTATAGTTTCGAGGGCTTTGCCCTCTTCATCAGTCTATACAATTTATGAATGAAAGTTTAAAATGTTTCATGTGGTTAGGTTTTAAACTTTAAAGATTTTAAACTTTCATTCATAAATTAATTCCTGTGAATACATTGTAATAGACTGATGAAGAGGGCAAAGGCCTCGAAACTATAGTCTCGTTATAAATAAATAAAATTTATAATTCCAGCAGAAGACACACTCTTTTATTGTCTCCTTCAATATATAAAAATTCTGCTACTCTCGGTAAAAACTTTCAATTTGATAACTATACAGTTTCGGTCACAACTGGTCGACCATCCTCAGTAGTTATCTCGTTCAAGAACGGAATTTGTCATTTCACATGAAACATTCATTCTTAAATTTCAATATAGATACATCACACAATACATTATAATCACACACATACATATATATAGCAACAATTTATAAATGAAACGTTTTTTATAAATTGTTGCTAAAAACGTTTTTTATAAATTGTTGCTATATATATTTATGTGTGTGTTATTGTAATGAATTGTGTGATGTATCTATATTGAAGATTTAAGAATGAATGTTTCATGTGAAATGACAAATTCCGGTTCTTGAACGAGATAACTACTGAGGATGGTCGACCAGTGGTGACCGAAACTGTATAGTTATCAATTAAATAATTCAAATATTTATTAAAATTATTGTTTTATTATATTTGTGACAAAACCAACCCTTCAATTTAACGAAAAATTTAAATCAAGTCACTTAAGTTCTAGAAGAAATTGAATAAAATTATTAGATTTAATGTTTCCCTTTTTATTCTGAACAGAATGACATCTTATTTTTAAAGATTGGATAAAAAATAACGAATTTATGACAAAATTTGTGTAAGCACCATTACTGTCTTTCGTATAGACTGAATTTTGAGACCGACATTATTTCCTCCTATTTTCCTACAAATTTTGTCATAATTTAGTTATTTATTATTGAGTCTTGAGAAAGTAAGGCAAGTAATTCAAAAGTGATCCGTGGGGCTGTTTATTGGATGCCCATTAAAAATCGAACTACTGGACCAATTTTGTATTTCTTTTTTTTAATCGACGTGAAATTATACCCTCTTTAATTTACTCTAGGACGGTTATTTAGAAAATATGGACTGTTTTTGAGTTATAAGCAAAAAACTGGAAAAAGAAATTTTTCGGCTACCAATAGTTGTCCCCCACACTTTCGAGGTCACAAACTTAGATTTGGCATACCCACAACCGATGGGTGAACCGCGAATGGAATTAGGTGTACACTGTCTTTGGAATTACTTTGGAATTCATTTGATAATTTATTGTCTTCTACTTGGAAATGAAAGTGGAAGTGGAAATAGGTGTACACGATTTTAGGTCGTGGTTCACCCCTCGACCCACACCATACCAAACGATCCTAGAAAAAACAATATATATTTTCCCACAATTAATATAAGCTGAAACTGAAATGTGATAAAATCTTAATAAAGCAACGAATCAATGGTATGAAACGAGGGGTGAACCGCGACCTAAAATCGTGTACACCTACTTCCACTTCCACTTTCATTTCCAAGCAGAAGACAATAGATAACAACAGATTATCTAATAAATTCCAAAGATGGTGTACACCTAATTCCAATCGCGATTCACCCCTCGGTATTAAATGGATTATTGTTTTCTATTTTTTTTGAAGTCCCTGAGAACTTAGTTAATATTTAAAAGATGTTTGGATTTGGGTAATTAGCAGGTGTCGAATTGGAGTCGAAGTGATTATTGGAGCCGTGTTTTTTTTTAACCTAACCAGTGAAGGTTGAAATCTTGAAGGTTCTTAATGCCAAATTGGAAGGTGTATATGTAGCAATCGGCTTGTTAGGTATATAGGTATGTATGTATGTATATCCCTCGTGAGTGAGTGTGTACCGGTTTTTCTTCTCTTATAGCAGGAATGTCCATTCTTCCATTTCTTTCTCTTTCGCTCCTCTAGGGTCTTAAATGGCCTGGCCTTGTCTGTCATCAACCGACTATTCTGCAACAACCTCAACTCTATTCAATAAGAAGATTATTTGCATATCATTCCAGTTAAGCAAAACGAGAATATACTCAACACACACGTTCCAGGCAACAAATGCAATTTTTATTACTTATATAATAAAATATAATAATAATATTAATCATAATAAAATAAACTGCAACGGATCGTTGCTAAACTTTATCCAATGAACTATCGTAGTCTAGGGTAAAGTACTTTAAAATATAATTTTACAAAAATTTTATATGACCATTTTTGTGGTCCTCAAGGTACTCAATTACAATATTAAATTTCATCAAAATTGGTTAAGTCATTTTCAAGATATTTAGAAAAACTAAAAAAGTACCGAAATAAAGTACTAATGTTTGTGGGCCGATATGTACCAAAAACTAATCAGCGCTTCATTTTGTTAAAATAATGTTAGGTTTTCATTTTCATTTCAATTGGTGCAACGGTGTGGAAAAATCGTGGACGAAAAAAACGATAACATACATCCATCCATCCGCACGCACTTCCAAAAAAATGGCACTTTTTGGCCTCTCGACGAGACCCCAGGTAATTTTTGTCAAAATCGTCACGTGCTAAAATTCAATCTAATTGAATACTACAATTTGTGACCTTAATTGAGTCCATGGGTTCCGTAGTCTTTACCTGAGGACCCTTTGAAGTCGCGCTTGCCGCCAGACTGATTACAATACTTTACCCATGCTTCGCATTGGATAAAGTAAAAAAACTTAATGACTGGTCAGCAATTCTATTTATAATAGATAATAATTGCGAATATACCGGGTGAGTTTTTTATCTTGAGAGAAGGCTTATAATTCAAAAACAGTGCATTATATGAAAAAAAGTTTATTCATATTGAGAGGAAAACTAAACTACGCTATTGGTTGTCGACCTAGAACAAGCTTTCATGGGTATTTTGAGGTCAACTTCTGTTTTTAAATAGAACTCTATATTTTTCTTTAAGTCTCCTTATTCTTCTTAAAAAACTGAACAACTTTTATTAGAACTATTTTTACTTTATCCAATGCGAAGCATGGGAGAAAGTATTGTAATGGGTCTCGCGGCAAGCGCGACTTCAAAGGGTCCTCAGGTAAAGACTACGGAACCCATAGACTCAATTAAGGTCACAAATTGAAGTATTCAATGAGATTGAATTTTAGCACGTGACGGTTTTGCCAAAAATTACCTGGGTCTCGTCGAGAGGCGAAAAAGTGCCATTTTTTTGGAAGTGCGTGGGGATGGATGGATGGATGTTATCGTTTTTTTTCGTCCACGATTTTTTCCACACCTTTGCGCTGATTGAAATGAAATTGAAAACCTACCATTAGTTTAACAAACTGAAGCGCTGATTAGTTTTTGGTACATATCGGTCCACAAACATTAGTACTTTATTTCAGTACTTTTTTAGTTTTTTCTAAATATCTTGAAAATGACTTAACCAATTTTGATGAAATTTAATATCCTAATTAAGTACCTTGGGGACCACAAAAAAGGTTAAATAAAGTTTTTAGTAAAATTATATTTTAAAGTACTTTACTCAAGAAGATATTAATATTTCAAATGAATTTGGATAAAGTTTAGCAACGATCCGTTGCAGTTTATTTTATACGACATCAAATAAACAAACTATTAAATCAATTAGATCTCATAAAAAAATTTATAATAATTATTTTTAACAATTATTCAACTTAATTATCAAATAATAATGATTAAATAATTAAATATAAAATAAATATTATTATTAAATAAATAATTATTAAATCGAAAAGTCAAAACAATGAAAATAAGTGCTTATAATATGAAAACTTCGTTATCTTTTTAGACACCCTATAGGAGACAATATTTTTGGAACATCTTGTATTGTTATTATTTATGATTGTTTTCTCCCTGTCAGAGGCCAATTTCTAATTTTTCAAATAAATAAATCCTATTTGTTTATTTCAATAATGATTGATTTCCCAGAATGCCCAATTGATAACAATTCTCCCGGCCGCTTGGATAAGAATTTCTATTTAGTTTAGCAAAAGTGTCTCTGCCAGTGCACGCGGTCCTTTATTTATTTACTCTCCATTTTAAAATACGAAATGTACAATATTCGTGATTCTAGTACTACTTCTAGAAGCCACCCTCTGTAAGTAAATACTTTCTCTTAAGATACTTTAGTACCTGGAGGCACCGAGCGATGCTCGGTAACTTCTTCCTTCAGTTAAAAGCTTTATTTTAATATTATTTTTAAATTAATTTAAAATTCTGATAAAAAGGTCGATTTTTATTTGAGAGCCGTTTTCAGATTAAAAAAAATACAAAAATATATAATAGTCGCCCACTGTACCCCCCTCCATCCCCCTTAAATAAATAATTTAAAAATAATTAATAATTTAATAATTTTTCGACACTGTTCTGTGACATTCCAGAGTGTTATTGCAAGTCTTCTGGATGAATTCCAGTTCCAATTTCGTTATTTGGCCTTTTGTAGTTTCTGCGTAGCCTTTACACTTCCTGTTTATTTTAACACGATGAAATGAAGCTTGTGAGGGTGTATTCCTATCAGGAAAACGCTCGGCATCTATTTCAATGGCAGCTTCATAACACTTCTTTCACATTCAGCATAAATTAAGACCATTTCTATTCTGTCTTCAACAAAAAATGCTCCATTTTTATTATGGTAATACAATATAACTATCTACTGGATTGACACCAGAAATAAACTTTTTTAAACTCAAAAATTTTAAGTAGTTCCTAGTTCCATTAAGTAGAAAATAATCTCTGAAATCTGGGTATTTAATGAAGTTTTAAGATCATTATAAACTCTTATTTTCATTGTTGTGACTTTTCTAATTAATAATAAAGTACTCTGGCCACCGAGCGATGCTCGGTAACTTTTTGCTTCAGTTAAATGCTATATATTAATCCCAGAACCCCCACCACTTCACCCCTGCGGCCCCCCCCCCCCCCCACCTACACCCCCAGTCCACCCCCGAAACAACTCCCCCTGTACCCCTCCACCACTGCGCCCGCACCGTCACCTCCACCCTCACCCCCGCCCCCTCACCCAGTTTTTGCATTTCAAACCTTGTAGTGGCCCACAGATTATGTGTATATATTATATGTATAGGTATACCTATAAATAAATAACATATAATAATTTTTTTTTAATTAAATAACAATTTTTGAGTTCATCAATTAAATTGCCAAATTCTAATTTAGAAAAAATACGATTGTGGGATATAAAACTCGATTTTTAATTAATTAAATTGCCAAACTTTTAATATATAATTATAATTATAATGACCTTATTGTGGGATATAAATTTAAAAAACCAATTATTTATTAAAAAGAAATTTAATAAAAATGTAAATAAACATTTTTATCGAGACAACCACCTGTGAATAATTATTTCAATTAACAAAAAACCCATCAAAAACAACTTAGCCGAAGATGAGACCGTGATAGATCGAATGTCCAACACAAAACCCTCCTAACCCGGGAATTTCATCCAAATCGTTAGAGCCATTTTCGAGAACCCGATTGGATATATATATATATATATATATATATATATATATATATATATATATATATATATATATATATATTTTCAAGATTTGCTCGTTTAATATAATAAATAAGATAAGATTTATTTGATAATTAAATATTTGATCATTATTATTTGATAATTAAGTTGAATAATTGTTAAAAATAATTATTAGAAATTTTTTTATGAGATCTAAATGATTTAATATTTTGTTTATTTGATGTTGGATAAAAAAATAGTTCTTATAAAAGTTGTTCAGTTTTTTTTTGAAAATTCAGGATCTCTAAAGAAATATATATGTTTCCATTTAAAAAACAGAACTTGTCCTTAAAATACCCTTGAAAGCTTGTTCTAGGTCGACAAATAATAGCGTAGTTTAGTTTCCCTCTCGATATAAATAAACTTTAATTTGAAACTTTTTTTCATATAATGCACTGTTTTTGAGTTATAAGAATGTCTCAAGATAAAAAACTCACCCGGTATATAGGCGTAGCTAGAATTGTTATACTTGGTGTTTCTAAATTGATGCGAAATATTTTAAAGGATGATTTTTCAGAAAAAATTAAGTGGGGTCTTACATATAATTTTTTGTTCAAAACCCCTAACCCTCCAAGTTACATCCCTTTAAAATCAAGGGGGGGGGGGTTTGTTTTTATTTAATATATTTGTTGCAGTAAAAAACCGCTTTTAGTAAACACGGGTTCTTTCTTACTAGTTAAAATTCATTTCACTGAATACCTTTGTGCCAACTAGAATTTACTGAAATATAATAATAAAACTTGAGTAAGATACGAGGTAGGTTTCACAAAAAAGAGTTATAGTTATATAAGATATATAAGTTATAGAATTTACTGATGTTGATTGAGTTTGGTTCAAAGAACTAGAATCTTCATTTTTTAACTACCGCCTCATTTTGGGTATTTATTAAGGGGGTCAAATTAGATTCAGATAATATTACATAATATCGAATTACAGCTAATTTACAATAAATTTTAAATAATATTTTTAAGAAATATGATATTATCGAATTATCAATAATATATTGTCTCCTTTAATTTATACCAATTCTGCTACTCTCGGCAAAAATAAACTTTCATTTTTTTTTTTTAAATTTTGAGATAATTCAAAGTTAATATTCTAATAGAATTAGCAAATTGCCAAAGGTTGTTTTTTAAGGGATGGACAAAGCAGGGCTATTATTAAAATTGGCCATAGAAAAGAAGATTAGTCGAGAGAGACAAAGAAATTGGATTGTATGGGCATGAATGGATGGCCTAAATAACTCAACTCTCTGCCCCTGGGTTGTGTGGGTGCGGTTTGGAGAGAGTTTCGGTATTAGAAAGAGCCTGGCTCGTGACATTCGCGAACAGACCCTTTGGTCATGCATGAAAGCAAGTAATTATGACATAAGCTCTCGTTTTCAATCAGGTGTATTGAAAGAGATCCTTTGAATATATTTGGGATGGAATTTTTTCAAAGATTAGAACTAAAAAGGGAAAAAAGGATTTTGAACTGATACTGGGCTTAGGTCAGCTAGAAACATTTCTTTTTAAAAAGACAAGCTTTTTTTTAAATAAATGGATTGAACAAAAGAATAAGAAAATCAATATGTACATGCATATATATCATTTGTTTGTTGACGATAGTTTTAAAAGTTTGAGCCTTATTATCTGTCTTTTTGTTGTAATTACAAGAAATCAAATTTAGCAAATTCCAATGAGGTATTTGGACGAGCACATTAGAAATAACAGATTTAATATGTTTATGTTTCTATATTTTATAACTGTATTAAGCAGAAGACAACCTCATTGATTCATCAATTCTGCAAAATAAACATTTTCAATTAAACAATTAATCATCATTTCTGTTTAATTTTACAATCACAATTTCCATTTAACAGGTTGCTAATTAAATTTATCACAATTTATTTTTAATTATAATTAGGTAAATAATTAATTAAAAAATAAATATAATTAAATCCCATAAATGAGAATTTTTAACTTAACAAAATTGTTATATTAGATAAAAGTTAAAATTGGAGGAAAAAGTGAAATTTTTTCAAGACTGCAGTTTCGAAAAATTAATATTTTATATATCTAAATCTGATATTCATTTTCAATTGATATTTTTATACCTTAGAGTCAAAAAAGGGCATTTATAGAATATTAGAAATTAAGAAATTAATCTCTACAGGTCTGAACTTGTAGTTGGCTCTAAAGGCGGGATGAGAGATCCTTCTATCTGCGTCCTTTTTACTCAATTTCCTCTGCCAAATTCAAATGAATGAATCGCTCACCCACACATTTATTAAAATAATAATAAACTTATTTACGCTAGAGACGCCATTATAATTAATTGATAATATAGCAAATAGATTAGCAATGAAATATTTGAAAGTACAAATGGAAGTAGGTGTACAGCATATTAGGTCGCGGTTCATCCCTCGCCTAAAAGTATCTTGTAACTTGTATTCCAGATACTTTTTATGAGGTATCTTGTACATATTTGATTCCCTGTTGTATAAAAAATAAAAACATAATTTAAAAATCACACAGAATAAAATCTTATATTATTAAATGAGCAATTCTTGTTATATATATAGAATCGGTTTCTCGAAAACGGCTCTAACGATTTCGCTAAAAATTGGTGAACTTATCAAGTCTCGTGAGTTATTAGTCGTGTATAAATTTTAATCTGATTGAAATAAAGAAAGGGGGTGTAAATTAGTCATGTCGCAAAATAAATATTTTAAGGGGGTCAAATTAGAGTCAGATAATATTACATAATATCGATTTACAGTTTATTTTCAATTAATTTTCAATAATATTTTTAAGAAATATGATATTATCGAATTACCAATAATATATTGTCTCCTTTAATTTATACAAATTCTGCTATTCTCGGCATTTTTTCTTTGTTTAAATTTTGAGATAATTCAAAGTTAATATTCTAATAGAATTAGCAAATTGGCAAAGGTTGTTTCTTTTAAGGGATGGACAAAGCAGGGCTATTATTAAAATTGGCCATAGAAAAAGAGATTAGCCGAGAGAGACAAAGAAATTGGATTGTATGGGCATGAATGGATGGCCTAAATAACTGAGTGTAGGTATAGGTTGTGTGGGTGGCCCTTGGAGAGAATTTCGGTATCGGTAATTTGTAATTGTATCTTTTAATTTAATTTTTAATTTTTTTTTTTTATAAAATTCAAAAATTATCAACAATATTTATTGAACAACGTTAGTTTAAGAGTTAATAAAACAAATTATTTGAATATTTGTAAAAATTTTAAAAATAATTTGCAATTTAATAAAGTTTTTATTAGTGGCTCAATTTTTTTGCACCGTAGTGTATAATGGCTCACAAATCTCTTCATTTTCGGTTATCTACTATAAAAGCAAAAGATGTATATTTAATTGAAATCAAAAGAAAATTTAATATGAACACAAACAATCGTTTATTATTTTTTACTCGTTTTTTAGTATACTTGAGAAAGGCGAAATATATTGTCCAAACGTTGTACTATGTTTAACTTAATTATGCCTTCACAAAAGAGGAAATAAAATTAAAAAATTAAAAAATCTTTTAAATTATTTTGGAGATTTTTATTTTATCTCTATACATATTTCGGGCTATGAACCCTTCATCCCTTCATAGCCCGAAATATGTATAGAGATAAATAAAAAATCTCCAAAATAATTTAAAAGATTTTTTAATTTTTTAATTTTTGTCTTTAGTGAAACACCACTATAACCCGTTAAATAATAATTCCTTTGTTTAATATGTTTCACTATAAACCAACACCGCTTTCCCTAAACTTTATTAATTATGCCTTTTATTTTCTTTTTCCACAACCTTAAGAACTTCTATTCTAGTTTAATCAATAATAGTAGTGAAAAATTGAACTTTTTTCTTTGAAATAAAACACTTTATTTGCTTCAGGTTACGTTTTGATTTATTTAAAAATTTAAATATTTAAAGAATAAAACAAGGAAAAAAAATTCGGTTTCATTATAAGATATCACAATTTTTAAGCAGCTAGGATTACTAGAAACTGGAAATTTAGCGTGAATTTTAATTTTAAAATGTAAATGATTTTTATTTTAATTCAAATTTTAAAGAAGTAAAACAAAATCAAGGTTTCATTTTAAAAAAATCACGATTTCTTTGGAACTACAGGCTCTAGAACCTTGAAATAAAGTATAATTGTTTGTTTTTATGACGTGTGTGAAGCATAATAATTAAATCTAATCTAATTAATTGTTTAATCATTAATTTGATTTGTTTATTTTATTGATTATTTATTTATATTGTTGAATAAGTAAATAAAGCTAAATCTACACGTTTATTTTAGCTCTTTTTTATTTTACTATATATTATAACAACGTAAATGATTGTTAAAATGGTTTTGTAAAAGGTTGAAAAGGAAAAATCACGTTCTCATACTACACTACGGTTCAAAAAATTCGATCCACCAATAAAAACTTTATTAAATAGCAAATTATTTTAAAATTTTTTACAAATATTCATATAATTTGTTCCATTAACTCTTAAACTAACATATTCAATAAATATTTTTGGAGTTTTATAATATAAAAAAAACAAGTGAAATTAAATCAAAAGATACAATTACAAATTTTCATACTTTTTCATTATCACTTTACTATTTAAATAAAATTTTAATAAAAGATCAAATTCCATTTGGAAATATCAATAAAATGAATAATTTTGAATTAAGCATCATTGATAGAAAGAGATAAAATATACAAAATGGATATTTCTCAAGTTCAAGCAGTTCAAATTGTGATGTGCCTAATTAATCAAGGGCTAAGTCAACAACAAGTGGCAAGTACTCTTGCAATAAGCAATAATTTCAATAATGTATGGTTCCTTGTAAAAAAATTGAAATTGATTTACTATTTAATAAAGTTTTTATTTGTGGATCGATTTTTTTTGCATTTCACTGTATAATTTTTTCAAAATTTGGTTCATTGATTACTTTTAGGACGTAAATGCTTTTTAGGATTTGTTTTTCCACAATTCTAATAACTTCTCCTACTAATTTAATTAAATATGGATGAGATCTATAATGAAAATTATTTATTATTAATTTTATTGAGGATAATATATTGATAGTTTGTTCTTGTGCTAAAAGTGTTTGTATATTTCAGACACTGTGAAAAACTGATTAGATTTTATCGGCTTTTTAACATTATAGCTTCTGGATCAAAAATTAAAAAAAAAAACTAATTTTTTTCATTGATTTTTCATGAAAAAGCTTAATTTTTTTTTTGAGATTTAATGAGATTGACATTAAAATAAAACGCGTTAAAGTTTCCAAGTGAAATCGTTTGTTAGTGATATTAATTATTTATTTATCGACTCAATTAAGTTTATTGGTAAACACTTTTTTGCTCTCATTCCAAAATGTCTTTTAGTAAATAGGTATCATAAAAATCACCACTCAATAAAATTAGAAATTGCTGCTTTTTGTATTCTAACAATTTATTTCAAATTTGTTTAGTTTATATATATATCCCCAATATATTATTTTTTCTTTGTTTATATTTTGTGATTGTTGATGAAATATTTTGTAAATATTTATATAAATAATATTTCGAATTCAATTAGTTATTAAACAGATATGAGATTTTAAGGCGTTGAAATCATAATAGTATAAATATAAGTGAACAGATTCAGCTTTTTTTTTATTTAGAAATAAAGGAGCGTCAATAAAGTGTTTAGCATGTTATAAAGTGTCTGAAAATGAATAGAGAGAGGTTGGTGGATAATAATCGTGCCCTAGAAATAAATAATACTACTACTAAAAGGGTAATACTTAGGGTTTATGAAAACTCGCGTTTTTAGGACTCGGCGAGTACGAGGTCCCAAATTTTGAAAACTCGTCGAGTCCGGATCTAAATCTAAATTCAAATCAATATATTTATTTCAAATTTGTTTAGTTTACTATATTAAAACAACGTGAGTTAAGATGGTTTTGTGAAAGGTTGAAAAAAGGAAAAATCATGTTCTCATACTATAACTTTTTCAAAACTATACTAGATCTAACAAAATTTGAAATTTGATTTATTGGTTACTTTTAGGATATAAATGCTTTTAGGTTTTGTTTTTTCCACAATTCTAAGAACTTCTCCTACTAATTTAATTAAATATGGATGAGATCTATAATGAAAATTATTTATTATTAATTTTATTGAGGATAATATATTGATATATAAATCGCTACGCCTCCAGAGTCTCGGGATTTCCAAATGAGTGGAAAAATTCCGATTGATAAATCAGTAAACTAGAAATATGAAGAAAAAAACGATCTGATTGCATTGTGTGGGTGGGTGAGTGTGTGTGTGTGTGGTGGTGAAGACATTTAAAAAAGGAGATGCAAAACGGATTATGTAATCGAAGAGAGGTCGTTATTGTGTGTGTGTGTGTTGAATGGCAAAGCCGAGCTGAGCTGTTAACGGTTTGTGTTACGCACCGTTACCGTTACAAACAAATCAACCAGCTCTTTCGATGACGAGAATCATCCGAGAATGACCTCTCATCCTTTTTACTTTTTTGTTCTCAACTCACCTCGACATTTAGCCTTTTCTATGATGAATTAAGCAGAAGACAACCTCATTAATTAATCAATTCTGCTACTCTCGGGAAACTAAATCTTTTCAATTAAACAATTAATCGCCATTTCTGTTTAATTTAAATCACAATTTCCATTTAACAGGTTGCTAATTAAATTTATCACAATTTATTTTTAATTATAATTAAGTAAATAATTAATTAATAAAACAAAAATAAATGTAATTAAATCCCATAAATGAGAATTTTTAACTCAACAAAATTATTACAAAAATTACAAGTTAAAATTGGAGGAAAGAGTGAAATATTTTCAAGACTCAGTGGAGTTTCGAAAAATTATTCATTTAACTAAATAGTTTCAAAAGTTTGAGCCCTATCATCTGTCTTTTTGTTGTAATTACAACAAAACAAATTTAGCAAATTCCAATGGGGTATTTGATAGAAATAACAAATAAAGATTTAATATGTATAAGTTGTTTCTATATTTAATAACTGCATTAAGCAGAAGACAACCTCATTGATTCATCAATTCTGCTACTCTCGGCAAACTAAATATTTTCAATTAAACAATTAATCGTCATTTCTGTTTAATTTTAGAATCAGAGTTTCCATTTAACAGGTTGCTAATTAAATTTACCACAATTTATTTTTAATTATAATTAGGTAAATAATTAATTAAAAAATAAATGTAATTAAATCCCGTAAATGAGATTTTTTAACTCAACAAAATAATTACTTATATTATAAGTTAAAATTGGAGGAAAAAGTTAAATTTTTTTAAGACTCGGTGCAGTATCGAAAAATTAATAATTTAAATATCTAAATCTGATATTGATTTTGATTTAATAAGGCCCTTTCTAGAACAATAGAAATGAATCACTAGAATAGTTTCATCACTAACAGAAAAAGGTTAACAACTCTGCATGGCTAAACAGAGTTGGGAAAAATGAAGAAAGAGCCAAATGGATCATCAAACCTTTGGCTCTTGGCCAATCAAATGCCAGGCTAATACTCGAATAAACAACGCTAATCCTCATACAAGAGACGAATTTCTGATTAATTTTTATGCATTCGAAGCTAGATATTACTCGGAACAATCAGTAGAGATTGTGGTGTTGGTGCAAGGTGAAACATCTTTAATAAAGATAAAAGTAAATAAATATTTTATTTAATATGGATTTACTATGAGTTAAGGATACTAGGTCACTTATTTCACATAAAATAATTATTTAATGTGAAATAAGTGACCCAATATCCTTAACCCATAGTAAATCCATATTAAATAAAATATTTATTTACTTTTATCTTTATTACTCGGAACGCCCGGTAGACAGGCTTCACCTAATGCCTCATGCAAAAATTTTAATTTCGTTTTACCCATTGGGTTAAAAAATATTTGAATATTTTTTTTTCTGTCTTGTGGTAGAAAGTTTGTTCTTGTGCCCAAAGTGTTTATATTTCGCACACTGCGAAAAACTGATTAGATTTTATTTATTAACTGGATTAAGCAGAAGAAAACCTTATTTACTCATCAATTCTGCTACTTTTTTAACATTAGAGCTTCTGGATCAAAAATGAAAAAAAACCTAATTTGTTCATTGATTTTTCACGAAAAAGCTTAAATTTTTTGAGATTCAATGAGATTGACATTAAAATAAACCGCGCTAAAGTTTCCAAATGAAAACGTTTAGGTATCATAAAAATCACCACTCAATAAAATTAGAAATTGCCGCTTTTTGGATTCTAACAATTTATTTCTAATTTGTTTAGTTTATATATATATCCCCAATATATTATTTTTTCTTTGTTTATATCTTGTGATTGTTGATGAAAATTTTGTAAATATTTATTTAATAAATATAAATAATATTAAGAATTCAAACAGATATCAGATTTTAAGGTAGTTGTTCCGCCAAATGGGTTTTCTTAGGATTTTTTTGAAATTTAGACAGATTATTATTTAAATATTTCTACATCGATTGGAGGCAAAAGAAAATTTATGAACAATATAGTTCTGGAGATATTAAATTTCAAAAATCGAGTTTTTCAGGCACTTTAACATTGCACTATACGGGATATCGGAAAATTTACATACATATTTAATTATAATTAAGAAACCCTTCTTACCATTTTTATAAAAAACTAAACCAACATTAAACAATAACCAATACATATTTTAAGACAATTTTGATTCATAGTTACAACACAGTTTCTGAGATAATAATGAATAAATAATGAAAAATGTATAAAAAAAATTTAAAGTAAAAACAATTTGGCAACAGCGCATTTATTTAACCAGCGAAAGATGTATAAAGCGCGCATGAGCTAGATTTTTTCAAAATTATAATTTTCTTAAGGTTTAACGTAGACGTTGATTACATTTGTTAAAAAACAAAACGATTTTTATAGAATTAAATCGACCTTTAAAATGTATTTTATCTGTCATTTTAATATAAAATATTCAATCTCTTACAATGGTGCCAGATTTGTCAAACGAGTACGGGATTGGCTAGAATTGGTACATAATCAGCAAAAGTTTTGGATTTATGAATTATGAATCCTTATTGTCTGTTCTATATACTTACTCTAGCATTAACTTTTTGCTAGAATTGTCGCGAAACAACTGCCTTAAGGCGTTGAATTCATAATAGAAATATAAGTGAACAATTTGCTTTCTATTTAAGCTTACCTATTATTAATAATTATTTATAAGGGCGTCTCTAGCGTAATTAAGTTTATTATTAATTTAATAAATGTGCGGGTGAGCGATTCATTCATTTTGAATTTGGCAGAGGAAAATGAGTAAAAAGGACGCGGATAGAAGATTCTCTCCTTCTTTAGAGTTAAGGATGCCAACTGATACAAGTCTAGACCTGTTTCAGACTAGTAGAGATTAATTTATGAATTTCTATTATTCTAGAAACGGCCTTTTTTTGACTCTATAGTAAGAAAATATTAAATCAAAATGAATATCAGATTTTATTAATTTTTCGAAACTGCAAACAGCGCACGTGAGAATTGAAAAATTTCACTTTATCCTCCAATTTTAACTTTTATCTAATACATTTTGTTAAGTTAAAAATTCTCATTTATGGGATTTAATTCCATTTATTTTTGTTTTTTTAATTAATTATTTACCTAGGTAATTATAATTAAAAATAA
This sequence comes from Forficula auricularia, assembly GCA_024734495.1. Classification (NCBI taxonomy): domain Eukaryota; kingdom Metazoa; phylum Arthropoda; class Insecta; order Dermaptera; family Forficulidae; genus Forficula; species Forficula auricularia. The sequence continues at coordinate 85,111,707 of JALMQS010000099.1, forward strand.
ATTGTGATAAATTTAATTATCCACCTGTTAAATGGAAATTGTGATTGTAAAAGTAAACAGAAATGACGATTAATTGTTTAATTGAAAATATTTAGTTTTACTGAGAGTAGCAGAATTGATGAGTAAATAAGGTTTTCTTCTGCTTAATCCAGTTATTAAATAGAGAAACATATACGAATATAATCTGTTATTTGTTATTTCTAATGTGTTCATCCAAATATCCCATTGGAATTTGCTAAATTTGTTTTCTTGTAATTACAACAAAAAGACAGATAATAAGGCTCAAACTTTTGAACCTAAAGGCAACAAACAAATGATATATTATATGTATACCTACTTAGGGTTTATGTACATATTCTTTTGTTCAATCTATTATTTAAAAAAACGTGTTTTTTGCAAAGAAATTTTAATTTGTTTAGAAAATTTGAGCCCACTATCAGTTTTTTTCCTATTGTAGTTCTAATCTTTCAAAAATTCCATCCCAAATATATTCAAAGCATCTCTTTCAACACTCCACATTGAAAACGAGAGCTTAGGTCTTAATTAGTTGCTTTTAATTGTTCAAAAGGGTTGTTTGCGAATGCCATGAGCCAGGTCTCTTTCTAATACCGAAACTCTCTTCACACCCCACCCACACAACCCACAGTTATTTAGGCCATCCATTCATGCCCATACAATCCAATTTCTTTGTCTCTCTCGGTTAATCTCTTTTTCTATGGCCAATTTTAATAATAGCCCTGCTTTGTCCATCCCTTAAAAGAAACAACCTTTGCCAATTTGCTAATTCTATTAGAATATTAACTTTGAATTATCTCAAAATTTAAACAAAGAAAAAAATGGAAAGTTTATTTTTGCCGAGAGTAGCAGAATTTTTATAAATTAAAGGAGACAATATATTATTGGTAATTCGATAATATCATATTTCTTAAAAATATTATTGAAAATTAATTGAAAATAAACTGTAAATCGATATTATGTAATATTATCTGACTCTAATTTAATCCCCTTAAAATATTTATTTTGCGACATGACTTTCTTTATTTCAATCAGATTAAAATTTATACACGACTAATAGCTCACGAGACTTGATAAGTTCACCAATTTTTAGCGAAATCGTTAGAGCTGTTTTCGAGAAACCGATTCTATATATATATATACAAGAATTGCTCATTTAATAATATAAGATTTTATTCTGTGTGATTTTTAAATTATTTTTTTATTTTTTATACAACAGGGAATCAGAGATGTACAAGATACATCATAAAAAGTATCTGGAATACAAATTACAAGATACTTATAGGCGAGGGGTGAACCGCTACCTAATATGCTGTACACCTACTTCCATTTGTACTTCCAAATATTTCCAAGTACTTCCAAAATAGTTCCAATGAGGCGTACATCCCGCGGAAGGGGTTCCAATCGCATATCACCCCTCGCTTTTAGGTAAAGTATTTGAGATATCAGATACAAGGTACTTTTGTAAATGGAATTTGAAATACTAGATACAAAATACGTATTTTCTAAATACTTTTTTAAAATAAAATACTTTTTGAAAGCAAACCTATCTTTATTAATCTTAACTTAAGATTTATTTAGCCTATTCCCCCATGGTTAATAAATATTTTTTTTAAGATTAGATAATATTAAATTACATTTTTATTATTAATAATATCATATTTCTTAAATATATTATTTAAAATTAATTGAAAATAAACTTTAAATCGATATATTATGTAATATTTGTTCTGACTCTATAATTTGACCCCCTTAATATTAGCGAAAATTCCAGATTAATGGTTCTGGCGATACGATAACGAAAACAAACCTCGATACATTTTGAACGTATCTTAAAGTTTATAAAACGAGGATGTTTTTTCCGTATATTTTACATCAAGTGTATTGGACATTTTTTTTAGTAATCGTAAATACATTTTCAGTACTATTTGTTAGTTTTGATCTTCTATGGGAACGAATTTTTTTAAAGTAATCTCTTATTCACCAGCTATTAGAAAAGTGTCTTTTTAGCACTCAGAGTGGAGTACTTTTTATTACAATTAGCAGTTATTGGTGGTCGGAAAATTTCAAAAAAAAAATATTAAAACTCTGATAACTCAAAAACTAATCATTTTCGAAATTATCGAAAGGTCGTGCATTCATTTGCATAGAATTTGATCCCCACCCAAATGCTACATAAAACAAAAAAAGTATGATAAAAAATAATAAATGGGGTTATATTAAACAAGATAGGGTCAAGAATAAATCATTTAAATTTTAACACCATTGTATTTTAAAATTACATTACAAAAAATGTGCCACTTCTTTAAAATTTGCCCTCTGGGGAACGTGTCCCCCATGCCCCCACCCCCCTAGATCTGGTCCTCCATAAATACATACTTTTTCAATCAACTTTGTACTACATATGCTACAATGCTTGCAAACATTATTATATCTTTATACATTATACATGACCATATTTCCAAATTTTGTTTATTTTTAATAACTGCGCAAGATCCTTTTAATTCCGTCCCTCAAGTTGTGGCTTTTGTCAAAATTTTCCCACTAAAATTGAAAAAAAAAGATTAAAATAAAATAAAAAAGAACATTGTTGTAAATATGGACATGGGGGTGGGGGGGGAGTTTTTATTTGCTCAAATAATTGTGAAATATAAAATAATAATATAAATTTTTAATATGGAAAAAAATTTTGTTCAACAATTCCGTCCCATTATGTATTTGAAATCTAATTCTAAAATTGCAGATATTATGCAATTAAAATAATAATTAGTAAATAATTGGAATCTTATTTAACAATTAAAATATTCAATTTTTATTTATTAATTATTAGCGAACAATTACAAAATAAATCATTAACAATTATTTCTATTATTAAAAATATTAGATTATTATTGATCCGATTTCTGATCTCTATATATTGTGGGGAATATTTAATATATTCATGTACGTTTCTCGAAATTATTTATTATTTCTTTATCCAGACCATTACACATGACCATATTACCAAATTTTGTTTATTTTCAATAACTGCACAAGACCCTTTTGATTAAGTGGGAGATAAATTTAACCTAATTTATCACTGCTCGAAGCCCTTAAAAAACATAGTAAATTGGATTGTATCAAACTTTCTGAGATTTGGCTCGTGATTCCGGCTTCTTTCCTTCTACTCTGTTCTTTTCATGATGGAGGGGCCATCCCATACAGGCCTTTAGGAGATGCACCTTCTGGTGTAACTCCTTCTCACATTAAAAAAAAAAAAAAAAATCCGTCCCGGGCATATAGAGTAAAAAAATTAAATTACTAAACTCTATCCAGAGAAACCCTGTAAGTATATAAACCAGGATTTTCCTCCGTTTTCATTTTGATGAGTTCAAAATTCTCATTTATGGGATTTAATTCCATTTGTTTTTTAATTATATGTTTCCCTAATTATAATTAAACAAATTGTGATAAATTTAATTAGCAACTTGTTAAATGGAAATTGTGATTTAAATAAATAATAATTGAAATTGGATATTTTTGTTAAATTAAACAGAAGAAATGTATACACCAATACCTCGCTTTGCGTCGTTTCGTTTTGCGTTTTTTCGAAGTTGCGTCGCTGCTTAATTAGTACTAATTTTCACTGTGCGTCGTTAGATTTTCGAGGTTGCGTTGTTTTGGGTTCGAGTCTTTAATTTTTTTTTTGAAATTTTCTTTTTTTCTAAAAGATGGCACCACTTTTGTTTCTAATTGCGCCATGCCATCAAAACTCGGGGAATCCCTTTCTAACTGAAAATCAACGCAATTTTAATACAGTTTTATTTTCACTTTGTTTTGCTAATTTTAGAGTTCAGTTTCAATTATGTAGTGTGTTGTGCTTTTTTAAAGGAGAATAATAAATTTTTGCTACAAGAAAATTGATTTTACGTTGAAAAAAAAAGCTGTTCAGCAAACATTGGACCAATTTTTTGTGAAAGAAAGCCGACTTACGACAAGAGCCACTATGGACTCATCAGACAGTGATTAATTTTAATTTTGTTTTTCATAAATTAATTGAATAGTTTATTTTGTTTTAATTGAATACGTTTTTGTTTTTTGTTTTTTGTATGTATGTAATAAAATTTTATATTATTTTTGTTTTTTAAATGTTTACTTTGTTCAATTTTCTTTTAAAATGTAGTATTTTCGTAACCCTGGAACCTATCTTCGATCTTTAAATGGTTTGCTATAGAAAATCTTAATTCACTTTGCGTCGTGTTTTTTTGGAACGTAACCCCGACGCAAAGTGAGGTATTGGTGTATATTCAAATTAATTTTAAACACATAGTCAGGTCTATTCTCTAAAATTTAACATCTTAAATTGGGTGTTAAAAAGTAAAGTAATAACACTAGCGTTAAAAAATGCTATTCTCTAAACAAAGTTTTAACAGCAACGTTAACATTTTATTTAACACTAGGTGTTAACACACCCTTTACTTTATTAATTAATATCATGTTTCCCCTAAAACCTACACCACTTTCCCTAAGTAAAAAAAACCCTGTAAAAGTATATAAGCCTGGATTTTCCTCCATTTTAATTTTGATGAGTTCAAAATTCTCATTTATGGGATTTAATTCGATTTATTTTTTTTTTTAATTAATTATTTACTTAATTATAATTACAAAAATTGTGATAAATTTAATTAGCAACTTGTTAAATGAAAATTGTGATTTCAATTAATAATAATGGAAATTAGATATTTTTGTAAAAGGATAATATGTATGAAGTAAAAGTCTTTGGGATTGGGGAATATACATATTTTAGTTCTGCATGAATTGTTAATTGGTTATTTTTGTTTCTCTCTCGGCTTACTTAAGTACTTAGTGTGTAGTTTTTGAGTCAGGTTAGCCAACCCCACCCACCCACTCCGAACTACCTCTAACTCTAAAGTGAAAGGAGAGTTAAAAATAAAAGTAAAGGCAGTTAATAAATAAGTTAATCGACTGCATCTGCACCTGCAGCATCTTCATGCATCCATCCATCCATCCATCCATCCCATTCACCTGTTGCTTCTTTTAAACTCCTTTCCTTCGTTTCACTCTTACATTTATTTTTAACTTTTAACCTATTTAAAAAATTGCAAATTTTTTTCTCTCTTTATACGAACATTCGTTAATTAAACATTTTCTTATTATATATAAGTATATCTTAAATAGTTAATCTAGATTACATTTGTTGTAGTCACTCAGCCTGAAAATAAATTAAAACCATGACTTTTAGTTATCACGCTGTAATTACAATCCAAAATTAAAAAGTTGATAAATTCATTGAAAGAAATTTTTTTTAATTCGGTACGCTCTCTGGATGTAAATTTCAGTGATTTCAATTAATTAATTAATTATTATTCATGATTGAATTTTTTTTCAATTATTAAAAGAATGTCCTTTTTACAACTATAGTCCAGTCAAATTGTGTTTTTATCAGGAAAGTTTTAGGGTAGTTCTGATTTTTAACCGACTTCAAAAAAGGAGGAGATTCTCTATTCGACTGATTTTTTTTTTTTGTGCCTATGTTACCTCAAATCTCCGCCAATTGTGAACCGATTTTGAAAAAAAATTTGCATTGGGTCCAATCTATTTTCCGATTGGTCCATTTTTTTCATAGGTATTAGACCTTTTTTGTTAGGTTTGTTCAGGACTAACTTCTTTGTTTATGAACCGATTTCGATGATTTTTTTTTATTGGAAAGGGGGTATCTTAAGGATGGTGCCATATTAATTTGGTCAAGTTCTGATGATACGATCACTATTAATAACATCACTAAAAGAGAAATATAAAAATAATTTTTAAGAAAAAATAAAACCGACTTCAAAATTAAATGCAACAAATAAAATACACTAAAAGGTATAAATATATTATTATCTTGTTTAGTTACAACTAAACGACGAAATATTAACATGAAATTACTTTTTTTGAAGTCGGTACCAAACAAACTATACCTATATATGCGAGCGTACCCTCCAAAGGTACTAAGTAAGATCCGTCGAGTGCTATTCATAAAAGGTATATGTTTGGTACCGACTTCAAAAAGTAATTTCATGTTAATATTTCGTCGTTTAGTTGTAACTAAATAAGATAATAATTATTTTATACCTTTTAGTGTATTTTATTTGTTGCATTTAATTTTTTGAAGTCGGTTTTTATTTTTTCTTAAAAATTATTTTTGCATATATGTTTTTTGGTGCGACATTCGGATGGATCACCAATATTATTTATTATTATTTTTCACTCAATATTTGACAAAAATTCCCTACATTAGATTTGCGATTGAATCAAATGTAGAAAACATTCGATTAATTAATGGCAGGCATCTAACATACATGCTAATAGATCTAGCGCTCTGGACTGGGAGATCGAATATATAACATCTGAGATTTCAAATTCACTTGGTGATCCATCCGAATGTCTAGCGGGCTATACGCAAAATGACGTTGGATTGTAGCTAAGTGGATCACATCTTTTTCTCTCTTGGTCCAGACTTAATACTCCGCAGACTCCAATAGCGTAATCCGCAGTAGTCTCGCGAGATAAAAATATCTTTTTCAAATCAGCGCGGTCAAAATAATTCTCGTTGACGTATCAATTATTCTTTGATATATTAATGAGAAAAATTATAAAATTTATTATATCTTTTGCATTCTCTCTTGGTCCAGACTTAAGACTCAGCAGACTCCAATAGCTTCAACCAGCAGTAGTCTCGCGATATATATCTTTTTCAAAACAATTCTCGTTAATATGTTGATTATTCTTTAATATATTAATGAGAAAATTCTAAATTTATTTTTTCAATTGTTAATATACTATATATGTTTGTCTAGATTAATTTGTAACAACGCTAAGAGAAATTTCTCTAAAAAATCTCCCTCTTGCCTAGAATCGAACCTACGAACTCTTGAACTAAGGTCATTAGGTTTAACCACTAGACCAATCTGACATTAATATTTATACCATGATTTCAGTTACTAAAACTATAAATTTTTGATTTAGACTTTGTGTCGAGATAATGTTGTATTCATTTGAACTCGAATGAAAATTAAAAAACACCAATTGATTTTAAATTAAAAAACATTAAATATATATTAATTAACGAGGCAAATTTGAAATATAATTGTCAGCTAGGATTTTAAACTGACAGCTCCAATTGATTTTCATTAACCAGGCAAATTTGAAATATAATTTTAATTTGCACTCGAATTTTGAAATGAAAGACTCCAATTCATTTTAAATTAAGAAACATTAAATATATTTTTTGTAATTAATTAAATTAATTGAACCGCGTAAATTTGAATAATTTCCATGATTCAGCCTGCGAATTTTTTGCAGTTCATAAATCATTTCATTATTTTTGTTTTGAAAAGGAAAAATGAAATTTAAATTTAAATTTTAAATTTAAATATATTCATAATTATTCCCCCCCCCCCTCCACTCAAAAATTAAAGAGGCGAAACTTTTAAGAGACGATGTATTTTCGGTAGTTTACGGGTATACATTTGGAGTGTGGTTTTATAAGAGGAATAAAATTTTTGGACCGAGACGCTGCCCGCCAGGGCACCAGCCCGGAGGGCCTTCGGCACGCCCTCGAAGCTCGTTTAATAATAATTATAGAGGACTTTTAAATCTTTTCAGGCCTTTTTGACTAAAAAGTCCAATAAATGGCATTTTGAGCAATTTCTACTTTGTTGTAGAATTCTTCTTTTATCCCACATTACCTAAAGCTACAATATTCAAAATTTTTGAAAAAGTTGTTACTTTTTCATCTTTTTTTTCATTTAAAAATTCCAAGTTATGCAATAATTTATTATACTCCTAAATATTACCATCTTGATTTTATTATAAATGATTTATTGACTGTTATCGACCCAAAAAATTAACCATATCTCACATTTTGTTTAATTTACTATTTACTTAGATTCTGATATTTTAAACATGACAAAAAAAGTAAAAATTATATATATATATATATTTTTGTGTGATTATTCAGCCCATTATCTTAAAAAATTGCACATTATTAAAAGGACAAAACATGAATTGTTCAACGTTAGTTACGCTCTCAAGATTTAATAGGCGTAAATAAATAAATAAATTGTCATCTCTCAGCTATTTCACGCCACGTTAAAGAAACAATGCACAGTAGTAGTAGTAGTAGTCAATCAGGCTGTCTCTTTTGTACCATATAGGTATTCTACAAAATGTCAAATACACAATTTATATAACGAGAGTGACAGACAATAATACAAAGTAGTACAATATTAGTCAAATTTAAAATATTATAGTTTTTAAAACTAATGGGATTTAATTTAAATAAATTTATTAAAATGTAATTATTTTTAGAATCTAATTAGCTACCTGTTAATATGACGAATAAATATTTATTCATTTTAATTAGCCACCTGTTATTTATTTATGTTTATATAAGAATATCAACAGGTAGCTAATTAGATTTAAAAAAATATATATTTATTTGAATAAATCAATAATTATTAAAATCCGTGTTTTAGACTTTATTTATTTATTATTTAGACCATGCTAATATAATTGTATAAAAAAAACATCCCGTGATTTGTGTTCACCACACGACTTTCGCTTAAAATTGCTTTAATAAGAAATCTATTAGATTGAAATCAAATAATTAAAAGGATTGATCAAAGGGATAATTAAATTAAAATGTCAATTTTTTTTTTTGTTAAGTATTTTTGACATATTCGAGATTTGGGGTTTTATTTCAAAATATTCAGGAGTTAAATTTTTCAAAATTAGGCCTTTCTAGAGCAGTTCCAAATCACTAAGCGTATAAATAAGGCCTGAAATAAGTTTTCTGATCAACCCTTTAGCCCCTAAACGGGGTGACTACCCTACTACCCTTAAATTAAAATTTATAGATAGATTAGTATTTACAAATTGTATAAAATGATCGATAATCAATAATAATATATTTTGAGAGATAATACTTAATTTTAAATATAATTTACATACATTAAATCATTCTTTGGCCATTAAAAAAAAGAATGAATAATTTTGATTACCTGGTCACGATCACCAGATGGCATTTTTTCTTTTATCTTACATTACCTAAATCTACAATATTCTACTATAAAAATAATATATTGGGGATATATATAAATAGCTATAATTATATATATATATATCCCGAATATATTATTTTTTTCTTTATATTTAAGAAATTTATTTATTTATTTTATTTAAAATAAACAAACAAACAAACATTCTATATGGTTTTTCTACCATATATGTTACGATATAAAAATAAATCCATCCCTTCTCCAATATTTTGGATCTTACAACGCTTTGAATGGTTCCAAAATTATCCACCTGGGGAACATAGCTTTATAGAGGAGGGGTGAACCACGACCTAATATTGTGTACACCTATTTCCACTTCCATTTTCATTTCCAAGTAGAAGACAATAGATGAAGGGGCATTATCTAATGAATTCCAAAATAATTCCAAAGACGTTGTACACCTAATTCCAATCGCGGTTCACCCCTCGTTTATAGATTTACTTAACAATCCTTGTTTTGCGAGTACAATTTGCACTTTTTAAAAATTTCTCCGTGAATATCGCGCTCCCCTTTGCCTAAATTGAAATAAAATTAGGATAGGGCAGTTTATTTAAAACATGATTGATGTTTGTAGTTCATTTGGTAGGCGATCTCCAATTAGATTAGAGCGCAGTTATACCTCAAAAATCCCACGCGATGTCCTCCTTGGACATGAAGAAATCCTTTCTCCTTTTCACTTTTAGAACAATATACTATTATATGTGTATGATGTATCCATATAAGAACGTATAAGACAATGTGATAATTAACAAGGTGGACATAATTACTTACTCTTCTTATTAAAATATCTACAGACATATAGGGCATTAGAAAAAAGTGAGATTCGCTAATTAAGTTTCAAAAAAAAAATACTTTAATAAGTTAATTAAGAGACAAATGTTATAATTTGACTAAAAGTGAAAATAAATTAAAAATAAATTAAGTAGGGGAAAAGTCAAACTTCGCTTGTAACAACTTGCAACCCCCTCTGTTAAAATACTTCGTTAAGTGATTAGGTAATAATTAAAGGTTATAAATAATAAACAAAAATAATAATATATTGGGGATATATACTGTATATAATTATAAATATATATATCCCGAATATATTATTTTTTTCTTTATATTTAAGAAATTTATTTATTTATCTTATTTAAAACAAACAAATAAATAAATGTTTTATATGGTTCTTCTTGCAACCCTTCCTGCCTAAATATTTCGTTAATTGATTAGGTAATTATTAAATCTTATAAATAATAAAAAAAATAATACATTCGGGATATATAAATAATTATATACCCGAATATATTATTTTTTCTTTATATTTAAGAAATTTATTTATTTATCTTATTTAAAAGAAAGAAAGAAATAACGTCTTCTTGCAACCCCCCCCTGCTAAAATACTTCGTTAAATGATCAAGTAATAGTTAAATGTTATAAATAATAAAAAAATAATATATTGTGGATATATATGTATATATCCCAATATATTATTTTTTTATTGTATTTAAGAAATTTATTTATTTATCTTATATAAAACAAATAAATAAACGTTTTATATGGTTCTTCTTGCAACCCTTCCTGCTTAAATACTTCGTTAATTGATTAGGTAATTATTAAATCTTATAAATAATAAAAAAATATATTTGGGATATATATAAATAATTATATATCCCGAATATATTATTTTTTCTTTATATTTAAGAAATATATTTATTTCTTTTATTAAAAATAAAGAAAGAAACAAACAAACAAACGTTTTATATTGTACTTCTGTACGATATAAAAATAAATCCATTACTTCTCCAATATTTTGGGTCTTATAACTCTTCGTGTAGTTCCAAAATTACCCACCGAGGGAGCATAGCTATTCAAAATTGGTTGTTTGTGTATCAAACCGGTTATGAAAATTTTAGCTTTGAAGTGGTAGAGTTGTTTGTATTTAAGTCCCATTTACAAGATCCGGGCTAAATTTTAAGTAATGGCTATGTGATCCAATTTAGGACTTAAGTCTATGAGCTTTTGTCTGTTACACAATTTGATATTTAATTTTTATTTACTTGGCCTTCTTTAACCCTTTTTCAACAAATAGTTACTTTTTCTAAATTAAAAATGAGCTTCTTCTCTGAATCTGAATCCTTAATCAATTTTCTTTGGTATTTCTAGACGTAGAGAACAGTTTTCTATATTACTTAGAAGTAGAAATAGGTAATATCAAATTTCCTTGCTAATTATTGATATTAATTTATTATTGAAATCTAATAATCCCTAATTATTATATTTATTGAATAAATTCAAATTAATAATTATTTTTTCAATTGTTAATTTAATAATAATTAGGACGTTTAAATCTTTTCAGGCATTTTTTGACTAATAAGTCCAATAAATGCCATTTTGAGCAATTTCTACTTAGTTTTAAAATTATTTTTTTCATCCTACATTACCTAAAGCTACAATAATTTACAACTCTTTAAGATTCATATTCTCCAATTTTAAAAATAATTTGACAACATTAAAATGTTCCATGGACGCAGCAAGATCCCTACCCAAGGTGAAAGATTGAACTAGAGTTTGTGAATTGTAGAGAAATTTTAATACCAATTATGGATATATAATAAGTATAAATTGTTATGTTTTCTAATCGGAAATTTATCTGAAAAAAGAAGATTGTTGGTTGTTGGTTGTTGTTTCGATCGTTTTGGCCCGAATTCATTGCAAATTATCTTGTCAAAATGTGTATTAGAAAATCCAGAATCTTGAGGGCATCACGCTCTCGTAAAAATCTTCAAAACGGCACTTTCCGTTAAAATCCTGGGGAATAAAAGAAACGGATTATTTATTTATTGACATATATGTCTTCTTCAGAAAAAAAAACTTTCTATGTTTAAACCTAGATATATGGATATAAATTGTTGATTTCCAAATCGTAAATATTTATTCACCCCCTCTAAAAAACTCCTCTACTTGTCATTCAAATCCGAATGAGAATGACATGTGTCATGTCACCGAAATAATGGCCCAAGGCTGATTGGGTGACTGTCACTCGCAGGACCACAATACCTTAATTAGGTCGGGTTATTGTTGTGGAAGACCTTGACATCTCTCGATATATCGCTAAAACATTATACTCAAACAGAGTAGGAAAATATACCAAAAACTTTTTAATGTTGTTATTAAATAATTTTTAAAAATTGTCGAACCTGAATCTTACAAGATTGTAGAATATTGTAGTATAAAATAAGAATTCTCCAACTATAAGTAGAAATAGCTCAAAATGGCTTTTATTTGACTCTTTAGTCAAAAAAGCATGAAAAGTTTTAAACGACGTCTATTTTTAATTATTATCATAACAATTGAAAAAATATTAATTTAAATTTATTTAATAAAAATAATAATTAGATTTTATTAGGTTTCAATAATAAATTTATAACAATAATTAGCATAGAGTAATATAGAGTGCAAGGCTGCCTCATATCGAAAAATCGCTCTCTAGCGACTGCAGGGCGAAAGCTCTTAGTTCTTAAGAGCTATCCAAAGATCATTGAACATTCAAAGCATTTGTTATAGATAAAAGATACATACCCTTTATGTTTATATTAGCGTATTTTTTACTCTTGATAATGTCACCAAAATTTGCCCCGAAGAGAGCGGTTTCCGGCATTTTATTGCCCAATGGTTTCGCCCTGGACTCGCCAGAGAGCTCTGTAACTCGTATACGCAAAAATACATTGGCTCCTTATGGAGCCTTCCACTCCATATTACTCTATGATAAAATTAGAAAAAAATTTGATATAAAGGCTGACGGATTGGGCACCAACTTCTAATCAAGATGCACTTTATCGCTAAAACATATTCAGAGTAATTGAAAAGTTTTTGTTTTGCCGAGAGTAGCAGAGCTGTTGATTCACAAAGAGAAACAAAGAGGTTGTCCTCTGCTTGATGCAAATAAACATACACACATATATATCATCTCGATATATATGTGTGTATGTTTATTTGCATCAAGCAGAGGACAACCTCTTTGTTTCTCTTTGTGAATATTCAGAGTAGCAAAAAAAAAAAAAAAAACAATTTAATGTGTTGTTATCAAATAATTTTTAAAAATTGGCGAATGTGAATCTTACAAGATTGTAAAATTGTCTCAAAATGGCATTTAATTGACTCTTTAGTCACAAAAACATGAAAAAGATTTAAAAGTCAACTATATTTAATTATTATTATCTTAACAATTAAAAAAATAATTATTAATTTAAATTTATTCAATAAATATAATAATTAGTGATTATTAGATTTCAATAATAAATTAAATAGCAATAATTAGTAAGGAAATTTGAAATAAAGGCTGGAGAATTGGGCAACATGTTTAAATCCTGATGCACTTTATACGTAAAATCTAAAACTTAAACAGAGTGAAGAAATAATAAATAAATAAATAATCAAAACAAACATACTATATTTCTGCGTTTCTTCTTTCACAATCAATTCAATATTTTACACTTAATAAATCTTCATTTCTAAATTTGTTTAGGATATTACATAAATTAATAAATAAAAATTACACTTCCTGGACAAGGTGTGAATTTATAAAATAAATAAATAAATTATAATATTTTATTTATTATTTTTTTTAATTGGAATGCATTTCAAGATTTAATTAAATTAAATAATATTAAATAATAAATCATGTTATACATTTAATTGTTTACTAAAAATCAGCTGGACTCCGTAGTGGGTTTTAAAATAATAATTTAAATTTTCTAATTTAAACAAATTTTATTTGTCATTAACTATTAGTAGGTTATAAAATTAAAAAAAAACCACGTCGGGCAAGCCGATTATAATAAGTATAGATAGATATTTTAGTCCTCTAATAAAATAATAACTATCTTATTATAGGACCCTTTCAAAGTAAATTTCAGCTAACTTGGTTTTTTAGATTGACAATTTTATAATTTAATTTTTTAAGACAGTCCACTCCACATTTTGAGCCCATTAACAATTAATAATATCCCTTTTTTAAGTCTACTGTAAATATGTCAGCATTCTTCAATATTTGTTTGAAAATTTAATTATTTTAAATGATTTTAACACCTCAAATTTCTTTACTAATTATTGCTATTTAATTTATTATTGAAATCTAATAATCACTAATTATTATTATATATATTCAATAAATTTAAATTAATAATTATTTTTTCAATTGTTAATTTAATAATAATTAAAAATAGAGGGCGTTGAAATCTTAAAAGTCTAAAAAGTCAAATAAATCTTTTAGGTCACTATCGATTTCACATAGTGAGTCATTTCTATAGGGTCGTACAAATCAATCAAAGGGTCTATATTGATAATTCCATTTTTTGAACACCCACTATCGCCTATTTTATTGCCCGAAAGAAATAATTACTCGCGATTTCACGCCCCAGAGAAATGCCATCCAAATGAACCATTACAATTATTGTGAATAAAGAAAAAATTATCACAAATCCAAATAAATAAAAAATTAAATTAGTAAATTAATAATAAATAAATAAATAGATCTTTATTACTCGACCTGCTTAGAGGCACAAGTCCTCGGTGGCTAGGTCAACAAAACATCAATACAAATTAACTACAGAAATTAATAAACATAAATACAAATCAATTAAAAGAAATTAACAATTATAGTAACAAACAAGAAAAGGGAAAAAATAGAAATGTATGCTCATTAACAAATAACATGATCATAGATTTCCATCAAAAGACAAAACGTAATTTAAATAATTCCACACAAAAACCCGATACCAGGAGCAAACGGCGCATTAGCCATCCCGACATTTGCCATAAGTTGTTAAGGAAACCTGGTTAAAATCTTAACAAGGATGGTAATTAGTAATTAGTAATAGTATATTATAGTAAATTTATTGGAATCTTTCCTCCTTTCCTTTTAAGCCGACCTTTCGGAGGATTCCATCCTCCTTCTTCAGGGTCTATAAACTAATCATATTATATTCATTGAACTTTCTTCTGAATATATTTTGTACACGACTTTTAATTCTTCAAGAAAAAAAGTAGTTTCCAAAATTATTATGAGCCAAAAATGAATATAATATGGTGTTCTGTCTTATAGAAAAACTGTTTTTGACAAAGCGTGATAAATTGAGGTATTTCTAACCTGACCTAGGGATCAATTTGTTTGTAATTAATTAATTTGTAAGTTTTTTCTAATTTTCCTGGTTTTATCATTCTAGCCACTTGAGGAAGTCAAAATAAATTGACAAAACGCATGGCCCACTTAATAAAAACTCTGTTTTAATTTATCCAATTCCCTGCGATTCCTTTTATGAAACTTAATATGGATACGAATGATGCAACATTATAAAACAAAGTATTCATAATAGATTATTTTTATCCGGAAATAATCAAATATGAAGCATAATTAAATCTAATTTCAATAATAATATGCGAAGTTCTACGCCGTTTACCGCTTTTCGCATCTCAACCGCCAATATTCTACATCCTCCATCGTCTGACGGATTTCAGCCTTCCAGCTTTGTGGTGGTCTCCCTCTTTTTAGACGTTCAGGGGGGACCTAATTCAGAACCTTCTTTGGCCACCTGTCTTCTCCCATTTGTTAGACATGACCGTACCATACTAGTCTCTTTTTTCAATGGTCGTTATTATATCTTAATCCACCTTGATGACCTCAAAATCCTTGTGGTCCAGTTTAGAGACTCTTGCACTTCTTCTTCAGAAATCCATTTCAAGGGATAGTCTTCTTTGGTCCTTTTTCCTTAGTTTCCATGTTTCAGAGCCATATGTTGAGATTCTCTGAACTATAGTTTTGTAGAGCCTGGCCTTTGTGGATTGGTTGATGTTTTTGCTCCATAAATGTTTTTGAGGAGTGGATGAATGAGAAGAATTTTCCCCGTCCTCTAAATTTAAACTATTTATTGAACATATTCTTCTTCTTATTCTTCTATATAGGTGCGAACACCTGTTTCTCCAACATATTACATTCAGTCATCAGGGTCACAACTCTCTTTCCATCGTTTTTTTGGTCTTCCACGGCTTCTGGACGGTTTTTTGTCAATATTTTCGGGAGACGGTCGTCTTGCATTCTGTCTACATGGGCAGCCCAGCACCTTCTTCTTACATGAACCCAATCGACTCACCGCTTATTTGCCCAAGGTGTTCGCTGCGGATTTTATCATCCAGGGTTTTCGAATGGATGGCTCTTACAACTCTCATCTCAGTTGTCCGGAGAAGCTGCTTTGTAACGGATTTGTCTGCCCTGGACTCAGTCCCATGTTTTATTATCGGTCGAACACAGGTCTAATATATCCTATATGATCCTAAATTGCACATATGTGACAGTGATATTTATTTTAATATTTTCAAATTCTTAAATATTAATAATATTCATATTTAACTAACTCTTGTAAAAATAACTTGTAATAATTGTAAGACCGTTTTATTATTGTAATTCCGTCTTTCATAACTATTTAACTAATTCTAAATTGTAACAATTATAAGACTATATCTAAATATTATTATTTTTATTCATCATTATTTTTTTTCTTTCTTTCTGCATTATCAAAATTGTAAATATAATGTTCAATCTATATAAATGATGGGCAAAATGAAACATCTGATTTCGAAGGCCAAAACTTGTACTAAATAAATAGTGAGCTTAACTGAGGGATCGATCTTTTTCCCCTATCCTGTTTTCTACATCCTCACTAGTTCTACCACTTGATGAAAGGGTTACTCCTAGATATTTAAATGATGAAGAGTATTTTATGACTTCATTTTCAAGATGCAGGTCGCTTTTGTCATTTTCGTATCCTGGTATTATGTATTTTGTCTTTAGAGTGTTTATAGTTAGGCCCCATTTGTTGTACTCTTCTTTTAATTTGCGCAGAATGTAACTTATGTGGTCTATATTCGTAGCTAGTAACACCTGCGAAGAGTAAGGTGTAAAGCACTACGTCATCTATGGGTATTCCCGAGGGGTGAACCGCGGCCTAATATCGTGTACACCTACTTCCACTTCCACTTTAATTTCCAAGTAGAAGAAAATAGATTATCTAATGAATTCCAAAGACGGTGTACACCTAATTCCAATCGCGGTTCACCCCTCGGGTATTCCCATGCTACCGTACTTCCTTTTCCAGTCATTTAGGGCTCTTTCTAGGAAGATCTTAAATAGGAGGGGAGCCAATGAGCAACCTTACCTCAAACCGTTTGTGACTTCAAATTCTTCCGCAAATTCCCCCGCAATACAATTTCTTCACCGCATGAATATAGTCTCTTGGGATTTGTTGTCGTTCTAAACATTAGAATGGCTATAAATCTAATTAATTATCTAATTGTTTAATCATTAATTTGTTTTCTTTTTTGATTATTTATTTATATTGTTGGAAAAGTAAATAAAACTAAATCTACACGTTTATTTTAGCTCTTATAAACAAAATATTATATATTTTATTTTTAAAATAATTTATCATTTCTAGTAATAATAATATGTAAATAGGTATACCTATAATTTTTTTTCTCACATTTTTTTGTAAATAAATATTCGATTACGTGTGTATAATATTACTTAATTCGCGATGTCAGGATTAATTAACTGTGAATCCAAAGGTCGTATTTTTTGATTCTAAATTTCTCTCTTATATAAAAAAACAAAGTTTAATCCTTTCACACTTGAATTCACATTAAGTATGAGTTTTTTGCATTTAAGAAACTTTTCATATTTAAAGAATAAATTTCTATTCTAATAGGCTTATCTAATATACTAATTACACACATACCTACACAATAAAATAATAATAATAATAATAATAATAACTGTCTCTGTTTCTGTTGTTTCAGGTAAGGAAGGATTCTCTCTCTCTGGTTTGCTTTGTCATACCAAATACAGGAAATGACGAGATCGGAAAGAAAATACTCGTGAGTCAAATTACGAGCTATCATTTTATTTATTTATTAACTATTTAATAAGAGCTTTTCGTGCGTGCCTTAGGCATGCCCTCCGAGCTGAGTGCCCTGGCGGGCAGCGTCTCGGTCCAAAAATTTTATTCCTCTTAAAAAACCACAGTCCAAATGTATACCCAAATGTATCCAAATGTAACTACCGAAAATACATCGTCTCTTAAAAGTTTCGCCTCTTTAATTTTTGGCTGGCGAGGGGGGGGGGGGGAATAATTAACAATATATTTAATGTTTCTTAATTTAAAATGAATTGGAGTCTTTCATTTCAAAATTCGAGTCTAAATTACAATTATATTTCAAATTTGCCTGGTTAATGAAAATCTATTGGAGCCATCAGTTTAAAATCCGAGCTGATAATTATATTTCAAATTTGCTTCGTTAATTAATATATATTTATTGTTTCTTAATTTAAAATCTATTGGTGTTTTTTCATTTTCATTCGAGTTCAAATGAATACAATATTATCTCGACACAAAGTCTAAATCAAAAATATATAGTTTTAGTAACAGGAATCAAGATATAAATATTAATGTTGCATTGGTGTAATGGCTAGAGCTGATGCCCTTAGTTCAAGAGTTCGTCGGTTCGATTCTAGTCAAGAGGGTAATTTTTTTAAAGAAAATTCTCTCAGCGTTGTTACAAATTAATCTAGGCTCTTATATATAGTATTATTAGGTATGGATTTTAATGGATATTAAATCTGAAGACTATATAATATGAATAACTGTTTCTACTTGAATTTTGATCATAATTACAAATATAGACTTTACAGAATAACAATCATAAATATAAGTACGCACACAAAGAGAAACAAAGAGGTTGTCCTCTGCTTGATGCAAATAAACATACACACATATATATCGAAGTTATATATCTGTATATATATTATTTATTTGTTTGAGACTATAGTTACGAAGTTTTGGCCCTTATCATCAGTCTTTTTTACTTTACCATACAGAGTATGGTCAAGTATTGTAATCGTGCATGAAAAAAGTGTTTTTTTTCTTCTTTTTTTCGAAAAATCGTAAAAACGGCTGAAACTATTTTGATTAAAAAAATTGAGCGAAACGATGACATTTCGGTCTAGAAAAAGTTTTAATAAGTGAACATCGAAAATTTTTTATTTTTTGAGATAATAATTGTTTTGCCAAAATGTCTGTTAGTCTGTTAGTTAGTTAGTTAGTTACTGTAGTTAGTCTGTGCGTTACCACATGTTTGTAGAGGAGGTAGCTCAAAAACTAGTGTGAATATCAATACCAAATTTCACAAGTAGTTTTGGTCCATTGAGATTAAGAGCTGATTAGATTTTGGTGCATATCGACCCAAAATTAAGGGAGTCGAAGGGGGGGGGGGTTAAAAATTAAAAATCTAGGCCATTCAACCAAATTTTATATACATAATCAGTGGGACACCAGAAGTCTAAAAATGCCAAAACTAACCGCGAAAAGGAGGGGGGGGGGGGTATAGGGTCAAAAAATGAAAATATAGGCCTTTGTTGAAATATTAAATTCTTCTTCAACGATAATGTAGTTAGAACAATTGAGAATGAATGACACTCAAAAATCTTACTAACAGGGCCGCCAACACTTGTTTTTTTTTTGCTAGTTTAGTTCTTTTATTTTTTGGATTAGTTTCAATTTATAATAACTTGATCAGCGTTTTATTATATTTTTTCAAAAATTCACATTTTGACATGAAATAATTCTGTGTACGTATACGTATATACAGGATGGGGCATAAAGATTTCCTATATTTTGAAGAGGTATAAAAAATGAAAAAATTTAACTAGAAAAAAAGTGAACATATTTTTGAAAAGAACATAAAATGATATTTTTTTAAATGTGTTTTAAACATTATATCAGACAAAAAGCGGGGGGAGGGGGGGAGGTTAAAAATGAAAATTCTAGCCCTTTTGACCAAACTCAACCAAATTTTCTATACTTAATGGCAATACAGAAAGGCCTAGAAAACTATGTCCCCTCAAAATCGATTAAAGGATTCAAGGATTCTAAGCCCTGGTTTGGAGATGCCGTCCGTGAAAAAAACAAGTATTTTCAAAAATGGCAACTTTCACGTCTAGAATTTGACCGAATTGCATTTATTAAGTCGAGAAATACTTGCAAAAAAATTATCTCTGAGGCAATAAAATAGGATAGCTGACCATCTTGCATCTTCCCACAATGAAAAACGAGCCTTTTTCTCTTTACACAAAGCAATAAATAGAAATTTCGCGTCTCCCTCACCTCTCTTCCACCCAAATGGTTCAGTGGCCACGACCCCCACTGAAAAAACTGAATCACTAGCCTCCTTTTTCGTCACTAACTCTACTTTAGATGACAAAGGGATTAACCCGCCCACTTATACCCACCAAACCAACCTCATAGGCAAAATAATTTTCAGGCCCCAAATAATCAAAAAAGTCATTAAAAAATTGAAATCCGACTCCACCGCTGGCCCAGATGACATCCCACCAATTCTCATTAAAAAATGCGGCCCTTAACTTGCCTCTATTTTATCCAAGCTATTACAACTCTCTTATGAATCGGACATATCTTATATTATGCTTTTAATAGTAATAGACAATACAAGGTATCCTATTTTAATTTAGAGATAAAGATAATAAATAATATTTACCAAATTAGAAAGCTGAGGTTGTTTTTTATTTCGTCGCCAATTGATGTAACTTTTAATAATCAATATCATGAAATATACTTATTAATTAGAACGAAAAACAGGTTTGTTTATTTTCTATAGCAATAATAAAAATTATATTGTTGTTGCCATGGCAACCTAATTAGAATCAATTAATTAGTTAATATATATGAATATTTAAAATTAACAATGCAATTTGCTTTGATTGTTGATGAAGATAGGCCGTCAGATGTCTCTCTTGTTCCTCTGCATGTCTAAACACCTCAAATTAAATCTGCCCTTGTGTCTTTTTTTCCCTTCTTTGTTCCAATTCCCCCCCTCTCTGATGTTCTTTCTCTTCTTATCCATTTACCATTTATATAATCCCTATTACTATTGCTAATAACACTAATTAATACATATTTGTTCAATGACAGACATCCACCCATCCATTCCATTATAGAAGGAGATTAAATTAACAAACAAAATCCCTCTACTGCAATTTATTCAAAATGGCTTGAGAATTACTTGAATAAATTTCAATCCAATCTAACATGATAATGATAAGGACATAACAAACAACACAAGCTCTAAATAAAAGAGAATGCATTCTCTCTCTTAGCTCTTAGCTATTAGCTCTTATAGCTCAATGTCATTCATTCAATGGATTTGTATAATGTATATACATGAACCAAAAATAATCCGCCACAATTACTCACCTTGAACTATAAATTATAAAAATAATATATTTGGGATATATATATATATACCTGTATACTAGTATCCCAAATATATTATTTTTAAAGATAAAAATATTTTAATTATTTAAATATATTATACTAGATATATGAAGGTTGTTTGGGTAATAAATTCTTTTAAATATCGTTAAAGACTATTATTAATAAATGCATTTAAATCGATTTTTCCCCACTCACTTACTTGATCCCACATATAGAAAATGATTAATAAATAAATAATTGGACGAACATATTTTCATAAAGAGAAATCAATGAGCTTGTCCTATACATATATACATATTTATAACATATATAAATATGTATAAACATAATTAATTTGTTTGAAATTAGAGTTAGAACGAAGAACATGTTTGTTTCTTTCTATATCAATAATAATAATTCCATTGTTGTTGTTGCCAACCTACGAGTAAATAGAAAAAATTAAATATTTCATATTTTAGTGCTAGAGGGTTTCTCAGAAATAAATATAAATGCTCTAGGGTTCCTCGCTCTACAACGGTTGAGAAACAGTGAAATCGAGGAACAGTAAATCCTGTAGGACAGGCAACCAGCAGTGATACCTTTGAAAAGCCACGCGACTCGGGGTAAAATACTTGGCAATCAGATTAACCAGTAATACAACATTTCCATTAATGATAAATATATTTTTGAATAATAAAAATAAATGATTATTTATTAAGAAATGAAAAAATAAATGTTCTTGTCATTTGTAGATATACGTATCGATAATTATACATCTATATCGATACGATAATCTAAAATCCATTAGTAAATATCTACGGTACGCCGTCATGAACTATTAGTGGGTTTTAAAATAATAATTTAAATTTCCTAATAAATAAATATTTATATTATAATAATTAGGTTGGAGTTGGTGGTGTTTTACAAGGAGAAAAAAAATTAAAATACAAAGATTTTTTTTTAAGTTTACTCTATATATTTTGAGCTCTTAACTCATTGTTACGACAACACTAAGTTTTTGGTTGCAACCCTTCTTGACCAGAGAAAGGTTGGCGATTTGTTGTTTTATCTCGAAGATACTCCCCGTGAATGGTCTGGTAACGCACCCAAGCGATTCGACCTGCTTAAGCCCTGATGCCGATTTGATGATGAGGAGAGAAGGATGTATTTAAAAGAAGAGATTATTTCATATTGGTTTTTTATTCATCTCTTAACTCCAATTGACAACTGACTGACCACCCCAACTGGGCTTCAGATTAGAACTGTCCTCTCTCAACTGCAAATTAGAACTGACCAACTCTCTCAACTGACTCAAAAACTGCTTGAAGACTCGAAATTTTAAGATTCCTTCTCATAGGCCAAATTCTTAATTAGCGGGGCGTATCTTAAAATCATTCCTCCCATTTCTTGAAATTTAATCTTTAGATATTTCTCACGCTAAAATGACATTTACACATCTGGGCTAAAGGCCATCTGACATTTATTTACGACTCGCTTTAAGAATCATTTCATATTTATTGAAGGTCCAGGAAGCGAATTGTAAACTCAAAAAGGGGCCTTCGAGCATCAAAAAAGAAACCGATCGCCAAATATTACCCTTAAGAATAATTATATCTATATTCAAGGAAAATATCGTCGGCGTCACAACAATAACACTGGCAGACAGCAGGCAGGGCATCATCAATCATCAATCACAGGCTGGTCGATCTCTCAAAACAGATTGATTTTAGGGATTCTATAAGGTCATGGAAGATGTCAAGGCGATGCGAGATCCGATTAGCAGAGCTCTGAATTCGGTCAATCGCGTTGGCATAACCATAATTTGTGTTATGGAAGGGAATTTCAAATAGGTTATTAGTCCTGGTTCTATGCGTGAGGAGTCTAAAGTTAATCATGGCAAGCAATACAGGACAATCAATTTTACCATTTTTAACCGACTTCAAAAAAGGAGGAGGTTCTCTATTCGATTGAATTTTTTTTTTTTTTGTGCCTATGTTACCTCATATCTTCGCCAATTGTCAACCGATTTTGAAAATTTTTTTTGCATTGGGTCCAGTCTAGCTT
Source organism: Forficula auricularia (assembly GCA_024734495.1). Lineage (NCBI taxonomy): Eukaryota > Metazoa > Arthropoda > Insecta > Dermaptera > Forficulidae > Forficula > Forficula auricularia. Next base: position 85,135,189 of record JALMQS010000099.1, read on the forward strand.
CCGATTGGTCCCATTTTTTTTCGATTTTTTTCATAGGTATTAGACATTTTTTATTAGGTTTGTTTAGACCTAACCTCTTTGTTTATGAACCGATTTCGATGGTTCTTTTTTTATCCGAAAGGGGGTGTCTTAGGGATGGTGTCATATTAATTTGGTCAAGTTCTGATGATATAATCACTATTAATAACATCACTAAAAAGAGAAAAATAAAAATTTTTAAGAAAAAAATAAAAACCGACTTCAAAAAATTCAATGCAACAAATATAAAAATACACTTAAAGGTATAAAATAATTATTATCTTATTTAGTTACAACTAAACGACGAAATATTAACATGAAATTACTTTTTGAAGTTGGTGCCAAACATATACCTTTTATGAATCGCACTCGACGGATCTTACTTAGTACGTTTGGCGGGTACGCTCGCTTATAGGTATAGTTTGTTTGGCACCGACTTTAAAAAGTAATTTCGTGTTAATATTTCGTCGTTTAGTTGTAACTAAATAAGATAATAATTATTTTATACCTTTTAGTATATTTTTATATTTGTTGCATTTAATTTTTTGAAGTCGGTTTTTATTTTTTTCTTAAAAATTTTTAATTATTGGTACTTGGTTCAAATAGCGAAATCTTAACTATTAATATATCTAGAATTGCTCCGAAAATATGAGAATACTTAAAATACCCATTTCATTTATTCATATTGAACAGAGATAGATTTCCCCATAATTAAATTCACCATCTATTCATATCAAATATAATTTCTTAACCATAAATATATCGTTTTTTCAGTGTACTTGAGATAAGATTTAATCCCGAAACTCTGGTAAGATTTCAACGGCCCTGTTGCCTACATCTAATAAATTCCCGTTTTCTATTTATTGTTTAGTAATTGATATAAAAAGACAAAAAAATAAAAATAATTTTATTGAATGATTAAAGAAATAGAGCGAGAAGTAAATTAGAAAAAAAAAAAACATTTTTTAATCAATCGAAGTAACTTTACGAGGCAGGCTTTAAATTATATGGATAGTTTTTTTTTTTTTTTAGTCATTTATAGAACAAAATGGACAATTTCAAAATCCAGGACGGTGACCCTGAATTACATGAATAATAATCAAGAGAAGAAGAAGAAAATGAAGAATTTAATCGTTAAGCTCTTTATTATTGTCACGCACTAATTATTTGTTTCGCTTACTCGAAACGTATGAATTTGATATACTATAATAAATAAATAAAAATGTTTTAACCTTGGGCTAAAAAATACTATACGTATATGATATTATCCAAAAGTGGATATACATCTCTGGAACCGTCCATAAATTGCCTCACACGATTTTCAACATTTTTAGACCTCCTTTAGCCCCCTGTGTTACATTTTCATTGAGCCCCCCCCCCCTGTTTTTGTGACGTCACACTCTCACTTTTATATTTGGAAATTTTTTAATTTGACATTTGTGACATCACAATTTTTTTAAAATTTAAACTTCCTCTATTTTTAATTATTACAATAAAAATTGAAAAAATAATTATTAATTTAAATTTTTTTTGCAACGAAATTTTCTCTGGAGAGAGACGGACTGGTAGAAATTTTAATTGAAAGTAATGGAAGGCAGCCCAGAGGTAGTGAGGAAAGAAAAAATTAACACATATAAAATAAGGTGTAATTTATTGGAATCCTTCCTCCTTTCCTTTCAAACCGACGTTTCGGAGAATTTTCCCTCCTTCTTCAGAGTTTCAAAGGGTCAATGAATGAAACAAATAAAATGTTTCCTTCTTCTCTCCACAGTAGTGTTCAAAAACTTTCTTCATTTTGTCTTTCTATGCCTTTTTTGTTACAAATGAAGAAAGTTTTTGAACACTACTGTGGAGAGAAGAAGGAAACATTTTATTTGTTTCATTCATTGACTCTCTGAAGCTCTGAAGAGGAGGAAAATCCTCCGAAACGTCGGTTTGAAAGGAAAGGAGGAAGGATTCCAATAAATTACACCTTATTTTATATGTGTTAATTTTTTCTTTCCTCACTGCCTCTGGGCTGCCTTCCATTACTTTCAATTAATTTAAATTTATTCTATAAATATAATAATTAGGTATTTTTTCAACAATACAAGAAAAATATTAAAAATAAAATAAATTAATGAATAAACAATTAGATAATTAATTAGATTTAGTTTTGCTTTAAATTTGATTTTTTTGTATAAAAATAATCTATTATGGATACGTTGTTTTAAGGCTCCTAATAATAAAAAAGAGAGTAATTATTTCATTCGGAAAACAAAATGAGTAATAGGGGTTTTCAAAAAAGGGAATTATCAATATAGACCCTCTGATTGATTTGTACGAAATTTCATATACACGACCCTATAGAAATGACTCACTATGTGAAATCGATTGGGACCTAAAAGATTTATTTGACTTTTTGATCAAAAAAGCGTGAAAAGATTTCAACGTCCTTTATTTTTATTTTTTTATTTTTTTTATAATGATATTGATACAAGAAGAAGTTGCACCAAGAAGGTACAACCTCTGAAGTCCGTGGTGGACCCTTGTAACGTGAAGATAAGGGGAGATTTAGGGATTGGGTAGAGGTCGAAGGTATCTGTGGATGCTGGTCTTGAAAGTTGGAAGGTTAGCAACAAATAAAATATACTAAAAGGTATAAAATAATTATTATCTTATTTAGTTACAACTAAACGACGAAATATTAATATGAAAGATATTTATTTGCCGATGGTAATAGATTCAAATTTGCTAGAAAATCATAGATCAAAGATGGTGTCATCTATTAAATCCGTACATATAATTAAAAATATTCCACTCCATCGGATTTAATAGATGACACCATCTTTGATCTATGATTTTCTAGTAAATTTGAATCTATTACCATCGGCAAATTAATATCTTTCATATTAAATTAGGAAAAGTCATTCCATTGCCCTTCGAATTTTGAATTTCTTCAAAATTCGAAACACTCAACCACCTTTATTTAAATTATATGGCATGGCTATATGTTTAAATTTAGAATCACTATATCGCGAAATTTTACAAATTAAGATAACAATCTTTTGAGTAAAATATTTTACGCGTTTGCATATGTCAGAGAGGTTCGTATCCCGCAGGTGAGCCAGGTGGCCCGGATTGCTGTTACTGGCACTCGGGTTCGATTCCCGAGGGGTGAAAAACAACCCCTCTGACATATAATTAAAAATATTCCACTCCATCGGATTTAATAGATGACACCATCTTTGATCTATGACGAAATATTAACATGAAATTACTTTTTGAAGTCGGTGCCAAACAAACTATACCTATAATCGAGCGTATCCGCCAAACGTACTAAGTAGGATCCGTCGAGTGCGATTCATAAAAGGTATATGTTTGGCACCGACTTCAAAAAGTAATTTCATGTTAATATTTCGTCGTTTAGTTGTAACTAAATAAGATAATAATTATTTTATACCTTTTAGTGTATTTTATTTGTTGCATTTAATTTTTTTGAAGTCGGTTTTATTTTTTCTTAAAAATTTTTCTTTTCTTTAGTGATGTTATTAATAGTGATCCTATCATCAGAACTTGACCAAATTAATATTGCATCATCCCTAAGATACCCCCTTTCCAATAAAAAAAGAATCATCGAAATCGGTTCATAAACAAAGAAGTTAGTCCTGAACAAACCTAACAAAAAAGGTCTAATACCTACGAAAAAAATGGGACTAATCGGAACGTAGACTGGATCCAATGCAAAAAAATTTTTCAAAATCGGTTCACAATTGGCGGAGATATGAGGTAGCATAGGCACAAAAAAAAAATTCAGTCGAATAGAGAACCTCCTCCTTTTTTTGAAGTCGGTTAAAAATAAATAAATTAATACAATTTTCAACCAAAAACCGAATAAAGCTGATATTTACAGTAGAATTAAAAATGGATATTATTAATGGTTAATGGGCCCAAAATGAGGAGGGGACTCTCTTATAAAATTATTTTATATACAATATGTATCTGCATTGTCTATTATCAAAATATTTATTTATTTAAAGTTAGTTTATATCCATTATTTTTTCAAATTTCATCGATAAAGAGGGAAATTTTCCCGAAACGTTTGGATTTAAATAAACGTTTTAACATTGACTTTTATAAAATATGTATGTATTTATTCGTATTAAATTATTATTAGTTATTTCAAAAAAACAATCACAAATTCATTATTAAATATATCCAAACGTTTTGGGAGAAATTCTTCCTTTATTAACAATGGAAGTTTGGAAAAATAGTTTTATTATAAAGGAATGATAGATCAAAGAAAAAAATATCAAATTGACAAAAAGTTTTAGCTAATAATTTGAAATTCGACAGAAAAGTTTGTAGTAAAATTAACCACCTCTCGCTGATGAGTTTCAATTTTTTTTTTAAACCGTTCCCTTACAAAAACATTCAAATCCTCTGAATTTGCGGGCAGCATTCCAGAGTTTTCAATAATATGCCTACCAGTATGAAAATATATCCACAATATATTATTTTTATTATTATCATTTCCGTCCATAATTTAATTTATAATTTGAAAGTTTATATTGGGAAAATAAGGACAAGTCTCTTATGTGTGACTTTTATTTATCCACCAACGTTTCGTCGACTTTGCCGACTTCTTCAGGGCTTCAAATAGTCATGTCACACATTCGTCTAAATTTTCTTATTACCTTCGTTACTACGAGTTCAACTTCGAAGTTGAGATTTTTGTATATAGGGATAAAACGGAGAAGAAAAAGAAAAGTATTCTATTCTATTTTTATAAGAAGAACGGGGTTGCCTTATTTTGTATATATGTGATTTCTGTTCTGTTTTGTATTGATAAAGTTGTTATGAAAGATATTAATTTGCCGATGGTAATAGATTCAAATTTACTAGAAAATCATAGATCAAAGATGGTGTCATCTAAACAATAAATCCGAAGGGGTGAAAAACAACCCCTCTGACATATAATTAAAAATATTCCACTCCATCGGATTTAATAGATGACACCATCTTTGATCTATGATTTTCTGATAAAGTTGTTATTATAAAGAGAAAAATTGTGTTTTTTGTGAATGTGCCAAATATCTTTAGAAAATTGTATTCTGATGGCTTTCAATGGTAACGAAGGTAATAAGAAAATTTAGACGAATGTGTGACATGACTATTTGAAGCCCTGAAGAAGTCGGCAAAGTCGACGAAACGTTGGTGGATAAATAAAAAAGTCACACATAAAAAACTTGTCCTTATTTTCCCGATATAAACTTTCAAATTATTATTTTTATTATATATATCTTGATAATAATTTAGAAAATTTTAAAAATATAATAGCGATAATTTGAAAATAAAATAGCCTGAATTATAGTATTTATGCACAAATTTAGATAGGGAATGAGCTGGTTTACGATATCAGATAAAATTCCCGTTATTGTCAAGAAATAAATAAAATATCATGGAATTCGCAGTCGCCTTCGCCGCCCCGCACAGATGATTTATCCTTGGAGAGAGCCATTGTAATCGATGCTCTCCAGCCAGCCAGCTGCCTGCACAAAACACAAATAAAACAACAACATACAAACATTTCCGAGTGAATGAACTCTCGAGATGAATATTTTAAACTTAGTGTAAAACCCGACAGAGGCATTGAAGTCGCTGATTAAAGAAATCATTGTCGTGTTACAATTGCCAAAAATATGGACATTCAATTGAGTTTGTTTTGCAGAGAGTAGCAGAGTGGTTGGATTCATAAAACGAAATCCAAGAGGTTGTCCTCTGCTTTGTGCAAATTAACATAAAATATACCCTACATATTTATATTATTATCTATATATTATATAAAATTAAGGTTTTTTCTGTACATTGGTCCAAATTGCCTTAAAATTTGGATGCACGCGTTTCAAGCAAAGCTATCAAAGAAAACACCTTCAACAAAATTTCTGTCAGTCTGTCTGTTTCCTGCCTGTTGGCGCTCTTTTGTGTCAATGGGTATAAAAACGGCTGGAGATATTTTAATGAAATTTCGTATTTGGATCAGATGTCTTAAATTGATTGCTATAGAACATTTTGATATATTGACAACGAAGGCGGGCTTCGCAACTGGTCTATATATTATACATATAATAATGTTGCGATATCCTTGTATAGTAGATTTTGATACACCAAGCATTTCAGCCACTTCTTGGTATATCCTTTTGCTGTTTTCAATTAACGTAACAACTCTGGCGACCTCAACATCGCTCAGGTCCGTCATTTTGCATTTAATGTCGAGTTTAATGTCTGACAAGCCTATTTTAATAATAAATCAACTTTGTTCAAACCTTAGACCATGAAATATATAGACACGCCCTCTGCTACTCTCCACACAGAGTGAAGTGAGGCCAACATCGCCTACAGATGACGTCATGTTATCGCATAAATATTTTGGTTATATTAATTTAATACTAATTTGCGATTATTGGAATCCAAAATAAATAATCTAAACTACGATAAATTTATCTCAATGTATAATAATTTCTATAGTGGCCATGCTATTTCTGGGTGTTCCTACCTACAGATGACGTCATGTTTTATAGGAGATGTTGGCCTCACCAAATCGACACCAGGGCGTGTCTATATATTTCATGGTCTAAGGTTCAAACAATAAAAAACAAACAAACAAACACGTAATTCTAAACGAATAAGCAATTTGATACAATGTACCTTATAAAGATAAATTTTATAAAGTTCAAACAAAATGTGAGATTTGAGGAAAAATCAATATTTATGTGAGTTATTAAATAAAATTTGGTTCAAAAATAATATTTTAACAAATTAATAAATAAACCAAAAGATTAGAGTCACTTTAAATCGAATTATAGTTTTTTTTGTTCTTCCGCTAATTTTGTACATGAGTGTATGTCTTCTAAATTAATCTACGCTTCTAGACCAACGAAAATAAATAAATTTTAGGATTATATATAAAAATAAGATAGATAATAATAAATAAGAAGACCATTGATTGCAAGTGACAAATAGTGACACAGTTTGTTAGTTATTAGTTTTAAAAATTGAGGTCGTGATAATTTCAAATGAAAAAAATAAATAATAGAAGCCGCTAATTATTTAACGGATTTCTTCTTATAAGCTAATCAACATTGCATCATTAGGATCATTCTAAACTGAAACGATTCATTTCACGTTTTGCTCTGAATATCGATTATGCGAAGTACAATTCGACTCAAAATAAGGGCCACCGTAATTATTTATTAATTTTTTCAACCGCTATATTGAATAAATTAGCCTCTTTAAGGTTATATAAATATATATTTATTTAAGATTGGAGTAATTTTTGGAGACGGACTGATAAGTGAATTAAGTGGATATTGATGAGGCAGTCAAAAAAGAAGAAGATAATTTACACTATCTTTTTATTCATAAAACCGACGTTTCGGAGGATATTCCCTCCTTCTTCAGGGTTTTGAAAAGTCAGTGAAGGAAATCCAATGCGGCATTCCCCTCTGTCTCATCTTTCAGTGGCAATAATAATAATAATATCTCGTATTTCATTCTCAGCAGAATCTGTCTCATCTTTCAGTGGCAATAATAATAATAATATCTCGTATTTCATTCTCAGCAGAATTATAATGTAATAATGATCATTATTACATTATAATTCTGCTGAGAATGAAATACAAGATATTATTGTTACTGCCACTGAAAGAGGAGACAGAGGAATGCCGCATTGGATTTCCTTCACTGACTTTTCAAAACCCTGAAGAAGGAGGGAATATCCTCCGAAACGTCGGTTTTATGAATGGAAAGATAGTGTAAATTATCTTCTTCTTTTTTTGGACTGCCTCATCAATATCCACTTAATATATTTATTTTATTGTCGAAACTCTATGATTTTATTTATTTTACCCCATATTTATTTATTGGTTTTCTTTAATTATAAATTCTTTCAATAACCAATCAATTTCGATGTTTCACATTTCGCTGGACGGTCACAATTTTTTTCAGTGTATTTCAAATATTTTTTTCACTTCCTTAGAAAAACCCTAAACATTTCCCAACCCTAAAAAAACCCCCGGTGCAATTTTTTACTCTAAATTTTGTGGGAACCCCCGAAGTTGGCTAGAATGACCCTAGTGGCTTTTACATGGAAAATCTAGTATTAGTCCAGACAAATTACGTGAAAAAATGGAATAAATAGGAAATAATTCCCGGCAAAGATTTTATTACTGGAATACCTTTATTGATACTCCAATATTACTACCCTAAGTTTTCTCCCGAAATCTGTATTGTTGTTAATTTTTCTACTCGCCTCAAAATTAGAAAATTTCGGAGTTTTTTATGAATAACTCTAAAACGGCTCATTAAATCAAAAATATATATATTCAATAAATTAAAGCTCTTTAAATTAAGCGTAAAATGATAACAATTTCATCTATTTAGGTTTAGTAAAACCTTTACTAGCGCCTGTCAAAAAACAGCCCCCGGGATCACTTTTGAATATCCCTAAAACTTGTACTTTTTTCGATTTTTCCCCATTTTGACCATGAAGGAGCACGTTTTCGACTAAGACAACTCTATACATTTTTAAACTAGATTAAATTTTCTACAATTTAAACAAAGTTTTATTTTAATTGGATAATGGTAACCTCTGCTGCAATGAGGTGGAAAAATGCAATTTTTTGCAAACAATCGCAGTTTTTCCTTCATAAAATGAAAACCACTCATCCTAGAAACTTGATTCCTGGTCTATTGAGAGAGTAAATAAAATTTCCTAGAAAATGCTCTAGGAAATTTTATTTACTTGAACATGTTACTTGGACCAGTTGTTTTATAAAACTCTTAAATTTATAGATAATACAACATTTTCCGGACAGGATATGATCCAAATCCTCAAAAGCGTCATGGAAAATGCTTGGATATCTATAAATTTAAGCGTTTTATAAAAAACTCCTCCAAGTTTTTTTTTTATTTAATGTCACCGGGAACAAAGCCCATTTAGACATCACATAAGTAAAGTGTTAGTAGGGTTAGTGAGGAAGCCGAGTTTTTAGCCGGTAGAAATTTTTATTTGCCAGCCAGGATCGAACCCGGCCTCCCACTCCAACATCGTCATAATCGATCGATGCCAAAGCGAGAGCAGTGCGTTAGCTGACTGAGCCAACCCGACTCCCCACCAAGTAAACGTTCAAATAAAATTTCCTAGAGAATGAGACAGGAATCAAGTTTCTAGGATGAGCGGTTTTCATTTTATGAAGGAAAAACTGCGATATTTTGCATTTTTCAACCTCGTTTTAGGGATATTCAAAAGTGATCCCGGGGGGCGTTTTTTGACAGGCTCTAGTACCGGTTCTACTAAACCTAAAAGATGAAATCTTTATTATTTTACGCTTAATTTAAAGAGCTTTAATTTATCTAATGGATACCTTTTTGATTTGATAAGCCGTTTTAGAGTTATTCAAGAAAAACTGACTCCTAAATTTTCTCAATTTAGGCGCGTAGAAAAATTTCCACAATATAGATGTAAATTAGATAATAATAATACCTTATTCCTATTTTAGCGATCTTATTATAACCTCTAGGGATTTATTGAATATTATGTTGGTAGTAGCTCTAAGACCAGGCAAGTGCGTTGAAAAGCAAATGTCACTTCTGATTAGATATAAGATAGTATAAACTTGTATTTTAATATAAATAGAAGATAATAAAATAAATTGTACATCTTTAAATACGTGTGATAAAGGTCTTATAATCTTTTCATTTATAGTTCCAGCTAAATTGAATTATTTATAACCTGATCGATTTAAAGATTACATAGATTTGTGGAAAAACTTAGGGTAGTAATATTGGAGTACCAATAAAGGTACTCCAGCAATAAAATCTTTACCGGCAATTATTTCCTGTTAAAATCGTAATTTGCCTGAACTATATTGTAAAATTATATTATAAATTATGGTCTTTAAGGTTAGTTAGAGGTGTAAATTTAAGGGTCTAATTTCTTGCCATAGGAAACCTCTAATAACATTTCAATTTATGATATAGAAAATACAAATTACTTAAAACCATCATTCAATATTCAATCTACATATATCCGAGTCCAATTTCTTTTTCCAAATGCCTGTCTGTCTTTCGAATGTCTAATCATTTGTATTTTCTTTCCTCTTAACAATTCCGTATAAGTACTTTTAAGTACCCTTGCATGTGCATGTGTGCTTACTTATACATAATCTCGGCCGAATTTCTAAATGTCCCTTCCGTGTGTGTCTGTTTTATTCTACTTGTCGACATGCGTAACAAGATGTTTCGATTAGCCTCAATTGTCTGTCTGTCTGTCTGTCTGTTAAGCCCTTTGAGAGGCGAGAAAACATTTCCCTACGACCTTCATTAGTTGAATGTCAGCCAATGGTCAAATTGCCAACCTGTTGCTGACATGGATATTTTCATTTAAACGTGATCGATCATATCAATTTAATAAGAATTTCTTGAAAGAGGTTGACCAAATAATCGACGAGCGACGAGTGAGGGCGTTGGCAGCTCAACTCATAGGACTGAATGAAATCGCCTTATAATAAACCACCACCTGTTGATTAAAAGTGTATCTATCTATCTAACGAGCAAAAATTGTTTGTTTATTTGTTTGTAAATTTATTTATATCTTAGTTCTATTTTGAAAACGGCTCTAACGATTTTGCTGAAATTCAGGGGTTAGGGGGTTTTTGGGTTCACAATTCGATTTGTTACGGTCTCATCTTCGACAAAATTGTTTTTGATAGGTTTTTTCGTAAACAAATTAATTATTCTCAGGTAGACAAATCCCAATTTTAGTGTTTTAAAAAAGGTTACTCTTTTACTTTTGTACCCAGACGAGACAATGGATTGGATTAATTCATTGTTCTCGAAGGGCTTGAAGAAGTGTTGTGATTGTGGTTTTTAACATATTTTGTTCTCCCTAAACGTTAGAATTATTTATAAACGTTTTATAATTGTTTTTATAAAAAACCTTAATTTATTTAAAATAGAATAAAAAATAATCAAGAATTTATTTAAAAATATCTTTCGCATAATAAGCAGGTCTCAATTTTCTGAAAAAATAACATATAACAGGTTTTATTTATTAACAATTGGATGAATAAAAATGAATCATGTGGTTGAATCAAAACAGGTGCAGAAGGTGGGGGTGCATTGGTGGGGAATCCGTGGGTAGGGATAGGTTTCGGGGGTGAGGTGGGGGAGGGGGTACAGTGGGCGAATACTATATATATTTGTATTTTTTTTTTAATTTGAAAACGGCTCTCAAATAAAAATCGACATTTTTAAGAGTATTTTAAATTAAAAATAATATTAAAATAAAGCTTTTAACTGAAGGAAGAGGTTACCTAGCATTGCTCGGTGCCTCCAGGTACTTATTATTATAGTCCAGTCAAATTGTGCTCAAATGGGCCCCTATGGGGAAAGTTTTGGGGTAGTTCTGATTTTTTGAATCCAAATCTGACGCCTCTCATCAAAATTTCGTGACGCAACATTGTAGGAAATGCAAAAAATATAAACGTGAAAATTTCCATTTTTTGGCGGTTTTTCGCTTATAACTGGAAAACTATCAACTTTTCGTAAATAATCTTTCTTTGCAAAAATAAAAGTTCATAAAATTTTCAACAAATTTTATTATTTAGGTTTTTTCCAACCAAACGCAAAATCCATGTTTTCGACCCTCGGCATCCCCCACGGATCAGCCAAAAACTCGCACTTTATTCAATATTTTCCCATTTTGACCATGAAGGAGCACGTTTTCGACAAAGACCATTCTATACATTTTTAAACTAGATTAAATTTGCATACAATTGAAACAAAGCTTCATCTTAACTGGATATTGGTAACCCGTGCCACAATGAGGTTGCAATTTTGAAAAACAGCAATTTTTTGCAGTTTTTCCTTCGTAAAATGAAAACTACTCATTGTAGCAGCTTGATTCCTATCTCATCCTCTAGAAAATTTTATTTACTTGAACGTTTACTTGGACAACTTTTTTGTTAAAATTCTTAGAGTTATAGAAATCTAGCATTTTCCATGACACTTTTGAGGATTCAGATCATATTCTGTCCGGAAAATATAAGATATCTATAAATTTAAGAATTTAAACAAAAAAGTGGTCCAGGTAAACGTTCAAGTAAACAAAATTTCGTATAGAAATCAAGTTTATAGGATGAGTGGTTTTTATTTTATGAAAGAAAAACTACGTTTTTTTTGCAAAAAATTGCATTTTTTCAAAACTTCAACCTCATTGTGGCACGGGTTACCATTATTCAGTTAAGATCAAACTTTGTATACATTGTAGAAAATTTAATCTAGTTTAAAAATGTATAGGGTGGTCTTTGTCGAAAACGTGCTCCTTCATTGTCAAAATATGAAAGAATTGAAAAAAGTGCAAATTAATGGGATATTCAAAAGTGATTCCGGGGGCTGTTTTTGGATCCCCATTAAAATCCGAACTACTGGACCAATTTTTAAGATTTTATTTTACTTGACGTGAAATTTTGTCCTCTTTAATTTACTATAGAACGGTTATTTACAAAATGTAAACTGTTTTCGTGTTATAAGCTAAAACTTGGAAAAAGTCAGAAAATTTTGAGGTTTTCCGGCCACCAAAAGTTCTCCCCGACAGTTTCGAGGTCGCAAACTCAGATTTGTCAATCCCACACCATAAAAAAAACATCCTAGAAAAAAAAATTGTTTCCCGCAATTAATGTAAGCTGAAACCCTCTTATTTACTGGGCTATAGGTTCAAAGTGAATAATAATGGTAGAGTGGGCACAGCCAGGTACACAGACGACCTGATTTGTAGGTACCCCAAGAGAATGTCTTCTTCTCTCTTTCTATATTGGGAATTGAAACAGATGATGAAGCAAGCAACGTTTGGTTTGGCTGCTAATTAATCACCAGTGACCTGAAAAATCGATTTCTTTGCTATTTCAGTGAGAGGACGAGAGAAAGAGAGAGTGAGAGAATCTCTCTCTCTCTCTCTCTCTCTCTCGTGACTCTTCTCTAGTAGACTTACTGATGCAATTCGACATAAAGGAAGAGCAACAGGTAGTTAAAAAAAGCTTGCTTAATTTATTCCTAATGCATCATCCATCGATTCATATTCAAAGCAAAAAAATTATAATAGGTATGTCAAAAAAAGTAATCACTGTCACTATTTATGGTAAATACCTGGCGTTAATATTAATATTATATTTTTAATTTTAAAGTTACAGAAAAAAAGTTTAATTTCTATTTGCAGTCAGAATTAAATAGAATAATTAAAATAAAAATAAATTTATTATTTTTGCAACGAAATTTTCTCTGGAGAGAGACGGACTGGTAGAAACTTTAATTGAATGTAATGGAAGGCAGCCCAGGGGTAGTGAGGAAAGAAAAAAATGAACACATATAAAATAAGGTGTAATTTATTTTTTTCCCTCCTTCTTCAGGTTTTCAAAGGGTCAATGAATGAAACAAATAAAATGTTTCATTCATTGACCTCTGAAACCCCGAAGAAGGAGGGAAAAATCCTCCGAAACGTCGGTTTGAAAGGAAAGGCGGAAGGATTCCAATAAATTACACCTTATTTTATATGTGTTCATTTTTTATTTCCTCTCTACCTCTGCTGCCTTCCATTACATTCAATTTATAAATTTATTATTTTTGCACACGTTTCGATCTCCTTCATCTATCATCATCAATTTTCAATTTTATGCTCATTAAATCGAAACGTTCGTGAAAAAAAATTATCTCTTCCGAGAGAGAGACAGCGGACTGGTAGAAATTGTAATATTGATAAGTGAAATATAGTATCTTGTATTTTTCCCTCAATGACCACTTTTAAATCCTGAAGAAGTACGGGGAAATTCTCCGAAACGTTTGTTTTTGAGTGATGAAACAAATGAATATGAATTAATCTATTTTATTCGAGAAAAATTGCTCAGTATCCTTGGGCTGCCTTTTCATCAATTTTAAATTGCCCCCCCCCCCCCCCTCCCCCTCGAGAGGTCACATATTTTAGAACCTCCCACTCAAGACTTCAGGCTCGAAAAGGCTAAGATAGTAATTAAAATTTGATTAGTCTCAGTAATGTAAAATGGCTCAAATTTAGGCCCTATAAACCAGCTGGTTCGACAGATTCAACTAAAATCAAATGATAATTCCATTTAATTTGGCTCAATTAAAAATTTCTAAAAATTGAAAAAGATGATTGTTTAGTTGTAGGTATAGGTATAGTGATTAGATTAAAAGTGAGGAAGTGGTTTAATATCTGAATCCCAGTGAACTAGAATAAATGGTAAAAAAAACAAAGATTTAACCTCAAAAAATAAATTGCTTAACGTGTTGTTGTTTGTACGTCCCTTTACAGTTTACACGAGGGAGAAAACAAAAACATCAACAGCTGTTTTTTAACATCAATCGAGACTTGGACGACATCCTCTAAACTATTAAATCACACACACACTTTGAAATGCAATATTTATAAACTTAGTTACATTTTAATAATGTCTAATAACAATATCAACAACTCTTATTTACTAACATATTAACAATTAAGAAATAATTAGAAATTTCATATTTTATTCAAAATAAATTTATATTTAATTGTTTTTTTAATTAGGTAATATATAAATTGAAACAGGTGGCTAATTAAATACTAAAAAGAATAAACCAATTTAGTGTGGTTTAATCAAAACAGACGGCAGCAGCAAAGTCATTTTTTAGGACTTGCGTTTGTCAGTTAATTAGGAGGCTTTTTTTCACATAGGAACAACACACTTTAGGATTTTTTGTCTTTTTACATATTATGGGTGTAATTACAACTTTTAGGTGCCTGTTTGTTCGGATTTAAATAACAATATTGAAAATGATAGAATTAGAGAATGAAAATCAATAAAACACAAAATTTTCTGGTTTAAAAAAACGTGCAACGTTTTGATCAATATTCATCAAAGACTTGTAAACAATTATTAGTGATGAGCAAAGCAAGACCAAGACTTTGCTTTGCTCATTACTAATATTAATACTCAAATTCAAAATAATAATAATACTTTTCTTAAAAGTGATCAGGACTTTCTAAACACCCTATAGAAGACTTTACAAACACACCCTCTGCCTATATTAATTAGTGATGTGCAGAATTGGTCTTGGTCTTGGTCTTGCTTTGCTCATCACTAACAATTATTGCTTGTTTATGTTATATTGTAGAGCGGGTTTGTATTTCAGTGGAATTTCTATCGGCGTGTCCCGAAAATTTTGCCAGGGGTTCTTCATTTAGGTTAACATTGATATATTAGGGCGCTAATTAACCCTCTTATTCTATTAATATATTTTAAATGGATTAGTAGTAAAAGTTAATTCTTTAAATTTCAACAATGTATTAACAATATCAACAACACTTATTTACTAATATCATTTCAACAATAATTAGAAGTTTCATATTTTAATTAAAATTAATTATTTTATTTTTTTTTATTTGATTCATCCCTGGCCTTTTAGCCATCAGATAAATTATTTTATTTAATATTAGGCTAATGAGTATTATATTACAACAGGGTGTTAATTAAATTCGATAAAATCTTTAAACTAATAAATAAGAAGATTTTAGTATCTTTTTATTCATTTTATCGTTGTGATTATTATTGAAAATTAGAAACAAACAAAATGGCTGATCCAATATGGCGGATATTCATAAGAAAATATGAAATTTAGCAGAAACTTGGTCAATTGGGATTTTTTGAATTGCTAATTATGAATAATAAGTCAAAATAACAAAAATAATAATATTTAAAAATAAACCAGTGTGCTAAAAGTGGGTTTCCAGAAAAAAAGTGTCTCTTCTTTATAGGATGGTCCGTTATCTTCTTCCATTTGTGAATTTATTGTACTGTATTGTGGGGGCGTTCCGATTTCAAACAACAACAACAACAACAACAACTGGCGTGGGCCAGCCCCTCTTGCTTCGATGACCGAAACAATATCTCTAGCCTCAATAGAATACTATTTGGATTTTTATTTTTTTATGATAATGCTTTACATTCTACTTTTTTATTTATATATATATATGGATGCTTCAAAAAATGTATACACACTTTGAACTTCCATAGAAAATTTATTTACCGTTTCTACAAAGTTAAATTTCAGGAAAATGAAAGCTGAAAGTCCAATGTAAATGAAACATAAATAACAAATGTTAATACTGTCTAAATTGGTGACCTGCAGCATCAATACAATTCTGAGTACGAGTCACCACTGATTCTGTACATCGTATCAAAACGTCCAATGAGATTTCTCTACACACTGCTTGAATCTCATTCCAAAGAATGTCTAGGTTACGTGGTTTACGTTTGTACACCTCATCTTTTACTGTGCCCCACAAGAAGAAATCCAGTGGGTGTCTAAGGGGACTCATTGGACCTTTTTCGATTTGAAGGCACTGCAACTAGTATTAATTACCTAACAATGCTTGCTGATTCCATATTTCCTGCCATTCGTGCATTATACGGTAATGATGATTTTTATTTTCAACAAGATGGTGCCCCGCCGCACTATCACAGGGACGTACGAGCTTACCTGGATCAAAATTTGTCGGGCCAGTGGATAGGACGCAGGGGGCCAATCGAGTTTCTAGCACGCTCTCCAGACCTTACACCATCGTGATTTCTTCTTGTGGGGCACAGTAAAAGATGAGGTGTACAAACGTAAACCACGTAACCTAGACGATTCTTTGGAATGAGATTCAAGCAGTGTGTAGAGAAATCTCATTGGACGTTTTGATACGATGTACAGAATCAGTGGTGACTCGTACTCAGAATTGTATTGATGCTGCAGGTCACCAATTTGAACAGTATTAACATTTGTTATTTATGTTTCATTTACATTGGACTTTCAGCTTTCTATTTTCCTGAAATTTAACTTTGTAGAACGGTAAATAAATTTTCTATGGAAGTTCAAATTGTGTATACATTTTTTGAAGCACCCTGTATATTAATACCGCGCCCCCACAAAAACCTATTCTTATTTATTTATTTATTTACTTTCTTGCATTATATTCTAAATCAATTTTCTTGATTTATTAATAATTGTAGTCGATATTAACTAACTAGATGACGCTCCGGGCCTTTGGCCGGGTACCCTTCTAGCCTAAATCGAGCTTAAGTTTCGAATTTCGTAGCTCTGAGATTTATGGTTGCGATACATTTTTACCTACGTAAACATCAACTTCCTATACTTGTATTTTAGCCAAAATCTTGTGGCATTTCTTGTAGCCTCTAAATAGCTCAAGTTTCAAATTTCAAGGCTCTGCGACTTTCCGAAGAACGATTAAATTATTTATTTTCCTATATTTTAATTGGATTAAAATTTAAACACAACTAATAATTCATAAGACTTGATAAGTAGGTATACCAATTTTTAGCGAAATCGTTTGAGCTGTTTTCCAGAAATTGATTCTATATATCTATATACAAGAATTGGTCATTTAATAATATAAGATTATTTATTTGTTTTATTTGTTAATTTTCCATTGTTTAATAAAAATAATATTTTAATTAGTTTTATTTTAATAATATAAGTTTTGTTTACCTAATTATTGAATTAATTATTGAATTTAATAGAAATTTTCTTTGTTGTATGAAATGTTGTTGAATATTGAATACTCCGAGCTGGGATATTTGTAATGTGCAACGGCGAATATAAATTGTAGTCGATTCAAAGGAATGTCTCATTAAAAAAAAGAACACTCTGTATGTATTTCTCAGAGGAAGTATTTTTTAGCTTTTATTTTTAATATACGAGTACAATTTCTCAAAAAAAGAACTTTTTTATATGAAAACAAGGCTTTAAGGTCAATAAATAATTTTTTAATAGCCCGGAAATGATAATTTTTACGCCGATTATTATAAAAAGCTTTATTTTTTTATAGACGTCATAATTTAAAAATGTTCTGATTTCACTTTAGGTAAGTCTAACCCAAAACGTATTAAGTTAAAGCAAATTATCGATGGTAAAATTCATTCTTTAATGTATCAAATGAACAGATGGACGGCTTTTATTCTAATTCCAATTTCAAGTTCTATTTAATATACAGTGTGTGGCTATTAATTAAATAATTAATTAATGCTGCTGCTGCTCTTTTGCTCTTCTGAAACGGCGTCTAAGTATTAAGTATGATTACGGGACATTGTACTGGATTAGTAACCGTTGTCTGTCTGTCCTTCTCTTAAGAATAATATTTCTCTCTCTCTCTCTGAGAATGCTCCTTTGGCCGTCAATTATGCGCCTGACAAAACGGACAGACAGACAGACATTCGTGGGAACCCGGTGACTTTTCACCAAACCGCTCATTTCTTCATAATACCTAGATACAAATAATATTAAATAATAAAATAATTAAAACATCAATCGAGACTTGGACGACATCCTCTATGCTTTTAAATTACACACACACTTTGAAATATAATATTTATTAACTATTTACATTTCAATAATGTCTATTAACAATATCAACAACTCTTATTTACTAACAAATTAACAATTAAGAAATAATAGTCCAGGCAAATTACATGAAAAATGGCATAAACAGGAAATAATTCCGATAAAGATTTTACTGCGGAATACCTTTGTTGGTACTCCAATATTACTACCTAAGTACCCCCTCCAATCTAAGCTCTTGTGGAAATTTTTCTATAACTTTCAAAATGAGAAAATTTCAGTCAAATAAAAAAAGATTTCTTTAGATAAATTAAAGCTCTTTAAATTACTCGTAAAATGATAACAATTTCGTTTATTTAGGTTAAGTAGAACCGGTACTAATGCCTGTCAAAAGTGCCCCGGGATCACTTTTTGAATTTCTCTAAAGCTCAGTATTTTTCGATTTTTCCCCCATTTTGACCATGAAAGAGCACCTTTCGACAAAGACCACTTTATACATTTTTAAACTAGATTAAATTTGCTACTATTTAGACAAAGTTTCATCTTAATTGGATAATAAAAACCAGTGCCGCAAATGAAGTTGAAATTTTGGATTTTTTGGAAAGAATCGCAGTTTTTCCTTATATAAATGAAAACCACTCATCGTAGAAACTTGATTCTTATCTCATTGTCTAAGAAATTTTGTTATTTGAACGTTTACTTGGACTACTTTTTGATACAAGTTCTTACGCTTATAGATATCGTACATTTTCCGGACTGGATATGATTCGAATCCTCTAAAGCGTCATGGAAATTGCTGGATATCTATAAATCTAAAAGTTTTATCAAAAAGGTGATCAAAGTAAACGTTCAAGTCAATAAAATTTACTAGAGAATGAGACATAAATGAAGTTTTTAAGATCAGTGGTTTTCATTTTATGAAGGAAAAACTGCGATGTTTTTCAAAAAACAACAAATTTCATTGCGGCACTGGTTACCATTATCGAATTAAAATAAACCTTTGTTTAAATTATAGCAAATTTAATCTAGTTTAAAAATATATAGATTGTTCATTGTCAAAAACGTGCTCCTTCATGGTCAAAATGGGGGGAAAATCGAAAAAAGTGCGATTTTTAGGGATATTCAAAAGTGATCCCGGGGGCTGTTTTTTGACAGGCTCTAGTACCGGTTCTACTGAACCTAATTAGATGAAATTTATCTAATAGATATCTTTTTGATTTGATAAGCCATTTTAGAGCCATTTTGAGGCGCGTAGAAAAATTTCCACAACGTAGATTTGGGGGAAAACTTAGGGTAGTAATATTGGAGTACCAATAAAGGTATTCCAACAATAAAATCTTTACCGTGAATTTTTTCGTGTTTATGCCATTTTTCATGTAATTTGCCTGGACTAAATATTAGAAATTTAATATTTTATTTAAAATAAATTTATCTTTAATTGTTTTTTTTAATTAGGTAATATATAAATTGAAACAGGTGGCTAATTAAATTCTAAAAAAATAAATCAATTTAGTGTGGTTAAATCAAAACAGGTGCCAGCAGCAAAGTCTTTTTTAGGGCTTGCTATATTTGTCAGTTATTGCAATTGCATAATCCGGTCTCTATAGTCATAAGTAATGGGACGTGTGTATAAAATTCGACCTTTTTACCTGAATTCAAAGTCTAAAATAATATTATTATATTGGTTGGTTTTAATTAAAACCAAGTACTGCGTATAGAATTGTCTTAGAAAGCTGTCCGCCTGTATTTATGCAACCTGTTGGACACCTCTGGATTGTTCTAGCGTACCCTACAGGCGTCCTTGTTAAATAAATACTCAGTGACTCATTTCTTATTTTTCGCAACCATAAGTCTCAGAGCTACAAAATTCGAAACTTAAGCTCGATATAGGTCTAGAAAGAATACAGCCAGCAAGCTTTTGGTTAAAAATTTTTCTCGAAAACGGCTCTAACGATTTTTTTTTAAATTGGTTTCCTTATCAAGTGTCATAAGTTGTTAGTCATGTATAAATTTTAATCCGAATGAAATAAAAGAAGAGGGTGTTAATTAGTCATGTCACAAAATAAATATTTTAATGGTTCATATTTCATATACGGTAAGTCGCTGAGCTTTGGGATTTTAAAATTATGCTATCTAGGGGCTACAAGAAGTACCTCGAGATGTTGGCCAAAATCAAAGATCCGGAAGTACTTACATGATTAGGTACTTGAAGATTTTTGGTATTTTTGATTTACGTCTTTATTCCGATTTTCTAAAAACGGTTTTGGGGAAACAGAAATTGAAGATTGTTATGATGATTACAAAAGGGAGAAACTAATGTGAAAGTCATGTGGTGCACACACAAGTTGATTTATTTTAAATTTGTATAAAATGTCGAAAAAAATAATTATTAGTAAATTATTATGTGAAATGATAATAAATTTTTAATTAATTATTTCTTATTGATTGTTTATTATTTGAGCGTATTGTTGAATTTAATTTGATTTTTTTAACAATTAAAAACCAATTGTAGGTCAATTTTTGTAAATGCACCCATCGAGTATGTTTTTGGATTGTTTATTTTTTTTACTGTTTTCTCAAAACATCTAGGGGAAACCCAAATTGAAGTAATTTGAATGATGGAAATTGGTATAAATAAGGGAGAAACTAAAGTGAAAGTCGTGTGATGCACACACCAGTTGATTTTTATATTTTTTTTTTCGTTTTACATTTTATTTAATACCTAGTACCTGGCCATCGAGAGATGCTCGGTAACTTTTTGTTAAGTTAAATGCTATATATTAATCCCCGGATTCGCACCACTTCACCCCACATCCGCCCCCACCTACACCCCCGAAACCATCTCCCCCACCGTCACCCCCGCCCCCTCACTCAGTTTTTTTCATTTCAAACCTTGTAGTGGCCCACAGATTATGTGTATATATGTATAGGTATATAAATAAATACCCTATAATATTTTTTTTAATTAAATAACAATTTTTGAGTTCATCAATTAAATTGCCAAATTCTAATATAGAAAAAATACGTTTGTGGTATTTAAAACTCGATTTTTAATTAATTAAATTCACTAACTTTTAATATATATAATAATATTTGTAATTATCTTTTTGTGGGTTTTAAAATTAAAAACCCAATTAATTATTAAAATGAAATTGAAAAAAAAATGTAATTATACATTTTTATCGAGACAACCACTTGTGAATAATTATGTCAATTAACAAAAAACCCATCAAAAACAATTTAGCCGAAGATGAGACCTTCACAGATTGGATATCCAACACAAAACCCCCCTAACCCGTGAATTTCATCCAAATCGTTAGAGCCGTTTTCGAGAAACCGATTGGATATATATAGTATATATACAAGAATTTCTCGTTTAATATAATAAAATTAATTCATTTTCTTTAATAAGTTATTTTAATGCTGCCCGCAGAGTGTTTCAATGTTTTTGTTTTATTAATCAACCCCCCTCCTGTCGGTTTTTCATCTTCATTTCCGGATTCTCTCTCTGTTAGTAAATTTGATTTTTCTTCCTTGTCCATTCGGCTATATTATTTATTTATTTTCTGATGTGTAAATAATGAGCGAGCTCGCAGCTGTTGCCATTGAACTTTGTTGGCCATCATCAACATCAGCAGGCGTAGCAGCATCCGTATCTGCCGTAGCCAATTCCGGGCTCATCCGAGGGGAACATCTCTTCCTTCTTCTTCTTTATAATGATAATCTTGAACCTTATTGGCTTACCCACCTCCGCTCTCATTGGAATCCCATTCACAGATAAGAAATCGACATTATTGACTCTATAATCATATTGGCAATCGTGCCAATTCCGTAAACGCCCCCATTCATACACACACAAGCAAAAAAAACCTACCGAAAGAATTTATTATACTGATTGAACACTTTTTGTTAAATTGAAAAAAAAATGATTTATCATTTCCTCTGAATATTTGCTCATCATTCGTTTTATTAAAACAGAGCTAATTTTAAACTGTAGGTCGCCAACTTGAGACTTTCCCCCTCAAATTTGAATGGTGGAGGAAGTTGCACTGTTGTATTTTTTTAGGGTGAAAAAATGTTTAGGGTTTTTTTTGTTAAAATGTTTAGGGATTTTTATGGATAAAAAAGTACTTCCATGCATTTTTCCAAATTTTTACTCTATAAATATTATATTTTTTTTTATTTACAATAAATAAGTTTACGTTTTCGAAATACCCTAGATTTTTTCAGTTTAGCGGTTTTTTGTTTAATTTCGGCCTTTTTCGGGTGTTTTATAATATTTGACATCACACTCTTAGGGGAAGAAAATTAAAGTGTTGGCCACACTGGATATGCCCTACAATATCAGTTTAGGGGTTTTTTGGCATCACTCTTAGTGGGAAAAAAAATTTTTGGTGTTGGCGACCCTGGATGCCAACTTGCGGGGTTCCCCTTCAAATTTGGCAGGTGGTGGAAGTTGCACGGGGGTTTTTTAGAGTGAAAAAATGTTTAGGGGTTTTTATGGGTAAAAAGTCTTTCCAAATTTTTACTCTATATAAATATATATATTTTTTTTATTTACAATAAATAAGTTTTCGGATATCTTTTAAAGAAAAAAAAACCTACATTTTCGAAATACCTTAGATTTTACGAAATGTTAGTTTAGGGTTTTTTTTGTTTAATTCTGGCCTTTTTCGGTTGTTTTGGCATTTGAAATCAGTCTTAGGGGAAAAATTCAAGTGATATATCATTGGATATACCCTACATTTTACACAATATCAGGTTAAGGATTTTTAGCATCAGTCTTAGATTTTACGAAATGTCAGTTTAGGAGTTTTTTATTTAATTTTTTTAACCTTTTTCGGGTGTTTTGACATATTTGACATCACTCTTAGGGGAAAAAATTCAAGTGTTGGCACACTGGATATACCTATATTTTACACAATATCAGTTTAGGGGTTTTTGGCAACACTCTTCGAAATACACTAGATTTTACGAAATGTCAATTTAGGGGTTTTTTTTGGTTTAATTTCGTCCTTTTTCGGGTGTTTTGACATTTCACATCACTCCTAGGGGAGGGGAATTCAAGTGTTGGCCCCACTGGATATAGCCTACATTTTTACACAATATCAGTTTAGGGGCTTTTGGCATCACTCTTAGGGGTAAAAAAATTGATGTTGGCGACCCTGCCTCCGACCCTCCACAGGGGCGCGAAATCATTTCAGGGGTCAGGCCGAGGTAGGGTGACCCAATTGGAACGAATATCTACACTCTTTTTTTGGTTTATTACCCAAAATTTAAATTGGATAGATTCAACTAAAATCGAATAATAATTTCATTTAATTTGGCTCAATTAAAATTTTACGCTTTTTGTTGAGTTGTATAGGTAGGTATAGTGATTAGATTAAAAGTGAGGAAGTGGTTTAATATCCGAATCCCAGTGAACTAGAATAAATGGGGGAAAAAAAACAAAGATTTAACCTCAAAAAATAAATTGCTTAACTTGTTGTTTGTCGTCCCTTTACACGAATGAGAAAACAAAACATCAACAGTTGGTTTTTAACATCAATCGAGAATTCGACGACATCCTCTACGCTTTTAAATCACACACATATACACTTTGAAACGCAATATTTATAAACTTTGTTACATTTCAATAATATATATTAACAATATCAACAACTCTTATTTACTAACAAATTAACAATTAAGTAAATAATTAGAAATTTGATATTTAATTTAAAATAAATTTATATTTAATTGTTTTTTTTAATTAGGTAATATATAAATTGAATCAGTTGGCTAATTAAATACTAAACATAATAAACCAATTTAGTGTGGTTTAATCAAAACAGACGACAGCAACAAAGTCTTTTTTAGGGTTTGCGTAATTGTCAGCTAATTAAGAGGCGTTCACAACCCACTTTAGGATTTTATCGTTGTAATTAATAACTTAGATGCGTGTTTGTTTGGATGTAAATTTAAATAATAATTTTGATAATTAACCCACAATTTTGTGATTTAAAAAAATGTGCAACCTTTTAATTAATATTTATATTCATCAAAAACGTGTAAACAATTGTTAATAGAGCGGGTTTCTATTTCAGTGGAATTTCTATCGGTGTGTCCCGAAAAAATAGACAAAATATGAAGGTATTTAGGTTAACATTGATATATAGGGCGTTAATTAAGAATCTCATTCTATTAATTTATAATTATATTCACATGTATGGGTATAATTTTTAAAATGCAATAGGCCTAAAGGTTAATTCTTGTAAATTTCAACAATGTCAACAACTTTTATTTACTATCATCATATCAACAATTAAGAACTAATTAGAAGTTTAATATTTTAATTAAAATTAAATATTTTAAAATTAGGGTAATGGGTTCATTAGAACAGGGGCTTAATTAAATTTGATAAAATCTTTATTTAATAAATACAATGTTCTGTAAATAGTTTAATTGAAAGCAGGTGAAGAATCAAGACAACATTTTATTATCTTTTTATCAATGTTATCAATGTATTTATCATTAAAAATTACAAACAAACAAAATGGGTGATCCAATATGGCGGATATTTATTAGAAAATATGAAATTTAGCAGAATCTTGGTCTTTAGGGATTTTTTAAATGAACTTATAAACTTAATTATTAATAAGTTGTAGTAGGGAAATAAGGAGAATAGCTTATGCAAATATTTTTAATTTTATACCAACGTTTCGTCAGCTTTGTTGACTTCCTCAGGGCTCAAACAAATTAATCTCTTTGCATATTTGTCAATTGACAAATATGCAAAGAGATTAACTTGTTTGAGCCTGAAAATCAACAAGCTGACGAAACGTTGGTATGTATTCTCCTTATTTCCCTACAACAACTAATTAAGTTAATCGATGGACTTAATTATTAATTTGTTTTATTTGTTGTTTTTCCATTGTTTTTTTTTTTGTTTTGGCTATTCGGCTCTTCTAGCCATTAGCCAATTTATGATACAATTATTAAATTATTACTTCTATCTAGGGATCAGATTTTTAGCCGGTTGCCTCGAGTCGGATTCGAACCCGGGTCCACTTGTTTAGCAGGCTTGTACGCTAACCGCCGGCATAACCCGACCCCCATTTTTCCATTGTTAAAAAAATAATAAATAAAAATTTTAATTATTATTTTTAACAATACTTGTTTTGTTTACCTAATTATTTTTATTATTATTTAATCTATTATTTAATTAAAAAATGTTCAATTTCGTTTGTAATATTGCTGAATATTGGATACACCGATATTTGTATAGCCAATTGGCGAATACAACATGGAACATTGGTTGTACATTGACTCTAAAACAAGACAGTAAACCGAAATAATTCAGTTATTAAAAAACTTTGATAAGAGCAATATTTTGGTAAGAAATTTATTTTAGCCCCTATTATGGTCTAATCAAAGCAAAATACAATTTTTAAAAACGCTCTTAAAATCAACCATTTCATTTTTTTTGATATTTAATCAAATAATATTCAAATTCAAGATTTCATAATTACTTATTAGTTCAGATACTGTAACGGACTTTGGAAAAGCAGAAATGAAATGCTGACTTGCGAGGTCTCTGACTTGGAAACAAACAATGAGTTTTTAATTGATTGTTCTTGTCTGTATTGATGTTATTTTTTGCTAGAAAATAAAGATTGATTATATTTCTCAAATCCAAAATTGGCGTACGTTTAAATTATTATACTCTTAAAAACGTTACAATACACACACACTCATATACATTTTCTAGAATCCACTTTTTTTGTATCGAAATTTGCTTTCAAATATTCAAGTTTTAAGGTATACAATGAGTCGACAATAATTGTTTTTTAAATGTGTTTGTAAACAATCGATAAAGACAAATTATTGCGATAATTTGAAAACAAAGTTCTTATTTACAAAATGACGTCATCCGAATTGTTATTTTTAAGTAGCTTTATTGATGATAGTTTTTTTAGTGTATTTGAAATAGTAATTGCCAAAATCGCCCCCACAATTTGGCGAGTAATAAATCGTTCATTGACCTACCAAAAAAAAATCCCCAATGGACAATGAACCCGCCAATAAACAACGAAAACAACAACAACATCAAATTAAGATTTTCTAGAAACAAAAAGCTAGAAAAAAATGCGGGAATTACTTATCCAGAAATCTTCAGACATATCACTCTATAATGACAGAATAATTTCTTTATTTTTTATTTATTTTAAATTCATGTTGGAGATAGGATCCCCGAATGATTATCATTTTTCTGTCATTGTTCAAGTTAACAAATTTGTTTGGTTATTTTTTTGTTTATTGGAATGACATTTCCTGGAAATGCACTTTTTTGAACTCTTCTAATTTCGATATTTTATATAAATTTCACTTTTTTTATTTTTAAATTACTAAAGTAAAAAAGTAATATTATTATTTATCTGACTGTTTTTGAGATACCTTTACAAATTACATGAAAATATAATCATAATAAAAAATAATATATTTGGGATATATATATATAATTATATATATATATCAACAATATATTATTTTAACAATTTTTCAAGAACCTAAAAAACTAACCTACACGAAAGACAAAGTTGTTAACAATGCATCAAAATTCATGCCGGCAACAATATAGTTGCAATTTCAAATGTGAACCTATAATTTTGGTTTCTTGCAAATTTGAACGTTTTTTGGCCAATCATTTTTCATTCTTCAATAGAATGACTTGAATATTTTTTTTTTGATTCCCTAAATGTCAAATTTGAATTACCATAGATTAATATTTATTGAACCTTAAAAACTCTAACAAAAAAAAAAAACATTGTTTCCATGTTCCAGTGTGCAATAGGTTTATCTTATAATATTTATTAACGAATTATATTACATGAACTTATAAACTAAATTATTTATTTGTTTTATTTGTTGTTATTCCATTGTTTTAATAATAATAAATAAGAATTTTAATTGTTATTTTTTTAACAATACTTGTTTTGTTTGTCTAATTATTTGATCTATTATTGAATTTAAATAAATTAAAAACATTATTTTGAAATTCCAACTAACACGGGTTTTTGCATTGTAAACAACATTGTTTTTCGAGCGGTTTTATTTTTTTAGGATATTCTTGATTGAGATATTGAGGTTAGTTAGAAAAAATTCTGACCCTGTTAAAATCAAACAATGTTATTTTAATTCAAATTTTCCCCAATAATTGGAAAATTATAATCCAACGATATGTGAAAGAAATTAGTAGTTTTTTAATTGTTTATATACAATACAAATGCAACTGAATGGACAGTTAAATCAAATTAATCATAATTTTAATTGATTTTGAAAAAAAGATTAAACAAATTTGTCATTCCACGCAACAATGCTAATCATCATTAGAGAAATAGAAATTTATGTAGGGGGGGGGGGAGATTTTTCTCATCTTAAATTTACTAAATGTTAAAATTGGAGTTTTTATTTAAATCACACATAATTAATTATTATTATTTATTGAACACTAACAAATAATACAATATAACTACGACGTTTCGATCGACTTATTCTGCGATCGTTCTCAAGTATGAGCACCCACTCCGATTACATCGTTTATATTACCTAGATGAAATTAGCAACTCTGATATTTGTAAGTTGGCAACCCTGATATTTACCTTATCTGCATTAAGTTAGCAACAATTTATTCACAAAATATTTTTATAATTTTAAGTTATGCTAAATGTTACCATAAAAAACATATTTACTAATAATAATTAATAATAATTGATTTCAAATAATATCATTTTAAAATATATCAAATTTTTAATTAATTTTTAATTGTTGTTTTGTTAGTAAATAAGAATAATTGTTGATATATTTATTGACATTATTTAATTAAAAAATTTTGTTTTATATGCAATTAATTAATACAAATTTATTGAACAAAAAAAAAATGTACAGAATTCTAAAATTATTTTATTTTAGTTTAATAACCTTAGAATTTATAAGTTTATTTCCTATATACGTATATATATATACCTACTATATACCCTGAAGATAAATTTATAGAAGATAAATAATTGTGAAGTTGCGAACATTTCGTTTCGGGTGAGTGATCAAAGGCGGCGCCGCCTCGTAAAAAAGTACTTTGGTTTTTTACTCTTCATCATTTTTCCTTTATTTTTTTTCTATGCCTCCCCCCTCCCCCATGCTGCCCCTCTTTATTTTCTCCAGTGGACCGGAGCTAGAATTCTGGTCCCCTGCTTGTCGTAAGAGGCGACTAGAAGGGTTGAACCTTGTAAAAAATTATACAAGTTATAAAGACGACCCTGTTTACCAAAAATTGGCCTCAAAATTGGCCTAATAATTAGAGAGGTATCTGGAGCCACCGAGTGATGTTCGGTAAATTTTTGGTTCCCCTAAAAGCTATATATTAATATTAGTTTTAATATATAATAAATTTGCTATAAACTATTCGTGGGTTTTAAAATTAAAAAATCAATTAATAAATAAAAGATAATTGAAAAAAATGTAAACAAACTTTTTTATTGACATTTTCTTCTATCAATAATTACTTTAATTAAGATAAAGTCAATTAAGATGAATTTTGATGAGGTCCAGATCTAGCCAGATCGTTTTCTCATCCTCAAAACTTGTTAATAGAGTTGGTTTCATCAAAATCGGTAGAGCCGTTTTCAAAATAGAACTAAAATACAAATTCACAAAGAGAAACAAGAGGTTGTCCTCTGCTTGATGCAAATAAACATACACACATATATATCGAGATGATATATCTGTATATATATATATATTATTTATTTGTTTGATTGCATCAAGCAGAGGACAACCTCTTTGTTTCTCTTTGTGAATTGACAACTCTGCTACTCTCGGCAAAACCAAAAACTTTTCAATTAAGATACAAATATATAAATATACAATTTTTGCTCGTTTAATAAGAGTAGATAGATAGACACATATACCCGAAGGGTGAACCGCGATTGGAATTAAGTGTACACCGTCTTTGGAATTATTTATAATTACTTTCGAATTCATTAGATAATCTATAGTCTTCTACATGGAAATGAAAGTGGAAGTGGAAGTAGGTGTACAGGATTTTAGGTCGCGGTCCACCCCTCAGATATACGTATATTTTTGAGTATTATTTAAATCACCTCATATGTTTACTTCATAGTATCCCAAATATATTATTTTTTAATTGGAAATTTAATTAATTGTTTCCAAATGTTTGATTTAAATTAAAATAATGGTATAAAAAGAATGTTGTAGGTATTCATTAAATTAACCCAGATTAAGATAAAATTAAAAAAGAACAAGCGCAGTATTTGAAAAATTCTTCATTAATTGTGTTGTTCCGAGTTGTTCATCAAGTTGTCGTCGTCGTCGTTTAATGGGTCTAATCAACTTTATTTATTTCATGTAAAGCATTTAAATAAATAAATAAATGTCTGAGAGGTAGATTGCAAAAACAGATGATGTCTGTCTGTTGGCTGGTTGGTCCCCCGGAGGCTCTCTTCTGCTTGTCCCTGACCCAAGAACAAATCCCCGGAGGGCCTCTCCTGGGCCTGTCAACACATTCGCATTTCAAATATATCATTCGAATTATTTAAAATATAAAATACATTTAATGGGGTTCGGCACTGTTTATCATTTTTATAAGAAAATTCTCAAATTTTTACCATCGAATTATTGATGTATTAAATATTTATTCCCGAAATTTGAAGTTGATCGTCTGTCTTATTAGCGAGAAATAAATCATTAAAAATTGTCATTTTAACATGGAAGTAAATGGACCGAACTTCTATACAGATTATAGCATTTTCAACAAATTTGAACAATTTTTTAATAGATTTGACTGTCTATTTAATTAGTTATTCATAAATGTAAAAAAATATAAAGTTATTTGTAGCCAACAGAATATAACAAAAGCACTAGTGTAAAATTCCAGCTCTATTTGTTGAAATCGTTTTTGTGTTAAATAAATGTTTTTATAATGAGAAAAAATTTATCTTTTTATTAATATTATCAAATCAAAGATTTTTATTCGAAATTAATCTCATTAACAATTTTTTTATTATCATAAAAAATTTAGTAATCAGAAGTTGTCACTCTGCAGAAATACAAAAGATTTTTTTCGAAGATCAACCAAATAGATAAGCTGTCCCGAACCTCCTTAATTCCTTCAACTAAAACTCATGTGTATTTTATGCGTCTTATGGAATTTCACGCCATGAATTGGACCCCTACAGAAAAAATATAAAATTTGAGATTTTTATTTATGTTATCAGAAAACCTTCATTAAGAAGATTAAATTTCAACTTTCTTCAGAGATTAAAAATGCTTCATTTACCCATTTAGAACTTTTTAGAAACCTCCTTATAACTCTGCCCCCTAGAAAATTTTTCAAAATTTTAGATTTTTCTAAAATGCAAGGGACGATCTCCTTTGTCTCCTTAAATTTTCAATTATTATCTAAAAACTTGGGAAGGATTTATTCAATTCATTTATTTGTAAAACTCCTACACTTTTAGATTATATAGATAGATTGATTGATGTCTTTTCAAGTGTTGCCCCCCAGTAAAATACTAAATTAATATTATAGCTTATTATCTATCTATCTATTTTCTTTTAGATGAGCCAAAAGTTGCTGCTCTGTACATATTGGAGTTTGGGAATATATTATTACTAATTTAGTTAAATTCTTCTCTAAAGATGTCCTTAATCAAAGATCAAATTTCTAATTATTTCCTAATTGTTGATATGATGATAGTAAATAAGAGTTGTTGACATTGTTGAAATTTATAAGATTATTGCATTTTAAAAATTATACATGTGGATATAATTATAAATTAATAGAATGAAATGCTTAATTAGCGCCCTATATATCAATTTTAACCTAAATCCCTTCATATTTTGTCTAATTTTTCTGGACATGCCGATAGAAATTCCACTGAAATAGAAACCCGCTCTATAAAATAACAAGTTTACAAATTTTTGATGAATCGAAACGTTGCACATTTTTTTAAATCACAAAATTGTGGGTTAATTATCAATATTTTTATTTAAATTTACATCCAAACAAACACGAATCTAAGTTACTAATTACAGCGATAAAATCCTAAAGTGTGTTCTGAACGCATCCTACTTAATTAGCTGACAAATAGCAAGCCCTAAAAAAGACTAGGTATGCTGCTGCCGTCTGTTTTGATTAAACCACACTAAATTGGTTTATTTTTTCATTATAGTATTTAATTAGCCACCTGTTTCAATTTATATATTACCTAATTAAAAAAAAAAACAAGAATTAAATATAAATTTATTTTAAATAAAATATCAAATTTCTAATTATTTCTTAATTGTTAATTTGTTAGTAAATAAGAGTTGTTGATATTGTTAATATATATTATTGAAATCTAATTAGTTAGGAGAGATTTTTCAAATAATGAAATAATTGGAGCTACACGAAGATACTTATTTAAATATTTTTTCTAGTTATATACATTAAGTCCTCGAATTACGCTATTAATTGGTTCCGAAGGTTTTCGCGTAAGTCGAGAAAGAACAAAATTTAACATTTTTGGTAATAAATAGCAGCCTCCATATGTGAGAATTTTAATTGAATACTAAAAATAAAATAAGCTGAAAAAATGACGATATTGTTTTATAAATAAAACTATTGTTAAATTTTTTGAATATCAAATGGATGGATAAAATTACAAATGAAGAAGTTCTTGGAAGAATCGGAGAAAGAAGAACCTTGTGGAAGAGTCTGAAGAAGAGAAGAGGTCAGATGGTGGGGCACACACTGAGACATGGGGGACTGCTTAGGGATATCTTGGAGGGGGAGGTGGGAAAGAAAAGGGGAAGGGGAAGAACCAGATTAGAATATTTCAACCAAATAATTGGGGATATGGGATGCCAGACATTTAGAGAGGTTAAACAGCTGGCGGGGGACAGAGTCGAGTGGAGACGGATTATTGCATCAAACCAGTCTTAGGACTGTATACTCAATGATGATGATGTTAAATTTATCTATAATTTTCTTAGGTAAAAAGATACTTTTAAAAGTAGTAGGACATCACTTCTGAATTTACACACGCTCTCCTGCATGGGTAGGCTTTCTCAACCCAACGCTGTCGATTTGGTTGCATAAAATTCAGGGCCTTTCACTCGCCAAGTTAATATCTTAGAACATAGATGGCAGCACAAATACTTTAAATAATCAATATATATTTTTATTTTCTTTGTAAATATATAGTAAATATGTATTTTTATTTAACAGTAAGTTATTTTAAAATGTTTAAATATTCCATAGAAGGCTCTTTAGAAAAAAAATATTATTTTGAACGTTTTGTCCGAAAAAAAATTATCTTGAAGACTTTTTCATAAAGTACAAAAAAATATCAAGAAATCAAGCAAATAAAAAAAATTTTAAACTGACCTATTCGGTGCCGAATTCCCTATATTTGCCAACAATATATGATATTTTTCTTTCTGTCTATGTTGCGTCAATCATAAATAAAAATTTTTGTAACAATCTCGATTCTAAATGAAAAAATATATTAAAATTTGAATTTTCATTTAAATCACCCATAATTAACTATAGTTATTTATTGAACACGAACAAATAAAACAATATTTGTTCGTGTTCGATAAATAATTATAATTAAAAATTTAAATAAAAATTCAAATTTTAATCAAATTAATCTCAAAAATAAAAACTTCAACAGCTTCATTACGAAAAAATATA
Source organism: Forficula auricularia (assembly GCA_024734495.1). NCBI lineage: Eukaryota > Metazoa > Arthropoda > Insecta > Dermaptera > Forficulidae > Forficula > Forficula auricularia. Next base: position 85,168,370 of record JALMQS010000099.1, read on the forward strand.
TGTATATTTTATAAGGCACATTTCGTACCCCTTGCGGAATAAACTTGAACTTAAACAATTTCCAGAGAAGATAAAAAAAATGTTTATTTTTTTCCATTAATATATTTGTTGTCCATTTAACAGGTGGCTAATTAAAAAATTATTGTAATTTTTATAAAAGTGTAAAATTCATGTATATATAAAATTTATCGATAGTGGGGTAGTAATCTCCGAAGTCGAAGCTCGAATTCAATGTACCTAAACTTTATTTCATGTAATACAATTGGTTCAATACATTTATTATTATTATTATATAATATAATATAATTGGATACAACATGTCGCCTGGAAGGAATACTTTGTTCTCGGTCATGTATATCTTATTGCATATATATCAGGAGCCTGTAATAACACTGCCCAACAATGAAAATGCTTCGGGCTCAAAAATAGCTGATTCTTATGTATTTCCACCTGCTGAATTCAAAATCACCATAAAGATTACCGATTAGCTCTTGTTTTGGAGATATAATCGATCAAAACGGTGAAAAAGACCATGTTGACCTATTTTCGAGTTCCGTTAGATATGTAAACAGCAATATTTGAGATCACAATATTTTGTTGAACTAATAGAAAACAGCTTCCTCTTGATTTACAAATTACCACTTGTTTGTAACTCAATTAGAACTCGAGTTATAACTAAAAAACTATAAACTACGTGATTATAAAGGATAATAAACATTAATAGAGTAAAGGGTGTGTAGTTTCGCAGTGAATGAAATAAAACTCAAAGAGGTTTATACAAACTCAATATATTTCGGATTATTAGTCCATCATCAGGAGTTTTTAACCTGAGTTTGTATAAATCTCTTTGAGTTTTATTTCATTCACTGAGAAACTACACACTCTTTACTTTATTAATTAATATCATGTTTCACCTAAAACCTACACCACTTGCCCTAAGTAAAATTGATAAATTTATTAAGTGGGAGATAAATTTAAAACCCTAAATTATAGAACGGAGAATTTACCACTGCTCGAAGGCCCTAAAAACTTAGTAAATTGGATATTTGATTGTATCTAACTTTCTGAGCTTTGGCTCGTGAAAGATTCCATCAGGACATTTCTGTTATGGAACAAAGATATCAGGGCTAATGGAATGAAGTAATGCTTGCGGATTACTGTTGGTCTTTGTGTAGGGATGCTCCGGAACTCACTTACAAGAGGCAAGCTAAAAAACGACGATCTGATGAAGGCACCACATATAAATCTCTTCAGACACGACCATCTGTCAAGTATTATTCCAGCAATGTAGAACTCTTAGAATGTAACTACAATTTGTAAAAAAATAAAATGCACTTTCAATGTTGTTAGCATATGGAATTAAAATGTATCTTTTTCTCTTGATCCGCCACCTACTGTATTTCACAGAAACTAGAGCTAAGAAAAAATTTTCATTGTCATATTCGTTTTTCTCAACCCAAAATTGGTAGGAATTGAGTCATCAAGTGCTCGAAGCATTTAAAAATTATTTTTTGTTGCCCAATTATAATTAATTAACTATACACACGTTGTTAATTTTCTAGAATATAGATGGCAGCACGAATGCATATATTTCTATTAGTACTGTCCGACAAATAAAGAGCTTATATATTCCCTTCTTTATTTATTTTATTTTATTTAGTAAAACCAAACATTTTGAAATAAATGTGGTCTAATTTGGTCTATTCAATTTTCAAGAAGTTATGGGCAAAAAAAACAAAAAAAAAAAAGAAAGTTCTCATGAATGGCAAAAAAAAAATTTCAAGAAATCAAATCAAAAATTGAAAATTTTTTAAATTGGCCTATTTGGTGTCGAATTCCCTATATATACCCACCTTATATAATATGTATTTTTCTTTTTGTATACGTTTCGTTAATCATAAATAAAATATTTCTTACAATCTCGATTCTAAATTAAAAAAATTTATGTATATGTATATTTTATTATTAGATTATTTCGTACACCTTTCGGAATTAACTTGAACTACATATATATATATATATATATATATATATATAACATTTCAAGAGAAATAAAAAAAATGTTTATTTTGTTCCATTTAACAGGTGGCTAATTAAATTAAAAAAAATATTCTTTAAACAATCAATTAATTTAAATTTAAATCTCGCAAATAGACTTTAATGACTTAAAATTCTAAAGTCATATAACAAGAATTCTGGCCTCGGTGAAGATGGGGATGGGATGAGGAGATACCAATCGACTTGATTGGGGAATAATGGAATTGAAATAATTATCGGAAAAGAGGTTTTTTTATCTAATTAGATTTTTCCTCTTATTAAAAACACGGACTAAATATGAATAAGGACACTCGATGGTGGGAGAAGTAATCTCCGAAATCGAAGCTAAAATACAAGGTATACATTAATTAATGTAAAATAATTGGTTTAATAAAATTTATAAAAAAAAAAAAAAAAAAAATTCTCTCCTCGGATTGAGGAGATGGGATGAGGAGATACCAATCGACTTGATTGGGGAATAATGAAATTGAAATAATTATCGGAAAAGAGGTTTTTTTATCTAATTAGATTTTTCCTCTTATTAAAACACGGACTAAATATGAATAAGGACACTCGATGGTGGAGAAGTAATCTCCGAAATCGAAGCTAAAATACAAGGTATACATTAATTAATGTAAAATAATTGGTTTAATAAAATTTATAAAAAAAAAAAAAAAAAAAAAAATTCTCTCCTCGGATTGAGGAGATGGGATGAGGAGATACCAATCGACTTGATTGGGGAATAATGAAATTGAAATAATTATCGGAAAAGAGGTTTTTTTATCTAATTAGATTTTTCCTCTTATTAAAAACACGGACTAAATATGAATAAGGACACTCGATGGTGGAGAAGTAATCTCCGAAATCGAAGCTAAAATACAAGGTATACATTAATTAATGTAAAATAATTGGTTTAATAAAATTTATAAAAAAAAAAAAAAAAAAAAAAATTCTCTCCTCGGATTGAGGAGATGAGATGAGGAGATACCAATCGACTTGATTGGGGAATAATGAAATTGAAATAATTATCGGAAAAGAGGTTTTTTTATCTAATTAGATTTTTCCTCTTATTAAAAACACGGACTAAATATGAATAAGGACACTCGATGGTGGAGAAGTAATCTCCGAAATCGAAGCTAAAAATACAAGGTATACATTAATTAATGTAAAATAATTGGTTTAATAAAATTTATTAAATAAAAAAAAAAAAAAAAAATTCTGGCCTCGAAAAAGGGGAATAGAGGTGAATGGGAAATAATTATTATCGGAAAAGAGTTTTTTTATTTAATTAGTTTTTTCCTCTTATTAATAACAAGGAGTAAAAAGATGATCAAGGACAGTCGATGGTGGAGAAGCAATCTCCGGAGTCGAAGCTCAAATATAATGTATACATCAATGTAAAATAATTGGTTTAATTCTGGCCTCCGTATAAATAACAGATTTGAATTGACAAATAGCAATCTTCTTTACTGTCAATACAAACAATTTTAGATAAAAGAAAGTTGGAAAAAACCCCAACAAACCTCCCCCCATTGTTCGGCCGTTGTTTGTTAGAAAAAGATAAATATATGAATGTGTACTAAAAAATGTTTTTTAATTCCAGGCTGAGAAAAGAAGAAAAATTTTTTCAAAAATTTTCAATATCCACGCGACACTGATCTCTATGAAAAATAATATTTATAATTAAAAAGACTCAAACAAATAAATAATATGTATACAGATATATAATTTCGATATATGTGTGTGTATGTTTATTTGCATCAAGCAGAGGACAACCTCTTTGTTTCTCTTTGTGAATTCGATTTATCTTTCAAAAGTCCATATAAATTCCTAGATACTGATTCAGAAATCAATTGTTAAAAAAATTAACAATGAATATATTATATATATACGATTATATATATATCCCCAATATTTTTTTTTTTTTTTTATTTACTGATTCTTAAATCAATTGTTAATAAAATAACAATTGCATATATATTCACAAGTACACTGAAATACAGAGCGATGCTCGGTAATGTATGTGTTTGTTTTTTATATAATCAACCACTTGTTTTATTTTGATTCAACCACCTGTTAATAATAAGTTTCATTAAAAAACTTATCAAAAATTTTTTTCTCAAAAGTGAGACCTGGTATTAAATCGATTCTTTCATGTCTTCAGCAATTGTTACCTATAATAATCGAAAATTCAATACCAATTCAATTCAATGTAATCAGAATTAGAAGTTTTCTTTATATCCTTGTGCAGCCTTTCCATCAATTCACCATTAAATTCTACCTCCCCATTTTCAATACTCAATTCAATATTAAATTTTTCTTTAATTATATGATAATTTTTGAATCAGCTATCTAATTAATTAAATTGATCTAATTTTAATATATAATAAAATTTGTAATGATTTATTAGTGGGATTTAAAATTGATAAACCAATTAATTTTATTAAAAGGAAATTGAATAAAAATGTAAATATACATTTTTATCGAGACAACCACCTTTGAATAATTATTTCAAATTAACAAAAAACCCATCAAAAATAATCTTAGCCGAAGATGAGACCGTGACATAGAACAATAAATTTTAAACATGTTAAGTCAAAAATTTTGCTAACAAAAAAAATTGTCAAATTTTTAAAATTTGCATACCAAGTCTTGAAAAAGTTTCCAATTTTTTTCCAAGTATTTAATAAAAAAAATCTAATTCTTAGATGAATAAATAGCTTTGATGAAGCTCAATATTGATTCACAAATCAATTGTTGAAAAAATAATTATTTGGGATATATATATAATCGTATATATATATGTATATATTCAATTGTTAATTTTTTGAACAATTGATTTGTGAATGAGTATCTACTAGTACTAATTGTTTGTTTACTGTTCCAAAGCTTAATTCCGAGATTGAATGAATCGTTATGCTAATTAATGTGCATTTATTTGTTCTTTTGTTCTTGTTGGAATTGCTTGATGGAATTGTTTCATCTACCATAGCCTATAATTAATTAATCCTTCTATTTGTGTTCTGCCCATTGCAATTGCATCTTCACGTTTCATGCCAACCAAATAAGGCAGCCGTAGTACTAATACTAATACTAGTTGCTGGTCTATAACTTGGCGCATTCCTCAATTGAACCGTCAATGATGGCCACAGACAGATTTCCCTGTCGTCATTCAGATACAAGAAAGATATCGCCCAAGAATGAACAACCACGATTCAAGATTCAAGATCATGGACCACCAGGCAGAAGAAATTGATCCTCTGCTCTTCTTTCAAGCAGACTGAATCGCAGACATTGGCTCTCTTTGCGAATTAAACACACACACACACACACACACACACAATGGAATTATTTTTTAAATAGACTCTTTCATTCAAAGTACTAGAACTGAAACGAATTCGCAATCTTTAAAGCCCAAACAGAGAGGAATGTGTTCTTCAAATATTCGTAAGCACAGAAAGTGGGCGCCAAATCTATAGGGGCGCCAAAACTAAGCATACTCGATATAATCTGAGTAGAAATTATTTAATTCGACCATGGATCCCCGGATCGCTCAATTAAAGCTGACGTCATCTAACTGATGAGGGGCCGGATTTAAGCATAGACTACCTAGGCTCCGGTCTATGGACGGGGCGCACCACAAAGGGTTGCCAAAAATGCCGTTTTTGTAGGTTAATTTAAAAAAATGTTTTCTCCGGTCTAAATTGAAAAAACAATTTATTTATAATAAATATATTGATTGGTTGACTTAAGATTGTAACAGTACATTTTTATTTATATAGATAATATCATATTTATTAAAAATATTATTTAAAATAAAATGTAAATCGATATTATGTAATATTATCTGGCTTTATAATTTGACCCCCTTAATATTAGAGAAAATTCCCCGATTAATGGCTCTAGCGATACGATAACGAAAAGAAACACAGTACATTTTGAACGTATCTTAAAGTTTATAAAACGAGGATGTTTTTTCCGTATTTTTTCCATCAAGTATATTGGACATTTTTAATAATCGTCAAGAATCTAAATGACATTTTCAGCAAAAATTACATTACGTGTTAGTTTTGACCTTCTATTTCGGAATTTATGTAAGTTGGGGACCTAAATTTGGTCCAAAGGTCTAAAAGCTTCATTTTAGGCCTTTCGCCCGGGTGTTTATTTTCAAAGATTTTTTAAATGAAAATGTCAAAAATTACATCTTCATTAGAAACAAAGTGGTAGAGGATGTAAATTTTTGACATTTTCATTTAAAATTTTTTTCAAAATAAACACCCAAAATGAGCCGGAAGGTCAAAAATGAAGATTCTAGGCCTTTGAACCAAACTCAACCAACATCAGTAAATTCTAGTTGCCACAAAGGTATTCATTGAAAAGCGTTTTAACTAGTAAGAACCCGTTCTTACTAAAAAACGGGTTTTTACTGCACATATATACACTGAAAAAACAATTTCTTTATAATAAATATATTGATAGAGTTGAGCATTTTTAATGAGCTCTTATTTATTCCAAAGATATTTTATTAATAATCAACATATATCGAAATCATTACAAATAATGCCAAATTTTTATTTATTTAATTCAAATATATTATATACTTGAGTGATCTATTTTTAACCGACTTTGGAAAAAAGGAGAGGTTATCTATTCAACGGAATGTCTGTTTTTTGTGTTTGTTCATTTATTTCTCTTTACCATGTAAACCGATTTAGATTATTTTTTTTGCATTGGGTTCAGTCTCGTACCCGAATGGTCCCATTTTTTTTCATTGGTATTGGACCTTTTTTGTTATATTCTATTAGATATCTCTTTAATCTTAAATGAATGTCTTGATTACTTCTAGTGAAACCTCTTATTATATCTAAACAAATGTTTTTTCATCATAAAACGACTTAGATTTTTTGCAAATAGTGATTTCTTAATAATTAAGATATTTAAAAACAAAATTAACAAAAATTTTGTTTAAATTATTAATTGTTTTTTCTTTTAATTTAAAAACCCACTATAAGATTATGAGAAATATTAATATATATTAAAATTAGATTAGCGTGTACCTTAAATCAAATATAATAATTCAAATTTTTACCTAATTAATTCAACCAAATGAATAATTAAAATAAATATTTATATAATTCAATTGAATGAATATACGAGATTCTACATCAAATGAATATAGGTACTCATCTTCTATAGTGTCATTTCTTGACGTAATTACGTATTATTCCATTTAAATACCCAACTATTAAATTTAACTATACGATTATTTTACTCAAATAACAATATTTTCATAATTTACTTATTGGTACTTGATTCAAATAGCGGCATCTTAACTATTAATAAATCTAGAGTTGCTCCGAAAATATGAGTATACTTAAAATACGTATATGTTTTTATTCATATTGAACAGATTTCGCCATAATTAACTTCACCATCTATTCATGTCAATTATAATTTCTTAACTATAAATATATCGTTTTTTCTAGTGGCCCACAGATCCTAATTACGACCCTGGATGAGAATTTAGATTTTATAGACCTAATAAAAGAAACTTAGTCGAAAAGAAAGAATGAATTTATCGACATACTCAACCCTTACAAAGGGCGCTACGTAAAATTCGCCCTATAGGGCATTATTTATTTTCACGTTTGAATTAATTTATCCCGGAATTTAGACATTTCAAATTTATTTACCTGTCTTATAAATCTTTTTTGTTTTCTTTGTGTTGTTTTGTTATTATCTTCACTCTCTTTTTGTTTGCATAGATAATATCTTTTTATCAATAAATCTTCAGGGTAATTTTTAATTAGCGGGGGAAATTAAACTTGTAAATTTTATTTATTATCTACCAGGAAGTGAGCTCACAAGAATAACTTTTACTTATACTACTTAAAAATAAATAAATACCTTGATCTATCATGTTATTATCTAAATCAAGATTATATTTTCTGTACAAAATATAAAAATATCGAGGCATGTTTCACGTTGCACATTACATGACTTTCACTTACCTCGTATTAATTAATCATAAACTAATATAAAAATAAAATATATTAAAATTAAAATAAATTAAGTTTTATCCGAAAGGTATCATTTCAAGAGGAATTTTTTATACACTGAAGTTAATTATGGTGAAATCGATCTCTGTTCAATATTAATAAAACATATACGTTTTTTAAGTATATTCTCATATTTTTTGATTAACTCTAGATATATTCATAGTTAAGATGCCGATATTTGAACCAAATATCAATAAGTAAATTATGAAAATATTATTATTTGAGTTAAATAGTGGAATAGTTAAATTTAATAGTTGGGTATTTAAATGGAATAGTACGTAATTACGACAAGAAATTATATAAACTTGAATATTTTTTATTTATAATAAATATATGGATTTCTGAAAAGAGTATAAGTATATTCATTTGATGTAGAATCTACTATATTCACTCAATTGAATTATATAAACATTTGTTTTAAATATTCATTTGGTTGAATTAATTAATTGATTAATTAATTATTATATTTTATTTAAGGTACACGCTAATCTAATTTTAATATATATTAATATTTCTTCTAATCTTATAGTGGGTTTTAAAATTAAAAAACAAACAAACAAATAATAATGTATTCAACATTTTTGTTAATTTTTTAAAAAATATCTTATTTATTAAGATATCACTATTTGCAGAAAATATAAGTCGTTTTATGATAAAAAAAACATAAAAAAATATCGTGGCATGTTTCACGTTGCACATTACATGACATTTACTTACCTCGTATTAATCATAAACCAATAAATAAATAAAACATATTAAAAGTAAAATAAATTAAGTTTTATCCGAAAGGTATCGTTGCACGAGGAATTATTTTATACACTGAAAAAATGATATATTTATAGTTAAGAAATTATATTTGATATGAATATATGGTGAAGTTTTTTTTTTGGCTTATTCGGCCTTTCTATCCATAAACCAATTTACGATAACCGGATGCCTCGAGTCGGATTCGAACCCGGGTCCTCTTGGTTAGCAGGATGACACGCTACCACCTAGCCTATCCGACCCTCTGATGGTAAAGTTAATTATGGGAAAATCGATCTCTGTTCAATATGAATAAATGATATATGTATTTTAAGTATTCTCATATTTTCGGAGTATCTGTAGATATATTATTAGTTAAGATGCCGTTATTTGAACCAAGCACCAATAAGTAAATTATGAAAATATTGTTATTTGAGTAAAATAGTAGTATAGTTAAATTTAATAGTTGGGTATTTAAATGGAATAATACGTAATTACGAGAAGAAATTATATAAACTTCAATATGTTTTTATTTAAATATATGTATTTCTGAGTAGAAGATGAGTATATTCATTTGGTTGAATTAATTAGGTAGAAATTTGAATTAATTATTATATTTGATTTAAGGTACACGATAATCTAATTTTAGTATATATTAATATTTCTTGTAATATTATAGTGGGTTTTAAAATTAAAAAAAATAAACAATTAATAATGTAAACAAACAATTATTAATGTTAATTTTTTTTTTAAATATCTTAATTATTAAGATATCACTATTTGCAAAAAATCTAAGTCGTTTTATGATAAAAAACATTCGTTTAGATATAATAAGAGGTTTCACTAGAAGTAAACAAGACATTCATTTGATATTAAGAGATATCTAATAGAATAAAATAGATCACTCAAGTATATAATATATTTGGATTAAATACCTAAAAATTTGGTCATATAGTATTTGGAATGATTTCGATATATCTTGATTATTAATAAAATATCTTTGGAATAAATAAGAGCTCATTAAAAATGCTCAACTCTATCAATATATTTATTATAAAGAAATTGTTTTTACAACGAATAAAAAACAAAACTAAAAAAAAATTTCGTTTCTCAATAAAATACACTAATAAATGAAAAAAATAATTTATTGAGGATATACATATTAAATATAATAAATTATAATTATATAAATATTTATTCATTTATTATTATTTATTATTCTCCCATGAGAAATTTTTATTCTTTACATCTTCCGGTTTAAAAATGCAAAAAAATATTTTTTTGAATGATTTTAATATGAAAATTTAAAACGTTGTTATGATCAAGGCATAATAAACAAGAGGTGTATTTCAATATTTAATAAATTAACCAATTTATTTATTTTAAAACCCATAAATAGTTTATTACAAATTATTTTATATGATTTTGCAGTACTTGGATGAGCCATCCAAGATTAAAATAAGAAAAATTATATCTAAGATGTTATTCAATTAGATGAAACTAGTTTTCTAGTTTTTCGCTTATAACTCAAAAACAGTCGATATTTTCTAAATAACTGTTCTATTATAAATTAAAGAGGACAAAATTTCACGTCTAGTAAAAAAAAGAAATGCAACATTGGTCCAGTGGTTCAATTTTTAATGGCGATCCAAAAAACAGCCCCCTGGGATCACTTTTGAATATCCCAAAAACTTCCACTTTTTTCAATATTTTCACATTTTGACCATAAAGGAGCACGTTTTGACAAAAAGAATATTCTATACATTTTAAAACTAATAAATTTTCTACAATGTAAACAAAGTTTAATCTTAGTTGGATAATAGTAACCCATGCCGCATTGAAGTTGAAGTTTTGAAAAAATGCAATGTTTTTGCAAAAATCGCAGTTTTTTATTCATAAAATGAAAACCACTCGTTATAAACTTGATTTCTATCGTATTGTCTAGGAAATTTTATTGACCTAAGCGTTTACTTGGGCTATTTTTTTGGTAAAGGCTTAGAATTTATAGATATCCAGCATTTTCCATGACAGAAAATATCCATTGTTTCAAAAAATCGCAGTTTGTCCATGATAAAAGAAAACCATTCATCTTCGAAATTTGATTTTATCTCATTCTCTAGGAAATTTTATTTAATTGAACGTTTACTTGGACCACTTTTTGATAAAACTTACATTTATAGATATCCGGACAGGATATGATACAAATCCTCAAAAGCGTCATAGAAAATGGTAGATATCTATAAATCTAAATTTTATCAAAAAGTGGTCGAAGTAAACGTTCAAGCCAACAAAATTTCCACAGGAATGAAATATTAATCAAGTTTTTAGGTCAGTGGTTTTCGTTTTATGATAGAAAAAAAAATTTTTCAAAATCGGTTGACAATTGGCGGAGATATAAAAATTAACATAGGCACAAAAAAAAAAAAAAAAAAAAAAAAAAAAAAATTCAATCGAATAGAGAACCTCCTCGCTTTTTTGAAGTCGGTTAAAAAATCTAAGATGATTTTTATGATAACAAGACATTCGTTTATATAAAATAAGAGTTGGGGTAAAATCGATTTTTTTTGCAAATATATGTTTTTTGGGCCGCTGAATCCAAATCTGAGTTCTCCCATCAAAATTCCGTGACAACATTGTAGAGAATGCAAAAAAAGTGAAAAATTCATTTTAGGCGGATTTTTGCTTTTCAATTCGAGAACTATCAACTTCGTAAATAACCTTCTTATTCAAAATGAGAGTATAAAATTTTCACAAATTTTATCATTTAGGTTTTTTTTCTCCGACCAGCCGTTCGGGCTCGAGCGCAAAAATCCAAGTTTTCGACCTCTGCAACTACTCCGGATCAACCACCAAAAATTCGCATTTTTTTTTCGATAATTTCACATTTTGACCATAAAAAGGAGCACGTTTTTTGACAAAGAATATTCTATACATTTTAAAACTATAATAAATTTTCTACAATGTAAACAAAGTTTAATCTTAGTTGGATAATAGTAACCCATGCCGCATTGAGGTTGAAGTTTTGAAAAAATGCAATGTTTTTGCAAAAAATCGCAGTTTTTTATTCATAAAATGAAAACCACTCATTCTATAAACTTGATTTCTATCGTATTGTCTAGGAAATTTTATCGACTTAAGCGTTTACTTGGGCTATTTTTTTGGTAAAATGCTTAGATTTATAGATATCCAGCATTTTCCATGATCCATTGTTTCAAAAAATCGCAGTTTGTCCATGATAAAATGAAAACCATTCATCGTCGAAATTTGATTTTTATCTCATTCTCTAGGAAATTTTATTTAATTGAACGTTTACTTGGACCACTTTTTTGATAAAACTTACATTTATAGATATCCGGACAGGATATGATCCGAATCCTCAAAAGCGTCATAAAAAATGGTAGATATCTATAAATCTAAGAATTTTATCAAAAAAGTGGTCGAAGTAAACGTTCAAGCCAACAAAATTTCCTAGAGAATGAAATAATAATCAAGTTTTTAGGTCGAGTGGTTTTCGTTTTATGATAGAAAAAATGCGATATTTTGCAATAAATTGCAGTTTTTCAAAACATCAAGCTCATTGCGGCACTGGTTACTATTATCAAAGCAAGATGAAATTTTGTTTAAATTGTAGAAAATTTAATCTAGTTTAAAAACGTGAAAGTGGTCTGTTAGGGCCTCGGTTGAGTGCGTTATGGTGCGTGTCCGCGCCCCCCACCAAGTTGATGGGGTCCTAACAATTATTTGTGCAGGGCGTTGTTTGTGCCCTGGTGGAAAGCCGGGTTGGGCGCCACCAGCTTAATTAGCGGGGAGGGGCTACTAGTTGGTGGTTGGCCCCTCCTTCCATTTGATGCTCAGTCGAGATCGAATTGCTTCACTTATAGCATGACTGAAATATTATCAGTCATGCAAATGTGTCGCAACGATCTGACTCAGTCATCTAGCGGCCGTGTCTAAAGGCTCGTAGCCAAAGCAACAGCGAGCCGCTACATCACACCCTTTCTTTCCTTTTTTTGGTGATTGCCGATTACCGACTTAGCCGGGCAAGGCTCTATCCACCTAGCTGGTGGGTCAAGAGCTGCTTGCTTTGCAATCACGTCGGGGTCACCAGATTGTTAGGGCCTCGGTTGAGTGCGTTATGGTGCGTGTCCGCGCCCCCCACCAAGTTGATGGGGTCCTAACAATTATTTGTGCAGGGCGTTGTTTGTGCCCTGGTGGAAAGCCGGGTTGGGCGCCACCCGCTTAATTAGCGGGGGAGGGGCTACTAGTTGGTGGTTGGCCCCTCCTTCCATTCGATGCTCAGTCGAGATCGAATTGCTTCACTTATAGCATGACTGAAATATTATCAGTCATGCAAAAGTGTCGCAACGATCTGACTGAGTCATCTAGCGGCCGTATCTAAAGGCTCGTAGCCAAAGCAACAGCGAGCCGCTACAGGTCTTTGTCGAAAACGTGCTTCTTCATGGTCAAAATGGGAAATAATTGAAAAAAGTGCGAATTTTTGGGATAGGTATTATTAAAGTGATCAGGGGGGGGGGGGGCTGTTTTTTGGATCCCCATAAAATATCGAACTATTGGACCAATTTTGCATGTCTTTTGTTTAATCGACCCACAATTTTGTCCTTTTTAATTTACTATAGGACGGTTATTTACAAAATATCGACTGTTTTCGAGTTATAAGCGAAAAACTGGAAAAAGTCCGAAAGTTGTCCGCCAGACTTTCGAGGTCGCAAACTTAGATTTGGATTACCCACACCATACCAAACAATCCTAGAAAAATATCTTTTCCCGCAATTAATGTAAGCTGAACCCATTTTTGGATCCTCTATTTACTGTATAATAAAAATGAATTTCTGTTTCTTTGTAAGCGCAGATCTCTCAAATGCCTGGACCGATTTGGTTATTTTTTTAAATGTTCGTAATAGTCCAATTCAGGTTAAAAAGTAAAAAAAAAATAGAAAAGTTGCCCGGAAAATTGGAAAATTCAGGAAAAACTAAAAAAAAAATCAGGTTAGCCAACTTAGCTTGCCAAACAATAAAAGAACTAAACTAGCAAAAAAAAACTATCTATTTTTTTAAGTACATTTAAAAACAAAAATTAAAAAAAAAACGTCATGATAACTAAATTTTTGAAAAGCTTATGGTTATTTAAAAAAGCTATTTTTTTCAAAAATTCCTAACTTCTGAAAACCCTCTTTAATAGGGTAGAAAAAAATAAAAAAAATTTCAGCCAAGCTTTTGATTATATATAGATGAAAAATATTTTATTTAAATAGCTTTTTAGAAATCTTTCAACTGTAAATATTATTTTTGGTTAAGGTAACAATAATTATAAACCTGGCCAAAAATTTAGATATAAAAATCAGAACACCAAACGGACATATGTTGCTAATTTAGTTTCGATACGTCCAGTGGTTTAGGCTTGAAGCATAAGAGTTAGTCACAGAAACGCGTGGTCGGGTCAGCTATTATCTATATAAATTTTAACCATAAAACGAGACGCTCCCCGCCAGGGGCTAGGTGACTCCGGGCCGAAGTGCTAAATTTTAATTACATTTTGATCATGAAATGATAAATGATCCTTTTTTTGTTTCTATTAGGCAATCTTTGTACTTGTAACAAATTCCAATTCAGACATTACACACACACACACACACTGTCTATTTCCATACAATTGATACGAGAACAAGTGAATGAGAGCCTGCTCTTAAGTAATCCTACCACTTTCTTTTAAGTTTTGGAATAAATAAATAACACACACATACACACACACTATTTATTTATTTATTAGTACAATTTTCCTGGCCAAGTTTAGAAAGACTGCTTAGACCAGGCTTGTCCAACCCGCGAGCCGCATGAGGCCCAAGACGGCTATCAATGTGGCCCTACAAATTTACCAACTTGATGATGAGATTTCGATTAAAAATACCAATGATATTACTGAAAATAGAATAATTTTAAATTGTTATAAATTTATTAGTAATGAATCACGTTATTTTGCAATGAAGTATTCATAAAATGATTCTTAATAGTGCAGTCAAATTGTGCTCAAATGGGCCACTATAGAGAAAAATTTGGGGTAAATCTGATTTTTGCAAATATATGTTTTTTGGGCCGCTGAATCCAAATCTGAGTTCTCCCATCAAAATTCCGTGACGCAACATTGTAGAGAATGCAAAAAAAAGTGAAAAATTCCATTTTTAGGCGGATTTTTGCTTATAATTTGAGAACTATCAACTTCACGTAAATAACCTTCTTATTCAAAATGAAAGTACATAAAATTTGCTACAAATTTTATCATTTAGGTTTTTTTTCTCCGACCAACCGTTCGGGCTCGAGCGCAAAATCCAAGTTTTCGACCTCTGCAGCTACTCCGGATCAACCACCAAAAATTCGCATTTTTTTTTCGATAATTTCCCATTTTGACCATGAAGGAGTACGTTTTCAACAAAGACTACTCTATTCATTTTTAAATTATATTAAATTTACTACACTTGAAACAAAGTTTTATCTTAATTGGATAAATGATAATCCGTGTCGCAATGAGGTTGAAGTTTTGAAAAACTGTAATTTTTCGCAAAAATAAAATGAAAACCACTCATCTCATTTTGCTGACTATAACTTTTACTTGTACCACTTTTTTTTGATAAAACTCTTAGTTTTCTAGATATCCAGCATTTTCCATTTTTATTTTTTGACCAAACACCCCTCCTCCATTTTGGGCGTATAGTTTGTGCATTTTTAGACTTCTGCGGGTCCCACTGATTATGTACACAAAGTTTGGTTGAGTTTGTTACAAGTGGCCTAGATTTTTAATTTTTGATTCCCCCTTCCACTCCCCTAAATTTTGGGTCTATATGCACCAAGGGAGTGTGGTGGCATAAAGCGGTTCCTCCCATTGTCGCCCTGGGAATTTCCCAGAGAACTTTATGCGATATGACCTTCAGGGCGATGAGGGGTTCTTTAATGAATTTTTACAGCTTCAACAGGAGAACTTATAGGGAAATTGCAATGCGCTAGAAATTGTATATAAAAAGAAAAAAAATTTTTTTTGTAAATATATTATGTTAATATTCCTATAATTATGTAAATACTCCTGTAATTAAATTCACCCGACTATGTAAATATTTCTTGTTAGTGGAGACCCCCACCTGCGTGTGGACCAAAACTACGTGAGAAATTTGGTTTCGATATTCACTCTAGTTTTTGAGGTAGCTGTCCACAAAAATTTGTTTTGACTAACAGACATTTTGACAAAACAATTATTATCTCGAAAAATATAATTTTTTCGATGTTCACTTTTTAAAGCTTTTTTGTAGACCGAAATGCCATGGTTTTGTTCAATTTTTTTAATCAAAATAGTTTCAGCCGTTTTTGAGATATTTTTTTTAAAAAAAAGAAGCTAAAAACAACTTTTTTCATGCACGATTACAATACTTAACCATAATACCCTGTATGGTAAAGTAAAAATTTTACGTTCAGGACCGTCTTAAATTGCCCTATTCCCTGTTTACGGTTTATTGTTGTGATACGAGACAACCTGTATAAAGTACCTTTTGTTTAGTGTTTTTTTTATCCAAATGAGTATTTCTAATTTAAATCCGAAATTCTAATTACAAACGCATCGGAACAAGATTTAATGAATTGGACATCCTCATCCGGCGTCCGACCCAGATTAGTAAGCAAACACACACACATGGATTATTGTTGGCTGTAGAGTTGGAGAAGAGTTAGCCACTACTACTACAACTACTGTCAGGGGCATGAAAGTCCTTGAATGGATTCTGCAGCACCAACTAAATAAACTGGGTCACTCTATCCGTACGTCTGTCCCTCGTTCAAGAACTCTGTCGGGTGTCGGTTCTTTCTGCCCCTGGGGGCATCTTTTAATGTCCCTCCTCCTTCAGCTCGATCAGACCATAGATGGCCATCACTTTCTTTTCTCTCTCTCCAATCCACCTTCGCAGAAAAAAAATACTAAACAAAAAACACTTTCAATCTCTGAAAGGATTTGAGAAAATATTTCAAAGATTTATCAACAGAATGAAGATAGAAACTCAATAAAACATAAACAAATATGGGGAGCATGGATTGTTTATCATTTCTATACCATAATACTATATATAAGAGCCTAGATTAATTTGTAACAACGCTGAGAGAATTTTCTTTAAAAAAATTACCCTCTTGCCTACAATCGAAACCGACGAACTCTTGAACTAAGGGCATCAGCTCTAGCCATTACACCAATGCAACATTAATATTTATATCTTTATTTATGTTTCTAAAACTATATATTTTTGTTTTAGACTTTGTGTCGAGATAATATTGTATTCATTTGAACTCGAATGAAAATGAAAAAACACCAATGATTTTAAATTAAGAAACATTAAATATATATTAATTAACGAGGCAAATTTGAAATATAATTGTCAGCTCGGATTTTAAACTGATGGCTCCAATAGATTTTCATTAACCAGGCAAATTTGAAATGTAATTGTAATTTGGACTCGAATTTTGAAATGAAAGACTCCAATTCATTTTATTTTGGACAAGAGTTTAATTTTGTTTATTGGGCCTCCGAGGAGCGGGCCGCCTCTTACAAAGATAAAGTTCATTACACCTTCAGCTTCAGAACAAATAAATCCAGATTCAGAGCGGGTGGATGAGAGAGCCAGGATTAATCCTGACTCACATTTCACATTTCTTTTTTTTTTTGTATTTACAATTAATAATCATTATTAAGAAACATTAAATATATTTTTCATTAAATTGAAGGGAAGAAAATTATTAAATATATTGATAATTATTCCTCCCCCCCCTCGCCACTCAAAAATTAAAGAGGCGAAACTTTTAAGAGACGATGTATTTTCGGTAGTTTACGTTTGGATACATTTGGAGTGTGGTTTTTTAAGAGGAATACAATTTTTGGACTGAGACGCTGCCCGCCAGGGCATCGGGCTGGAGGCCCGAGCTTCGAGGGCGTGCCGAAGTCACGCATGAAAAGCTCGTTTTCAAAATGTTTACAAACTCACCGTTAAGTATTAAGGTAGTTGTTTCACCATATGGGTTTTCTTAGGGCCGGTTGTATGTCACAAACTAAATGCTTTTTACCACTAACAAACGGTAGATGGTAAATGGGGGCACTGGGATGTGCCTGTCATCTGATTTTCTTAGGGCCGGTTGTATGTCGCAAACTAAATGCTTTTTACCACTAACAAACGGTAGATGGTAAATGGGGGCACTGGGATGTGCCTGTCATCTGATTTTCTTAGGGCCGGTTGTATGTCGCAAACTAAATGCTTTTTACCACTAACAAACGGTAGATGGTAAATGGGGCACTGGGATGTGCCTGTCATCTGATTTTCTTAGGGCCGGTTGTATGTCGCAAACTAAATGCTTTTTACCACTAACAAACGGTAGATGGTAAATGGGGCACTGGGATGTGCCTGTCATCTGATTTTCTTAGGCCGGTTGTATGTCGCAAAACTAAATGTTTTTACCATCTAACAAACGGTAGATGGTAATGGGGGCACTGGGATGTGCCTGTCATCTGATTGGCTATCCCCAGTGGCTCCATTTACCATCTACCGTTTGTTAGTGGTAAAAAGCATTTACTTTGCGACATACAACCGGCCCTTAGGATTTTTTTGAAATTTAGACAGATTACACTGTTCGACAAAAAATTTACACCCGTAAACCTAACAATGGATTTCAGTAGTGTTTTCGACGCTGATTATCCTCCAATTTCCCGATTTTTTATAACACGTCACAGTTTTGAGATATTATCGGTCAAAATGACGAAAAAGGCCATTTTCACATATTTACGAGTTCCATTAAATATTAAACAGCAATATTTGAAATCACAATAATTTGTTGACGTAGTAGAAAACAGCTTCCTCTTTGATTCTCAAATTACCAATTGTTTTTAGCTCAATTAAAACTCGAGTTATAACTAAAAAACTAAAACTATATGTGATTATAAAGGATTATAAAAAACCTAGATAAAAACATAACGTCTTTGATTTTTAGTTATAACTCAAGTTCTTATTGAGCTAAAAACAAGTGGTAATTTGAAAATCAAAGAGGAAACTGTTTTCTATTCCATCAACAAAATATTTCGATTTCAAATATTGCTGTTTAATATTTAATGCGACTTGAAAATAGGTCAAAATGGCCTTTTTCGTGATTTTGACCGATAATATCTCAGAACTCTGACGTGTTGTAAAAAATCTGGAAATTGCATAATAATCAGCGTATAAAACTCTACTGGAATCCATTGTTATGTTTACGAGGAGCAATTTTTGTTAATTTTTGAATTACGTTTTGAATTCTACTGTCTTTCTCGGTGTTTTTTTTTTTTTTTCAGCTCCGCTGGACTTTTAATAGTAGAATCTTCTCTCCCACTCTTAATCTTTCTTTCTCTCCTCATCTTTTTTTAAAAGTTATTTTAAAAAACTTTATATTAAAAACAAAACACATTTGATTTAAAATTAGCATTCTCTCTTTTTCTATTTTAAATTTCTTTTTCCAAAGCATTCATTTCGATTCGAGCCTTAATCCTTTTTCTTGTTAATTTTTATATTTTAAACATTTCATAATAATATTACTTAAATTCAATATGAAAATTATTTGTTTTAAATACATAATCTTTTTTACTTCTGAAATTTCTATTTATTAATTATTATT
This sequence comes from Forficula auricularia, assembly GCA_024734495.1. NCBI lineage: Eukaryota > Metazoa > Arthropoda > Insecta > Dermaptera > Forficulidae > Forficula > Forficula auricularia. The sequence continues at coordinate 85,187,893 of JALMQS010000099.1, forward strand.
GTTTTAAATTTAGAAAATATATGAAATTCTAATAAAATTTCCTCTTAATACTTTTTATTTCAAAAATCTCAAAAAAAATGCCCCGAAAATTAATATTTTTTTCAAAATTTTGCCCCTTTAACAGGCCCAAAAATAGCCGAAAACTTGGGTAGGGTTTGAGGTCGTGTACAATATAAATATAAGAATTGCTCGTTTAATATAATAAGATTAGATATGTTATAATGAGTTAAAAGTGAATACTTTCAATTGAATTTCTCTAATAAAATATTATATTTTACCTGTAATTTATTTGATTTATTGTTGTATTTATTTTTTATTTTATTAAGATTCTTTTATTAATAATTAGTAACCAAAAAAGAATCAAAAATTTGTTTTTTAAATTATCCTATTGTCCTTTTCTACTACATTTTGTTTGTTGTCCTATAAAAGGTGATCTACTTGACGGCTTAACAATAAAATAAACGGAAATATTTATTTATTTATTTTATTTTCTATTTTCTTACGGATTGATTTTTCACACAGGCAGGTAGGTATTTATTTATTTTCTAAGAAATCTGTGAATTCTCTCTCTTGATTAGAGAGAGAGAAAGAGAGAGAAGATTTGATGTCTAATGATCATGGTCGGTCACAAACTGTCTGTCTGTCTGTCTGTCTGTCCCAGTTTCCATGAAAATGAACACACAGAGCAACCAATTCACTCAGCCCCCCCCCCCCACCCCTCCCCTCCTCATCTATTTTGCAATTTCAATCTTTTTCTAGATCAATTCCAAATCCTTTCGATTTTCTTTTATAATTATCAAATTAATTCATTTTTTTCATAATACTTAGTAATTATAGTAAAAATAGTTATTAGTAACGATGAATATATTTAATATTAACTCTTCTAGTATCATGTTATTTTGAATAATTTTATAAACACACTTAACAATTAAAAATTTAAGGGTTTTTTTTCAAAAAGCAAAAAAAAACATATTAGGGATATATATATATATATATATATATATATATATATATATATATATATATATATATATATATATATACTCAAAAATAGTGCATTATATGTAAAAAAGTTTCAAATAAAAGTTTATTTATATTAAGAGGGAAACTAAACTACGCTAATGTTTGTCGACGTAAAACAAGCTTTTATGGGTATTTCGAGGTCAAGTTCTGTTTTTTTAAATGAAAACATTTATGTTTCTTCTTAATCTAGAAAAAAAACTGTACAACTTATATTAGAACTATAAAAAAATATTAAGTCAATTATATCTAATAAAAAATCCAAATAATAATTATTTTTAACAATCATTCAACTTATTTATGAAATAATAATAATCAAATATTTAATAGTCAAATAAATAATTTAATAATAATTTAATAATTTTTCGAACAATGTTCTTCGACATTACAAAGTGTACCGCAAGTCTTCTGGTTGAAAAAAAAAATTAAAAAAAAAAACAGGAAATGTAAAGGGTACGAAGAAACTGGAACAGGCCAAATTAACGAAATTGGAACTGGAATTGATCCAGAAGACTTGCTATACACTCTGGAATGTATTAGAACAGTGTGTCGAAAAATTATTGATTATTATTAAATTAGTTATTTAATAAATAAATATTTAATCATTATTATTTGATACTTAAATTAAATAATTGTTAAAAATAATTATTAAGATTTTTTTAGATCTAATTGATTCATGTATTTTGTTTATTTGATGTCGTATAAAAAAATAGTTCTAATGAAATTTGTTCAGTTTTTTTTGTAGATTAAGTAGACGTATAGAAAAATATAGGGTTCTATTCAAAAAACAGAACTTGACATTGAAATACCCTTGAAAGCTTGTTCTACGACAACAAACAATAGCATAGTTTAGTTTCCCCCTTGATATAAACAAACTTTTATTTGAAACATTTATCCATATAATACTTTTTTGAGTTATAAGACTGTCTTAAGATAAAAAACTCAACCGGTATATATGTATAATTATATATATATCCCAAATAAGTTTATTTTAGTTTGTTTATCATTTGTAAAATTATCATTGAGATATTTTGTAAGAGTGTTTAAAATCGAGTTCTAAACGTCTTAAAGTTAATTTCCAAATCCAAATGGATCAAATGCCAACATTTTCTCCTCCAACAGCCATAAAATGGATCTATAATGTGTTCCATTGATAGATAAGATTTAACTCGTGTCCAATCAAATTGAATTTCTTTTTTTTTTTTACAACTTTTTGAAACAATTCCAATACAAATCAATCAATGTCACAAACAGAGAGGAGTCAATCCTATAATTTACTACCCATTTTCGTTCTATTTCTAATCATTTATTGAAAGTTTTCTCTACTAGTATTCTCAACAATCATTGGAAGGTAATTCGTTTTTAGTTCATGGATTATCCCCAATTTTTCCTATTCTTT
>JALMQS010000099.1:85190411-85384587 GCA_024734495.1 Forficula auricularia
AGGTGAAATTTTTTTTCTTAATTTTTTAATTTATTCTCTGATATTTTTGTGTTTATTTAATTAAATATATTTTCTTTTACGATATAAACTAAATCCAAAAAATCAAATCACAAATTTTTTTCTAAAATTTGATTTATTTATTTTAAATAAATACACTATAAAAATAAATTGAACGCTGTAATCACTTTATGCGAATTTATATGATTATTTTTATCTATGTTATATATGTATTAGAATGCGAAAAAAATTCTGATTTATTTCAAATGAACCTGTTTCATCAGTTGTAAACAGTTCAAACAGTGGTTACCGACTCTCTACGAATTTAATAACATTTAATAAATTCTCTATTTTTATTTCGTGTTATCGAAAAATTTAATTAATCTAGTAGGTATATTTTCATGTGGAAAATTTAGTTAACTATAACTTTAAGTTACACTTATTTAAAATGAAAACAGTTAAATTAAGTAAAATTTTTTAGTGAATCGATAAATTTTCGACCTCTAATTCTGACCCGTTATTCTTATTAACTATAAATAATCTTATCCTACAAATAAATAAATAATGTCTGAAATGTTGGGTGAAATTTTGATGAAATATTATACACGAAAATTGCGAGCTGAAAAAGAAATGGCTATTTATAAAATGAAAAGTGAACTATTCTATAAAGAATTGAAGGTGAGAATTAGGTTAGTTTGTAATCAATATAATAATAATTAAATACTTATTTATTTATTTATTTGTAGCGTACAAAAGAGAGCCTGAAAAAAGAAACTGAAGAAAAAAAGAATTTAGTGAAAGAAATAGAAAATTCGATAACGAAAGTAAATGAAAAATTATTCAAAAAGGTAGGATTTATTTATTTTTTTATTTTAATGAATAATTAATTTAATTTTTAATTATACATTTTATTTAATTAGATTATCGATCAGACGAAAATTGAAACGAATTCAATTAAAGATGAAATTAAAACATTCAATGAAAATGTACAGTATTTATTTATTTATTTATTTATCTATAAATCAATTCAATTATTGTATAATCTATTTTCAATTTATTTATTTTTTTAGAATAATCATAAAATCAATTCTCTGGAAATTAAAATTGACTCACTAAACCAGGAAATGGTAAATTTAAATAGAAAGGTAAAGCATTTATTTATTTATTTAGGGAAATATTAAGGGGGAATTTATACTAGGGTCGAAGTCGAAATTTGAAACAGAATTTAAGTTTATTTATTTATTTAATTTCAGATGCACGAATTAAATAGTAAAATAAATTCTAATACGGAAGAAGTTCCATTGGATAACGATGGAACTGAAGATATTTGGGAAGCTGCAAGAAAAGGATCTCTAAAGGGGGTCAAATTCTATTTGGCTCAGGATCCTTCCAATCTAAATAAAAACGATGTAGGAAATGATTGTGACACCCCTGCATTGGGCATCCCTTAAAGGCCATTTAGAAATTGTTAAATTTTTATTATCCAAATCAGCAATAGTAGATCCAAAGGATAAATATAATATCTACTCCTCTTATGTGGGCATGTCAAAAGGGCCATGTCCCGATAGTCAATTTGCTTTTGGACAAAGGGGCGGATATAAATTGCCTAGATAGAAATAGATATACACCCCTTCATTATGCAATTCTTGGAAATCAATTGGATGTTGTGAAATTACTAATTCAAAGGGGGGCGGATAAAACAATAAAAGATAGTATCGGAAGGACCCCACTTGATTTTGCTATTAGAGAAAACAGACCCTCAATTGTAAATTATTTACGTTCTCTTTAACATCTATACAAATTATTATTATGTATTGAATAAATAGACAAATAAATAATTTTCTACCAAACATTTTACTTTTTTTTATTTTAATTGAAACAAAAGAATTTATTTTCTCGTATGTTTGGCTGGCCAGACAATATTATATAAATATTTTGAATCGCTAGTCTCTTGTAAAGTTAACCCAAGACATTCATTAACAGATGCAGCTCAATTTATTTATTTATTTATTTTCAATCTAATGCAAGAAGGGGTATAATAAGATGCAGCCATGATGTTCTGATGTGGCCATCCACTTTACTTTACCATACACTTCTGGTTGAGTTTGGTACAAGGGGCTAAATTTTAATTTTTGACCCCCGCCCCCACACCACCACCCCAACACTCCATTCCGCACCCTAGCCTCCTTAACCCCCTCGCCACAACCCCCGCCCTCAAAACCCCTCCAGCACCCCCCCCCCTGCACCATGCACCCGTTCCCAACCCCCGCCTCCACACCACCACCCGCAATCCACCCACCTCGGACCCCGCACCCCATCCATCCCGAACCCCCACCCCGCGCCCCCTCCACCCCCCCGCCTAGCTCCCTGGACTCCACCCCGCACCACCCCCTGCAACCCTACCCTACTCCGCCTCACTCCTCACCGCACCCACCCTCCGAGCCCAGTTTTTGCATTTCTAGCCTTCTAGTGACCCACAGATTATGTATACAAAATTTGGTTTGTAAGGCCAAGAGAAAGTATTTTCATTTTTTGACCCCCCTCATTTTGGTTGGTTAGTTTTTGCATTTCTAGCTCTCTAGAGGCCCAGAGACTATGTATACAAAATTTGGTTGAGTTTGTTCCAAGGGCAAGAATTTATATTTTTTCACCTTCCCCTCCTTTTTGGGAGGTTTTTGGGGGAAATCTTTCAAACAAAAGTTGTCAGAAATCCCATCCCCTACAGCTTTGTTTATCATGAAATTTGCTGTAGGGTTAATAGTTTAGGAGTTATTTGATAATTTTGATTCGTGCGCCCCCCAAACCCCCTTCTGGGGTCAAAATATCAAAACGTTATATAGCTAAAAACGTAAGTTAGAAGACATCTGATGTAAATATGAAATTTCATAATAATCCCTTCAGCCGTTTTTACGTGAATCGTGAGCAACTTTTCGGAAACCACTGGAACAGACAGACAGACAGACATACAGGAATTTTGTTGAGAGTGTTTTCGTTCATAACTTTGCTTGAAGGAGACAATAAAAGAGTGTGTCTTCTGCTGAAATTATACATTTTTAATTTATTTATATCGAGAATTAATTCCTGTTAATCCATTGTAATAGACTGATGAAGAGTGCAAAGCCCTCGAAACTATAGTCTCGTTATAAATAAATAAAATTTATAATTCCAACAGAAGACACACTCTTTTTATTGTCTCCTTCTATAATTAGCAAGTTAAAAACAAATATATCACCTGGAAGTGATCCTTGATCATCTTTTTAGTCCTTATTTTTAATAAGAGGAAAAAACTAATTAGATAAAAAAACCTCTTTTCCGATAATTATTTCAATTCCATATTTTTCTTCCCCACTACTTTTAACACTCCGTCGGGCGCGGGGTCTGAAGTAACGAGAACGGGCGCGGTGTATCAAAATGATCACTCTTAGAAAATTTGAGTTTTAAGCTATATTTTTGAAGATTAATAATGTTAAGAAACAATAAAAAAGAGTGAATTAGAAGGAAATTAAAAGAGATTAGGAGAAAATAATTATTAGAGCATGAAAAACGTGAAATAAAGTATGTATATTTAAATGAATAAACAAATGCCACATTTTTGCTTTACTCAATATAACTCATAATAATTTCTTACAAGGAAATAAGATAACACTAAAAACTAAATAATACAATATTCCAAAACGAATATAATTGTAATTAGCATCAGTTAATTATTGTTATTGTTATCGTCCTGCCACTGTACATTCTGCAAAAAATTGCTGCATTTTGAACAAAAAGTTTCAATATGCATCAAGGAAACTGAATCCTTGAATTTTTTACAATTATATTTAGTTAGTCTCTTTTTTGTAGTGTATACCATACACCTTTTTCTTTTTGTTCCACGTTGTTCATCTCGCATGTTGTCCTCTTCTACGTCATCAGTTAAATTTGTCGGTTTATACTTGCTGAGTCTCTGAACGATTTCATGATGTAATCCTAAAGTGTTTTCACTTCTTCTAACGATATGTGGTAAAACTAGCCTCGTGGGACAATTTTTTCAAAAAGGTCCTTCTTCTGAAATTTTTTTCATGAGCGTTGTTGCTCAAGTAGATGACCTGAGAGTTGATTTCGCTCATATTAATCAGTGCAAAAAATATAACCATTGGCCAACGTCGCACGTTTCTTGCTACATTATAGGGTGCACATAATTTATCAGTAATGTCAACCCCTATTTTTGTCTGATTATAATATGTAATAATTGAAGGCTTTTTTTTATTCTCTATTTCATTATCACCGTGCAAGCTAGATGCCAAAATAACTTTTTTTCCTTTTTTAGGAACGTATGAGACCAGCGTACATCCTTTCTTGAATCCGAAGATACTGCTATTCACGCCTCTTTTTTTATTTACAAATTCCGGAGGAAGTTCCCTTTTGTTTTTTTGTTTTTTACAGTTCCAACATATGAAAGATTTTTTTCTCGCAATTTATCAATTAGAGGAAAACTGGTGAACCAATTGCCCGCAGTAATGTGCCTGCCTGATTTATAAAGGGGTTCACAAAGACGTAATACTATATCCTCGGGTTTATTGCTCACCCGAAATTGACCTTCAGGTTGCAATCCTGCGTATATTTCGAGGTTATAAACGTAAAATACCTTGGAATCAACAAGAGCAAAAATTTTAATCCAGTACTTATTTGGCTTGCTCGGTATATACTGACGGAAACTACATCCGTATCGCTACCATCTAAAAAATCTTCCGATAATTCGTCATTGTCCTCTTCTAAAAGCAATTGCCGTATCTCTTCAACATCCCTCTCGTTGAATAAATCGTATGTTTTTGAGGATTTGGCCATAATTAGGTGCTGAAATTTATGTAAAACATAAAAAACACAATGAGAACCATCAACGGGCGCGGTGTATCAGTTTGAAATTTCTTCCAAAATAACGTCTAAATAATTTTATAACTAAATAATACGGATTTTATATACTCTAATACAGTATTCGGTACTCACCAAAATATGAAAACAACAAAATTTAACAATATTGAATTATAACGGGAACGGGCGCCGTGTATCAGAATGATCAATCTTGACCTGGCTTGTCTCTCAGACGTCTGATCGAATACTAATTACTAGCGCTGTACAGCGGGATAAAAGTTAGGAAGCTACTATGACATACGCATTCATAAGTGCGAATTTAAAGATAGGGGGAAGAAAATAGGACCGCTGTATCAATTTGAACGGCCGCGCTCCGGACGGAGTGTTAATATATATTTTTTTTTTTTTTTTATAAATTTTATTAAACCAATTATTTTACATTAATTAATGTATACATTGTATCTTTTGCTTCGATTCCGGAGATAACTTCGAGTGCCCTTGATCATCTTTAGTCCTTGTTTTTAGTAAGAGGAAAAATCTAATTAGATAAAAAAACCTCATTTCCGATAATTATTTAAATTCCATTATTCCCCAATCAAATCGATCAATCTTTTTTCGATATATATATATATATAATATATAATATATATATATTAATATTTGCTGTAACCTATTCGTGGGTTTTAAAATTAAAAAAACAATTAAAAATAAAAGATAATTCAAAAAATGTAAACAAACTTTTTTATTGAGATTTTCATCGCTCAATAATTACTTTAACCCTTTCAAGACGGTTTTTTTTAAGAAAAACTAAAGCATTTTTATTTTAGTTTTTTGCATTTATGAGAACAATAAACAATTTTGAACATGTCTATGTGAAAAAAATATAAAATTTGTTGAGAGGGCTGGTGGTATATATATGTACCGTCAGTCCTGGTGCATGGTACATATGTGTACCAGCAGTCCTGGAAATGAGAAAAGGTCAAAATGAAAGAAGAAAAACTTTCAACAATTTTTATTAGAAAAAAAAATAAAAAATTATACGTGATACGCTGCAAAACAATTTTTACATAAGGGAATCTCACATTCTTTGCAAATTGTTGATGTTCGAGTCTGTTTTTTCATTTCTGCACATCTTCTGCATCTTCTTCTGGATTCCCCTTCAATCGGAAGATGCAATGAAACATTTGATAATAGTTTTCTTTTTTTTGACGGCCTTCCATTACTCACTAACCGCTGTACTGAAGCTGTTTTCTTTCCTTCAGCAATCATTTCTTCTGCTAGGGAAACTAAAAATTGGATCAATGGCGTTTTCTTATTTTGGCTTTCTTTATATATGATCCATGAATTCACAATTGCCATCATAAATAGCCGATAAAATACTTTTTTCCACCATTTAGTTGATTTGCGGTCTAAATCATAAAGACCTACCATCTGGTCCGCTAAATCAACCCCTCCCATTATTTCCCTATAAAATGATATCATGTCTGGACAGGCGATGTCACACTTCGTTCCATCCTTCATTGTCTTCTTGACAGACACAATTTTGTCATTATGGCAGTTGCTCAACATGAGAACTTCTTTTGTGTCGTGCCATTTGACAAACATAAGTCCTCCAGTATTACATCTAAATACCGATTCTCCTCTCTTTGAAGTTTTGTGGTAATTTTAGGAATATTTATCCGGTTCTGTTACAAGTTCTGTGCGCTGTGTATCCCAAATTTTTAACAAGAGAAACCGATGTAAAAATCGATCAAAACAAAAAGTACATCTTTTTCACTGAAGTGCCACAAGTTTCTGGACAACTCGACCAAGTGTACCTTCGAGATGTTCCAACTTCTCGCCCTGTGTAAATATTAAAAATAAGTGTAGCCAGTAGAAGAATTGTTCCGATCTGAGCCACATCTGATCCCCCTCTTGGTAGGTTTTAGTGGCATATACTGTTTTAGAGATGAACAACCTTGAATTTCGTCATTGACTCATCGATACTTGGAAACAACTATCTTGACGACATTTCTGAAAGTTTTTTTTTCAAACATTCAAACTACTTCATCAATATAATAGGTTTCTGAGCATTGAGGGGTTTTTTTTTGGTGATGCTAAGTACAACTTTGAAGATAAAATTTGAATCTATCTCGAGACATCGCATTTTTGTATATTGGGTTACTCCAAAGATTCATGTCTGGACCAGTAATCACTATATTGTGGTACATGATTGTATACATATACATTAGCATACATCCAAGCAACATTTGAATTTCTCCTTGACCTGTTTCTTTCAAACGGGCATCTCTTTTTGTTTCTTTATAAATTTTAATTTTTTCATTTGTACATTGAGCAATATAAATAAATAATGAAGAAGGAAATAATTTTAATAATTCAAATGGCTTCAAATTTTTATTTATATTTGTCTCAATATACACTTTTTCATATGATAAATTTTTTCTTTAGGAACAAAATTCCTTAATAGGTTCTGCAACCATGTGACCAAAGAATCAAGAGAACCCCTGTTTTTTTCTGGTATTTGCATTGATTCGAATATTGAAATCGACTAATCCATCCCGTCTTCTGAAGTCACGAGGCTGTCTTGGAGTTACATCCAACTCAGATTTTGAGATGGCTCATTACTACTATCTAAATCCGTAGAAAAATCTGGAAAATAGTTTTCAGCGGCCTCTTCAAGCTCCTTTTGGGTCAGACGTCCTTTCTATTCATGTCTAAAATAAATAGCAATTGTAAGAATCAGGACTGATACACATTTGTTTGATTGATATTTGCAGGACAAATAAAAAATTTAGGACTTTATTTTATAGGGGCTTGTCCGATTACAATAAAGTGCCGAGTGAGATAAGAAATGTCACTAGAATCCAGGAATTTAAGGAGCGATTGTTGGAATTCGTAATTTCGAAAAGATAATCTTCTTGTGGAATCTCCTCGAAAATTATAATGTTGTATTGTGATTGCGTCATTATTGTATTGTTATGTTAAATTGTATTGTGTTGTATTGTTTTCTTTTGTTTTTGTGATATTATCATTGTATATTATTATTTTTGTGATGTTAACATTGTATGTTCTTGCATATTATTATTGTATATGTTATGATGCTGAAAATAGCTAATAAAGATTATTATCCGAGTTAATGCACTTTCTCAGCTTGCGATGGGGAAAAATTTCACCTATCCCTTCAGATCTTATTTTTGGGATTAGGCTCGGTCGATGTGGAAAGAGAATTCACTTGGCCCACATGATCCTCCGATAATCTTCAATTATTGAGAAACTTGCGCACGATATGGCAGGCTTGTAATATAGTTGCCTTCTTGGCATGCTTCAAGATGGTGTTTGGCAGCCCAAGTTTCTCAATGTTCTTACTAAAGTTGTTAGAGACAACCCCCTCAACGGATATCACTAATGGGTAGATGGAGACCCTATCCAGTTTCCAGATCTCTTTAATTTGCCAGGCGAGTTCCCTCATATTTGTTCTTTTTTCTCTGCCTCTGTCCTTTTGATTATGTCAGAGGAACAGCGATATCAATGAGCATCCCTGAACTTGTGTTAAAATCTATCAGAAGAATATCGGGTCGGTTATAAGCGATGGTCCTATCAGTTAACACAGGCCTGTCCCAGTATAAAATATATTTTTTCGATTCTACGACCGACACTGGCTCGTATTTATAGTAGGGAGGTGTGGCCTGTGTCCAGTAAGCCATATTTGATTCCTAGCTGTGGATCAATTTGGCCACTTGATTGTGCCTTCCCAGGTAGGCAGTCTCAGATAGTGTTGGACACCCTGCCATAATATGCTCGATGGACTCACCTACAGAATCACATCGCCCACTTGTCCGTCACATTCAACTTCAGTATGTGCTTCTCATAATTTTTGGTTCTTATAATTCGATTTTGGATAGCCATAATGAATCCTTCTGTCTCAGGTAGAGAGAGCCATCGGCCAGCCATTGTAGAGAAGCACTCCGTCGATATGATCTTTCGTCTAAGAGGTTTGGAAATTTCCCGTGAAGAATATTCTCTTTCCAGGGTTTAAACTCTTTTTGGAATAACAAACGCATGACATCTCAGATTCAGTGGAGATTATTATTATTATTATTATTATTACATATATACCAGTCTCCAGGACGGATGGTATATATATGTACCAAGTTTTTCTGAAGGTAAATATCCACTATTATTAATAAAATAAAATACTCACTTACTTTATAAACGATTCGTCGACAAGTAGGTATATATATATATATACCTGCCTCCGGCACGCCGTGGTCCCAGCTAGCCCTCCGGGCTGGTTGCCCTGGCGGGCAGCGACTCGGGATGAAAGTATATGTAAGTATAAGCAAATCGGGATAATAGTATAAGCAAAATTGACTACCTTTTATGTAAATTGTTTTTTTTTGGATCAATTATCGAGCGGGATAAAAAATGATTAAATTACTAAAATTACTTTAAAAAATAGGGCTATGATAGAAGTGTAAAAATTTAGGGTTCTATGTATTTTTTAATGCCACATTATAAAAAAAAAAAAAAAAAAGTCCAAAATAAAAAAAAATGTTAAGGGTGGACAACTCTTATCACTTAGGGGCATGAAAAATAGATAGTAGCCTATTCTCATACCTACTGAATATACATATAAAATTTCATAAAAAATCGGCCGCCGTTTCGGAGGAGCATGAATCTAACATTGAGACACGAAAAATTTTATATACCAAAGATATTATTGACCTGCAGACTTCGTACTACCAATCGATAAATAAAAGACCTAAACTTTTGTATAAAATAAAATTAAAACAAAACAAAAGGAATCCAAATTATTAAAAAGAAATGCTCGGTATGAATGAAGTTTTATTATTATTTTTGATTAATTACACATGATGCTGGTTACTTAAAAAACACAGTTTTCCTGAAATACTGGCTATTTATAATAAGGTTTCAATTTGATATTGACAGACACACACACACAGTTATGATACAGTCTAATAATCAATTTAAAGCTTTCTGATAAACAATATTTTTTGTTTTGTTTTGTGGTGCGTAAATAAACAAAGATGGCGGTTTTCCGATCGGCGCGAACACGCGACGTATAATTGTCCACGCGCGAAACAGGGAAACTCCAAGTTGATTCCGCAGTCTTCCAACGACTGGCCTTGCGATTTATTTATGGTCATTGCAAAGGCCAGTCGCGCTGGAAATTGTAAACGTTTAAAATCGAATGGTAAATCAGTTGGAATCATCGTATACGTGGATCAAGACATCCTCTCCTTTGTATTTTCCCTTTATGATTGTTGCCTCAATGACGTTATTCCATCACCTTTTCACAGCCAGTCTTGTTCCATTGCACAGTCGAGGTTGATTAATGTTACGCAGCATGATGACAACTGATCCTACTTTTTAACTGCAAATTGTGAGGTGGTAATCCAGGAAATTCCAGTGAATTTAAAAACTCAGTGGGATAGTTGACTACGTCATCCTGGTTTATGACAGTGTCGACTGATTTGAAGGAAACCAACTGTCCCGGAAGAAAAATTCTGAATGGTCGCATTGAGATCCTCGACATCTTTATTTTTCTCACCGCCAATATTGTCTACCCAGCCAATTATGGTTATTGAACTGTTGCGCTATATATGGGAAAACAAGCTGAATAAGCTACTTTGAGTCTGTGAATTTACAGAAATCTATGGGTAATGTGATGAATCCGGTCGAGGTGTCCACTGCGACTTTATTATTTCCAATGCTCCAACAACTGCTTCGCAAACACAATTGCAGTTTCATCTTGTTGCAAAAATACTCGCATGTTAGTTGTTAATTGGAGTGTCTTTTACGTACCGCCACAATAATATATATATATATAGATAACAATTATAATCCAAAACGTTCGTCTATCCACCTCCAGAAAGCGCTGGTGTCGTTGGTACGAAAATCTGAATTTTTTTTTTTTTTTTATTTAATTTCGAGCATTTTCATATTTTTTCATCTTTTAAACCTTCTTCTTGATTTTACAAGAATTCAAGACTAAAATTAGCCAAATCGGTCCAGCCATTCTCGAGTTTTAGCGAGACTAACGAACAGCAATTCATTTTTATATATAGAGAAATATATATATATTATCAATAAACTGTAAAAAAAGCAAAAATATGTATATCTTACGACTAGCATGTGACTATGAAAAAATTGCTCAAAGTTCAAAAGAAGTGAGTGGAGGAAACTATCATTTAAAAATATAAAATGGAAAGCACCCAAAATATTAGGCGCCTTTTATTTGAAATTATAATGCGGTCAGAACTAAAAGATACCCATTAATATCAATTTAAATTAAAAATAACAGGTCCAGGCATGAATTAAAAGTTGGTGGTACACATATGTACCGCCAGTCTTGAAAAGATCAATTAAGATGAAATTTGTCGAGGTCCAGACCTAGCCAGATCGCTTTCATCCTCAACTTGCTAATAGAATTTGTTTCATCAAAAAAACTAAGATACAAACAAATATATGGTATATACCTACTATATATATAGAAAACAATTTGTGTTCGTTTAAAAGAATAGATTATGGCCATCCTGGATATAAAATTTGAATTTTTATGAATAATTAAGATTTTGAATGTCTAATTATGAGTTCTGATTGATCAAATTAATTCTACAAACAATAGTTTAATTTTTAAAGATGAACGGTAAATTGGTAGATTTTACAAATTATCTAAAATAACTAAGACATTATAAATTTTAGACATTAAGTTCATTATACAAAAATCATCTTAGTTTTTGACACTTTAATCTAATGATGGAAATATATTTGGGGAGTTCCATTAAAAATAAGAAAGTTGATGGAGATTGCGGCAAAGCAGAAAGTGTCCAAAACATATTAATGTCAAAGTTCAAAATTTTCTCTCAACTCCTACCATGAAAATTGTTTTAATGAACGAAGTTCTGTGAAACCACCTGATTATACAGGGGTCAGAACCCCCCCCCCCTTCCCCCACCAGAGCCAGACCTATCTACCTGTCAACCTAGTTAAGTAAACAGCAAAAAATGAAAAATACATTTTGTTGTTGGGAAGATATAGGTTAATTAATATAGTCCAGACAAATAAGACCAATTTTCGACAAATAAAAACATAATCGGTAAAGATCTGAATTTTTGTATTCAGAATATACCAAAAGTCCCCGCCAAAATCTGTTGCGCTTGGAGCTGCAATCTTGAAAAAGGGGGGTACACTTTTTCAGTTTTTTGCCTATATCTCGGCAACTAAACCAAATACGAAAAAATTGTTCAAATAAAAAAATATAGTTTATTAAATTTCCTATAAAAAAGCATATTAACATTTTTTTGTATTTCCAATATTTTAGCTGTAATTCGACGTTGATTAGAGAAGAATTTTCTGAAGGTGTCACTAACGATATCGAATTAAAGATCTCTAACTAGCAGGTAGTACAGGGTGCTTTTAGTGTTGATGCGAAATATTTTAAGGGGTGATTTTTTAGCAAAAATTAACGGGGGGGGAGGAGGGTCTTTCAAATAATTTTTTTCAAAAATTCCTTCCCCTCCAAGTTAGAGCCAAATCTAGCATTGCTTACCCCCTACGGCTGCAGCCCTTGACTTTAGAGGGTTAAAATTTGAAGCAGAAGAGGGATTTTGAACAAAAATTATATGAAAGACTTCTCCCCCGTAATTTTTGCTGAAAAATCACCCTTTAAAATATTTCGCATCAATTTAAAACACCTCTGTATAAATCAGTCTTTTTTTATTAAAATTGACCTTGACCGTTAGAACTTTTGTTCATCAAAACTTTAAATACAAAAACAAAATTCGTTAGGTAATTTAAGATATAATTTCAAGCTTAATTAAAATTTGTAATTTTACATTCTTGTTCTTTTTTGTCATTTCTTAATAGTAGTAAAATAAAGAGAAAAATAAACTGCAACGGATCGTTGCTAAACTTTATCCAAATTTTACTAAAAACTTTATTTAACATTTTTTGTATTCCAAGGGTACTTGGAGCTATCATTTTAAAAAAATTAAGTTTCTGAAGCTCGGGTTTAAAAAAGAAAAGTTAGTGTTCAATTAAAATTGTTGTGGTTTCGATTAATTATTGACTGTAGATTTATAGGAATTAAATATCTTTCAAAAGGTAAAATGAATATGTTTAGATTTATCAGGTAAAGAAATTAAAAGAAAAAGCAGTTTGGTTTTAAATGATTTTATTAACAAATGGAAAACAAGAAAATTTGAAGAAAACGATAAAAATGAAAATTTAGTTAAATTGATTTTTTAAGATCAATGTCTTTTGTTTTTTGTTTGGGTAGCCACATCACAGTTTGCAAAGACAGCTTGAATATCGTTGCAGGTTGATACGGTCCGCTTGGAGATCTGTTTAATTTGGGTTTATCCCGGTAAGATGTCGGACCTTATACACAAAAAATAAAACATTTATAAGAAAAAGATTACAATATAAAAAAATTCTAAAACACAAGTAATATCAATTAAAGACCTACCTTATCGTCCGATCATTATGCTCAACTCATTCAATCTAAAAGGAACGCGACAAAATTATGGTCCGCATTGGTAGGACTTTTGTTCACGGAAAGACTGGTTTTTGAGTAAGAGGGCTTCATGGGTATCTCGGCTTAAATAAGGTTTCTGGAGCCAAAATAAATATTTGAATAATCATTTGGTATTTCCCGGTCAATGTTTTTAATTGAATTTATTATAAAAATCATTTTAGAAATAATTATATCGAATTTTAGGCCGAATAAATGGTAAATGTATATTTTGAAATTAATTAAAAAGCGCGGCGTATTCGAATTTTGAAAATCTTTTGACTTGCAATTTTGAATTTTTTTTAATAAAAATTTGAGCTCATTTCGCAGCTCCAGTACTTAATTAGATATTAAATTTATCAAAATTGGTTAAGTCATTTTCAAGATATTTAGAAAAAACTAAAAAAGTACTTAAATAAAGTACTAATGTTTGTGGACCGATATGTACCAAACTAATCAGCGCTTCATTTTGTTAAAATAATGGTGGTTTTCAATTTCATTTCAATCGGCGCAAGCGTGGAAAAAATCGTGGACGAAAAAAACGATAACATCCATCCATCCATCCATCCCTACGCACTTCCAAAAAATGGCACTTTTGGCTCGACGAGATTCCAGGTAATTTTGGCAAAATCGTCGTGTGCTAAAATTCAATCTCATTGAATACTTCAATTCTGTGACCTTAATTGAGTCTATGGGTTCCGTAGTCGTTACCTGAGGACCTCTATAAATCTAAGAATTTTAACAAAAAAGTTGTTCAAGTTAAACGATCAAGTCAACAAAATTTTCTAAAATGAAATTGAATGAAATGAAATTTTGCCACTTGTTCGTAATTAGCGAAGTGGTGGTCAGCCAATCCGTGTGCCATTGACCTAAAGAGGTGGTAATCCGATTGAGCGAGGTCTGGAGAGTAGGGCGGGTGTGCATTCCCATTCCTCCCCATCAATTATTCTTTGATATACTAATTAGAAAAATTATAAAAATTTATTATTTCTTTGTTTTATGATTTTTTAATATATTGATGAAAATCTTTGTCGAATTTTTACTCAATAAAAGTACATATTTGACACTTGGGTCTATAGGTTACTGTATCATTTTTATTTTCTTTCTATAGCACACCTTCAAATCTATAGACTTTTTTTCAATTTTAATTTTTAGTAGATAAAAAATTTATTTTGTTGAAGTTTTTTACACCATATATTTGCATGTTTCAACGTATTCTGCATATTACTTGCATATTTCCAGCCTTTTCAGCTGAATATTTTGTCAGTTTTTGCTGCATTAAAATCCGGTCTCTAGTAATAATATATATGTGTAAATTTCCCGCTCACTATTTTAGTTCCAGAGTAGGCCGTTTAAGGTTAAACAGCGTTCCAAAACCAAGGAGTGAATTGCCTATCTATATATCTTTTATCTATGCTTCACTTTGTCCAAAGCATATTTATATTTTATTTGTGAATTGCCTTATCAGTTGAGTATTTTCTTATTAACTATAAATAATCTTATCCTACAAATAAATAAATCATGTCTGAAATGTTGGGTGAAATTTTGATGAAATATTATACACGAAAATTGCGAGCTGAAAAAGAAATGGCTATTTATAAAATGAAAAGTGAACTATTCTAATAAAGAATTGAAGGTGAGAATTAGGTTAGTTTGTAATCAATATAATAATAATTAAATACTTATTTATTTATTTATTTGTAGCGTACAAAAGAGAGCCTGAAAAAAGAAACTGAAGAAAAAAGAATTTAGTGAAAATAGAAAATTCGATAAATAAAGTAAATGAAAAATTATACAAAAAGCGTAGATTTATTTATTTTTTATTTTAATGAATAATTAATTTAATTTTTAATTTTACATTTTATTTAATTAGATATACCATCGATCAGACGAAAATTGAAACGAATTCAATTAAAGATGAAATTAAAACATTCAATGAAAATGTACAGTATTTATTTATTTATTTATTTATCTATAAATCAATTCAATTATTGTATAATCTATTTTCAATTTATTTATTTTTTTAGAATAATCATAAAATCAATTCTCTGGAAATTAAAATTGACTCACTAAACTAGAAATGGTAAATTTAAATAGAAAGGTAAAAAATTTATTTATTTATTTAGGGAAATATTAAGTGGGAATTTATACTAGGTCGAAGTCGAAATTTGAAACAGAATTTAAGTTTATTTATTCATTTAATTTCAGATGAACGAATTAAATAGTAAAATAAATTTAATACTGAAGAAGTTCCATTGATAACGATGGAACTGAAGATATTTGGAAAGCTGCAGAAAAAGGATCTCTAAAGGGGTCAAATTTATTTGCCTAGATCCTTCCAATCTAAATAAAACGATGTAGAATTGCAGGCACCCCCCCGGCTTTCTCTTTGGCAGACCCCATGTGCATTAGAATATTTTTTTATTATCAAAATCAGCCCAAATAGATCCAAAGGATATATATAATTTACTCCTATGCGGGCATGTCGAAATGGGCATGTCCCGATAGTCAATTTGCTTTTGGACAAAGGGGCGGATATAAATTGCCTAAATATAAATAGATATACACCCCTTCATTGTGCAATTTCTAGAGATCATTTTGATGTTGTGAAATTACTAATTCAAAGGGGGGCGGATAAAACAATAAAAAATAAGTGGGGAAACACTCCACTTGATTTAGCTATTTCTATAAACAGCCTCTCAATTGTAAATTATTTAAATTCTCTTTAACATCTATACAAATTATTATTATGTATTGAATAAATAGACAAATAAATAATTTACTACCAACCATTTATTTATTTTTTTATTTTAATTTAAACAAAAGAATTTATTTTCTCGTATGTTTGGCTGGCCAGACAATATTATATAAATATTTTGAATCGCTAGTCTTTTGTAAAGTTAACCCAAGACATTCATTAACAGATGCATCTCAATTTATTTATTTATTTATTTTCAATCTAATGCAAGAAGAGGTATAATAAGATGCAGCCATGATGTTCTGATGCGGCCATCCACTTGACTTTACCATACACTTCTGGTTGAGTTTAAGTACAAGGGGCTAGATTTTATTTTTGACCCCCCCCCCTCCGCCCTCTTAATTTTCAAACACTATCCTTACAATTCATTCAATTTTATCAAATAAACTTTTTTTCAAAAACAATAAAATTGTTTCCTGTCAAAATAATTAAAAGAATCAAATTGAACAAAAACATTTTTTATTTATTATCTAATATCAGTTATCTTATTAATTAAGAAGTGCATTTATTTTTAATATTCAATTCAGCAACCCCCTTCGACCCCCTTCGGTCAACTCATCAATCTGACAAACAATTCACTTTTTAAATATTTCATTTTATAAACACTAGCTGCGTTGCCCGCCTTTGGCGGCCCTTCTAAGAGCCAGGAGGCACGCCCCCTGACCCCCATCCCTCGAGCCCCACCCTCACCCCCCACTCCCACCCACCACACCTCCCGAAAACACACCCAGCACCCCGCCCCCACACCACCACCCCAACACTCCATTCCGCACCCTAGCCTCATTAACCCCCGCCCCAACCCCCGCCTCAAAACCCTCCAGCACCACCACCCCCCCCACCATGCACCCGTTCCCAACCCCCGCCTCCACACCACCACCCGCAATCCACCCACCTCGGACCCCGCACCCCCCATGCACCCCGGACCCTACCCCTCGCCCCTCCAACCCTGCGCACCACACCCCCGCATAGCTCCCTGGAGCTCACCCCGCTATGCCCCCTGGACTCCACCCCTGCACTCCTACCCCACCCGCCTCAGTCCTCACCTCACCCCCGCACCTAACCTCCGAGCCCAGTTTTTGCACTTCTAGCCTCTCTAGTGACCCACAGATTATGTATACAAAATTTGGTTGGTTTGGCCCAAGAGAAGTATTTTCATTTTTTGACTTCCCCCCCCCCCATTTTGGGTGGTTAGTTTTTTTCATTTCTAGCTCTCTAGAGGCCCAGAGACTATGTATACAAAATTTGGTTGAGTTTGTTCCAAGGCAAGAATTTACATTATTTTTCTTCACCTTCCCCCCATTTTGGGAAGTTTTTGGGGGAAAATTTTTTAAACAAAGTTGTCATAAATCACATCCTACAACTTTGTTTATCATGAAATTTGCTGTAGGTCGATTGGTCATTCAATCTCTCCATCTCATCCCCACGAATTTTAATTTTTTTTTTTTTTTTTTTTTATAAATTTTATTAAACCAATTATTTTACATTACTCAATGTATACCTTGTATTTTAGCTGATTTCGGAAATTACTTCTCCACCATCGAGTGTCCTTTATTCATCTTGAGTCCTTGTTTTTAATAAGAGGAAAAATCTAATAGGATAAAAAACCCTTTTCCGATAATTATTTAAATTCCATTATTCCCCAATCAAATCGATTGGTATTTCACTTCTCTCTCAATCCAATCTTTCAATCCATCACGAATTTTAATTAATTAAATTAGCAAGTTCTAACAATATTTGTTATAACCTATTAGTGGCTTTTAAAATTAAAAAAAATTAATAAATAAAAGACAATTGAAAATGTAAACAAACTATTTTATTGAGATTTTTAAATAAATAAATCTTTATTACTCGACCTGGCCAGGAGCCACAAGTCCTCGGTTGCTAGGTCAACAAATTATCTATAAATAATTACTTTAATTAATAAAAGATCAATTAAAATGAATTTTGATGAGGTCCAGACTCAGCCAGATCGTTTTCTCATCCTTAAAACTTGTTAATAGAGTTGGTTTCATCAAAATCGGTAGAGCCGTTTACAAAATAAAAATACAAATATATATACAAATATATAAACAATTTTTGCTCATTTAATAAGAGTAGATATCCGATTTCTAATTATTATTAATTTCAATTAACTAGTATGTAATTTTATTCTTATATATCCAAATTGAAAGTAGATCCAAAATGGCGTCTTAAACACCACAATGACCACATTGTTACTGTAAGCCGCCATCTTTTAATGAATAACATTGTTATTTTTCGCATCTAAATTTTCACCCTATCATTTCCCCAACAAGGGCGGTGCTGGGTACCTGGAAGAGCGGGGACAAAGTATTGAGGGGCACTAGGTGGTCTTTTTGAAAAATCTGAAAATTTTTTGAAAATCTAGACTCTGGAAATCACTTTTTACTCTAATCTGGCTTCAAAAATATTTAAAATATATTTTTACTACAAATTTATTTTTTAAAAATACTTGTGTTTTTTGAAACAAGAAATTGAAAGTTCTTTTAATAAATCAGCATTTTGGAGGCACTGAGCGATGCTCGGTAACTTCCTTCCTTCAGCTGCTTTATTTCAATATTAATTTTAAATTAATTTAAAATTTGATAAAAAGGTCGACTTTTATTTGAGCGCCGCTTTCAAATTAAAAAAAATACAAAAATATATGTACCCCCCCCCCACCTCCACCCCCGAAACCTCGCGCTACCCCCGAATCACCCACCACTGCACCCCACTCCTGCACGTTTTGATTCAACCATATGATTCATTTTTATTCATCCAATTTTTAATAAATAAAACATATCAAAATGTGTTGTTTTTTCAGAAAATTGAGACCTGCTCTTGATTATTTTTATTCTATTAAATAAATAAAGCTCATTATAAAAACAATTATAAAACGTTTATTAATATTTCTAACGTTTAAGGACAACAAAATATGTTAAAATCCACAATCACAATACTTTTTCAAGGCCTTTGAGAATAAAACGATTTAATTCACTCCATTGTCTGCCTGAGCATAAAAGGAAAAGTAAAAACCTTTTTTTAAAAAACCCTAAGAATGGGATTTGTCTGCCTGAGAATAATTAATTTGATTACGAAAAAAACCCATCAAAAACAATTTTGTCGAAGATGAGACCGCGACAGATCGAATTGTCACCCCAAAAACCCCTAACCCGTGAATTTCATCAAAATCGTTAGAGCCGTTTTCAAAATAGAACCAAGATACAAATATATAAACAAATAAATAAATATATATATATACAAATATACAATTTTTTGGGTCGGGTTTAACAAGAGTAGATTACGTTTTTAATTTCAAAAAATCTGGGAGCACGTCTGTGCCCAAGCCAAGTTCGATTCGATTCGAGCGTGGGTGCGTGCACTGCCAGACTACCTTTATTTTTTAATTTTTACTACAGTGCACAAGCATTGTAATGTGCATGAAAAAAGTGTTTTTTCCTCTTTTTCTTCGAAATATCTAAAAAACGGCTAAAACTATTTCGATTAAAAAAATTGAGCGAAACCAGGACATTTAGGTCTACAAAAAAAGCTCTAATAAGTGAACATCGAAAAAATTATATTTTTTGAGATAATAATTGTTGTGTCAAAATGTCTGTTAGTTAGTCTGTGAGTTACCAAATTTGTCTACGAGCTTGCTCAAAAACTAGTGTGAATATAAAAACCAAATTTCACACGTAGTTTTGGTCCATTGAGATTAAGAGCTCATTAGATTTTGGTGCATATCGACACAAAATTAAGGGGGTCAAGGGGGTTAAAAATTAAAAAATCTAGGCCGTTTGAGCAAATCAACCAAATTTCTATTCATAATCAGTGGACCCTAGAAGTCAAAATGCAAAAACTAACCCCTCCCCTATGGTGGTCCGTAGGTATCATGCGGGCTATATACGCGGATTGATACTCGGTAACACCTAGATGGACCATATCTTTTTTCGCTCTCTTGGTTCAGGATGGAGAATCAATAACTTAATGGTTCGAATAAAAACGTAGTCTGGCTAAGTATTCTCAAAAAATTTCGCTTTATAAAAATATCTTTGAATTTCTTAAAGATTAATTTAATTAATTTAATAATTTCTATATTTGTATAAATATACTAGAAAAAAACAAATTTATTTATAATTTGTTAAAATAAATTCCGTTTAGTAGATTTGCTCGCGAATCTACTCCGCGGAATTCTAAATTAATTTGTATCATCTCTTCATGTAAGAATAGACTTGTATAAGGCGTCTGAATGGGGGGAGTAATATATAAGAACTTGAGATATGTTCCTCTAGGTGGTCCGTAGGTATCATGTGGGCTATACGCGGATTGATACCGGGTAACACCTAGATGGACCATATCTTTTTTTCGCTCTCTTGGTTCAGGATGGAGAATCAGCTGGACCTCAATGTTCTTATAAAACGGTAGTCTGGCTAAGTATTCTCAAAAAAAATTTCGCTTTATAAAAATATCTTTGAATTTCTTAAAGATTAATTTAATTAAACATATTAATATTTCAAATGAATTTGATAAAGTTTAGCAACTATCCGTTGCAGTTTATTTTTTTAATTTTTGTTTTTAAATGTACTTTAAAAAAATAGATAGTTTTTTTTATCTTTGTTGCATTATCAAATTCTTCTTTAACGATAATGTGGTTAGAATAAATGACATCAAAAAGTGGCCGCTAACACGCCCTCGTTTAGTTCTTTTATTGTCTGGCAAGCTATGTTGTCTAACCTGGATTTTTTTTTAGTTTTTCCTGAATTTTCCAATTTTCCGGCAACTTTTCCAATTTTTTTTACGTATTAACCTGAATTGGCCTATTACGAACATTTAAAAAAAAATTAGCCGAATCGGTCCATGCATTTGAGAGATCTGCGCTTACAAAGAAACAGAAATTCATTTTTATTATATAGATTTTTGCTCGTTTATTAATAGTAGATAAATATTTCTAATTTCCCACTGCAATGTTTGTTTTCTGTCTGCGAGCACTCTCTAGCGGCCTATTGGCGAACCAGCCGGGTACACTATGTTTCATAAGCGACTTCACCATTTGCCCGTGAGTGAGTGCGAAGGAAAGTCAGTAATGGCTGATGCTAGACAACTCGTGTGCAAAGTGTTCTCGCTTAAATAGACTAGAAAAAAAAAACATTCAATTAAAAAGTAATGTGTCGGTGAGAATTGATTTGAATTCAATTAGTGAGTTTTTTTTAGTGCAAAGCATGAACTGTCAATTCGACAAGACATCGTCGACGAATTCATCCACGAAACAAAAAGAAGGTGAAAATAATCGTCTAACTATCTCTTTCTCTCTCTGTATATATATATGTGTGTGTCTGTTTCAAATATTAATTCATAAGTGATGATATAAACAATCCATAATATTTGAATTTCAAATCAACAATCATGTGATTGTTGTGTCTCTGTTGCATTGTCATTTGAAATGATCCGAAATGCTGGCTGACAAAAGTTACATTCAAACGTCAAGTAGGTATTTCTCGTAATTTGCAATCTAAATCCCCTTCTGACAATTCATATCCAGCCATAACAATCAAATTCAATGTCACTTTCATTTATTAAATATCATTTGAAAAATAATTTTCTTAGATATTATTATTATTATTATTATTTTTTTTTTTAATATAATCACTATTGTTATTTATATATATATATATATTGTTGATAATAATGTGTGATTGTTGTATGTTCAAGAAACAATAGTTTATTTTATTTTTTATTATATAACATAAATAAAAGAGGTTTTTTGGACAATTTTTTTTTTTTTTTTTATTAATGTTAAATTATCAATTTTCATACGACGTTTCAGGACTTTTTTCAATAACTCAATTACTTAAAACATTATAGCCCAGTAAATAGAGAATCCAAAAAGGGGTTCAGCTTACATTAATTGCGGGAAAATATTTTTTTTTCTAGGGTCGTTTGGTATGGTGTGGGTACTTATGCCAAATTTCAGTTTGCAACCTCGAAAGTGTGGGGGACAACTTTTGGGTGGCCGAAAAACCTCGAAATTTTCGGACTTTTTCCAGTTTTTTGGTTATAACTTGAAAACGGTCCATATTTTGTAAATAACCATTCTAAAGTAAATTAAAGAGGACAAAATTTCACTTCGAGTACAAAAAATTAAATGCGAAATTGGTATAGTAGTTCGATTTTTAATGGGGATCCAAAAAACAGTCCCCCCCGGATCACTTTTGAATACTCGCATTTTTGTCGATTTTGACCATGAAGGAGCACGTTTTCGACAAAGACCACTCTATACATTTTTAAACTAGATTAAATTTGCTACAATTCAAAACAAAGTCTCATCTTAATTGGTAACCCGTGCCGCAATAAGGTTGAAGTTTTGAAAAACTGCAATTTTTTTTTGCAAAAAATCGCAGTTTTTCCTTCATAAAATTAAAACCACTCATCCTAGAAGCTTGAGTTTGGGCTCATTCTCTAGGAAATTTTATTGCCTTAAACGTTTACTTGTACCACTTTTTTGTTTAACCTCTTGGATTCATAGATATCCAGCATTTTCCATGATAGAAAATGATCAATTTTTTCAAAAAATCGCAGTTTTTCTTATATAAAATATTTTTATAAAAAAAAAAATAAAACCGACAAATGCTAGAAATAAAATAATAATAACTCAAAATAAAATAAAATCCACTAAAAGGTATAAAATAATTATCTTATTTAGTTACAACTAAACGACGAAATTGTTACATGAAATTACTTTTTGAAGTCGGTGCCAAACATAATACATTTTATGAATTAAACTCGACGGATCTTACTTAGTATGTTTCGCGGGTAAGCTCTCGCTTATATAGTTTGTTTGGCACCGACTTCAAAAAGTAATTTCATGTAACAATTTCAACGTTTATCTGTAACGAAATAAGATAATTATTTTATACCTTTTAATGCATTTTATTTTATTTTTGAGTTATTATTATTTTATTTTTTTGATTTAATTTTTTGAAGTCGGTTTTATTTATTTTTTTATAAAAATTATTTTTATTTTTCTCTTTTAGTGATGTTATTAATAGTGACTTAATATAATACCTTGCATGCATCTCGTAGGAGAAAGCGTCGGGCGAATGAATCAGAAAATGATAATAAAATTCAATTCATAAATATAGAAATTATCTCGAAACGTTTGCGGGTTTTAAATGAATGTTTTAAGATTTTTTTTATGAAAGATTTTATTTATTATAATTTCGATTATTTGCTCTTAAGAATTGGAGATTTAGGTTATTTCGTCATTGATTATATCATCAGAACTTGACCAAATTAATATGGTTCCACCCCTAAGGTATCCCCTTTTCAATAAAAAAAGAATCATCGAAATCGGTCCATGTGGCAAAAAGTTCTCGCTGAACATACATAAAATAAATAAATAAATAGTTAGGTATCTCGACTATCTTGGATCTATATTGATCCAAACGCAGAAAGAATAATTAAAATCGGTTCATAAACAAAGAAGTTATGCCTGAACAAACATAATAAAAAAGGTGCAATACCAATGAAAAAAAAACGGGACCAATCAGAAACTATACTAAACCCAATGCAGAAAAAATCATCAAAATCGGTTCACAATTTGCGAAGATATCAGGTAACATAGACACACGAAAAAAAAAATCAGTCGAATTGAGAACCTCCTCCTTTTTTGAAGTCGGTTAAAAATGGACATGAACCAACTAAAATTATAAGGAACTCAAAGATATTAAAAATAACAGACCTTAACATTGGACGTGTTTTCATTACTCAATGCACTCACTCTATTTAACAAATTTATCATTTTATATCTATCTACTCTTATTAAACGAGCAAAAATTGTATATTTATTTATTTGTTTATATATTTGTATCTTGGTTCTATTTTGAAAACGGCCCTACCGATATTGATGAAACAAAATCTATTAACAAGTTTTGAGGATGAAAAAACGATCTGGCTAGGCGTGGACCTCATCAAAATTCATCTTAATTGATTTTTTCTTAATTAAGTAATTATTGATAGATGAAAATCTCAATAAAAAAAAAATGATTCGGTGGATCTCGTATTAGAACCTGGACCAAAGAACTATTTTAAAAACCCTTCCTTTTTACTTTTACTAAAATGAATAATTTTGAATTAGACTTTATTATAAGTGTTGAAATAATTTATAATGCTATGTATTTAATAAATAGAATTCATTGAATAAATTGCGGCGCGGCAAATTTGAAATATGTATAATTGAATTAAGCTGAAAGAAAGAAAACAATTAATTTTAAATCCAGAAACATTAAATATATTAATAATTATTCCTTTGCCCCACCCCCACTCTTCTAATTAAAATTAAATATTCAATTCTCTTTTCTCTGGGCAATTATCCTTGCAATTGTCTTCCTAAAAAAATACTTGGTTGGTGAAAGTTATCACTTCTGTCGCACGTCCCGAGACGCACACATTTTTTTTAATTTTATGTTTTTATTTCAGATCCTATACGATTATTTTTTTAATTATTATTTTCTTGTGTATTTTTTATAATGTTTATCAATATGAACGAATGTGGGCAAATTGGTGTACGAGTAAACAAATAGACACATAATATGTGGACCATTAGAAAGATAGAAATGCAAAAACTGGGTCGGGGTGGGGATGGTTGTGGGGGTGCAGGAGGTGGGGTGCAGTTGTGGGTGTCCGGGGGTGGGAGGGGCGGTTGGGGTAGGGTGGGAGTGGGGGTGCAGTGTTGGGGCGAGGTGTATGGTTTCGGGAGGGGGTGGGGGAACAGGGGTTACCGAGCATCGCTCGGTGCCTCCAGGTACTATTTTCTTAACCTCAAATAAAAAAAAAATTTCCCTCCAAAACAAAACACAAAACTATAAATCTTTTTAATTCGTTTATCAAAGTTTGTGCTTTTTTACTTTATCCAATGCGAAGCATGGGGAAAGTATTGTAATCGGTCTCACGGCAAGCGCGACCTCAAAGGGAACTTTCAGTGCCTGTCATCTGATTGGCCATCCCAGTCCCTCCATTTACGATCTACCCTTGGTTAGTGGCAAAATGGTTGTCTGTAAGTCGGTTTACTGACGATATTGAACGTGACAACGTCATAAGAAAATACTGATGGAATGGTATTTTCTTATGACGTTGTCACGTTCAACTATCGTCAGTAAACCGACTTTACAGACAACCGATTTTTTTCATAAAATTCTTCGTTCAGAAAATCATTTTAAATTTACAAAATATTTTGAATAAAATTTATTGTTTAAATTTCTACTCGACTGTTAAAATTTAATTTTTGATTTTATTATTTTATAATAATAAATTTTGTATTGACATTATTTCTTTCAGCAAGTAAACTGAAAATAAAAGTTGTTGTTCAATTAATTACTTAATTATTTTTGCAAATTTAATTGTAATTTGTTGTAAAAAAAAGTAATAATTTTGAATAATTTATTATAAGAATAAACTATGATTAAATTATTGTTCATAAATCTTAAATTTAAAATTTGGAAACATCATTAAAATTTTTGTAACTGTAGCTTTTAAAAAGCCCGCCTCAATCATTGTCGCTCGTTCCGCGCTCTCGCTTGCACTTCAAGCCTTAAATGGAACGCCTCAGATGAGTCATGTTTTTTCGAGCGTACAGCCGGCTTCATCGAATTATAAGACGTTGTCACGTCAAAAAGCGTTTACTTTGCGACATACAACCGGCCCTTAGTCTGTGGGTTACCAAATTTGTATGGACGAGGTAGCTCAAATACGAGTCTGAATATCGAAACCAAATTTCACAGGTAGTTTTGGTCCATTGAGATTAAGAGATGATTAGATTTTGCTGCACATCGACCCAAAATTAAAGGGGCTGGAGGGGGGGTTAAAAATAAAAAATCTAGGCCGTTTGAGCAAACTCAACCAAATTTTGTATACATAATCAGTGGGACCATTAATTAATCTCCAAACAATATGGCTCGTTTTGAAACAGTTTCATAAATTTGCGGCTCCCAAAGTTAAGGTTAGTGGCCACCCCTGGTCTATAAGATGTCGGCGCCCTTAAAATCTCACCTAAATCCTCTTCTAGTTCTTTTCTTTCAATCTCTATATCTATACTCTAATAAACTTTTTCTCTTCAATCCGATATGGGGGGGGGTGTTCTCATTCTTCGGGCATTGAATTCTCCACCCTACATTAATCCTATATACGACCTTATCATTTTATCACCTCTCTAAGACCAAGACAAAGCGCTTATTGTGTGCTGTTGACCCTCCAAGATTCAATACCGTCCCTTTCGCAGGGTGTTTTTCAAAGGGTGGCTTTCGTTTCAATTAAAGACATTAAGTATTAGGACATCCACTCAACAAAAATAAAATCAATTAGATTCTCCTCTGCTTACAAATACAAATAAACATATATCTACTTACATATATTCAAATTTTAATTGTTACAATTATAATCTACTCTTATTGTTTGTATATATATATTTGTATCATTCTTCTATTTTGAAAACGGCTTTACCGATTTTGATGAAACAAATTCTATTAACAAGTTTTGAGGATGAGAAAGCGATCTGGCTAGGTCTGGACCTCGACAAATTTCATCTTAATTGATCTTTTCTTAATTAAAGTAATTATTGACAGATGAAAATCTCAATAAAAAAGTTGGTTTACATTTTTTTCAATTATGTTTTATTTTTAATTGGTTTTTTAATTTTAAAACCCACTAATAAGTTATAGCAAATAATAATATATTATATTAAAATTAGGAATTTTTTGTTTGTTTTTAATTAACAGGTGTCTAAATCATAACAAAACAGGTGTGTTTACAAATAAAGTGGTTGAAGTGGCTTTTTTTATATAACTTGGAAACAAATCTTATTTAATTTTATGTTTTTATTTCAGATCAAATACGATTATTTTTTTTTATTATTATTTTCCTATTAATTTTTTTATAATGTTTATCAATATGAACGAATGTGGGCAAATTGGTGTACGAGTAAACAAATATGACACATAATATGTAGACCATTAGAAAGCTAGAAATGCAAAAACTGGGTGCTGGGTGGGGTGCAGTTGTGGGGGATCCGGGGGTGGGAGGCGCGGTTGGGGGTGGGGTGGGGCGGAGTGGGAGTGCATTGGTGGGGGCGAGGTGTGTGGTTTCGGTGGGGGGGGGGGGGGGTTACCGTGCATCGCTCGGTGGCTCCAGGTACTTCTAATTGATATAAATAAAAAATATTTTAGAAATAACTAATTAATTTTTTAGGTTAGAATTTTTATCATTTGATCTTTGTAAATGAATTGATTTATTTGTAAATTACAATATGCCAAATAAAGACAGACCAATTAGGTTGTCCTCTGCTTGATACAAACAAACATATGCACTGAAAAATCAATTTCATCGACATAAAATAAAAAAAAATATTAAATCAATTAGATCTCAAAAAAAATCTAATAATTATTTTTAACAATTATTCATTTTAATTATCAAATATTTAATTATTAAATAAATAATTTAATAATAATTAATAATTTAACAACCGCCCCGTCAGGTACTTTATTATTTACTAACAAGAATCAATAATTAATCCAATTAAACCAATTATTAATTCAATAATCATGTAATAATTAAAATATCAAATTTCCAATTATTTCTTGTTGAATTATGTTTGGAATCAATCCAAATGAAATTCCCTAGAATATCGAATTTCGATTAATATAAAAACTAGGAGTATTCCTATTCTCCTTCTACATACTTCTATACTTCTATACTTCTACTATATAAACATTATTTATTTATGTACCTCGGTATTTGATCGTCTACTATAGTAGGTGTACCATATATATCTACCTGTACACTGAAAATACAATTTCCTTATTATAAATATATTGATAGAATTGAGCAATTTGAATGAGTTGTTATTTTTTCCAAAGATATTTGATTAATAATCAAGATATATATCGAAATCATTCCATATATGACCAAATTTTTAGGTTTTTAATCCAAATCTATTTTATACTTGAGTGATCTATTTTATTCTATTAGTTATCTCTAATATCAAATGAATGTCTTGTTTACTTCTAATAAAACCTCTTATTATATCTAAACGAATGTCTTGTTATCATAAAACGACTTAGATTTTTTGCAAATAATGATATCTTAATAATTAAGATATTTTTGAAAAAATTAACAAACATTTTGTTTACATGATTAATTTTTTTTATTACTTTACCATACAGGGTATGGTCAAGTATTGTAATCGTGCATGAAAAAAGTTGGTTTTTTTCCTTCTTTTTTTCGAAATATCTCAAAAACAACTGAAACTATTTCGATTAAAAAAATTGAGCTAAACCATGGCATTTCGCTCTACAAAAGCTCTAATAACTGAACATCGAAAAAATTATACTTTTTGAGATAATAATTGTTTTGTCAAAATGTCTGTTATTCTGGTTGTCTGTAAGTTAGTCTGTGCGTTACCAAATTTCTGTGGACGAGCTAGCTCAAAAACTAGTTTGAATATCGAAACCAAATTTCACACGTAGTTTTGGTCCATTGAGATTAAGAGCTGATTAGATTTTGGTGCATATCGACCCAAAATTAAGGGGGGGTGGAGGGGGGGGGGTTAAAAATTAAAAATCTAGGGTTTGAGCAAACTCAACCAAATTTTGTATACACAATCAGTGTGCCCTTAGGAGTCTAAAAATGCAAAACTAACCCCCTCCCCTACATGATTATAAATAATTTTATTAAATATTAATGTAAGTGAGGGGCCAGGTTGTATGGTAAAGTCAAGTGGATGGCCATATCAGAACACGTCAGCATATTTTTATTTTAAAACCCAACTATAAGATTAGAAGAAATATTAATATATATATTAAAATTTTAAATCAAATATAATAATTCAAATTTTTATCTATATCGAAATTTTTTTCATACTAATGGGGCCGCGTCATGAAAAATGTTGAAAAACACTGTTGTAGAGCAATACGCCACTTAGTTTTGCTCAATTTTTTTTTTAATCAAAATAGTTTCGTGATTTTTGAGATATTTCGAAAACACCAAGCAAAAAATTCTATTAGAATGTTTTTTAGATAATAGAATATTAAAAAAATATATATATCTTTTAGGGACTAAAATAACCCTTTCCGTTGATCGGCCTAAAATAGAAATATAATAATAATAAAAAAATATTTTAAAATATCTCGAATCTGTTTCTGAATTAACAAGTTTTGAGGATGAGAAAGCGATCTGGCTAGGTCTGGACCTCGAAAATTTCATCTTAATTGATCTTTTCTTAATTAAAGTAATTATTGATAGATGAAAAATCTCAATAAAAAAGTTGGTTTACATTTTTTTCAATTATCTTTTATTCATTAATTGTTTTCTTTTTTAATTTTAAAACCCACGAATACTTTATCACAAATATTGTTATATATTAGAATTCGCCAATTTAATTTTAAATAAATTATTAACAACTTTTGACACTTTCTGCTTTGCCGCAACCTCCATCAACTTTCTTATTTTTAATAGAACCCCCCAAATATTTTTGCATCATTAGATTAAGTGTCAAAAACTAAGATGATTTTGATGCACTCGATGTCTAAAATTTATAATTTCTAGTTATTTTAGATAATTTTTAAAAATCTACCAATTTACCGTTCATCTTTAAAAATTAAACTATTGTTTGTAGAATTAATTTGATCAATCAGAACGCTTAATTAGACATTCAAGAATCTTAATTAATCATAAAAATTCAAATTTTATATCCAGGATGGCCATAATCTACTCTTATTAAACGAACAAAAATTGTTTTCTATATATATAGTATATATATTTGTTTGTATCTTAGTTTTTTGATGAAACAAATTCTATTAACAGGATTTGAGGATGAGAAAACGATCTGGCTAGGTCTGGACCTCGACAAATTTCATCTTAATTGATCTTTTCTTAATTAAAGTAATTATTGACAGATGAAAATCTCAATAAAAAGTTTGTTTACATTTTTTTCAATTATGTTTTATTTTTAATTGGTTTTTTAATTTTAAAACCCACTAATAGGTTATAACAAATATTAATATATTATATTAAAATTAGGAAATTTTTGTTTGTTTTTAATTAACAGGTGTGGGGGGTCAGATAGGCTAGTCGGTAGCGTATCATCCTGCTAACCAAGTGGACCCGGGTTCGAATCCGACTCGAGGCATTCGGCTAAAATCTGACCCCCGGGGTAGAGACAAAATTTAAAAAATATATAGTATCGTAAATTGGCTTATGGTTAGAAAGGCCGAAAAGCCAAAAAAAAAAAAAAAAAAAAAAAAATTAACAGGTGTCTAAATCATAACAAAACAGGTGTGTTTACAAATAAAGTGGTTGAAGTGGCTTTTTTTATATAACTTGGAAACAAATCTTATTTAATTTTATGTTTTTATTTCAGATCCTATACGATTACTTTTTTTATTATTATTTTCCTATTTATTTTTTATAATGTTTATCAATATGAACGAATGTGGGCAAATTGGTGTACGAGTAAACAAATATACACATATGTGGACCACTAGAAAGCTAGAAATGCAAAAACTGGGTGCGGGGTGGGGTGGATGAGGGAGGTGTAGGAGGTGGGGTGCATTTGTGGGGTGAGAGGCGCTGTTGGGGTGGCGTAGGGCGGAGTG
Source organism: Forficula auricularia (assembly GCA_024734495.1). Classification (NCBI taxonomy): domain Eukaryota; kingdom Metazoa; phylum Arthropoda; class Insecta; order Dermaptera; family Forficulidae; genus Forficula; species Forficula auricularia. The sequence goes on from JALMQS010000099.1 coordinate 85,221,193, forward strand.
GTGGTATAGTGGTCGGGGTTCAGGGGTTACCGTGCATCGCTAGGTGGCTCCAGGTACTAATAGCATTATTAGACAGACAGACATCATTCGGGCTGAGTGAACCCCCACACCCTCCTCCCCGCCCCCCTCTTCTATACTTAAATCTCTTCAGCTCAAGTGATCCATCTTGATTGACGTCAGATCAATCAATCAATCAATCAAATTTAGAAATTAATCAGAAAATTAGCAAGTAAATTTGAGGAATATAGAAAGTTGTATTTGTCTGCTTGTGATTTACCATATTATGAGGGTGTTTAATTATATTCCTTGCTATATAGTCCACTTCCGGTTCAGATAAACATTTGAGATATTGTAATGGAAACGATTTTGTTTTGCAGAGTCGTATATATAGTGTATTATATCAAAAAAAGTTTCAAATAAAAGTTTATTTATATCGAAGGGGAAACTAAACTACGCTATTGTTTGTCTACCTAGAACAAGCTTTCATGGGTATTTCGAGGTCAAGTTTTGTTTTTACTTTATCCATTGCGAACCTTGAGTTGTTTACCAAAAAATAATTTAGTCTTTTTGATTTTAAGTCGATTCTTCCACGTTTTCAGTAGAGGCTGCCATTAATAGTCAAAACATCAAATATGGAATGCAATAAGGTTATTCCTCTAGTATTAGATAAGAATCGATCCTTATTTTTGATTTTAAGCCGATTCCTCCATATCTTCAGCAATGGTTACCAATAATAATCGAAGCGTCAAAAATCCAATGTAGAATGGTTATTCCTCAAGTATTAGATGAGAATCGATGCCTAATTTGAATTAAGTCAACATGGACTTCAAATAGCTAGTGATATCTGATTAATAATAAAGGAATAAACATATTAATATTTCAAATGAATTTGGATAAAGTTTAGCAACGATCCGTTCGAAGTTTATTTAAATAGAAACCTATATTTTTCTGTACATATTCTGAATCTACAAAAAAAACTGAACAACTTTTATTAGAACTATTTTTTTATACGACATCAAATAAAAAAAAAATTAAATCAATTAGATCTCAAAAAAATTTAATAATTATTTTTAACAATTGTTCAACTTAATTATCAAATAATAATGATTAAATAATTAATTATTAAATAAATATTTATTAAATCGAAAAGTCACAACAATGAAAAAAGTGTTTATAATTTTACTTAGAGAAAGTGGTCTAGGTTTTAGGTGAAACATGATATTAATTAATAAAGTAAAGTGTGTGTAGTTTCACAGTGAATGAAATAAACAAAGAGGTTTATACAAACTCAATATATTTCGGATTATTAGTCCAACATCAGGAGTTTACAGGTTAAAAACTAAATATATTGAGTTTGTATAAACCTCTGAGTTTTATTTCATTCACTGTGAAACTACACACCCTTTACTTTATTAATTAAGTGTTTATTATGATATTAAAACTTCGTTATACTCAGATTTAAGAGATTATTTTCTACTTAATAGAACTATTTAAAATTCTTGAGTTTAAAAAAGTTTATTTCTTGTGTCAATACAGTAGATTCAGTTATATTGTATTACCATAATAAAAATGGAGCATTTTTTGATGAAGACTAAATTGAAATGGTCTTAATTTATGATGAATGTGGAAGAAGTGTTATGGGGCTGCCAGCCGAGCGTTTTCCTTATAAGTATACACCCTCCGCCTCCGTGGTGTAATGGTCAGAATAACTGACTGGCAACCCGGAGGTCTCGGGTTCGATTCCCGGCTATACCCAGATATTTTTTCTGTAAGTATAGGGTCTGGTAATAAAAATTAAGTGGGAGATAAATTTAACCGAATTTATCGCGCGGAGAATTTGCCACTGCTCGAAGCCCCTAAAACCTTAGTAAATTGGATATTGAATTGTATCTAAGTTTCTGAGATTGGCTCGTGATCCTGGCTTCTTTTCCTTCTACTCTGTTCTTTTCACGATGGAGGGGCCAGCCCACAGGCCTCTTAGGGGATCCACCTTCTGGTGTATCTCCTTCTCTCATCAACATCATTAAAAAAAAACCTTACAAACTTCATTTTACTTCGTGTTGTAAATCTGTTTAAAAAAAACAAAAAAAAAAAAACAGGAAATGTAAAGGCTACGAAGAAACATAAATGGCCAAAATAACGATCAAAATTCATCCAGAAGACACACTCATACACTCTGGAATGTCATAGAAAAGTGTCGCAAAATTATTAAATTATTAATTATTATTAAATTATTTATTTAATAATTAATTTTTTAATCATTATTATTTGATAATTAAGTTGAATAATTGTTAAAAATAATTATTAGAAATTTTTTTTGAGATCTATTTGAGTTAATATTTTTTTTTTATTTGATGTTGCATAAAAAATAGTTCTAATGAAAGTTGTTCAGTTTTTTTTTGTAGATTCAGAATATGTACAGAAACATATAGGGTTCTATTTAAAAAACAGAACTTGACCTTGAAATACCCATGAAAGCTTGTTCTAGGCCGACAAACAATGGCGTAGTTTAGTTTCCCCCTTGATATAAATAAACTTATATTTGAAACTTTTTTTCATATAATACACTGTTTTTGAGTAATAATTTTAAATACTTTCACTAATTCCTCCCTTCCTTTAAGTGATAAGAATAGTAAAAGGGATGGTGGAGGGTTGTGAGGGGGTGCAGGCTTAAGTAATGTCCCCCACCAAGCTTTTGCTTTGTTCTCTCTTTTGTTTTCTGTTGTTTTTGCTCGTCTTCTTTTTTTCTGTTTTTTTCACTTTCACTTTCACTTTCACTCCCTCACTACTATTCACAAGTACAATTAGTTGAGAAGCCCTTTGTTCTCGTTTTTTTTCTTTGCTATTAATATTCATCTTCTAAGTCTTTTGATTCGCTAAATATTAATAAAAAACAAAAAAATAAATAAACTGCAACGGATCGTGGCTAAACTTTATCCAAATTCATTTGAAATATTAATATGTTTATTCTTTTATTATTAATCAGATATCATCGAACAACGCTTTCGCCAACTCTTTTATCCCAGGGACTGGAACTCGCTCCCTGCCACCATCTTTCCCGCGACTTATAACCTTCAGCTATTTAAGACCCGTATCCACAGATACCTTCTACCCCCGCCCAACCAATAAAATTCTTTCTTCTTCTTTTCACGATGGAGGGGCCAACCCAGGCCTTTAGGGGTTGCCCCTTTTTGATGTAACTCCTTCTCTCATCATTATCACAAAAAAAATCACTTGCTATTTGAAGTCCATGTTGACTTAAATTCAAAAATAGTGATCGATTCTTATCTAATACTCGAGGAATAACAATTCTACATTGAATTTTTGACATTTCATCAAGCTTGAGTTGTTTACCATAAAAGAATTTAGTCGAGAGTTTGCAATTAATAGTCAAAACATCAAAAATGTAATTCAATAAGGTTATTCCTCAAGAAATAGATGAGAATCAATCTCTATTTTTGATTTTAATTCAATTCCTCCATGTCTTCAGCAATGGTTACCAATAATAACCGAAACGTCAAAAATCCAATATAGAATGGTTATTCCTTAAGTACTAGATGAGAATCAACCGGTTATTCTGATTTTAACTCGATTACTCTATGTCTTCAGCAATGGTTACCAATAAAAACCGAAACGTCCAAAATCCAATATAGGATGGTTATTCCTCGAGTAATAGATGAGAATCAATCGCTATTTTTGATTTTAAGTCGATTCCTCTATGTCTTTAGCAATGGTAACGGATAAGAAAACAACGCAGTTGCTATGGTTACTTATAAAATTTCCTCCCAAATGTTTAGCATTTCACAGAGAGAAGCCTATCCATTCTTACTTCAGTTAGGTTGAATGAGCTATATTAAACTGATCAAATGAATAAAAGTACTGACTTTAATTCAGACCATGGGTTCTTACCTGCCGCGAGACCGATTACAATACTTTACCCATGCTTCGCATTGGATAAAGTAAAAAAAAAAACTCACCCGGTATAATGTGTACCTTGGTATCCCCAGGTTGATTCTTTTTTTCAGTACAGAACCCTAAAATTGTAAATTGAAATCTTTGATTGTTCTATTTAAGTCAACTACATACATATCTATATACAATACAACTTGGTTTATCATCAACTCAAACATTAATTATGAATGTTGGTTTGTCGCAAAGAGGGTTAAACACACACCCACACACAGACAGAAGGGCGTTCAGCATCCAGGGATGGAGGGCTACGTCATTGATCCAACCACTCTCTCTATTGGTTTGTATTGCAGAGATAATTGATTAATGTCAGAGTGACATCTGATGAACAGCGATGGAATGTACAATTGGAAATACATATTCTTAACCAACCAACCACCCTCTGGTGGCCAATTAGAGAAATTCTCATAACATTGGTATATCGATCCGAAATTGCATATCGGATTATCTTCATGCCTATGTTGAAGATATTTAATCAGTATTTTGAGACCTTCCATCCCCTGGGGTTAAATAGCTATGCATCACCCTGTTATTATTCATCCAAGGGGTTAACTCAGATATCACCATTTTTCTATGGAACAATTTTGGTTATTCATGATTTTCTTGTAGTGCTGACTTATATATAATATATCTACATCATATAGTAAGGTGGTGCAACGGTGCGCGGTGTACAAGAGTACGCAGAGTCATTATTTAAACAGATAATGTTGTTTAGAGACTCGTGAATCTTATGACTAATGCAAATCGACTCCGGTTCGGTTAATATATATTCAGTTCGGCTCGGTTGGGTTCGTATAGCTTCTTTTCGGGCTGGTTAATAGACGGTTCGGTTGGCTGACGCCGAGCCGAACTTAATATATATTAACCGAACCTCCGAAAGTTTAGTCCGGACGGGGTGTGTTTCGGGCTCCCATTTTTTTTTCTAATCAAACACACATTGAAAACCGAACCAGCAAATCGTCGGGCCGGGTGTGTTTGGGGCGCTGTATTTTCGCCCAATATAATAATAATAATTAATAACGATAATGATTAATAACACTTTTAACAAACAATCAATAATTGTGTAATGTAAACATAGACGACAAATAAGTAAATATAGATGATAAATACTATATTATAGATAGTAAAAATAAGAAATTGTTAGCTAGAAAATCTAACGACAGACAGCAGCACTTTTAAACGGCTAATTAGCCGCCAAAATATGAAAGTCTGTTTATATTATTCAAAACTATGATTATAAGCTTCTCACTTAATCTCTTTTGTATTCTCCCTTATACTGGGGAATATTTTGTCACAAGATATTATGTCGGGGGATATTTTGTCAGGGGATGTTTTGTCGGGGGCTGAAATGTCGCGGTACCATTGTAATGTCTGTGAAGTAATATTCTTCGGTTTTGAAAACAGGATTGTAATTGTAAGTTAAAAAAGGTAGCCATTTTTTTCCTGTTTATTTAAGTTACACCAGTAATTAACTTATCAGTGTTGTACGAGATATTTAGAACATGCCTTGTAATAGATGACACTAGTGATGCTTCAGTTTTTTAATCAGAATAGTGCAAGAGTGCTCACGCCTTCTTGTCCGAGACATGTGTTGTTCACGCCTTTTAATTAATTTACTCATAGATTTTGTGGATCAAAAATCTTTTCCAAAAAAGAGTAGACAAACTAAACCAAAAAGTGCACCGAAGAAAAAATTGTGGGTATGTCCAGGTTGCTCAGAGATATATAAAGAACCAGTTATGGAAGATTGGATCGAGTGCATTTCTTGCAAAAATTGGTGGCTTAATGCTCAGCCTATAAAGGTAATGGTCACTTCAAATGTGAAATTTTTTATTCATGTCCTCACTGCGCAGTATTGCACACCTAAGTGCGCACTCTTGCCCTCATAGGTTGTGCAAGAGTGCGCATTTAGGAGGTTGATTATTTTGTAAATAGTTCTCAAATCATTACTTATAAGATAATTATTGTATATTGTATTAATATCTATGTAACCTAAGATAATAAATCACATATAATATCATATCCTAGGTGTGAACCGCGAACTAATATGCTGTACACCTACTTCCACTTGTACTTCCAAATATTTCCAAGTACTTCCAAAATATTTCCAAAGTGGTGTACACCTACTTCCAATCGCTGATCTCCCCTCCTCGATCATATCCAAAATCTCTTGATTTATTTCCAGAAAAGTAAATCACGAAAGTGCGCACTCTTGCACCACCTTACCCTATAAAAAGTTTCCACGGTTTTTTTGGTACGTTTTTAAACAAACAATTTCTTTATTGAAAATCAATTTTAATCAAGTACATATTGACCATTATTGTCTATGACCTTTTGCCATTTTTTGGGTAGCTTCATAATTCCATCGGTGTAGAACTTCTCTGGTTTATCGTCGAAAAACTTGGCCAAGTGATATTCAGCGGAGCTTCGGTCGACCAATTTTTTACCATCAAGAGAGTTTTGCAGAGACTGAAACAAATGGTAGTCAGACGGTGCAAGTTCCGTGCATCAAAACTTCCCCTTTCAAGTTCCGAGTCATCAAAGATGTGTGTGCATTGTCTTGATGGAACATTGTTAATTGATGTGGGACCCAAACATCGAGCATCTTTTTGTATCCTGCTCTTTTCAAATGATTCCAAACTGTCATGTGCCTCTGCTATTTCCTGACAGCTTGCGTGCCGATCTTGTTCCATCAGTTGCAAAATTTCATCGACTTCTTTGACTGTTCCTCGACCAGAGCAAACCACTCCTGGGCCCTTCGTTCACTCACAGCATTCTCACCGTACACTTAACAAATTTTTCGGCATGTTTTGCAGCGTTTCTATCTTTTTTATAGTAAAAAAGCATCACATAGCTTATTTCTTCAAATATTTCACTCATTTTCAAATCACTATAGCTTTTTACACGAGCAACGAATTAGAAAACTATCTTCAGAAAAAATCTAACCTCAAATGTCACCTTTTGAGCACATGTTTGTTTGAGGCAATCGGGCGAGTGTTGCCCGATATATAGGCATCAACAAACTCTAGTGGAAAAAAACCGCGGAGACTTTTTATATGACCCATTATTCTGGCTGTTCAATTGATCTCGTCCATGTCTGTCTGTCTGTCTGCATTTGCATTTCGGTTCTCCACTTGAAATCCAATTTGATTTTGAAAGCCGGAAATGTCTCCTCCGACCTTGGGCCATATTTTGCAGATCCACTCGATTATCCCCTACTTCTATTCTAATCTCTGATCCGTTTTATTTCCCGACGTTTCTCACTTTTGGGCCCGCCTTTTTCATACTTTTCCACCCCCTCCACATGCACTTTTGGCAATTTCACACCCTCGCCAGTCAGACAGACAGAGGGTGCAAACCTGTCATCGAAATCTTCACACACACACACACACCCTCTATCTTGAAATTAGATTTGAAAATATACATAGATATCTGATATCTAAATATTAAAATTCTCTAGATCTCATTTCTTTAGTGCAGTGGTTCTGAAAATTTTAATTTTAATTTCTTTTATAGAAGGGGTCCCCGAGATAAAATAAATACCCCTAAATCGTTACATGATATAGAACCAGGTGAGTTTGTTATCTTGAGACAGTCTTATAACTCAAAAACAGTGCATTATATGGAAAAAAGTTTCAAATAAAAGTTTATTTATATCAAGGGGAAACTAAACTACGCTATTGTTTGTCGATCTAGAATAACCTTTCAAGGGTATTTTAAGGTCAAGTTCTGTTTTATAAATAGAAATCTATATGTTTCTCTGCATATTCTGAATCTACAAAAAAAACTGAACAACTTTTATTAGAACTATTTTTTTATACGATATCAAATTAAAATAATATTAAATCAATTAGATCTCAAAAAAATCCAAATAATAATTATTCTTAACAATTATTTAACTTAATTATCAAATAATAAGGATTAAATAATTAATTATTAAATAAATAATCATTAAATCGAAAAGTCACAACAATGTAAATAAGTGTTTATAATGATATTAAAACTTCGCTATACTCAGATTTAAGAGATTATTTATTATTAAACGAGCAAAAGTGTTTATATATTTACATATTATTTAGTTTGAATCTTAGTTCTTTTTTGAAAACGGCTCTACCGATTTTGATGTAACAAAATCTATTAACATTTTTTGAGGATGAGAAAACGATCTGGCTAGGTCTGGACCTCGACAAATTTCATCTTAATTGATCTTTTCTCAATTAAAGTAATTATTTATAGATGAAAATCTCAATAAAAAAGTTTGTTTACATTTTTTTCAATTATCTTTTATTTTTAATTGTTTTTTTAATTTTAAAACCCACTAATAAGTTATAGCAAATAATAATATATTATATTAAAATTAGGAATTTTTTGTTTGTTTTTAATTAACAGGTGTCTAAATCATAACAAAACAGGTGTGTTTACAAATAAAGTGGTTGAAGTGGCTTTTTTATATAACTTGGAAACAAATCTTATTTAATTTTATGTTTTTATTTCAGATCCTATACGATTATTTTTTTTATTATTATTTATTCTATTTATTTTTTTATTATGTTTATCAATATATGAACGAATGTGGGATAATTGTTGTACGAGTAAACAAATATACACATAATATCTGGACCACTAGAAAGCTAGAAATGCAAAAACTGGGTGCGAGGTGGGGGTGGATGTGGGAGCAAGGGCGGATCCAGGAATTTTTTATGGGGGGGGGGGTGAATGTATATAAGGTGCCCGATGTATAATATAAGATCTACTTTTTATCTCGGAAGTGTGTCGCGATCGAATTGTCCAAGCGGGGGGGGGGGGCAGAGACGCCCCCCCCACACACACACACACAACATAGAACTTTCTTTTCAATTTTAAAATTAAAAAAAAAAAAATGTTTTTTTTTTACAAAATTTTTTGCCAGGCACGGCGCTCTAGTGGGGGGGGCGATCGCCCCCCCCCTGGATCCGTCCTTGTGTGGGAGTGCAGGAGGTGTGATGCAGTTGTTGGGGATCCGGGGGTTGGAGGCGCGGTTGGGGTGGGGGTGCAGTGGTGGGGGCAGGGTGTGTGGTTTCGCTCGATGGCTCCTGGTACTTTTTTACTTAATAGATAGAACTAGTTGAAATTCTTAAGTTTAAAAAAGTTTATTTCTCGTGTCAATCCATTAGATAGTTAAATTGTATCTATATATTTATATAAAATTAAGGTTTTGTCTGTACATTGGTCCAAATCACGCTAAATTTTGGTTGCACACGTTTCAAGCAAAGTTATGAACGAAAACACTCTCAACAAAATTTCTGTATGTATGTATGTCTGTATGTTTCCGTGGTTTCCGCAGAAAAGTTGCCTACGATTCACGTAAAAACGGCTGAAGGGATTATTATGAAATTTGATATTTGTATCAGATGTCTTCGAACTTAACTATACTTTATAGCTAAATAATGTTTTGATATTTTGTCGCCAAAAGGAGGTTTAGGAGGGGGGGGGGGGGGTGCACGAATGAGAATTATCAAATAACTTCTAAACTATTAACCCTACGGCAAATTTTATTATTAGCAAAGTTTTTTTTTTTTTTTTATAAAGATACTGATACAAGAAGAAGTTGCACCAAGAAGGTACAACCTCTGTAGTCCGTGGTGGACCCTTGTAAGTGTGGGAGATTTAGTGATTGGGTAGCAGTCGAAGGTATCTGTGGATGCTGGTCTTGAAAGATTGAAGGTCATAAGTTGCTGGAAAGACGGTCGGGGGAAGAGAGTTCCAGTCTCTAGATGTCATGGGGATAAATGAATTGGCGAATGCGTTTGTTCGATTAGTATCCAGTTTAAGCGCGTAGGGGTGTTGAGTTTTAGAAAATCGTGTAGAAAGTTGTAGGGGATGTGATTTCTGACAACTTTTGTTTAAAAAATTCCCCCAAAAACCACCCAACCAAATTTTCTCTACATAATCTGTCGGTCACTAGAAGGCTAGAAAGAGAGGTAGAGGTGGTGCAGGGTGGAGAAGGGGAGTGAGGTTAATTTTCATTTTTTGACCCCCCCCCCCCATTTTGGGTGATTAGTGTTTGCATTTCTAGCTCTCTAGAGGCCCACAGATTATGTATACAAAATTTGGTTGAGTTTGCTCTAAGGGCAAGAATTTACATTTTCCCCTCCCCCTTTTGGAGGAATTATTTTAAACAAAAGTTGTTAGAAATCACATCCCCTACAACTTTACTCATTATAAAATTTGCCCTAGAGTTAATAGTTTAGGAGTTATTTGATAATTTTCATTCTTGCGCCCCCCCAAACCCCCTTTTGGGGTCAAAATATCAAAACGTTATATACCTAAAAACGTAAGTTAGAAAACATCTGATACAAATATGAAATTTCATAATAATCCCTTCAGCCGTTTTGACGTGAATCGTGAGCAACTTTTCGCGGAAACCACGGAAACAGACATACATGAAGACAGGAATTTTGATGAGGGTGTTTTCGTTCATTACTTTGCTTGAAACGTGTGCAACCAAAATTTGGCGTGATTTGGAGCAAAACCTTTATTTTATCTACTCTTATTAAACGAGCAAAAATTGTATATTTATTTGTTTGTTTGTTTATATATTTGTATCTTAGTTCTATTTTGAAAACGGCTTTACCGATTTTGATGAAATTCACGGGTTAGGGGGTTTTTGAATTGTTTTTGATGGGTTTTTTCGTAATCAAATTAAATATTCTCAGGTAGACAAATCCCATTCTTAGGGTTTTAAAAAGGTTTCCCTTTTCCTTTTATACCCAGGCAGACAATGGGTTGTTTGTTTCATTGTTCTAAAAGGCCTTGAAGAAGTATTGTGATTGTGGATTTTAACATATTTTGTTCTCCCTAAACGTTAGAAATATTAATAAACGTTTTATAATTGTTTTTATAAAGAACTTTATTTATTTAATAGAATAAAAATAATCAAGAATTTATTTAAAAATATATTTCGCATAAGCAGGTCTCAATTTTCTGAAAAAACAACACATTTTGATAGGTTTTATTTATTAACAATTGGATGAATAAAAATGAATCATATGGTTGAATCAAAACAGGTGCAGAAGGTGGGGCGCAGTGGTGAGGAATCCGGGGGTAGGGAGAGGTTTCAGGGGTGGAGGTGCGGGGGGGGGGGCTACATTGGGCGACTATTATATATTTTTGCATTTTATTAATTTGAAAACGGCTCTCAAATAAAAATCGACCTTTTTATCAGAATTTTAAATTAAAAATAATATTAAAATAAAGCTTTTAACTGAAGGAAGAAGTTACCGAGCATCGCTCGGTGCCTCCAGGTACTATATATTATATAGATAATAATACTAATGTTATTGTATGTAGATGGTTCCTTATATGCAATCGGGTTGTTACCCAAAAGGAGGAAGCTCCCTCCCTCCCTCCCTCCCCTCCCTCCCTGCGCGTCTGCTTTTGCATCCTTGAGGGTCCATTGTCGGATGACACATCCCCCCCCCCTCCCATTCCATTTGATACACGCTTGCGCGAATATCCCTCCCCTCTCCCGCCCCTTCCCTCCCTCGCCATAATGCATCGGGTGCGAGCGAGACCAAAGCAAGCAAGCAAGCAAGCACTTAGCTCTGGCAACCACCAGGATTGATTCAGTCGCGCTCTGACGCCAACTCTGACAGAACCCAATCACCTTCGAGGCAGAACCCACCACCCACCACCCACCACCCATCACCCTACTATGGCATAATAGACAAGTCATCAACCACTAGACAAACACTCTCTCTGGTCCATTTCCTTCCCCCTCTCTCTGTCTTTCTTTTGCCGTTTCGGTGTCAACTAGACAGTGTCCACAGTGTTTAGTGTACTTACTTCCGCTCCGCACGTCAAGCCAAGTAAGAAAAGCACATTTCTTCTTTCTTTTTCGTTTTTTATTTCTTTCTTTCTTTCTCGTCCTTCTTTCTTTAATGGCCTCCAGAGGGCCTTAAAACATACCCAACGCCTCTCTCTCTTTCTGCAGAGCATTATTTATTTATTACTATCTGGTCTTGTTTCCTTTTTATTGCCCCCCCCCCACTTTAACCCCCTCCTTTTTACCAGGTGGCTGCCTCGCACTTGTCAAAACAGATATTGACAATCAATTCCAATTTTATTTTTTATACATTTTTTTTTTTTAAATCCTAGTGACATTTAAATGTATACTTTTTCTTATTTAAATGTTTTTTTAATAAAATTATTGATTTATAATTGTACATACGTATTATATATCGAAAATCACACATTATCTCTTCATTTTACTCTATATTTAAGCAAAAATAAATTTTCACAAATAAAATTAAAAAAATATATTAGGGATATATATATGTATTTATATAAAAATGAATATTTGTTTATATTATTTTTTTTTATTACGTTTATTGAATCTCAATTATTGTCCCTTAAGGTAGTTGTTTCGCAACAATACTAGCAAAAAGTTAATGCTAAAGTACCTATATAGAACAGACAATAAGAATTCATATTTCATTAGCACAAAATTTTGTGCTGTTTATGTACTACTACTAGCCAATTCCGAGCTCGATTGATAAATCTGGCAACACTGTCCGACGCTTGTATATATTTTATCATAGAAATTTCAGATAAACTACATTATAAAGGGAGATTTATAAAACAAAAAGGTCTTAATAAGCGATTATAAGCTGTTGCGACAATGGCTGAAGCGTAAAAACGCCAAAAAAGTAATAAAGTTAGCCCACTTTTTAGGTTGAATAAATGCGTTGTTGCCAGCTTGTTTTTAGTGTAAATTTTTCATTCTTTATTCATTATTATCTCAGAAACTGTGTTGTAACTATGAATTAAAATTTTCTTAAAAAATTTATTAGTTCTTGTTTAATGTTAGTTTAGTTTTTTATTACAATGGTAAGAAAAGTTTCTTAATTATAATTAATTATGAATGTAAACTTTCCGATATCCCGTATAGTGAAATCAATGTAGAAGAGTCTGAAAAACTCTATTTTTGCAATTGAATATCTCCGGAACTATATTGTTCAGAAATTTATTTTTGCCGCCAATCGATGCACAAGGAGTTAAATAATAATCTGTATAAATTTCAAAAAAAAATCATAAGAAAACCCATATGGTCAAACAACTACCTTAAAGTTTGCAAAAATAAATTAAAAAAAAAAAAAATATATTAGGGATATATATAGATATATATATATATATATATACTAGATATATATATATGAATAATTGTTTATATTATTAACAATTAAATTAAACGTTTAAAGGGAATTGATAAATAAACCATTATTGCCAACTTTATAAAATATTGTAATTAAATTGTTGTTTAAACACTAGGTGGGGGGACATAAGGTCCTATGTTTGTATACATTGTAAATAAATAAATATTAATTTCGTTGTCCCCTGCTTGATGCAAATAAACATATAGATACATAACTAAGTATATAGAAAAAATATGTTATTGATTGTTTTTGTTTTTAATATAAATAAATAAATACAAATCATTTATAAAAAAAAATAATCTTTCAAACGTCTATTAAAATCCCAAACGTTTTGGGAGAATTTCTTCCTTGTTCAGTGGAATTAAAATAAAAAAAAAATTCCATGAAAAAAATTGCTTTCGGTATGAATTATTATCTAAAGTACTCGATTATTATTAAAAAAATTTAAATTCCATTGATAATGGAAGAAATTCGCCCGAAACGTTTGGAATTTTAATAAACGTTTGAAGATTGTTTTTTATTTAATAAATTATTTGTTTTTATTATACATATATACAAGAATTGCTCATTTAATATATTGAGAATTAGAAATTAAAGCTGACAAAAATAAATTTTCACAAATAAAATTAAAAAAAAATCTATTAAGGATATATATATATATATATATATATATATAAGTATATTTGTTTATTTTCTTTATTACGTTTCTCGAATCTCAATTATTGACTCTAAACAAATAATCTATTTAATTAGAAATACTTTATCTGTTATTTCTTGAGGGTTCAAATATCCGAATGGATTTATATTATAAATTCATTTTGATGTAATAGTAAGCTGGTCCCCTGACAAAAGATTTTCCCTCCATACATTCGGAAACCCTTGAGAATTAACAGAATATTTCTAATTAACAAGACTAATGATAAAAGGTATATCTACCTACCTTCGAAACTATATATAAGTATATATATAGTCTCTAAAACAAATAAATATATGATATATCCATTATACCGCGTGAGTTTTTTTTATCTTGGGACAGTTTTATAACTCAAAAACAGTGCATTATATGAAAATAAAGTTTCAAATAAATGTTTGTTTAAATCAGGGGGGAAACTAAACTACGCTATTGTTTGTCGATCTAGAACAACCTTTCAATGGTATTTTAAGGTCAAGTTCTGTTTTTTAAATAGAAACCTATATGTTTCTGTACATATTCTGAATCTACAAAAAAAACTGAACAACTTTTATTAGAACTATTTTTTTATACGACATCAAATAAAAAAAATATTAAATCAATTAGATCTCAAAAAAATTCAAATAATAATTATTCTTAACAATTATTTAACTTAATTATCAAATAATAATGATTAAATAATTAATTATTAAATAAATAATTTAATAATTTTTGCCGACACTGTTCTGAGAAATTCAGAGTGTGTCTTCTTGGATAAATTCCAGTTCCAGTTTTTGTATTCAAAGGTATACAGTGAAACGTGTTTTAACTAGTAAGAACCCGTTTTTATTGGAACATATATATGTTTATTTGCATCAAGCGGAGGACAACCTTAATCGATTTCTCATTAATATAATCAAAGAATAATTGATACGTCAACAAGAATTCTTGTTGACGTATCAATTATTCTTTGATATATTAATGAGAAAATTAAAATTTATTTAATATCATTATTTCAAGTTAGAAATATATAAGTTCAAATATTATTTTCACTCAATATTTGACAAAAATTCCCTACATTAGAGTCGCGATCGAATAAAATGGAGAAACCTTCAGTTTATCGATTTCTCTTTATGGATCAACAATATTCAGCAAAATTATGTATTCTTTTCAATTCGAACAAATTATATTTTAATTGATGCAAAGTTTATAGTCGTTTTGTACTCTTATTAAACGAGCAAAAATTGTACATATATTTATTTGTTTGTATATATATATTTGTATCTTAGTTCTATTTTGAAAACGGCTCTACCGATTTTGATGAAACCAACTCTATTAACAAGTTTTGAGGATGAGAAAACGATCGGGCCAGGTCTGGACCTCGACAAATTTCATCTTAATTGATCTTTTCTTAATTAAAGTAATTATTGATAGATGAAAATCTCAATAAAAAAAGTTTGTTTACATTTTTTCAATTATCTTTTATTTATTAATTGGTTTTTTTAATTTTAAAACCCACTAATAGGTTATAACAAATATTGTTATATATTAGAATTTGCCAATTTAATTGATTAAAATTCCTCTTATTAAAAATATTATCGCAAGCTAGAAGATCAAGTACAGTAGATGGTGGGGAGGGAAGGAAGTAATCTCCGAAATCGAAGCCTCAAATAAAATATATACATACATTAATTCATGTAAAAAATTGATTCAATAAAATTATTAATAATTAAAAACAAACAAAAAATTCCTAATTTTAATATGTTCAAAATTGCCAAAAAAATTTACTAGTCAAATGAGGGACTTCACCATCGCACTCGGACCCCTATTGTCGGCATTTACAACTTCACTCCCCCTTACCCCACCTTTTTACTCTCGATAGCCCAGCGACCGCACCAAACTAGTTCTTATACTATTAACCTCCCCATGGTAAACATCTCTTAGAATTACTCTATGTGTGTTATTCGCTAGACTTGTATGGGCCTGAAAGGTAAGAATATTCTGATAGCTAAAATTCATATCCTATACGTGTTCATTTCTTTAATTATTTTTCTCTTTTATCCTGAAAGGTTCATCAATACCATAACTAAGCCACGCTTAGCCAAATGTATGTTTTGTTCGCCCGAATCGCTTGGCAAACAACAACATATATATTCCCTTGCCCACCCAAGGGGCAAGAAACCAACCCTTAATAAATTCAGAAAGGGCATTTTGGTGCTCTATATCTTGAGCAGCGCCCACAGCCCTCACACGGCGCATTCAATTTTGCGCAAGGCATCGCGGAACGGGACTCAGGCTCCAAATGGCCTGTACCTTTCTCAAACACTCTCTTTGATCAATCTCCACCACACTCCACAATATCAAAACCTGCCTTTTTATTTCATACACCTTTGAAGAGAACTACCCTTGTCTTCCCTACATTTTTTTTCTTTTACAGGATTTCATATATGTATAGCATTAATTAACTAGATAATCACAACAGTCCCTATCGAAACATTTCTTTTATTATAAAGTAAAAAACAGCTTCCTTGAGGACATACAACCCTCATAACAAAAAGGAGCGATACTTTTAAACATTATAAATTTATTAAACCAATTATTTTACATTAATTAATGTATACATTGTATTTTAGCTTCGACTCCGGAGATTACTTCTCCACCATCGAGTGTCCCTTGATCATCTTTAGTCCTTGTTTTTAATAAGAGGAAAAAACTAATTATAGAAAAAAAAACCTCTTTTCCGATAATTATTCCAATACCATATTGCGGAAATTAATCCATCCAATTAATTTCCTCAACTTTCCCAATCCAGCGTTTTTTATTTTTTTTATAAATTTTATTAAACCAATTATTTTACATTAATTAATGTATACATTGTATTTTGCTTCGATTCCGGAGATTACTTCTCCACCATCAGGTGTCCTTATTCATCTTTAGTCCTTGTTTTTAATAAGAGGAAAAATCTAATTAGATAAAAAAACCTCTTTTCCGATAATTATTTCAATTCCATTATTCCCCAATCAAGTCGATTGGTTTTTCTCCAGTCCCTCTAATCTATTTTGATACTTTTAAACATTAATATAATAATAATAATAATATATAACAATATTTGTTATAACCTATTAGTGGGTTTTAAAATTAAAAAACCAATTAAAAATAAAAGATAATTGAAAAAAAATGTAAACAAACTTTTTTATTGAGATTTTCATCTATCAATAATTACTTTAATTAAGAAAAGATCAATTAAGATGAAATTTCTCGAGGTCCAGACCTAGCCAGATCGTTTTCTCATCCTCAAAACTTGTTAATAGAGTTAGTTTCATCAAAATCGGTAGAGCCGTTTTCAAAATAGAACTAAACAATTTTTGCTCGTTTAATAAGAGTAGATATCAACCTAACTTTAGCTCCCCTGACCTTTCTTTCCTTTTACCATAAATTTGTCAAACTCGTTTAATTGTTAAATTTGCATTATTATTACAAATGTCCACACGTGTCCATATACATATAGATATATACATGAATGTATGTATGTATGTATGTATGTATGATTAGCCAATTGTAATTCAAAATAATGCAAATGGAATTATATATAGAGTTGAAGTCAATGCCTATATGGACAAACAGACAGGCGGAATTTACATACAAAACCAACAAAAAAAAAGAAACTGAATAAAAGGGTGAAACGGGACTATAATATAAGAGCATTCAACCGCAGGGGTAGAGGGGGGGGGGGGGGTATTTTGAAGAAAAAATCGTTAAAACCATTTTTCAAAAAACTGAAAAAACAACCTAAAAATTGAAAGAAAATGTGAAAACAAAATTTGTTGATTTGTCACTGAACAAGCCAGCTAGCACAAAAATTTCTAGAAATATCCATTAAATCTTCTATATCTTATCTTATCTTATTATATTAATCGAGCAATTCTTATATATATATATATCCAAATGGCTCTAACGATTTGGATGAAATTCACGGATTATGGGGTTTTTGTGTTGCCAATTCGATCTGTCACGGTCTCATCTTCGGCTAAGTTGTTTTTGATGGGTTTTTTGTTAATTAAAATAATTATTCACATGTGGTTGTCTCGATAAAAATATATAATTACATTTTTATTCAATTTCCTTTTAATAAATAATTGTTTTTTTAATTCTATATATCCCACTAATAGATCATTACAAATATTATTATATATTAAAATTAGAGAATTTAATTAATTAAACGTAAGTATTTTTCTATTTTCTATAAAATAATTTATTAGAATATCTCAATTTCATTCTCTTGAAAAATCCGACAATTCGAAGGATCGTGCCTGACCTGTGGCTGGGGTTCGGGGTGGGGGGGGGAGTCTAGGGGCGTGTATTATATATACTTACTTACATACTTAGTATTCCGGCTACCGAGCGATGCTCGGTAACTTTTGCTTCAGTTAAATGCTATATATTAATCCCCGAAACCCCCTTCGCCCCCACCACTTACCCCCCCTGCACCCCCGCAGCCCACATTGATACTTGAGAATGCGGTGAACATCACTATTATTGTCTCAGGGATACCATTTCTGTTGCTCTAAATTTCCTTAACTTTCTTATAATACGATTCCGTTACATTAGTAACAAAATGAAAACATTATGATTTAGGACAAGTACTTAATGATTCGTATATTATTTTATAAGATCAGGAACGAGGCTTAATGAATCCGGTGGAAGATGGAATCCTTTGAGAATGATGGTTATTTTTCAAGATGAAAAATCTTCATCATGGTTGTTAATTTATTTTATTTTGATCATGAAACGTTTCGGCTTCAACTCGACGCCATCTTCAGTCCATGTCAAATATTTAAGTACTTTTACATATTAGAAAACAATCGAATACGCTTTAGGTTATTCACCAACTTGACTTGACAACAATAATACAAAGTTGATATACTGTGTGAGTTAAGGCGAGACGCAGGATAGAACAGGCAAAAAGCTATGAAAATCACAAAGTTATGTGTCATAAGTTCAACTGAACTCAAAATAAAAAAATGAAACTATACAATTAAGTTTCTTCTCGTTATTATTATTACGATCATATTAATTAAGAACTCGTAATCTCATTAAAAAACATTTATTTAACAACAACATCAACATATAAATATAAATACAAACAATAAAACGATTAACAATACATCAAGTAAGCTTTGTACGCATCAATTCTCCCCTCCTTAGAACACGGACGCAGCTTCCCACAGGATCATTCTTCTTTCTTCCTAGGTTTAAAATAACTCGAATGATATTTAACTAACCTTCCCCTTTCTTGACCATTTTCAATAATTTTTGCTCCATCCATCGATTCTTCTAAATATAATTTTATTTGATGAAGTAACTCTTCCTTATTTTGATTTAATTTCATCTGACCAGCATCTAGTTTCTCCTCTTCCATTATATTCAACTCATCCTCCTTGACTTCCTTCAACCAGTACGGAATTAAATCATCTTCATTAGTTAATGCCCTTCTACTTTCCTCTATTTGTAATTCCATTGATGGCCTAATGATTTCCGAAAATTTATTCACACAACAAATAATATGACTAGCGATCTCACTTTCTATTCCTACTTTCTTAGGGAATCCTACTGCTTTTTGGACAAGGAACTCCCTTTTTCCTTGCCCCTCCACTCGTTTCCCTTCTTGAAGCAAGTGTCTTCCCCATGTCCTTCCCGCCTACAGAATCCACAAAAACGTCTATCCTGAATGCAACTTCTATCCTGAGTGGGACTTGTCTTCTCTTCTTTATCCATATCCTTTAAATCCCTTTCTATTTCTTCTACCGTCTGCATAAACCCTTCAATATCAGTGAATTTCATTCCCCTAATGGACGATCTAACACGTGGAGTAATCATCTCCACTAAAACTTGAAGGATTGAACCAGCATCTTCGTCCGGAAAAACTCTCTTATATAAAGCCGTCTTATTCTCAATAAATAACCTTATAGGTTCGTCTTTTCTCTGTTTCTCCTCATAAAACATAACCTTTAACTTTGAGACTACGATTAAACTATCGTATTCTCGGAGAAATTTCATTTTAAAATCTTTCCAATCCAACGCGGGAAATTGATTGACCACCCGCCACCATGTCTTGGCCTTATCTAACAACTGACCCGAAACCACCATGAGCCAAACATCTTCCGGTACTTTATATTTTAATAGAGTATTCTCGACCTTTTTTAAAAATAACTTCGGATCTTCCTCTGGGAGAGCTCTAAACACCGGAAGGAATTTTCCCACGTCTGCTAATTGAATATTCCTATTAATCTCGAAATCACTTCCCTTTTCCGAATTTTCCTTCCTTTTTATTATTTCTTCCAACTCTATCCTCTTGTTTTTTTCCTCTTCCAAATCATCTTTTAATTTTTTTATTATTTTTTCGAATTCATTTTTTAATTTATTCACCTCCTCTCCCAAATCCATTACTCTATGCTCACCTTTTTTTATATGATCCTTGATCTTCGATATCTCCCCCCTCGTTATTTCCATATTCGCAAAATCATTTTTCTTATTCCTCTTCGCTAGTGATCTACTAGGTTTTCTTATCATTTTCACATTGTTCGGGCGCCAATATTACGATCATATTAATTAAGAACTCGTAATCTCATTAAAAAACATTTATTTAACAACAACATCAACATATAAATATAAATACAAACAATAAAACGATTAACAATACATCAAGTAAGCTTTGTACGCATCATTATTTAAAATAATTATATGACTGTACGTTGGAAAAAGAACACAGTGCAAATGCAAATTATTCAAGAATTATAAATAAAATTGAAATTTGAGAAAAACTTTCATATAATATAATCAATTTTATATTTTCATAGCTTTTTGCCTGTTCTATCCTGCGTCTTGGCTTAACTCACACAGTATATAAACTTTGTATTATTGTTGTCAAGTCAAGTTGGTGAATAACCTAAAGCGAATTCGATTGTTTTCTAATATGTAAAAGTACTTAAATATTTGACATGGACTGAAGATGGCGTCGAGTTGAAGCCGAAACGTTTCATGATCAAAATAAAATAAATTAACAACCATGATGAAGATTTTTCATCTTGAAAAATAACCATCATTCTCAAAGGATTCCATCTTCCACCGGATTCATTAAGCCTCGTTCCTCATCTTATATAAAAATAATTTTTAAGAAAAAAATAAAAACCGACTTCAGAAAATTAAATGCAACAAATATAAAAATGCACTAGAAGGTATAAAATAATTATTATCTTATTTAGTTACAGCTAAACGACGAAATATTAACACGAAATTACTTTTTGAAGTCGGTGCCAAACAAACTATACCTATAAGCGAGCGTACCCGCCAAACGTACTAAGTAAGATCCGTCGAGTGCGATTCATAAAAGGTATATGTTTGGCACCAACTTCAAAAAGTAATTTCATGTTAATATTTCGTTGTTTAGTTGTAACTAAATAAGATAATAATTATTTTATACCTTTTAGTGTATTTTATTTGTTGCATTTAATTTTTCGAAGTCGGTTTTTATTTTTTCTTAAAAATTATTTTTATTTTTCTCTTTTTAGTGATGTTATTAATAGTGATCATATCATCAGAACTTGACCAAATTAATATGACACCATCCCTAAGACACCCCCTTTCGGATAAAAAAAGAACCATCGAAATCGATTCATAAACAAAGAGGTTAGGTCTAAACAAACCTAATAAAAAAGGTCTAATACCTATGAAAAAAAAACGAAAAAAAAATGGGACCAATCGGAAGCTAGACTGGACCCAATGCAAAATTTTTTTTCAAAATCGGTTGACAATTGGCGGAGATATGAGGTAACATAGGCACAAAAAAAAAAAAAAAAAATTCAATCGAATAGAGAACCTCCTCCTTTTTTGAAGTCGGTTAAAAAAGACGGCCTCTGAAATTATCTAAGCTTCGAGAGATGAATATGTTCCTATGTTTAGGAACCATGTGATGATAAATGCTTTCTGATGGAACCTTAGGTGTACCAAAACTGCAGCCGTGTATAAACCTACAGTATTTTGTTTTAGAAACCTTTCAGAGAAATTGATTGTACACCTTCAGGCCGCACTTTTTGATTGCTTAGCTTATTTCAACTATAGCTAACTTTCTAGCCGACTTCAAAAAAGGAGGGAGGTTCTCTATTCGACTGAATTTTTTTTTTTTTTTTTTGTGCCTATGTTACCTCATATCTCCGCCAATTCTCAACCGATTTTGAAAAATTTTTTTGCATTGGGTCCAGTCTAGCTTCCGATTGGTCCCATTTTTTTTTCGTATTTTTTTCATAGGTATTAGACCTTTTTTATTAGGTTTGTTTAGACCTAACCTCTTTGTTTATGAACCGATTTCGATGGTTCTTTTTTTATCCGAAAGGGGGTGTCTTAGGGATGGTGTCATATTAATTTGGTCAAGTTCTGATGATATAATCACTATTAATAACATCACTAAAAAGAGAAAAATAATTTTTTAAGAAAAAAATAAAAACCGACTTCAAAAAATTAAATGCAACAAATATAAAATACACTAAAAGGTATAAAATAATTATTATCTTATTTAGTTACAACTAAACGACGAAATATTAACATGAAATTACTTTTTGAAGTTGGTGCCAAACATATACCTTTTATGAATCGCACTCGACGGATCTTACTTAGTACGTTTGGCGGGTACGCTCGTTTATAGGTATAGTTTGTTTGGCACCGACTTCAAAAAGTAATTTCATGTTAATATTTCGTCGTTTAGTTGTAACTAAATAAGATAATAATTATTTTATACCTTTTAGTGTATTTTATTTGTTGCATTTAATTTTTGAAGTCGGTTTTATTTTTTTCTTAAAAATTATTTTTATATTTAGTTACTAAACTAAATATTGATTGACTATGACGAAAAATATATAGTCGAATTAATATTAAGTGTTATGTTAGAAGCGCCGTTGGTTCAAAAAGATTCATCTTAGGGATGTTTCGGTCTTTTCTAGGGCTCAAAAATCTCTAGAGCCGAGAAAGCGAATTTGCGTGATTTTTGAATTTTCTATATGTTTTCTTATATTTAACCCCATTATTTAAATTGTTTTATTATTATTTTGTTATTATTTAGTCCAGGAACGGCGTCATCGAAAGGGGGTTGTTACTTACATTAAATGCGGTAACATATTTAGAGTACAGTGGAATCCAAGTTTTCGACCCTTTTTTCAGTTTTTGGCCTATAACATAAAAACAATGTATCCAATCAAAAAGTGATCTATTATCAAAATTAAAGAGCATTAAATTTCGCTTTGAATGAGTACCTCAAAGTTAAAATTTGGTCCAGTAGTTTGATTTTTTATGGGGATCCAAAAAACAGCCCCCCATAATAAAGAATAATTAAGTTGAGCGATCTACTATTTTCTCAACTTAAATTATTCTTGGCGTACTACTAGATTTGACTACTTGACCTGCTTTTTCAGTTGAGATTGAAATATTCTTCTCAATTTTGAAAATTTTTCCTCGGCATATGATTGATAACTGTGCAGCTTACCCGTTTGTTTTAGTTATATTTTTGACCACGAGATTGCGTAGTGGCAAGAACCAATAGTTTCCAGCGGTTAAAATTGCATTTGGATTTTATTTTGGTCACGATGTGCTGTAATACAGGAAATTGTTGGTTTGGAAATATCAGATTCCAAAAAGTC
The DNA here is from genome assembly GCA_024734495.1 of Forficula auricularia. NCBI lineage: Eukaryota > Metazoa > Arthropoda > Insecta > Dermaptera > Forficulidae > Forficula > Forficula auricularia. Next base: position 85,244,712 of record JALMQS010000099.1, read on the forward strand.
AAAAATGCCATTTCGATTCTTTACTTTTTCTTTTTCTACAAGTGAAATTAAAACTGAATAAAAGTGTGTGTGTGTGTTTGTGAAAAGAACCCTCCAGCATCCCAGATCGAGTGCATTCAACCGTTGGCAACCAAGTGGGGGGCATTTCGGGAAAACAACAAAAAAAACAACAACAACAATTTTTTGCTTCTTGTTGGCGATCGAAATAGATGCAGATGATGAGGGGGAGGCTATGCATTATGGGAATTATTTTTAAACGAACGATGACGCCACCACCGAGAAGTCGACAGACAGTTGGCCTAGGCAGACGGACAGACAGACACTCAAGAGAGCGGGTTAAACAAACCAGATGCTCTTGCATCAATTACACCATAAATCCTCATCGATATTCTCTCGGGGACACTATTTTAATAGCACAAAGAAATGACATCGCCAAGTATAGGGTGGGGCAGACCACCTTGCTTATTTAAAAATTTAATTAAGGAAAAAGTAAGGCAGATATATATTTAAATCTTTGAACAGCATCAAGTACAACGTTTAAATTTTATGTTTACACAGTTTTAAAAATGATAATTTTATCAGGGGGGTAGCCACGGGGGGTTTTGGGAGTCAGAACCCCCCCAAGGACAGAACTTATGAACTGAATAACGACAACGACAAACGCGTTATTTTATGACAAACTAACCGTAATTAAATATATTTCATATGTTTAATTAAGAATTATGTTGTTTTTTAATTTCATGAAGTACCTTTTTAGTACAATTTAATTGTTCTCTAAAGGGCCCCGCTCGGGAAAGTTTTGGGGTAGTTTCGATTTCTTCGATCCTTTATGTTTTTGGGTGTACTGAATCCGAATCTGAGGTTTCCTAACAAAATTTCATGACGGAACATTGTCAAAAATGCCAAAAAATGTAAAAAAAAAAAATCACATTTTTTGGCGGTTTTTTGCTTATAATTCGAAAACTATCAACTTTTCGTAAATAACCTTCATATTCAAAATGAAAGTTAATAAAATATCTTACAAATTTCATAATTTAGGTTTTTTCTCCGACCTACTATTCTGGCTCAAGCGCTAGTTTGAAAATTGGCCTATTTTTTCTGTTTCCGCAAATCTCAAAATCTCGCACTTTTTTTCGATTTTTTCCCATTTTGACCATGAAAGAGCACGTTTTCGACAAAGACCACTCTATACATTTTTAAACTAGATTAAATTTTCTACAATTCAAACAATCATTCATCTTAATTGGATAATGTCAATGAGATTGAAGTGTAATTCTTGTAAAACTGTAATTCTTTCGCAGTTTTTCCTTTATAAAATGAAAACCACTCATCCTAGAAACTTGATTCCTATCTCATTCTCTAGGAAATTTTGTTGCCTTAAACGTTTACTTGGACAACTTTTTTGATGAAACTCTCGGATTTATAGATATCCAGGATTTTCCATGACAGAAAATGATCAATTTTTTTAAAAAATCGCAGTTTTTCCTATCTAGCATTTTTCATGACAGTATATGATCCGAATTTTCAAAAGTGTTAGTCGGAGAAAAAAACCTAAATGATGAAATTTGTAGGAAATTTTATGAACTTTCATTTTTAATAGGTGGGTTATTTACGAAAAGTTGATAGTTTTCGAGTTATAAGCAAAAACCCGACAAAAAATGAGCTTTTTTAACCTTATCCTCATTGTATTTATTTTTGAGTTTTGTATTGTCAAAACATTATATGGACAAAACGACATACCTAGACATAATGACATAGGTATGTCACCAGCAAACGACTCCTGGTCATGTTTCCATTGCTTTATTTAATTTAACTGGACTATTTGTTTTAATAAAAAAATATTCCCACTAAATATTTTGCTTTGTGGATTCACCCCCCCCCCCCCCCCCACCATGAACATTTTCTGGCTACGCCTCTGTTTACGATACACCTGGAATGGCGCAGAACATTGTCGGAAAATTAATTATTATTAAATTATTTATTTAATAATTAAATATTTAATCATTATTATTTGATAATTAAGTTGAATGATTGTTAAAAATAATTATTCGGATTTTTTTTTGAGATCTAATTGATTTAATATTTTTTTTATTTGATGTCGTATAAAAAATACTTCTTGTACTTCTTCTACTTTATTAGTTAATATCATGTTTCACCTAAAACCTACGCCACTTTCTCTAAGTAAAATTATAAACACTTATTTTCATTGTTGTGACTAGATTAAAAATTCAGTTTATTGACAAAGTTTTTATTATTATTGAAGTTCTTCTTCAATTTTGTACAACGTTTCGTCTCTCTCGAGACTTTCTCAAGAACTGCAAACAAGAACAAAAAATCAATTAGGTGAACTAAATATTCAGGTACAACTAAAATCACAAATATCACAAAAACAATATTTGTGATTTTGGTTGTACCTGAATATTTAGTTGATTTGTGAAGACTTTCACCTAATTGATTTTTGTTCTTGTTTGCAGTTCTTGAGAAAGTCTCGAGAGAGACGAAACGTTGTACAAAAATTGAAGAAGAACTTCAATAATAAAAAAAACTTTGTCCAATAAACTGAATTTTTAATCTACTAATTATAATGGACATTAATCAACATAATTGTTGTGACTTTTCGATTTAATAAATATTTATTTAATAATTAATTATTTAATCATTATTATTTGATAATTAAGTTTAACAATTGTTAAAAATAATTATTAAGATTTTTTTTTGAGATCTAATTGATTTAATATTTATTTTTATTTGATGTCGTATAAAAAAATAGTTCTTATGAAAGTTGTTCAGTTTTTTTTGTAGATTCAGAATATGTACAGAAATATATAGCTTTCTATTTAATAAACAGTACTTGACCCTAAAACACCCTTGAAAGATCGATAGCGTAGTTTAGTTTCCCCCTTGATATAAATAAACTTTTATTTGAAACTTTTTTTCATATAACGCACTGTTTTTGAAACTCACTCGGTATATTTCTATAATACAGTGACTAGACTTTCGATTAGAGATGCCTATAGAGCCCAGAGAAGAAAAAGAAGGAGCACGTGGGGGAGATATCTATTGGATGATTCATTCCGAAATCCTTGGCTGAGGAACGTGTTCCGTGCATCGCTCACTCACTCACACTATCCCTTTCATTTGAATGGAATTTCGAATACCATTTCAATAATCTAATCTTGGAAATCCATTATTATTTATCATTCTCTAAACGAAAATACTTTTTTTTCACTTGTACTTATAGAATAATTATTTTCATTTAAATCTATTTATCTATCTACTCTTATTAAACGAGCAAAAATTATATATATGCCGGGTGAGTTTTTTATCTTGAGACAGTCTTATAACTCAAAAACTCCCTTAATAAAATCCAAGCCAATAATTCATATAAATTAATCTCTTTCGACGTCAAAAACCTTTTCCCATCTATCCCCATCACAGATCTAAAAAATATTATTGTTAACTTTTTAAACTCAAACATACCAGACTCCAAAAAGAGATCCGATATCTTGAAATTAATTGACCTTTGTTTAGACCAAAATTACTTTTTATTTAACAACACCATTTACAGGCAAAATGATGGACTCCCTATGGGTAGTCCTCTCAGTCCCCTACTAGCTGAAATATATATGTCCCACTTTGAAGATACTATTTTAAATCGCGAAAATAAGTTTTTTGAACGTATCAAGTTTTGGAAACGATATGTAGACGATATTTTAGTAGTTTGGTCCGGATCTGTGAGACAATTAAATGCATTCAATGAAAAACTAAATTCAATCAACCCCAAAATTCAATTTACAACAGAAATAGGCAATAAGTCAATTCCTTTCTTAGATCTTCGGATTTCTATAATCAACAACCACTTAGAATATCAAATCTACCGAAAACCTACTTTCACAGACACTATAATTCCCTATGATTCTAACCACCCCCTCAACACTAAATTATCTGTTTTCTACTCAATGTTCAATAGATTAGAAAACATTCCTTTAACCTCCGAACACTATAACCATGAATTAGCTATCATCCACAAAATAAGCGATAATAACAATTACCCCCGACACTTGATCGACAATATTCAGAAAAAGGTAATTTATAAAATAACAGCCCCCTTTTATATTCCATCATCCCAACAAAAGAAAAAATCTTTAAAAACTTTATTTCCATTCTCCACTCAGCTACCCTATAGCTAATATGTTTCGCAAACTTAATATCACCCCCGCATTCTATAACAGGAATAACCTTTCATCCATATTGGTTAACAATAAAATCGATATAATTAAACCAATAACAATGAGTGGTGTATATAAATTGCAATGTAATGACTGTCAATCGTTTTATATCGGGCAAACAGGTAGATCTTTCAATCAACGTCACGTTGAACATATGAGATCTCTTCGCAATCTACAGGTGAATAGTTTGAATCCAAATGCCCCCCCCCTCTAAATTATAACTCGGCTTTTGCAGATCATTTGTTTGACCACAACCATTCACCTTCATCGACCAACCCCCTCCCCTTACATTTCATTTCAAAAAGCAGAAAATTAGATTTGTTTGAGTCAACTGAAATTAAAAAGGCCATACACCTTAATCAAAACATCTTGAACAATCAAACAGACATCAAAACTTCACCAATAATTGACATCTTAATCAATGATATTTAATTTGAATTGGAGTGCGATGAGAGTGTATGGTGGGTTTATTTTTATTTTTTATTTTTTTTAAATAGAAAATAAGAAATGGAAATTTTCACTATGCACCCTCATCACATTCCATAGTTTATTGCCCTCCTTTATAACACATACATAATTTTCGGCAACTTCCAAGTATAAATATCTTTTCTTTATTCCAGCCCTTTGTCCCCTACATCTGTTCTTTCGTCTCTAAGGCTATCCCATCCTTCTGATAATTCTTTCATATTTACACTAAGTCATAAATAACTGTCCATCATATTAAAATTAAAATAAATTCTGTTCATTATTTTATGTTATCTTCAGTCAATGTTCTCCTGACGATGAGTTAAGAGCTCGAAATATATAGAGTAAACTAAAAATCTTTGTATTTTAATTTTTCTCCTTGTGAAACACCACCAACTCCAACCTAATTTAATTTTAGAATCATGAGACGAAATGTTATCTACCATATTTTATACAAAATTGTTAAATATTAACACATAATATTTACATAGAAAATAGTATAATAGTATTATCATAATAATAAAAATGGAGCATTTTTTGTTGAATACAGAATTAAAATGGTCTTAATTTATGGTGAATGTGGTAGAAGTTTTATGGGGCTGTCATTGAAATGGATGCCGAGCGTTTTCCTGACAAGGATTCACCCTCACAAACTTCATTTTATTGTGTTGTAAAAAACATGAAATGTAAATGCTACTAAAAAACTGGAACAGGCCAAAATAAGGAAATTGGAACTGGAATTCATCCAGAAGACACTCTGGAATGTCACAGACCAGTGTCGAAAAATGATTAATTATTATTAAATTATTTATTTAATAATTAATTTATTTGATCATTATTATTTGATAATTAAGTTTAATAATTGTTAAAAATAATTATTAAAATTATTTTTTGAGATCTAATTGATTTAATATTTTTTTTATTTGATCTCGTATAAAAAAATAGTTCTTATAAAAGTTGTTTAGTTTTTTTTCTAGATTAAGAATATGTACAGAAACATATAGGTTTCTATTTGAAAAACAGAACTTGACCTAAAAATACCCTTGAAAGCTTGTTCTAAGTCGACACACAATAGCGTAGTTTAGTTTCCCCTGATATAAATAAACTTTTATTTGAATCTTTTTTCCATATAATGCACTGTTTTTCAATTATGAGACTGTCTCAAGATAACAAACTCACCCGGTATATGTAGAATAGGTTTCTCGAAAACAGCTCTAACGATTTGGATGAAATTCACGAGTTATGGGGTTTTTTGGGTTGACATTTCGATCTGTCACGGTCTCATCCTCGGCTAAATTATTTTTGATGGGTTTTTTGTTAATTGAAATAATTATTCACAGGTGGTTGTCTCGATAAAAATATATAATTAAATTTTTGATCAATTTCCTTTTAATAAATAATTTGTTTTTCAATTTTAAATTCACTATAATAGTCCACTAAATTCCACTAATAATATCCATTACAAATATTATTATATATTGAATTTGCCAATTTAATTAATTAAGGCATTTTTCTATCATGAAAGACGACTCTATACATTTTTAAACTAGATTAAATTTGATACAATGTAAATAAAGTTTCATCTTAAATGAATTATGGTAACCCGTGGCGCAATGAGGTTGAAGTTTTGAAAAACTGCAATTTATTTGCAAAAATCTCAGTTTTTCCTTCATAAAATGAAAACCAATCATCCTAGAAACTTGATTCCTATCTCATTCTCTAGAAGATTTTTTTGGCTTGAACGTTTACTTGTAGCACTTTTTTGATAAAACTATTAGATTTATAGATATCCAGCATTTTCCATGACTCTTTTGATGATTCGGATCATATCCTGTACGAAAAATGTAAGATGGCTATAAATCCAAGAGTTTTAACAAAAAAGTGGTCCAAGTAAACGTTCAAGCCAACAAAATTTCCTAGACAATGAGATAGAAATCAAGTATCTAGGATGAGAGGTTTTCATTTTATGAAAGAAAAACTGCGATTTTTTGGAAAAAATTGCAGTTTTTCAAAACTTCAACCTCATTGCGGCATGAGTTACCATTATCCATTTAAGATAAACCTTTGTTTAAATTGTTGCAAATTTAATCTAGTTTAAAAATTTATAGAGTGGTCTTTTATGAAAACGTCCTCCTTTATGGTCACAATGGGAAAATATCGAAAAAAGTGCAAGTTTTTGGAATTTGAGGAAATACGCCAATTTTCAACTAGCGCTTGAGCCTGACTGGTTGGTCGTAGAAAAAACCTAAATTATGAAATTTATAAGAAATTCTATGAACTTTTATATTGAAAAGGAAGATTATTTACGAAAAGTTGATAGTTTTCGAGTTATAAGCAAAAAACCGCCAAAAATGAGATTTTGTACTTTTTTTTTTTTTTGCATTTTTGACAATGTTCCGTCACGAAAACCTCAGATTCGGATTCAGCACACCGAAAAACATAAAGGGTCTAAGAAATCGAAACTACCCCAAAACTTTAGTAAACAATTTAATTGTACTAAAAATGTACGTCATGAAATTAAAAAAGAACATAATTCTTGATTAAATATATGAAATATATTTAATTATGGTTAGTTTGCCATAAGAAACGGTTTTTCGTTGCCGTTACTTATCCTATGAGCCCTGCCCTTGGGGGAGGGGGTACTGACCCCCAAAACCTGGCCGTGGCTACCCCTCTGATAAAATTATCATTTTTAAATCTGTGTAAACATAAAATTTAAACGTCGTACTTGATGCTGTCCAAAGATTTAAATATATATCTGCGTTACTTTTTTCTTAATTAAATATCTAAATAAGCAAGGGGCCTGCCCCACCCTATACTTGGCGATGTCCTTTTTTTGTCCCTAAACCCCTCCCCCATCCCCGTGGCTACGTCTCTGCAGCATAGGTATAATGCGAAAAACTTATCATTTATACAAAAACACTTGTCGTAAAAAAAAACTAGTAACGTACTTGTCGTCGGCCATGACACGGGGGCGAATGAGAAGGGCGCGTTTATCTATTTGGGTCACCTTATACGGTTGTCAATTGTGCCCTAGAGTCCACCAAATTCGAATTATACCACCTATGTCATTTTATACCAATTTCCCCTACACCTATTCATCCCTTGTTGGTGACCCTAATTGACATAAGTGACCCCCCTTTTTTTAAATTCTTCTTTGAATTAATATTTGATTTTGTTTATTTGTTTGTTTTGTATCAGGAGTGACGATGCGGGAGAAGAAGGGCGGCGCCCTCAGCAGAGTGCAGAAGCTGAAGAAGCGGCTCAGTCACAGTTTCGGAAGATTATGTAAGTCTATCTATATCTATCTATCTATCCATTAGTATTCGAAACAACACCCCCACCCATCCACAGCCGGATACAACCCTAAGATATTAGAGAGAACAAACACACAAACAAACGACCTGTCCTTTGCCTGGCCCTTTCTTTAATGCATACGAGTATATTATTCAACTCTAGTACAAACAAAGGAACAGATTTCCACTAGAAACAAGCTTATTTTTATTATAATGGAGTACCCCCCCTCCACAATTCCCCCCTATTTTTCATATAAAAGTAACAAAACAAAAAATTCTTTTTAGACACTCTGTTTTTAATTAAGAGCCTTAATATATCTACTCTTATTAAACGAACAAAAATTGTTTATATATATATTTGTATCTTAGTTCTATTTTAAAAACGGCTCTACTGATTTTGATGAAACAAATTCTTTTAACAATTTTTAAGACGAGAAAGCGATCTGGCTAGGTCTGGACCTCGACAAATTTCATCTTAATTGATCGTTTCTTAATTAAATTAATTATTTTTAGTTGAAAAGCTCAATAAAAAAGTTTGTTTACATTTTTTTCAATTATCTTTTATTTATTAATTTTAAACTCCACTACTACTATATAACAAATATTATTATATATTAAAATTGGGAAATTTTAATATATATATTTATATATTTTTTATTTATTTAATTGGCTTCGGGAAGATGCCCATTTAGCCAGCAGATCATAATCATTATTTATTATAATATATTGAAAATTTTATACTGTTCTATCTTCTCGGTTTTTAAAGTTTTATCATTCAATTTCGGACCATACGTTAATTGATGAAATATCTCGGAAATTATTTTTTTCATTTTTTTCAAAATTTGACCCTTGAACCCAAATGAAAAATTTTTTATTTCGGGACCTTAAACCCAAAAAGTCTTCGTATCTTCCTGAAATTCTCCACCCATTAGAAAGTACATCATTTTGGTCCATTGAGATTAAGAGATGATTAAATTTTGGTGCATATCGACCCAAAATTAAGGGGGTCGAGGGGGGGGATTAAAAATTAAAAATCTAGGTCGTTTGAGCAAACTCAACCAAATTTTGTATCCATAATCAGTTGACCCCCAGAAGTCTAAAAATGCAAAAACTAACCGCCCGAAATGTGGGGGGGGGGGGGGTCAAAAAATGAAAATCTTGGCCATTTACCAAACTCAACCAAATTTTGTATACATAATCAGTGGGTACCAGGAGTCTAAAAATCCAAAAACTAACCCCCCCCCCCCTACATGATTATAAATAATTTTATTAAATATTAAATATAAGTGAGGGGCCAGGTAGTATGGTAAAGTCAAGTGGATGGCCACATCAGAACACGTCAGCTTATTTTTTTATTTAATTCTTAATCTAAATAAAAATCGATCTTTTTACCTGAATTTTAAATTAAAAATAATATTAATATATACCTTTAAACTGAAGCAAAAGTTACTGAGCATTGCTCGGTGGCTCCAGGTACTATTAAAATTAATGTTGTTTGAATTCAACTTAATGGGGTTCATGACTGTTTATCATTTTTATAAGAAAATTCTCAAATTTTTATTATCGAATCATTGATGTATTAAATATTTATTCCCGAAATTTGAAGTTGATCGTCTGTCCCATTACTCAGAAATAAATTATTGAAAATTGTCCTTCTAACATGGAAGTAAATAGACCGAGCTTTTAAAAGGGCTATAACTTCTATACAAATTATACCATTTTCAACAAATTTATACAGATCAATAATGAATCGAATGATACATTTTTCAATAGATTTGACACTCTAGTTAATTAAATATTCATAAATGTAAAAAATAAAGTTATTTGCAGCCAACAGAATATAACAAAAACACTAGTGTAGAATTCCAACTTTATTTCTTGAAATCCTTTTTGTGTTAAATAAATATTTTTATAATGAGAAAAAATTATCTTTATTAATATTATCAAAACAAATATTTGTATTAGAAATTATCTTGATTATTAACAATTTTTTTTAATAATTTAATTGGCAGAAGTTGTCACTCTGCAGAAATACAAAAGATTTTTCGTAGATCAACCAGATAGATAAACTGTCCCGAACCTACTTAATTCAAGACAATGATGAATTGAACGTGTTGTTCCTGGATTTTACAAGTCTTTACAATCCATGTGTTGAAAATTTCTAGTTTATTCGAAATTTTGAAAATCCAATTTTTTTTTTAATATTTTGAAAATGTCCAGTTTTCCTGAATTTCAAATACCTATTTTTCCGGAATATTGAAAGAAAATGTCCATTTTCTACAAAATTTTTTAAAATAGTCCAATTTTCCTGAATTTCGAATACCTAGCTTATTTTTCCTGATTATTTATAATTTCCACTTTTTGAGGAATCCTTAAATTTGAAAATGTCCAATTTTCCCGAATTTCAAATACCTATTTTTAAGGGAATGAAGGAAAATGTCCATTTTCTACAAATTTTTTTAAAATAGTCCAATTTTCCTGAATTTCGAATACCTAGCTTATTTTTCCTGATTATTTATAATTTCCACTTTTTAAGGAATCCTTAAATTTGAAAATGTCCAATTTTCCCGAATTTCAAATACCTATTTTTAAGGGAATGAAGGAAAATGTCCATTTTCTACAAATTTTTTAAAATAGTCCAATTTTCCTGAATTTCGAATACCTAGCTTATTTTTCCTGATTATTTATAATTTCCACTTTTTGAGGAATCCTTAAATTTGAAAATGTCCAATTTTCCCGAATTTCAAATACCTATTTTTAAGGGAATGAAAGAAAATGTCCATTTTCTACAAATTTTTTTAAAATAGTCCAATTTTCCTGAATTTCGAATACCTAGCTTATTTTTCCTGATTATTTATAATTTCCACTTTTTAAGGAATTCTAAAATTTGAAAATGTCTAATTTTCCTGAATTTCAAATACCTATTTTTAAGGGAATGAAAGAAAATGTCCATTTTCTACAAAATTTTTTAAAATAGTCCAATTTTCCTGAATTTCGAATACCTAGCTTATTTTTCCTGATTATTTATAATTTCCACTTTTTGAGGAATCCTTAAATTTGAAAATGTCCAATTTTCCCGAATTTCAAATACCTATTTTTAAGGGAATGAAAGAAAATGTCCATTTTCTACAAATTTTTTTAAAATAGTCCAATTTTCCTGAATTTCGAATACCTAGCTATTTTTCCTGATTATTTATAATTTCCACTTTTTAAGGAATTCTAAAATTTGAAAATGTCCAATTTTCCTGAATTTCAAATACCTATTTTTCAGGGATATTGAAAGAAAATGTCCATTTTCTACAAATTTTTTAAAATAGTCCAATTTTCCTGAATTTCGAATACCTAGCTATTTTTCCTGATTATTTATAATTTCCACTTTTTAAGGAATTCTTAAATTTGAAAATGTCCAATTTTCCTGAATTTCAAATACCTATTTTTCCGGGATATTGAAAGAAAATGTCCATTTTCTACATAATTTTTTAAAATAGTCCAGTTTTCCTGAATTTCGAATACCAAGCATATTTTTCCTGAATATTAAAAATTTTCGAATAAATTAAGATTTTTAAAATTTCCAGTTTTTAAGGAATTCTAAAATTTTGAAAATTTTAAATTTTTATACAAATTTTGTTAAGCTTCAGTTTTTACAAAATTTTAAAAATATCCATGATTTCTTCAATAATAATAATCTTCTACTAAAACCTTTTATTTTATATAAACGAATGTTTTTTTTATCATAAAACGAGTTTGATTTTTTGCAAATAGTGATATCTTAATAATTAAGATATTTAAAAAAATATTAAAAAAATTTTGTTTACATTATTTTACATTATAAGATTAAAAGAAATATTAATATATATTAAAATTAGAATACCCTGTACCTTAAATTAAATATTATAACTCAAATTTTTATCTATTTAAATCAACCAAATAAATATTTCTATAATTCATTTGATTCAATATAGTAGATTCTATATCAAATGAATATACTCATCTTCTAGTCAGAAATACATTAAAAAATATTCAAGTTTATATAATTTCTTGTCGTAATTATGTATTATTCCATTTAAAAACCCAACTATTAAATTTAACTATTCCACTATTTTACTCAAATAACAATATTTTCATAATTGACTTATTGGTGTTTGGTTCAAATAGCGGCATCTTAACTATTAATATATCTATAGTTGCTCCAAAAATATGACAATACTTAAAATACGTATATCATCTATTGATATCAAATATAATTTCTTAACTATAAATATATCGTTTTTTCAGTGTATGTGTGTAATGTGAGAATGAAAAGAGGTTTAACTTGTTTATATATCATACATATTTAGTATAATTATTTAAATTGCTTGAAAGGTTATTCCTACTAGTTTGGAGCTGGAAACTAAAAAGCAAAAGCGTCATCCAATAAAAGGCATAAAAAATCAACTTTCCGCATCAGTTCAAATCCACACACTCTCTCTGGAGCTTCTTAAAATATATTTTTCATTTTCATTTGAACTGATTGGGTCTCAAGGACCATGGTCGATTGGCCAGCCGGCCGGCCTGACGGCTCATGACCTTTGAAGGCGGAGTCTAACACACACACACACACATTCCATAGACTTGAAAATTATCCAATTTACAAAATTCAATAAGGATTAGTAATTATTATTATTATTTCAAGTTCAGTTTGGTAATGACCTCACTCATTACGGCGTCGTTTTTTTTTTTTTTTTCAATTGTTAAAATGAACCTAGTACTTACTCAATGTTTTTGTTGTTCATATCTGGCCTACTGATGAGCATTATTCGGTAATTTTTTGCTTTTGTTTAAAATTTAAAAAATATAAAATTCTAGGTAGGTTTCATTAAAATAAAAAAAAATAGTGAAACCTACCTAGAATTATATATTTTAAAATTTTTTATTACTTTATATCGAGGGGTGATCTGCGATTGGAAGTAGGTGTACATCTCTTTGGAAGTATTTTGGAAGTACTTGGAAATATTTGGAATTACTTGGGAATATTTGGAATTACTTGGGAATATTTGGAATTACTTGGGAATATTTGGAATTACTTGGGAATATTTGGAAGTACTTGGAAATATTTGGAAGTACTTGGAAATATTTGGAAGTACTTGGAAATATTTGGAAGTACTTGGGAATATTTGGAATTACTTGGGAATATTTGGAATTACTTGGGAATATTTGGAAGTACTTGGAAATATTTGGAAGTACTTGGAAATATTTGGAAGTACTTGGGAATATTTGGAATTACTTGGGAATATTTGGAATTACTTGGGAATATTTGGAAGTACTTGGAAATATTTGGAAGTACTTGGAAATATTTGGAAGTACTTGGGAATATTTGGAAGTACTTGGGAATATTTGGAAGTACTTGGAAATATTTGGAAGTACTTGGAAATATTTGGAAGTACTTGGAAATATTTGGAAGTACTTGGGAATATTTGGAATTACTTGGAAATATTTGGAAGTACTTGGAAATATTTGGAAGTGCTTGGGAATATTTGGAATTACTTGTGAATATTTGGAATTACTTGGGAATATTTGGAAGTACTTGGAAATATTTGGAAGTACTTGGAAATATTTGGAAGTACTTGGGAATATTTGGAAGTACTTGGGAATATTTGGAAGTACTTGGGAATATTTGGAATTACTTGGAAATATTTGGAAGTACTTGGAAATATTTGGAAGTACTTGGGAATATCTGGAAGTACAAGTGGAAGTAGGTGTACAGCATATTAGGTCGCGGTTCACCCCTCGCTTTATATATACTTAGGTTCATTCGTTGACCCTTTTAAGCCCCGAAGAAGGAGAGACGATCGTCCCAAACGTCGGTTTTTTTAACATAATATAAATAATGACGTAATAAATTATTTTATTCGTAAAATGGGATTTTCATTATCCTTGGGCTGCCTTTGCATCAATTCAACATTGAGTTCTAACACTGCATCTTCAATAGAAAATACCTTTAATTAATTAAACTTCCTAATTTTAATATAGGTATATAATAATCTTATTATATTAAACGAGCAATTCTTGTATATATATATATATATATAATCTGTTTCTCGAAAACGGCTCTAACGATTCGGATGAAATTCACGGTTTAGGGGTTTTTTGGGTTTGACAATTCGATCTGTCACGGTCTCATCTTCGGCTAAGTTGTTTTTGATGGGTTTTTTGTTAATTGAAATAATTATTCACAGGTAGTTGTCTCGATAAAAATATATATTTACATTTTTATTCTATTTCCTTTTAATAAAATTAATTGGTTTTTTAATTTTAAATTCCACTAATAGTTCATTACAATTATTATTATATATTAAAATTAGGGAATTTAATTAATAAAAGGTATTTTTCTATTTTCTATAAAATAATTTATTAGAATATCAATTTCATTCTCTTGAAAAATCCGACAATTCGAAGGATCGTGTGCCTCCTTCTTCAGGATTTAAAAATAGGGTCAACCAAAGAACCTCTCGATGTATATTAATATAATTTTTCATTGAAATTTCATTCAAAACTTTGTGGCCAGTGATAATACGTCTTGATGATGGCCATAGCGGGTCAAAACGTTGCTAAAAATATAAATTAAATTTTATTTTATTTTGGCTGCGATTAAAATACGACTTTTTTAACCTGAATTTAAAATTAAAAATAATATTAATATATCGATGTTAACTAAATCAAAAAATTACCGAGCAGTTAGCCGGTGTTCCAGGTACTATTTGTAATGAACTATTAGTTGATTTTATGGTTAAAAAAAATAAAGAGTGTCCCTTCTATGTTTACTAGGTGTACGGAAAGTCATTACGGGTTTTTTCAAAAAAAACTACGTAATTTTTAAGAAAATGGAAAATTTATTTATTCAAATTATTGGCCATTTGATTCTATACATTTTGCCCATCTTTCTGGCAATTTATGGATGCCATCCCAAAAAAACTGTTTGTCCTTTGAGCAAACCATTCATCGAGCCATTTTCTAACTTCTTCGAAATTGGCGAAGGTCTGGAGAGTACGGCGGGTGCGATAATATGTCCCACCCAAGTGCTTTCAACGCTTCCTTGACCGGTTTTGCTTTATGAGACGGCGCGTTATCGTGTTGTAAAATCACTTTACCGTGTCTTCGGGCCCATTCTGGACGTTTTTCGATCAATGCGTGGTTCAAATTGATCATTTGTTGTCGGTGTATTGTTTTTTCAATTGTTTTTGAGTTTGGGTTGGGTCTTCATCCAATAACTCCTGTAGTTTCGCATCTTCAAACTTTTTTGGTCTACCAGAACGTTCTTTATCTTGCACATCGAAATCACCACTTTTGAATTTTCGAAACCACACCTCACATGTTTTGTAAGGTTAAAGCATGCTCACCGTAAGTTTCTACCAGCAAACGATGACTTTCAGCGCTTTTTTTTGATTAAATAAGAAAAGTAATGCGTGCCGCAAATGCACGTTTTCAGGCATGAAACTTGACATTTTCAAAGAGGTATAAATCTATGAAGGTGTTACTTTCGCAAAATATAACATGTATAGCTTTGAAGCTTGATGTCAGTAGAATAAAATGCATATGTGTCAAATCATAGCATTGCATACTTAAGCCTAGCGACATCTGATAGAAAAACCGGTAATGACTTTCCGGTACACCTGGTATGTTCTAGTTATGTGCGCATATTAAGTCAGTTATCTCCATACGTTTTGGGTTATTGACACAAGCCTAGATATTATATTATATAGATACCTATATCCTAAGTATACAGTAGTATTATCTATAATATAATTTAGATAAGCGAAAGATGAGAGAGCCAGGGTCCTAGGGACTTTTCCTTGGTGATATTTGGCAACACTGCACGCCAGTGAAATATATACGATACGGAAGCGACAAGGAACGCTTGCTTTGCTTTTATATTAATTAATGTGTGTGTGTGTGTGTGTGATCAATATCTGGGTTATTAATTAAGCACGTAGATCGGGAACAAAACGCAAAGGGGGCGGGATAAACGGATAACAAAGACAAACGGACAAGCCTTTTGTTTTAATTAACCAATTCATGTTATATTAAAGAATAGAAATATATATCTACTCTACTTTTAGTAAAAGAGCAAAAATTGTTTATATATATTTGTATATTTGTATGGTTTTTTTATTTTGAAAACAGCTCTAACGATTTTGATGAAACCAACTCTATTAACAAGTTTTGAGGATGAGTAAGCGATCTGGCTAGGTCTGGACCTCATCAAAATTCATCTTAATTGACTTTTTCTTAATTAAAGTAATTATTGATAGATAAAAATCTCAATAAAATAGTTTGTTTACATTTTTTTTCAATTATCTTTTATTTACATATTAATTGGTTTTTTTAATTTTAAAACCCAGTAATAGGTTATAACAAATATTATTAGATTATGTTAAAAAATTAAACAATTTATTTGAATTGGAGAAGATTACCAATCGACTTGATTGGGGAATAATGGAATTGAAATAATTATCCGAAAAGAGGTTTTTTATCTAATTAGATTTTTCCTCTTATTAAAAACAAGGACTAAAGATGAATAAGGACACTCGATGGTGGAGAAGTAATCTCCGGAATCGAAGCAAAAATACAATCTATACATTAATCAATGTAAAATAATTGGTTTAATAAAATTTATAAAAAAAAAACAAAAAAAAACAATTTATTTGATTATAAATTCTAGTTTTAAATCCCTCAAAGAGTTAATAACAAATATTATATATATATTATTTTTTAATTTACTAATTTAATTGATTATTATAAAACTCGATAAATTGTTATTTAATTAAAAAAAATAATACCACTAGAAAACTAGAAATGGAAAAACTCAGGCGTGGGGTCCAGGGAGCGTATCGGGTGTGTGGTGCGTGGGGGTAGTAAGAGGGGTGGTTGTTTAAGAGGCGTGGGGGGGGCGAATTTGCGGGATTGGTACGTGGCAGGGGTCCAAGGGGGGTATCGGGGCTGGGGTACAGTGACGGGGTGGTTTTTACCAAATTGAAATTAAAAATAATATTAATATATTATAACTTTTAACTGAAGCAAAAAGTTGCTGAGCATCGCTGGACGTATAATCAAGTCTAAAGATCATTTTAAACACTTATTTTCATTGTTGTGACTTTTCGATTTAATAAATATTTATTTAATAATTAAGTTGAATAATTGTTAAAAATCTATAATTTCTTAGATTAATTTTATAACCACCTTAAAAAGGCTTAACTCAAAATGAAAAAACCTCCACAAATTCCTTCATTCTCTTTTTATTAATGACAATCAAGAAAAAAATTCATATCTCAAGTATTTTGAAAAATATAAGAAACTGAATTCTCGGTACGCGAGCCCGACTCGCACTTGGCCGGCTTATTTAGGATTCTATATTATATATGGTACCTAAAAGTAATACACTATGAATATTAGTAATATACGTCAAAAATAATAATTACATTTTAGGAATTTTTTTAATTATTATTGAAACATTATTATTTGCTAATAATAATTATAAATGAATTCAAATTAATTAAATTTCTAATTATTATTTAATTGTTATAAAAATAAATAGGATTAATTTTATTGACATTGTTAATATTATTTGTTTATTAAATTTAAAAATCTTACCATTTACTTCGTTTATCGAGCAGAAAGTTTTTGCATAATTTATTCGAAATTTTTAAAAACAACTAAAATTAATTTGAAAAATTCGTTTCTATCTTCATTTCTTTTATAGAATTTTTAATTCGTATCTATTGTTGTTCTGCCTACGTCATATGCTCCCTTTTAAAAAGAAGCCGCTTCTTTTCTGTCTTGAGCCCTAAAATGTCAATTCGTTAGACGTTCCGAGTGTAATCCACGTGATTTGTATTTTAATTGTCGATTATAATTAATATTTAAGCGTTGTGCGTTGGTTGATTGGATTAGGAAAAACCCATTCAATGGGACATTAGGAGAATGAGCTCCCTTTGGTGGGGGGGGGACTATAAGAGCGTACCAAATGTCGCTCTCGCTAGAGAGACGGGGAATCCCAGGTGGCCGATTTATTGCATTCCTTAACAATGACACACCAAGGGAGAAAGAAAGGGCATTTACTATTAAAAGACCCGAAGGGCGAATCAACCACTAGACAAGAGATTAACTTAATACATAAAATTCAAAAATTGGTAACTTTTTCAAGTCTTGGTACGCTTTTTAGGCCAAATTTAATTATAAATTGAATTCGAACTGTTGTTTGTATCTAGGAAGCTGAAATTTGGCTCAGAAATAGATATAAATAAACTCTATTTTATTATCCAATTAACTAATCTACTCTTATTAAAAACGAACAAAAATTGTTTATTTAAATTTTATTTTGAAACCGGCTCTACCGATTTTGATAACATTCACGGTTTAGGGGTTTTTTGGGCTTGACAATTCAATCTGTCACAGTCTCATCTTCGGCTAAATTATTTTTGATGGGTTTTTTTGTTAATTGAAATAATTATTCACAGGTGGTTGTCTTGATAAAAATGTATAATTAAATTTTTATTCAATTTCCTTTTAAAAAATAATTGATTTTTCAATTTTAAATCCCAAAAAGATTTTATACCTAATAAAATTATATATTAAAATTTAATTGATTATAAAGCGGATTTTAAATTCCACAAACAGTTCAAAAGAAATATTTTTATATAATAGAATTTGCCAATTTAATTAATTATAAAACTCGATAATTGTTATTTAATTAAAAAAAATAATTATACGAAATTTATTGATATCCCTATAATATACACATAATCTGTGGCCCACTAGAAGGCTAGAAATGCAAAAACTGGGTGCGGGAGTGGGGGTAGATGTGTGGGGTGCAATGGTGGGGCGGGGTGGGGGTGGATGTGGAGGGTGCATGAGGTGGGGTCCAGGGGGCGTGTTTTATATATATTTGTTTTTTTATCAGAATTTTAAATTAAAACTAATATTAATATAAAGCTTTTAACTGAAAAAAAAGTTACCGATCATCGCTCGGTGGCTCCAGGTATTTTTAAATTAAATTTAATTATTTAATGGATTTTTGTTTATATACATTGTTGTCTAATTATTGACAAACAATTAATTAATTAATTTAATTTATTTAATCGATTCCTGTTTCTTTATTCTCCTTTAATTATCTATAGAAAGCGAAGTTTCAGCTAAATTGTAGCTAAAACTTGGCACACACTTGATTATAATCAACCTGTCTGTCAAATTTCGACTTATTAGCTTCGATAGCTTTGTTATGCCCGTCGATAATTTTGTCGACGACAGGAAAAGCTGTTGTAAATCTTGTTTGAATTCTTAAAGGAATTCTCTTTTTAAATTAAGGTCATTGCAACCAGATTGAGGTCCGCTCCGTGTGCACCCGGACCCCAATAGCTATTAACACTTTCATCCCCCTCGAAAGGGTCTCTACTCTCAGCATAAATGTCAAATGCTTTTTGACCCAGGAAGAGAATTATAAATCTACTTGCTCTTATATGTTTCAAAAAGAGCTTCTTGTGGAAACTCCCAGAAATGACAGGCGCAGGTTTTGACGCAGTTGACAGAGTTAGTCAGTTCTAGTTTGCAGTCAGAGATGGTCAGTCGAAGCTGGAATCTACTTGGAGGCAGTTGCTAACTTGGAGAAGAGATGAATTCAAGTCATCCGGCCATCAGCTGGAGACAAGTGTATTGTATAATTAACTAATAAAAATAATGCTCTTTCTTTGAACAATCTCTCCTACTTCAATTAAATTTTCAAACTAGCACCAGGGCTTAAACAGGCCGAATCGCTTGGGCCCGTTACCAAGACCATTTCACGGGGATCTATCTTCGAGATAAACAACAAATGTCCGCCTCTGTGGTGTAATGGACAAAGTAACTGAGTGGCAACCCGGAGGTCTCGGGTTCGATTCCCGGCTATACCCAGACATTTTTTCTGTAAGCATAGGGTCTGGTAGCAAAAATTAAGTGGGAGATAAATTTAACCGAATTTATCGCGCGGAGAATTTACCACTGCTCGAAGCCCCTAAAACCTTAGTAAATTGGATATTGAATTGTATCTAAGTTTCTGAGATTGGCACGTGATCCCGGCTTCTTTTTCCTTCTGCTCTGTTCTTTTCACGATGGAGGGGCCAGCCCATACTGGCCTTTAGGGGATCCACCTTCTGGTGTATCTCCTTCTCATCATCAATATCATTAAAAAAAAAACAAAAAAAAAAAAAAAAAAACGCCAAGCTTTCTCTGGTCAAGGAGGGTTGCAACCAAAACCAACAGTGTGTCGCAACAGCTTCCCAAATATAACAATTCGATTTTAACGGTATAAACAAATAAACAGGTGTTTTTAATATGCGTAAATGAAATTCACGTGGGGGTCCTTATGTCAAAATTCAGAAAAACCAATGATTTTCATTAAAAGTATTTACTACATTTTAAATTTAAATTCTTTTCTACTTTTAATCTTGTAGTTTTGTAATTAAAAGAAGAGAGGGGATTACACGTTAATGGGTTTTTTTCAACGGGGATTCCCTTAATGTTTTTTACTTTTTGCAAATGTAAACAAACGCTTACTTAATAATTATTATCTACCTCCCTACTCTACTACTAAAACAACAAACTTCCATAAAGAATTCAATATCTATAAAAGGCCTCAATTAAAAAAGTTTCGTTTTTTTCATCTTCTGACCTCATTTCCTTTTTTCATTTAATTATTTTTTTCCGTTTTCATGGTCAACTCAATAATACAATCATTTTCGATGTCAAAATCAATCTTTGTTTATTAGATTTAATTGATGTTTATCAATTATTAAATATAATATCAAAATGTCCCGTTTAAAAGAAAAAAACTGCAACGGATAGTTGCTAAACTTTATCCAATGAACTATCGTAGTCTAGGGTAAAGTACTTTTTAAAATATAATTTTACAAAAAATTTTATATGACCATTTTTGTGGTCCTCAAGGTACTCAATTACAATATTAAATTTCATCAAAAATTGGTTAGGTCATTTTCAAGATATTTAGAAATAAACTGCAACGGATCGTTGCTAAACTTTATCCAAATTCATTTGAAATATTAATATGTTCTAGAGTAAAGTACTTTAAAATATAATTTTACTAAAAGCTTTATTTAACCTTTTTGTGGTCCCCAAGGTACTTAATTAGGATATTAAATTTCATCAAAATTGGTTAAGTCATTTTCAAGATATTTAGAAAAAACTAAAAAGTACTGAAATAAAGTACTAATGTTTGTGGGCCGATATGTACCAAAAACTAATCAGCGCTTCATTTTGTTAAAATACTGGTAGGTTTTCAATTTCAATTCAATCGGTGCAACGGTGTGGAAAAAATTCGTGGACGAAAAAAACGATAACACACATATCCATCCACTCGCACTTCCAAAAAAAATGGCACTTTTCGGCCTCTCGGCGAGATCCCTGGTAATTTTTGGCAAAACCGTCACGTGCTAAAATTCAATCTAATTGAATACTTCAATTTGTGACCTTAATTGAGTCCATGGGTTCCGTAGTCTTTACCTGAGGACCCTTTGAAGTCGCGCTTGCCGCGAGAGCGATTCCAATACTTTCTCCCATGCTTCGCAATTAATATCCTAATTAAGTACCTTTGGACCCACAAAAAAGGTTAAATAAAGTTTTTAGTAAAATTATATTTTAAAGTACTTTACTCTAGAGCATATTAATATTTCAAATGAATTTGGATAAAGTTTATAACGATCCGTTGCAGTTTATCTACAATAATTATAATTATTTTAAGGGTAATATTTTTAGCGAGGCGGCTAGGTCTCTGAGAACTTTGATTGTGAAAACGTGCTTGTTGACAATAGACAAGTGGGGAAATATATTTCCCACTTTTTTGAACATTAATAAATTTAAAGTAAGTTGTCATATTTGGGTTAATTAATAAGTCCTGTCAGATGGCTTTTAACGCCAGACATCAATAATAATGTCATGTAAATTTATTGGATTTTTTTTCCGAATTTTGGCCAGAAATTTCCCAAGAGAATAATTTCTTAAAATAGGCGGGCTCCAATATTTTAAAACGCCCTGCTAATTAAGAATTGAACCAATAGGAAGTTTTTGGGAAATTTCGATTCAAAAATTCAGGCAATTTGCAGAGACAGGAGAGGGAGGTTTTAGTTCACTTGAGTTCTCGGTTGAAGTTGAGCAGAGCAGTTGGGTAGTCAGCACTTGAGTTATTCAGAATTGTGCCAGAGATGTACAAACCATCATTTAAATAAAAAACCATGATATAAAAATAAATTGATTCTTTTAAACCTTTGCTTTAGAGAATAGAGACTTTCCTCCACAGAGACACAAATTCTCTAGCAACGGCGAGCATCATCATCATTGAGTATACAGTCCTAAGACTGGTTTGATGCAACAATCCGTCTCCACTCGACTCTGTCCCCTGCCAGCTGTTTAACCTCTCTAAATGTCTGGCATCCCATATCCCCAATTATTTGGTTGAAATATTCTAATCTGGTTCTTCCCCTTCCCCTTTTCTTTCCCACCTCCCCCTCCAAGATATCCCTAAGCAGTCCCCCATGTCTCAGTGTGTGCCCCATCATCTGACCTCTTCTCTTCTTCAGACTCTTCCACAAGGTTCTTCTTTCTCCGATTCTTCCAAGAACTTCTTCATTTGTAATTTTATCCATCCATTTGATATTCGTCATTCTTCTGTAGCACCACATTTCGAAAGCCTCTAATCTCTTTCTCTCCGCTTCTCTAATTGTCCAGGTTTCACACCCGTACATGGCTATGCTCCATACATATGTCTTCAATAGCAACTTCCTGTTTGCTAAGCTGATTGAGGAGGAGCATAGTAGTTTTTGTTTTGAATTAAACCCCATTTTTGCTTGGGCAATTCTTGATTTAATTTCGTTTTCGCTCCTCCCATCCCATGTTATTTTACTTCCTAGGTAGCGGAATTCCTTAACTCCTTCTAGGTTTTCTTGGTTAATTTTGATGCATTCCTGTCTCGTTTGTTCTTTTTTTGTACATACTAGGACCTTGGTTTTATTCTTGTTTATTTTCATTTTGATTTCTTCTATTAGGATTTGGTTAATTCCATTCAAGGCGTCCTCTAATTCTTTTTTATTGCTTCCTAGAAGGGCAATGTCATCGGCAAATCTTAACATAGCGATCTTTTGACCTTGATTTCTATACCTGTATCAATTTTGTCTTTGAATTCTTTAATCGCTTCTTCTATGTATAAGTTGAAAATCATGGGTGACAGCACACATCCTTGTCTTACACCTTTTTTTATTTTGGCTTCTCTTTGTTCATCACCAATATTTATAATTGCCGTCTGGTTTTGATATAGATTGTAGATTAGTCTTCTCTCTGAATTTTATTCCCGCCTGTTTTAATATTTTAAACATAATTTCCCAATTGACGTTATCGAATGCTTTTTTCTAGGTCTATGAATCCGATGTAGACAGATTCTTCCCTGATAAAAGCCCTTTCTATTATTAGTCTAAGAGAGAGAATTGCTTCTCGGGTGCCTCTGTTTCTTCTAAAGCCGGAACTGGTCTTCCCCCAGATTTTCTTCAACTCTTTGTTCTATTCTTCTTTGGATTATTTTGGTTAGGATTTTGGAGGCATGTGAGACAGGCGAGCGAGACAGCTAATCCACACATCCTGAAAGCTTCACGTTACCCTGAGCGAGTCTTATAGTCCGTCAGGAATATAATAAGGCCCGCTCTAAATTTAAAAAATAATTTGTCTGCATCCATAACCACAGGCTCGCAACATCTATATACGTTATAGGTATTTAAAATTCAAGCCAAGAATAATCTTATTCTTAACTAATATAAGTTTTAATAATTAAAATACAATTGAGGTGTACAATTACAATTGAAATTGAACTGGAATTCATCCAGAAGACTTGCAATACACTCTGGAATGTCTCAGAACAGTGTCGCAAAATTATTAAATTATTTAATTATATATTAAATTAAATATTTGATAATTATTATTTGATAATTAAGTTGAATGATTGTTAAAAATAATTATTAAGAATTTTTTTGAGATCTAATTGATTCATGTATTTTATTTATTTGATGTCGTATAAAAAAAATAGTTCTTATGAAAGTTTTTAAGGAATTTGGTGTTGGTACTTGGTGAAACATTTTTATCTAATAATCTTATGAAAGTTGTTCAGTTTTTTTGCTAGATTCAGAAGACGTACAGAGGCATATAGGGATCCATTTAAAAAACAGAACTTGACCTTGAAATACCTTTGAAAGCTTGTTGTAGGTCGACAAACAATATCGTAGTTTGGTTTCCCCTTTATATAAATAAACTTTTATTTGAAACTTTTTTTCATATAATTCACTGTTTTTGAGTTATAAGACTGTCTCAAGATAAAAAAAAACTCACCCGGTATACAGGGTGCATAGGAAAGTATTTTGATAACATCACACACAAAAACAAAATAGGTAAACTAAACTCTAAGTCTCATAGTCATATATTTTTGGGGTATACAGGCGCCAATTTATCTTATCCGTGTAAACCAAATATCGTTTCGTACTAATTTATTGATGCTCTAAAACTTTCTAATTGGAAATTTTGCTCTATCTCTTTTCGTTTTCGATTTGCAATGGCTAACTTCCACATTTCGCCACTAGGGGCGCTGGTGTCGTTTGCATTAGGTCGGGAATAGTCGCTTTACTATACCGTTACCTCACTTGCGTGGCTGTAGCACTCTCCGTTCGCAAGTATTTTCAGGTTAAAGGGACTTTCCTATGCACCTTGTATATATATATATATATAGAGAAAATTATATATATCCCCAATATTTAATTTTTTTATTTTAATCAGGAAAATAGTATTCGAATAGTAGTCCACTGATTTGGTATTTTTACCTGGAAAGTTTTCTGGGAGTTTTGAAAATGGGTAATTTTATAGATTTCGATGTACTCTTTCCGAATTTCATCTTTGCCACCTCGTATCTTTGCCGTTTGCGCCGCCATATTGAAAAACTGGCGCCTAAAAGCAGTTTTTTGACAATATCTCCTTTCCGACTCATTTCACGATAAAAACATTTATATACAAAATGAAACTAAAGAAATTTTTTTACAATTTATGTAATAACCGATTTTTTATAATTCCCAAATGTAATCAGTTAAAATTAAATGTCACGGCTTGGCGTAGATATATAATTGTTTGCGGCGCTCGTACGCCAAAACTATTAATTTTACAATAAAAAAGGTTTTTACATAAATTGTAGGAAATTTTCTCTAGTTTCATTTTGTATATAAATGTTTTTATCGTGAAATGAGTCCGAAAGGAGATATTGTCAAAAAACTGCATTTAGGCGCCATTTTCCCAATATGGCGGCGCGAACGGCAAAGATACAAAGGGGAAAAGATGAAATTCGGAAAGAGCACATCGAAATCTATAAAATTACCTATTGTCAAAACTCCTGGAAAACTTTTAGAACCAAATGACTGGACTATAGTAATTCTAATATATAAAGGATTAGATTCGTAGAGAAAGATAAACTTTTATTAATCAAGTGTGTACGGAACAGTCGTTGCGTAAGTTTTAATTTACATATCTATAATTTAATTTAAATATATTAGTTTTAATGAAAAAACAAGTATAATACTTATATTTAAATGTCAATAGGTTTAAAAAATAAATAAATAAAATTTATTTTTTTGAGTTATTACGACCTCAGTGAGATCCGAATGGGATTTTGGATAAGGTAACGCTTTTACCGGGACTGTCCCGATTTTCTCTAATTTCTCTTGGAATAATTTGAAAAAATATTCCATTTTCACGAAAAATATTCCTATTCCGTGTTTATTTCACCCGGCTTCGTAGTGAATTTATACCTATATATATTTAGAACGGAACCAACCAATAATATATGTTCAACTAAATAAATTAAAAAATAATATATTAAGGATATATATAGAATTCTATATATATGTATAAATAAAGATTTATTTATTTTCTCTATTACGATTATTGAACTTCAATTATTACCAAAGTAAACAAACCAAAAATCGAAACGCTATTCCCTTATAACCGTTACAAACATTTTTTGAGCCCACTGCTGTGTCTCTTACGAAATATGCTTACTTTAAGCATTATTACGTATTAACAACTTTAGTTTCTTTCTATTTGTTATTCTTCAGCTAAGTATTTTATTTATTTATTTATTTATTTGTTGCTATTACACGATAGAGTCAATGATTGCGTTAATTCGCATTCTGTTGATGTTTCTTTTTTTTCAATCTCTGAATTTCATTTATCGTTCCTTTGATTAAGTATTAGTAGTGGGTATTTATTTATTTATTTATTTATTTCTCTCTCTAGCTCGAAGGTTATATAGCTAGGAACAGAAGAAATTCCTTGATAGAGGAAATGAATCAGGATATTTTCATTTCGATTGATAGAGATTACGTGGCAAGTTTATTTATTTATTTATTTAGCTGTGAAGATACTCTCGAATGTTTCTATTGAATTGGTTAATGTAAATTTGAAAGGAATTGGAGGGGGAAATGAGGGGGCGGGTGGATATCCAAGAGAGGAGGGGAAATGTCTCTTCTTAATGGCTAATGGCTAATGTGGAATGGCTAATGGCTAATGTGGAATGGTTGGCTATTTGGGTCTGCGTTGCATATTCGGCTGACTCGGATCATTCATTCATGGCCTGATGGTCAAATGCTCGCCTAGAGAATTAAACAGGAACCCTAAAGAGACAGGCAGACAGGTGGTCAAGGATCCCATCTCAAGGAAGGCCCTAAGGGCAACCCAGCTACAATTACTCTGCTCAAACATCATCATCATCATTTTCTAGTACTTATAAAAACACCCATATATAATTAATTTTATACTTCTGTTTACTAATAAAGCAATAAGAATTGAATATTCTTTAGATCTACAATATCTTATACCAGGGGTTCCCAAAATTTTTCCGAGTCACGGCGCCTTTTTACAATTAACATTTTTACATGGCGCCCTATTATTTATACCATGTCTAATCGTAAGTAAAAGATAAAAATGAATAATATTATAAATAAATTTAAAGAGGCCAAATGTCTTGCTTCATTTAATTATGAAGATTCGCGGCGCACCTGTGAAGGCGGCGCACAGTTTGCAAATCTCTGTCTTATACCATTAAATTATTCTTGATAGAATCGGTTTCTCAAAAAAGGCTCTTTCGCGATTTCTAGACACCCTTTAGATGACTTTAAAAACACCCCTTAGCTCTATTATTAATTAAAAAATTAATATTTTTTTAATGGATAGGAACTTTCTAAAAACCCTATAGATGACTTTATAAACACCCTGTAACAATATGATTCATTAAGAACAAAAAAAATATTAACATTTTCTCTAAAATAGATAGGAAGGTTCTAGACACCCTATAAATGTCTTTACAAACACCCTCTACCTATTTTATTAATTAAAAATACTAATTTTTTTTTAAATGGATAAAGACTTTCTAGACGTCCTATAGATGACTTTACAAACACCCTCTACCTATATTATTAATTAAAAATTAAAAATAGTAATATTTTCTTTAAAATTAATAAAAACTTTCTAGACGTCCTATAGATGACTTTACAAACACCCTCTATCTATTTGATTAATTAAAAACAAAAAAATATTAACATTTTCTCGAAAATAGATAGGAAGGTTCTAGACACACTATAGATGACTTTACAAACACCCTCTACCTATTTTATTAATTAAAAATTAAAAATAGTAATATTTTCTCTAAAATGGATAAGGACTTTCTAGACGTCCTATAGATGACTTTACAAACATCATCTACCTAGGTATATTATTGATTAAAAACAAAAAAATACTAATATTTTTATTAAAACGAATTAAATATTTTTAGACACCCTATAGATGACTTTACAAACACCTCCCCCCTAACTATTTTACTCATTAAAAACAAAAAATACTGATATTTTTATTAAGATCTTTTTAGACACCCTATAGATGACTTTACAAACACCCACCTCCCCCTCATCTATTTTATTGATTAAAAACAAAAAAATACTAATATTTTTATAAAAACAGATTAAATCTTTTTAGACACCCTATAGGAGACAATATTTTTTGACCAGCTTGTATTGTTATTATTTATGATTGTTTTATCTCAATTTCTAATTTTTCAAATAAATAAATACTATTTGTTTATTTCATTTCATTTCAATAATGATTGATTTCCCAGAATGCCCTATTGATAATAAATAATAAATAAATAATTCTCTCTGCCTCTTTTGTGGATAAGAATTTCTATATATTTAGTCTAGCAAGTGGCTCTGCCAGTGCAGGTGCATTTATTTATTTATTTATTTACTCTCCATTTTAAAATACGAAATGTACAATATTCGTGATTCTAGTACTTCTAGAAGCCACACTCTGTAAGTAAAAATACTTTCTTTATATATTTAAAACCCCTCTCCCCTCCCTTTGTATTGTGGTCACGTGGTTAATATACGTATACAAGTTTACATTTTTAACCGACTTCAAAAAACTTTTTTTTATGTGTCTATGTTACCTGATATCTCCGCCAATTGTGAACCGATTTTGATGATTTTTTTTGCATTGGGTTCAGTCTAGCTTCCGATTGGTCCGGTTTTTTTGATTGGTATTAGACCTTTTTTGTTAGGTTTGTTCAGGCCTAACTTCTTTGTTTATAAACCGATTTCGATGATTCTTTTTTTATTGGAAAGAGGGTATCTTAGAGATGGTATGATATTAATTTGGTCAAGTTCTGATGATATGATCAATGACGAATTAACGTAAATATACAATTCCTATGACCAAATAATCGAAATAATAATAAATAAAATCTTAAAACATTCATTTAAAACCCGCAAACGTTTCTAGAGAATTTCTATATTTATGAATTGAATTTTATTATCATTTTCTGATTCATTCGCCCGATGCTTTCTCTTACGAGATGCATGCAAGGTATTATATTAAGTCACTATTAATAACATCACTAAAAGGAGAAAAATAAAAATAATTTTTATAAAAAAATTAAATGCAACAAATAAAATGCACTAAAAGGTATAAAATAATTATTATCTTATTTCGTTACAACTAAACGACGAAATATTAACATGAAATCACTTTTTGAAGTCGGTGCCAAACATATACATTTTATGAATCAAACTCGATGGATTTTACTTAGTACGTTTGGCGGGTACACTCGCTTATATAGTTTGTTTGGCACCGACTTCAAAAAGTGATATCATGTTAATATTTCGTCGTTTAGTTGTAACTAAATTAGATAATTATTTTATACCTTTTAGTGTAGTTTTAGTTATTATTATTTTATTTGTTGCATTTATTTATTTTTTTATAAATATTATAGATATTATTAATTACATATGAAATATACATACACTATTCGCCACCAGACAATTTTTTCAAAGGGGCCCGAGCCCCTCCCCGAAATCATATTGTTTACAATAACAAACAATAATACATTTTGTATATAAATGAATACAATTCTTGAATAACAATCAGAAATAAGCTGACGTGTTCTGATGTGGCCATCCACTTGACTTTACCATACAACCTGGGCCACAAAATTATTTATAATCACGTAGGGGGGGGTTAGTTTTTGCATTTTTATACTTCTGGGGGTCCCACTGATTATGTATACAAAATTTGGTTGAGTTTGCTCAAATGGCTTAGATTTTTAATTTTTAACCCCCTTCCACCCCTCTTAATTTTGGGTCGATATGCAACAAAATTTAATCAGCTCTTAATCTCAATGGACCAAAACTACGTGTGAAATTTGGTTTCGATTATTCACACTAGTTTTTGAGCTAGTTCGACCACAAAAATTCGGTAACGCACAGACTAACTAACAGACATTTTGACAAAACAATTATTATCCCGAAAAATTTAATTTTTTCGATGTTCACTTATTAGAGCTTTTTTTGTAGACCGAAATGCCATGGTTTTGGCTCAATTTTTTTAATCAAAATAGTTTCAGCCGTTTTTGAGATATTTCGAAAAAAAGAAGGAAAAAAAAAACAACACTTTTTGTATGGTAAAGTAGAAATTTCCAAATTTTTTTTTAGGTATAGGTACAAATTAGACGGGTATTTTATTCACTTAAAATTTTTCAACCTTGTTTAAATTGATTATAGGAAAAAATGTCTCCCGCCCCCCCCCTCCCCCGATTTCTACCGATAATCGTAATTAAAGGGAATTAATGAAATGTGTGTAGGTAACGTTTTGTGGTGACATTTAGATGGATTGCTTGGAAAATCAACTAAGAGGGATTGTGGGTCTGTCAGGTTGCCAGAACTGATTAAGGGGATTTATTTCTTTTTTTTTTAATTACACGGAAAAGCAAGGGGTTTCCACCCCCCCCCACAAGTGAGCGTGATGTTTGCCTGCCGTGGACTGTATTTATTTATTTGTTTGTTCGGGTGCAAAAAGAAAGCCCTTTCTTTCCTTTTTTTGCTTTCCAACATCTATTCGGCTTTTAGGGGTAGGTAAGAGTGAAATTGGGGGCTCATGGGGGGGGGGTGCGGTTTGTTTATACGCGTCTTCTAGGGGATGTTTTTTTTGTTTAGGGAGGAGGGAGGTAGAATGGGGGGGAATGGACGTCGTAACCAATCAGAGAGTATGTCTGTCCCTCTGTCACCCTCTCTACCTTGTTTTTTTACTTTATTTTATGTAACAACGATTTGTTTTTTTTTCCCCCATCAATAATATCGAAAAATGACTTTTTCGATTTGCAAAACTCAAGATAAAAGTTTATTTACTTTACCATACAGGGTAGCCTAGTAGCACAATGTTTCAAACTATAGAGTAACTATATAGTTCCTATATAGTTTAAAACATTGTGCTACTAGGGCAGGGGTCGGCAACCAGTGGCTCGCAAGCCACTTGCGGCTATTTCAATGTGAAGATGCGGCTTTATTTTAAATCCAAAATGTTATTATATGTATCTAATCCTAACCAAATACCATAATATTTAATTAATTATGTTAGTGGCTCTTTAAAACCTGGGAAATTTTGTAAATTGTAACTTTTGACTTTTCCGTCTCAAAAGGTTGCCGACCCCTGTACTAGGATATGGTCAAGTATTGTAATCGTGCATGAAAAAAGTGTTGTTTTTTTCCTTCTTTTTTTCGAAATATCTCAAAAACGGCTGAAACTATTTTGATTAAAAAAATTGAGCAAAACCATGGCATTTTGCTCAACAAAAAGCCCTGATAAGTGAACATCGAAAAAATTATATTTTTCGAGATAATAATTGTTTTGTCAAAATGTCTGTTAGTTAGTCTGCGAGGGGTGAACCGCGACCTAAAATCGTGTACACCTACTTCCACTTCCACTATCATTTCCAAGTAGAAGACAATAGATTATCTAATGAATTCCAAAGACGGTGTACCACATATTCCAATCGCGGTTCACCCCTCGGTCTGTGAGTTACCAAATTTTTGTGGACGAGCTAGCTCAAAAACTAGTGTGAATATCGAAAACAAATTTCACACGTAGTTTTGGTCCATTGAGATTAAGAGCTCATTTGGTGCATATTGACCCAAAATTAAGGGGAGTGGGGGTTAAAATGTAAAATTATAATATTTTCAGACTAAAAAAACAAGAAAAATGAAATATATTACAATAAAGGAACCTATAATGACGAAAATACTTTTTTTATGCCGCAAAAATCAGGAGGGGGGGGGGGTAAGAAAAAAATTAGGCTATTTGAGCAAACTCGACCAAATTTTGTATACATAATCAGTGGACCCCTAGAATACAAAAAATGAAAAAACAACCCCCTAAAATTGTGGTGGGCGGGTCAAAAAAATGAAAATCTAGGCCCTTGTACCAAACTCAGCCAAATTTTGTATACATAATCAGTGGGCTCCCAGAAAAATAAAAATTCAAAAACTAACTCCCCAAAACGGGCGGGGGGAGGGGGGAATATGAAAATCCAGGCCTTTGAACCAAACTTAACCAGAAGTGTATGGTAAAGTCAAGTGGATGGCCACATCAGAACGTGTCAATTTATTTATTTTTATTTTATAAAAAAGTTAAAAAAATTTTGTACCTATCATTCGCATCCATAATAAATTAGTAAGAAGAATTATAAAGAGAAACAAAGATGTTGTCTTCTGCTTGATGCAATTAAACTTACACACCTATATATCGAAATGATATATATATATATATATATATATATATATATATATATATATATATATATATATATATATATATATAATTTATTTGTTTGAGGCTATAGTTTCTAAGACTTGGCCTTCATTATCAGTCTTTTTTAATTATAAATATTATTTTTTATGGGGTCAGTATCGTATATGGATATCGAAAATTTTTTGATCTTTACTTACCCGAGTAAGTCGTTCGATGATAGCCGGCTGAAATTTGAAACTTAAGCTATTTAAGGGGCAAAAAGTTACCGAGCATCGCTCGGTGCTCCAGGCACTTACTATTAAATGAACAATTCCTGTGTATAATCGTATAATTGTTATTCACAACAATTGAGATTTTTAGTTAATAAATAAAAATAATTAATTTAATTTCAATTAAAAATAATTAATATCAAATTTCTAATTGTTTTCTAATTGTTATCATAATAATAATGAATAATTATTAACCTCAATAACAAACAATTGAACAATTCTACATATATGTTTCTAGGCATTGTTGTAATTGTATTTTGTTTTAAAAGTCATCTCAAGACAAATATTATTTATTTATTTTTTCTCTACACATTCTGAAATGAAATATATTTAAACAAAAGTCAACAAAATCCCATATAATATTGATCAATATCAAATAATTTCAATCGATCTATCGATCCAATACTAGTTATTTTTTAACCGACTTCAAAAAAGGAGGAGGTTCTCTATTCGACTGATTTTTTTTTTTTGTGCCTGTTACCTGATATCTCCGCCAATTGTGAACCGATTTTGAAATTTATTTTTTGCATTATGTTGAGTCTACCTTCCTATTGGTCCCATTTTTTTCATAGGTATTAGACTTTTTTTATTAGGTTTGTTTAGACCTAACCTCTTTGTTTATGAACCGATTCGATGATTCTTTTTATTGGAAAGGGGTATCTTAGGGATGGTGTCATATTAATTTGGTCAAGTTCTGATGATATAATCACTATTAATAACATCACTAAAAAGAGAAAAATAAAAATAATTTTTAAGAAAAAAATAAAAACCGACTTCGAAAAATTAAATGCAACAAATAAAATACACTAAAAGGTATAAAATAATTATTATCTTATTTAGTTACAACTAAACGACGAAATATTAACATGAAATTACTTTTCGAAGTCGGTGCCAAACATATACCTTTTATGAATCGCACTTGACGGATCTTAGTACGTTTGGCGGGTACGCTCGCTTATAGGTATAGTTTGTTTGGCACCGACTTCAAAAAGTAATTTCATGTTAATATTTCGTAGTTTTTTTTTTTTTTTTTTTTTAAAGGGAGATGGTTTTTTTCCCCTTTCTGGCTTTTGGTCTGAACCATTTAGCCAATCACATTCTTTGTATTATTTTATAATTTTAAATATTTACACTAGCCCTTAGTACAAATCTCTGAAGCTAACTTTTTCACTGCACTCACACAAGGACAAAAGATAATCACTATTTATTGGGAATTTTACACTTTCGTTGATTTTAGAGTATAGCAATTGTGTCCACTTTTTGTTTAGCTCACTTTCAAGCAGCACATGATTGAGCCCCTCACTGGTAAGTTCACACCTACACAATGGGGAAATATTTCGTAGTTTAGTTGTAACTAAATAAGATAATAATTATTTTATACCTTTTAGTGTATTTTATTTGTTGCATTTAATTTTTTCGAAGTCGGTTTTTATTTTTTTCTTAAAAATTATTTTTATAATTCTTCAGAGTTTCACTGGAAGTACTTGACCTAGGAAATTGAAATTTTCTCTAATGGTTACTTTTAAGACGTTCTAGGTTAAACCGTTATCACTACGTTACTACTATACCAGTATATCTCTAATTTGTTGTTTTTGAGTCAATCTAAAATAAATCAGGTGGTTGTTTTGATTACCAATCGTCAGTGAGTGAAATAAAGAGAGGCAGGCAGTATTGGTTGAAACTGCAACGGAACCCCCCTCTGGGAATTGGACCCAGCCAGGCACCCTCCAGCATGGTATTTGAGCATTAAGTATTATAGGGTGGGGGGTGGGGGGTGGAAACGACTAGAGGGCCCTCCCCTCAAGATATACGTACGTACAGTGTACAGAACAACAAACTCGATTTAAATGCGACACTTTTAGTTTTCTAGCCGAGAATAAAGAATAAACCAACTTCAAATTAGATAGATAGATGGTTTCCATCCAGAAAGACACTACCTACGTGGGAGAGAGAGAGAAAAAAAAAGAGGGTCTGTCCCGGAGACTTTTCAATTTACAGGAAAAAAGATTGAAAAGGCGTGGGTGGGGGTGCGGGTGGGGGAGGGGGATCAATATCTAACACTTGAGAGAAATAAATTTTATTTGCTTAGACACACACAGTGAGAAAGAGAGATAGACAGTTGAAAATGGATGTGAACAACGTTTCTGCCATTTGCAATTGACATTTACGGCTGATAATAAACAAGTGCCTGGAACACTGAGCGAGGCTCGCTAACTTTTTGCCTCTAAATAGCTTAATTTTTAAATTTCAAGCCTCTGACGACGATATATAGTCTGAATGATTAAAATATTTATTTTACGACATGACTAATTTACACCCCTTCTGTTATTTCAATCGGATTAAAATTTATACTCGACTAATAACTCAAAAAAAAAATCTTTAGAGCCGTTTTCGAGAAACCGATTCTATATACCGGCTGAGTTTTTTTTTATCTTGAGACAGTCTTATAACATAAAAACAGTGCATTATATGAAAAAAAGTTTCAAATAAAAGTTTATTTATATCAGAGGGGAAATTAAACTGCGCTATTGTTTGTCGACCTAGAACAAGCTTTCATGGGTATTTCGATGTCAAGTTCTGTTTTTTAAATGGAAACCTATATGTTTCTGTACAAATTCTGAATCTACAAAAAAAACTGAACAACTTTTATCAAAACTATTTTTTTATACGACATCAAATAATAAAAAATATTAAATTATTTAGATCTCAAAAAAAAATTCTAATAATTATTTTTAACAATCATTCAACTTAATTATCAAATAATAATGATTAAATATTTAATTATTAAATAAATAATTAATAATGATGGATGTGAATCATTTTACCACACTATTTTGAGACATTCCAGAGTGTATAGATCCAATTTCCTTATTTTAGCCTTTTTAAGTTTCTTCATAACCTTTACATTTCTTATTTTTTTAACAAATTTACAACACGATGACATGAAGCTTGTGAGGGTGTATTCCTATTAGGAAAACGCTCGCCATCTATTTCAATGACAACCCCATAACACTTCTTCCACATTCACCATAAATTAAGACCATTTCAATTCTGTCTTGAACAAAAAATGCTCCATTTTTATTATCGTAATACAATATAAAATATAACTATCTACTGGATTGATACGAGAAATAAACTCAAGACTCTCAAATAGATCTATTAAGTAGAAAATAATCTCTTAAATCTCTGTATAATGAAGTTTTAAGATCAATATAAACCCTTATTATTTTCATTGTTGTGACTTTTTGATTTAATAATTAATTATTTAATCATTATTATTTGATAATTAAGTTGAATAATTGTTAAAAGTAATTATTATAATTTTTTTTGAGATCTAATTGATTTAATATTTTTTATTATTTGATGACGTATAAAAAATAGTTTTAATAATAGTTGTACAGTTTTTTTTGTAGATTCAGAATATGTACAGAAACATATAGGTTTCCATTTAAAAAACAGAAGTTGACCTCGAAATACCCATGAAAGCTTGTTCTAGGTCGTCAAACAATAGCATAGTTTGGTTTCCAC
Organism: Forficula auricularia; assembly: GCA_024734495.1. Taxonomy (NCBI): domain Eukaryota; kingdom Metazoa; phylum Arthropoda; class Insecta; order Dermaptera; family Forficulidae; genus Forficula; species Forficula auricularia. The sequence continues at coordinate 85,280,673 of JALMQS010000099.1, forward strand.
CCTGATATAAATAAACTTTTATTTGAAACTTTTTTTCATATAATGCACTGTTTTGAATTATAAGACTCTCAGGATAAAAAACTCACCCGGTATATATACAATTTTTGCTCGTTTAATAAGCGTAGATTTCCTGAATAACGAGTGGAAAAGATTCAATTACAATATAAATGAATGATTCTAAGTTCAATAAGAATTGTTATACGCGTATATCAAGAAATTAAGATAATACACTGATAGAGATTAGTGGACCAGGCGACGTGTACTATATATATAGCTTTTAACTTGAATCAAAAAGTTACCGAGCATCGCTCGGTGACCAGGTACTTAGATATTAATTGTTCAGTGGATTTTCGACTCTTTAGTATTGTTGTTCAATAATATACTATATATAAGAGCCTAGATTAATTTGTAACAACGCTGAGAGAAATTTCTTTAAAAAAATTTCTCTCTTGCCTAGAATCGAACTGACGAACTCTTGAACTAAGGGCATCAGCTCTAGCCATTACACCAATGCAACATTAATATTTATATCTTGATTTCTGTTACTAAAACTATATATTTTTGATTTAGACTTTGTGTCGAGATAATATTGTATTCATTTGAACTCGAATGAAAATGAAAAAACACCAATAGATTTTAAATTAAGAAACATTAAATATATATTAATTAACGAGGCAAATTTGAAATATAATTGTCAGCTCGGATTTTAAACTGATGGCTCCAATCGATTTTCATTAACCAGGCAAATTTGAAATATAATTGTAATTTGGACTCGAATTTTGAAATGAAAGACACCAATTCATTTTAAATTAAGAAACATTAAATATATTGATAATTATTCCTCCCCGCCCCTTCGCCACTCAAAAATTAAAGAGGCGAAACTTTAAAGAGACGATATATTTTCGTTAGTTTACGGGTATACATTTGGAGAGTGGTTTTTTAAGAGGAATAAAATTTTTGGACCGAGACGCTGCCCGCCAGGGCACCAGCTTCGAGGGCGTGCCGAAGGCACGCACGATAAGCTCGTTTATTTATAATTATTAAAATTAAATATATTTTTTTTAATTGTTGTTTAACAATGGATAGAAATTCTTAAATTAGATTATTGACTTTTGAATTGTTATTTTTGTTTGACTTATTGTATTAGTAATAAATAAACTGCGTCTCTCTGCCAAGTTTCAACTTTTTAGTTCAATTCAACCGATATTCGTTGACAAAAATAAAATCCCTAACATTTGCAGATCTCGTATCTCGTATCTACGTAGTTCTATCAAGCTAGCCTTGTCAACTTTTTTTTTTTATATTTCCGTCCAATTTCTTTTTATGTTGATATATTTTGTTCATGGATTTGTGACCATGCCAGCCAAGAGGGATTTGTCTTCTGGTTTAAAGGGGGTCAAGGCCGTTTCCATTGGGGGGGGGGCCTTGACAGGGGGAAAGCCCCCCAGGCCATCTATCTAACCAGGAACATCAAATTAGGACCTTAGAGTCAGAGTTAGAGTTAAATTAGAGCCTCTCTCTCCACACCCGCCAGCAAATTAGTATTATTATCTACAAATACACTTTTACTTTCACTTATATACAGATTATATATTAATTGAAACCAATTTGCATTAGAGGTTCAAAATTCAATGATACCTAAAACCAAAAAGACCGTTAGGCAAAAGATTTTTAAAATGAATTAAATTTCACTAAAATAATCCAGTATTCTTTTCACGGATTTCACGTCGGAAACTTAGAGAAAAATCATTTTCATACAAGACTTAAATTTATGGTATATCTCGCTATATACCGGGTGAGTTTTTTTTTTATTTTGAAACAGTCTTATAACTCAAAAACAGTGCATTATATGGAAAAAGTTTCAAATAAAAGTTTATTTATATCAAGGGGGAAACTAAACTACGCTAATGTTTGTCGGCCTAGAACAAGCTTTCAAGGATATTTCAAGGACAAGTTCTGTTTTTTAAATGGAAACCTATATGTTTCTGTACATATTCTGAATCTAGAAAAAAAACTGAACAACTTTCATTAGAACTATTTTTTTATACGACATCAAATAAAGAAAATATTAAATCAATTAAATCTCAAAAAAAATCCTAATAATTATTTTTAACAATTATTTAACTTAATTATCAAATACTAATAATCAAATAATTAATTATTAAATAAACAATTATTAAATTGAAAAGTCGCAATAATGAAAATAAGTGTTTATTATGATAATATTAAAACTTCGTTATACTCAGATTTAAGAGATTATTTTCTACTTAATTGAACTACTTAAACATTTTGAGTTTAAAAAAGTTTATTTCTCTTCTCAATTCATGTCCATTGTATTACCATAATAATAAAAATGGAGCATTTTTTGTTGAAGACAGAATAAAATGGTCTTAATTTATGCGGTGAATATGGAAGAATTTGGAAATTAAATCACAACTTTGCTTTTAAAATAAATAAGTAAATACATGAACATTTTTGGGGGTTCTGTTTAAAAGTAAACTGGAACCTTTTACTATTGTCTCTACCAGCGGTTGCCAAAGTGGTGGTCCGCGAGAAAATTTCGCTGGTCCGCAGAAAAATTGGAATATACTTTCTTTTCTATCTTTGTTGTTTTGTTTGTACAATTTTTGTTTATTTTATTTATTTTATTATGGTTTATTAATAAAGCTTTCATAACTTGGTTACTATTAATAGTTTCATTTTATTAACTAGGTACATTTTATGTGTTCTTTGATCACAATTTTTTTTATAAATATATTTAACACTTAAAAAATCCTATTAGTGGTCCGCGGGATTTAAATTATGAATTAACTGGTCCGTGAGGTCAAAAAGTTTGGCGACCGCTGGTCTATACAATGTCTGACTGTCTGTCAACGAATTAAAAACTAACTAAAATATATGACACAAAATTGAAATTTACTATAATTATGTTTTATGTATTTATTTTCTCCCAAAACCAAAAATATTAAAATTTTAAACGAATGATTATTTCGATGAGGATCGAATTTTTTATGAGGTAGAAAATTATTTTTTACCATAGAGTGTGAATTACCTCTGTAATGATCTACTATTTTATCTAGAATTAGGCTTATTATTTTAAAAAAATTGAATTCCCTTTAAAATGACGCTGTAAATAGAGCTCGAAATTAGCCGTTTTTAGGTTATTTTTGTACCTGTCGTCATTCAGAAGTGGCTTTCTCCAAAAATATAAACAAATTTAATCAAAAACATTTAAACAAATAATTAGATTAACAATTAAAATAAATATTGTTTCTTATTCACCATTATTGCTGATAATAATTAAGTAATTATTAAAATTTTATTTATTAATTATGCTGTATCAATTGTTATTATTTTTATTATTATTAATTTTTAACAATTTATTTATTTTATATTAATATTCTTTCGTTTTAAGGTTCCGTTCAAATGTAAAACGGGACCCTAAATAATGTCGATAACATAAAATCTCACAGCAAATATTAGTCCAGGCAAATTACTTGAAAAAATGGCACAAACAAGAAATAATTCCCGGTATAGATTTTATTGCTGGAATACCTTTATTGGTACTCCAATATTACTACCCTAAGTTTTCCACCCAAATCTGTGTTGTTGAAATTTTTCTACGAGCCTCAAAATGAGAAAATTTCATTGAATATAATAAGAGTACCTGAAGGCTCCCCCCCGGACCCCCACAACTGCATCCCACCTCCTGCACCCCCACATCCATCCCCACCCCCGACCCAGTTTTTGCATTTCTATCTTTCTAATGGTCCACATATTATGTGTATATTTGTTTACTCGTACACCAATTTGACCACATTCGTTCATATTGATAAACATTATAAAAAATAAATAAGAAAATAATAATAAAAAAAATAATCGTATAGGATCTGAAATAAAAACATAAAATTAAAAAAAATGTGTGCGTCTCGGGACGCGCGACAAAAGTGATAACTTTCACCAACCAAGTATTTTTTTAGGAAGACAATTTCAAGGATAATTACCCGGAGAAAAGAGAATTGAATATTTAATTTTAATTAGAAGAGTGGGGGGGGGGGGAGGCAAAGGAATAATTATTAATATATTTAATGTTTCTGGATTTAAAATTAATTGTTGTCTTTCTTTCAGCTTAATTCAATTATACATATTGCCGCAATGTATCTAATAAATTCTATTTATTAAATACATAGCTATATATAATATATTCAATTACTATCACACTTATAATAAAGTCTAATTCAAAAATATTTATTTTAGTAAAAGTAAAAAGCAACGATTTTTAAAATAGTTCTTTGGTCCAGTGGTAGAGTGTCGGCCTCTGATGTAAGAGGTCTCAGGTTCTAATCTGACATCCGGCGAATCATTTTTTTTTATTGAGATTTTCATCTATCAATAATTACTTTAATTAAGAAAAAATCAATTAAGATGAGTTTTGATGAGGTCCAGGCCTAGCCAGATCGTTTTTTGATCCTCAAAACTTGTTAATAGATTTTGTTTCATCAAAATCGGTAGGGCCGTTTTCAAAATAGAACCAAGATACAAATATATAAATAAATAAATATACAATTTTTGCTCGTTTAATAAGAGTAGATAGATAAGTTAAGATTCTTAGGCCAAGGTATTTGATTCATACATTTAAATATTTTATACACGTAATTTACCTGGACTAATATCGATTATTCGTATTCTTTTTTTTCTTGATTGAAACACACTGCGGATTAATTTGAAAGGGGATGATTTCAAAGATGAAGGGGTTGTAATTGTAAGTGCAAGTCGTGTTTTTGTATAAAATATTTAAATGTATGGATCAACAACTACTTTAGCCTAAGAATATTTATTATAAACTAGCTTCAAGGCCCGCCTTCGGTGGGCCTTTTGCTAGCCAGGGGGCTTGAAATTCTATTTAACTGTAATATACACTCATAACAAATAAGATGAAACAAGTATTTAAAATGTATTAAAAATCTCTATTTATAAAAAATTCTCTTATTCTCAAGCTTGAGTTGTTTATCATAAAAGAATTTAGTCTTAAATTGATTCTAAGTCGATTCTTCCACGTTTTCAGTAGATTTTGCCATTAATAGTCAAAACATAAAAAATGGAATACAATAAGGCGCGCGGATAGGAACCTTCCGGACATTTCCTTTGATTCGAGCTCATTGGAATTTCTCGTAATAAAATATCATTGTTAGGTGTCTCCTTAGGTTCTGACCTCTCTTGGAATGACCATATTATCTCAGTAGCAAAGGCTGCAGCATGTAAGTCTTGGCTTTCTTGCCGAACCAAACGATTTTTCACCCCCACTCAACTACTTATATTATACAAGGCTCAAATTCGCCCCTGTCTTGAATATTTGCTCGCATTTGTGGAGAGGGTCCTCCAAGTATTCTCTTGGAAACCCTGGACGCAATTCAGAGACGAGCTATCAGACTGATAGGCGATCCTACATTAACTGACACTCTCGACTCCCTAGCCCATCGTAGATCTGTCTCCGCCCTTTCCCCTTTTTTATAGATACTACCATGGCTTTTGTTCTGACGAAATTAAATCGATAATCCCACCAAGGGCTTCATTTGCGCGGAATACACGATTTTCTAAAACTCAACACCCCTACGCGCTTAAACTGGATACTAATCGAACAAACGCATTCGCCAATTCATTTATCCCCATGACATCTAGAGACTGGAAGTCTCTTCCCCCGACCGTCTTTCCAGCTACTTATAACCTTCAATCTTTCAAGACCAGCATCCACAGATACCTTCGACTTCTACCCAATCACTAAATCTCCCCTTATCTTCACGTTACAAGGGTCCACCACGGACTACAGAGGTTGTACCTTCTTGGTGCAACTTCTTCTTGTATCAGTATCTTTATAAAAAAAAAAAAAAAAAAATAAGGTTATTCCTCTAGTATTAGATGAGAATCGATCGTTATTTTTGATTTTAAGTCGATTCCTCCATGTCTTCAGCAATGGTTACTGATAATAATCGAAGGGTCAAAAATCTAATGTAGAATTGTTATTCCTCAAGTATTAGATAAGAATCGATTGCTATTTTTGATTTCAAGTCGATTCCTCCATGTCTTCATTAATGGCTACCAATAAAAACCGAAACGTCAAAAATCGAATTTAGAATGGTTATTCCTCGACTGTTAAATGAGAATCGATCATTATTTTTGAAATAAAGTCAACATCAGGCGCGGATCCAGACCTCTGATTTGGGGGAGGTGCGGTCGCCCCCCCGCCCTCGATCCTCGATGAATTGCAAGTGATATCTGATTAATAATAAAGGAATAAACATATTTATATTTCAAATGAATTTGGATAAAGTTTAGCAACGATCCGTTGCAGTTTATTTAATTAAATAACAATTTTTGAGTTCATCAATTAAATTGTCAAATTAATATTTGTGGGATTTAAAATTCATTGTAATTAAGTACCTTGAGGACCACAAAAAAGGTCATATATAGTTTTTTGTAAAATTATATTTTAAAGTACTTTATTTTAGAATAAGATAGTACATTGGATAAAGTTTAGCAACGATCCGTTGCAGTTTATTTTTTTTATTTTTGTTTTTAAATCTACTTTTAAAAAAAATAGATAGTTTTTTTAAATCTTTGTTGCATTATTAAATTCTTCTTCAACGATAATGTGGTTAGATCTCTTTTATCTATGCTATTAAGAATAAATGACAATTCAAAAATCTGACACATAGGGCTGCCAACATATGGTTAGTTTGCTAGTTTAGTTCTTTTATTGTTTGGCAAGCTAGGTTGGCTAAACAGATTTTGTTTGAGTTTTCTAATTTTCCGGGCAACTTTTCCGATGTTTTTTTTACGTATTAACCTGAATTGGACTATTAGGAACATTTAAAAAAAAAAATTAGCCAAATCGGTCCAGGCATTTGAGAGATCCGCGCTTACAAAGAAACAGAAATTCATTTTTATTATATAGATAAATAAATATCCAATTTAAATTATTTATTTTTTGTTTTAAAAAGTTTATCAAAAGTTCTTTTTTCATGTTAATAAAATATCTGTCCTTGTGTGTGTGTGTGTGTGTGTGATAATAATAATAAGAGTCATCATCATCTATTCTACATATATATATATATATAATATATGTATATAATGGTAAAAGAAGGAAGGAAACAAACAGGCCGATTAGCATTTTCTCGGATATCGCAAACTCCGAAAGAAAGTTTAGACAAGCAAACTTTTTGAACAATTCAGCAAAGTTTGCTTTAATATGCATTTTAGAAACGACAAATGAAAATACAATTAGAATAAGAACATTTCATTTTATATTCTAATTAAATTGGAGAAACCCCCTTGGGGTGGGGGGGGATTGATTCCATTTGCTTGCTCCTTTTGACCTCTTCTTTATTTATTTATTTTTTCTTAAATAATTATTTTTGTTAAGTTGGTAGTTTTTGTTAACTCAGTAAGTCCGATATAGAAAAAAAAATAATTTAAATTAGCAAAAAATAAACATGTGTGTTAGAAATTCGATACCCACTATATAGATAAAAAAAATCGAAACTTCTTAGAAATGTTTATTCTGGTGGGAAAATATTTTTATTTCTTATTGGTTCCGTGGCGCGACTGCAGCGCCACCCTAATGCATGAACTAAAGTGTGCTACTAGTCATTATAAGTTATAGTCCAAAATTATGAATATTTATAAATCCAAAAGTTTTAACAAAAAAATGGTTCAAGTAAAAGTTCAAGTCAACAAAATTTTCTAGAGAATGAGACAGGAATAAAGTTTCTAGAAAGAGTGGTTTTCATTTTATGAAGGAAAACATGTAAAAATGGATCATGTCCTGTCATGGAAAATGCTGGATATCTACAAATCTAAGATTTTCAGCAAAAAAGTGGTTCATATAAAAGTTCAAGTCAACAAAATTGCCTAGAGAATGAAACAGGACTAAAGTTTCTAGGTTGAGTAGTTTTCATTTTATGAAGGAAAACCTGTAATTTTTTGTAAAAATGTATCATGTCCTGTCATGGAAAATGCTGGATATCTACAATTCTAAAAGTTTCAGCAAAAAAATGGTCCAAATAAAAGTTCAAGTCAACAAAATTGCCTAGAGAATGAAACAGGACTAAAGTTTCTAGGTTGAGTAGTTTTCATTTTATGAAGGAAAACCTCTAATTTTTTGTAAAAATGTATCATATCCTGTCATGGAAAATGCTGGATATCTACAATTCTAAAAGTTTCAGCAAAAAAATGGTCCAAGTAAAAGATCAAGTCAACAAAATTGCCTAGAGAATGAAACAGGACTAAAGTTTCTAGGTTGAGTAGTTTTCATTTTATGAAGGAAAACCTCTAATTTTTTGTAAAAATGTATCATGTCCTGTCATGGAAAATGCTGGATATCTACAATTCTAAAAGTTTCAGCAAAAAAATGGTCCAAGTAAAAGATCAAGTCAACAAAATTGCCTAGAGAATGAAACAGGACTAAAGTTTCTAGGTTGAGTAGTTTTCATTTTATGAAGGAAAACCTCTAATTTTTTGTAAAAATGTATCATATCCTGTCATGGAAAATGCTGGATATCTACAAATCTAAGATTTTCAGCAAAAAAATGGTCCAAGTAAAAGATCAAGTCAACAAAATTGCCTAGAGAATGAAACAGGACTAAAGTTTCTAGGTTGAGTAGTTTTCATTTTATGAAGGAAAACCTCTAATTTTTTGTAAAAATGTATCATGTCCTGTCATGGAAAATGCTGGATATCTACAAATCTAAAAGTTTCATCAAAAAATGGTCCAAGTAAAAGATCAAGTCAACAAAATTGCCTAGAGAATGAAACAGGACTAAAGTTTCTAGGTTGAGTAGTTTTCATTTTATGAAGGAAAACCTCTAATTTTTTGTAAAAATATATCATGTCCTGTCATGGAAAATGCTGGATATCTACAATTCTAAAAGTTTCAGCAAAAAAATGGTCCAAGTAAAAGATCAAGTCAACAAAATTCCCTAGAGAATGAAACAGGACTAAAGTTTCTAGGTTGAGTAGTTTTCATTTTATGAAAGAAAAACTTTTTCCGCAAAAAAATGCTTTAAAAAATTGATTTAATATTTTTTTTATTTGGTGTCGTATAGTATAAAAAATAGTTCTTATAAAACTACTTAGTTTTTTTTTCAAGATTTAGGAAATGTAAAAAAAATATAGGGTTACATTTAAAAAACAGAATTTGACCTTAAAATACCCTTGAAAGCTTGTTCTAGATCGTCAAACACTAGCGTAGTTTAGTTTCCCCCTCTATATAAATAAACTTTTATTTTTGAGTTATAAGACTGTCTCAAGATAAAAAAACTCACCCGGTATATACAAAAATTGCTCACTTTGTAGTATAAGATAAACAAATTAACAATGTTAATTTTTCTTAAAAGATTTCAAATTTTCACGTACCAGTATTACGTACCTAGGCTTACCTAAAAAGTAAAAAATAAAATTGAATAATCATTGTAATAATTAAACCTACTAATTAACAATATGAATTTCACTTTAATTAATTATTTAAACAATTATTATATAGGCAATAATTAGAAATTTGATATTTTAATTAATAAATTGATTTTATATAGAATTTTAATTATTAATTTATTGCAATAATATCTATATCTATCTATCTATCTATCTATCTACTCTTATTAAACAAACAAAAATTGTATATTTGTATGTTAGTTCTATTTTGAAAACGACTCTACCGATTTTGATGAAACAAAATCTATCAACAAAATTGAGGATGAGAAAACGTTTTGGCTAGGTCTGGACCTCATCAAAATTCATCTTAATTGATCTTTTCTTAATTAAAGTAATTAATGACAGATGAAAATCTCAATAGAAAAGTTTGTTTACAATTTTTTCAATTATCTTTTATTTATTAATTGGTTTTTTAATTTTCAAACCCACGAATACTTTATACCGAATATTATTATATATTAGAAGCTATTCTTATTAGATTAGCGATGTGAGTTGTTGTTGTTTAATCGAGTGCAAATACAACTGGGCGAGAGATTTTGAACAGTACCGTGTGCAGTACCGTTGCGTTGGCGTTGACGTTTCTCTACTAACTCATGTATAATTGGACAAGACAAATAATTACAGAGGAAACCAGTATTGTCTGATGCCAGCCAGCCAGCCAGCTACAATAAATATATTTAAGCTTTTATTTAATTTAATTCGAGAACAACGCACAGGAATTATGAGAACTACATATAATTGGATTGCATCAGATCAGAAGAGAATTGGCTTATTAATCAGCTGCTGCTGGTTAGGTAGGGTTTTCTTTTTTTTAATCGACATTAACAGGTGAAAGTGGATGGGAACTAGGCAAATAATAGAAGAGACCAGGGAACAACAACAACAACAACAACAACAATAGGAATTTATTATACAGACAATTAATGAAAGTCTCTCTCGCACTTTTCTTCCTAGTATTTCCTTTTCTATTCTTCTCTTCGCAATTTATTTATTTATTTATTTATTTATATAATTGGCCCGTCCATTTTTATTTTAATGGCCTTATAATCCAGTCATTTGGTAATTATTAAATTAATAATAAACTTCAATATAAAATAAATTGTTCATTTGTGCCTCTATCATAACATCGGCTTAAAATCTCATTAAAATTAACTTTACCAGGGGTCGTGAAGGCGAGCTTCACAGCTGATATTATAACTACTGAGCCCGTGATTTTCTTAAGTGTTAATTTTTATAAATGATTTAAAATTTGACGGCGTGGGATGGTTGTATGGGGTCGGGATTTGGGGTGATGGGTTGGTTTCGGGGGGGTGGGACTGGGGTGTGAGGGTGGGGTTCGTGGGTTGGGGGTCCAGGGGGCGTGCCCCCTGGCTAGCTAGAGGGCCGCCGAAGACGGGCCTTGCAGCTAGTTTATTAATATAATTGACCCGTCCATTTTTATTTTAATGGGCTTAGGGACATAGTCCAGTCATTTGGTAGTTTTACCTGGAAAGTTTTCCTGGAGTTTTAAATTAATAATAAACTTAATTTCGTAAAGATTTTCAGCCTTTGAGTTGATAAAGGCGTAAATATACAATCATATGAGTTATTTTCAATTTCATAAATTATTTAATTAATCAAATTATTTAGTATTTCAAAACCCGCTACTAGTTTTATACAACAATTAAATTATAAATTAAAATTATTGACGAATTTTAATATCGAAAGGAAGAGAGATTATTCTATCCGTGTCCTTTTTAATCATTTCCCTCGATTAATGAAATAATCGCTTACAATAATAAAAAGTGAAAACTTATTTACTCTAGAGACGCCCTTATAAGTAATTAATTAATAATAAACTTCAATATAAAATAAAATGTTCATTTATGCCTTTATCATAACATCGGCTTAAAATCTCAATAAAATGAACTTTACCTGGGGTCCAAGGGGCGGGAAGGCGAGCTTCATAGCTGATATTATTATAACTATTGAGCTCGTGATTTTCTTAAGTGTTAATTTTTATAAATGATTTAAAATTTTGTATGTGATTTCATCAAGAAGCCTATGATGAAAAAATGAATAAAAAGAAATTCTGCGCTAGATACTAAAAATATAATTAGTCGTAAAACGTGTAAATTTGAAAAACTCTCAATAGTCATTTGGTAGTTTTACCTGGAAAGTTTTCCAGGAGTTTTGAAAATAAGTAATTTTATAGATTTCAATGTGCTCTTTCTGAATTTCAACTTTGCCACGTCGTATCTTTGCCGTTCGCCCCGCCATATTGGAAAAATGGAGCCTAAAAACAGTATTTTGGCAATATCTCCTTTCCGACTCATTTCACGATAAAAACATTCATACACTAAATGAAACTAGAGAAAATTTGCTATAATTTATGTAAACACTTTTTTTTCGTAAAATTAATAGTTTCAAATAAAAGTTTATTTATATCAGGGGGGAAATTAAACTACGCTCTTGTTTGTCGACCTAGAACAAGCTTTCATGGGTATTTCGAGGTCAAGTTCTGTTTTTTAAATAGAAACCTATATTTTAGGTTAAAAATAAAATAAATGAGAGTTCTGTTTTTAAATAAAATAATTTTTAATTATTTCTAGAGACTAGTAGTTTTCGAAGACACGCTTCATCATCAGTCTATCACAAATATTTCAAATTAGTTACAAATTAAGATTTATACATAGAAAATTTTGAAAAATATATAATGTCTTTTTCTTCATGTTTCTTCTTAAGAGTTATATTCTAATCTCCCAAGAAGAAACATGAAGAAAAAGACATTATATATTTTTTAAAATTTTCTATGTATAAATCTTAATTGTAACTAATTTGAAATATTTGTGATAGATTCTGATGGCGGCAATGCCTTCGAAACTATAGTCTCTAGAAATAATTAAAAATTATTTTATTTAAAACAGAAGACTCTCTCATTTTATTTTATTTAACCTAAAATAAAACAATTCTGTTACCATCGACAGTGAAATCTTTTATTCAACTAATAAGAAACCATATGCTTCTGTACCTCTGAATCTACAAAAAAAACTGAACAACTTTTATTAGAACTATTTTTTTATACGACATCAAATAATAAAAGATATTAAATTATTTAGATCTCAAAAAAAATTCTAATAATTATATTTAACAATCATTCAATTTAATTATCAAATAATAATGATTAAATATTTAATTATAAAATAAATAATTTAATAATAATGAATAATTTAATCATTTTACCACACTATTTTGAGACATTCCAGAGTGTATTGCAAGTCTTCTGGATGAATTCTAGTTCCAATTTCCTTATTTTGATCTTTTTAAGTTTCTTCACAGCCTTTACATTTCTTGTGAGGGTGTATTCCTATTAGGAAAACGCTCGCCATCCATTCCAATGACAACCCCATAACACTTCTTCCACATTCACCATAAATTAAAACCATTTCAATTCTGTCTTGAACAAAAAATGCTCCATTTTTATTATCGTAATACAATATAAAATATAACTATCTACTGGATTGATACGAGAATAAACCTTTTTAAACTCAAGACTCTCAAATAGATCTATTAAGTAGAAAATAATCTCTTAAATTTCTGTATAATGAAATTTTAAGATCAATATAAACCTCTATTATTTTCATTGTTGTGACTTTTTGATTTAATAATTAATTATTTAATCATTATTATTTAATAATTAAGTTGAATAATTGTTAAAAGTAATTATTATAATTTTTTTGAGATCTAATTGATTTAATATTTTTTATTATTTGATGTCGTATAAAAATAGTTTTAATAAAAGTTGTTACAGTTTTTTTTTTTGTAGATTCAGAATATGTACAGAAACATATAGGTTTCCATTTAAAAAACAGAAGTTGACCTCGAAATACCCATGAAAGCTTGTTCTAGGTCGTCAAACAATAGCGTTGGATAGCCCTGATATAAATAAACTTTTATTTGAAACTTTTTTTCATATAATGCACTGTTTTGAATTATAAGACTCTCAGGATAAAAAACTCACCCAGTATATATACAATTTTTGCTCGTTTAATAAGCGTAGATTTCCTGATTAACGAGTGGAAAAGTTTCAATTACAATATAAATGAATGATTCTAAGTTCAATAAGAATTGTTATACGCGTATACTACTAGAAATTAAGATAATACACTGATAGAGATTAGTGGACCAGGGGACGTGTACTATATAAGCCGTAAACCATTATACATCTACGGCAACCCGTTTAATTTTAACTGGCATCAATAAATGAGGATTTGGCGACGAAGATAGGATGTAGGGTATTTATTTTTGATCCTCATAACCAATTCTGTTGTGTCCTTTATTGATGTGGAAGCGAGTGGAATGACAACAACTCGATTCTAAAACAATACGGAACCCTAAAAGTGATGTAATACGCATCAGGCGACCTCTTTTCTTTTATATCAAAATCAACATTTATATTAATATCAATTTTTCAGAGGAAAAGGAACAATAATACTAAGTGTTATATTGAACTATCACTAGCGACGTTTGGCTGTTTTATCTCACATATTCTTCAGGATCTTAATCAATTTGTTGTGTTATAACAGCTCTTGTTGCGGAAAGCGAAAACGACTCTTACATAAATTTGCACTTTCCTGCGAAAAATTCCAACAGACGAAAACTCTCACAATAGCTAGAGAATCAGTACGATGTAAGCTACAGCTGTATAACACCATAGTGGAACAAGTACTATCCTTCAACTATCTCGGCGTTCAGATAACCAGCTCCAAAAGCGTTAGCGAGGAAGTCAGACTCCAATCTATTAAGGCGTCCAAAATATCTGAATGCCTGAATGAAACGGTTTGGTCAAACAAGTTTCTGGGAACGGAAGCAAAACTACGCATCTATAAGACCGTTGTGGGACCAATTTTGACATATGGGGCCGCAAAAACGGGAGGAGCAAAAACGAAATTAATTCAAGAATTGCCCAAGCAAAAATGGGGTTTAATTCAAAACAAAAACTACTATGCTCCTCCTCAATCAGCTTAGCAAACAGGAAGTTGCTATTGAAGACATATGTATGGAGCATAGCCATGTACGGGTGTGAAACCTGGACAATTGGAAAAGCGGAGAGAAAGAGATTGGAGGCTTTCGAAATGTGGTGCTACAGAAGAATAATGAATATCAAATGGATGGATAAAATTACAAATGAAGAAGTTCTTGGAAGAATCGGAGAAAGAAGAACCTTGTGGAAGAGTCTGAAGAAGAGAAGAGGTCAGATGATGGGGCACACACTGAGACATGGGGGACTGCTTAGGGGATGATCATTTGGAGGGGGAGGTGGGAAAGAAAAGGGGAAGACCCAGATTAGAATATTTCAACCAAATAATTGGGGATATGGGATGCCAGACATTTAGAGAGGTCAAACAGCTGGCGGGGGACAGAGTCGAGTGGAGACGGATTGTTGCATCAAACCAGTCTTAGGACTGTATACTCAATGATGATGATGGGGCCGAAACAAGAACACATACCGCAAAAACAAGAGAAAGTTTGTGAGATGAAATCGCTACACAGAATTGCAGGTAAAACTAGGATGGACAGGGTCAAAAATGAAGATATTATGGAAAAGTGCAATATACAAAAAGTCAGCGTATGGGTCCAAAGAAGATCAGAATGGAGTGAACGCGTATTGCGAATGAATGAAGATCGGTTGGTGAAGAAGGTACATGACCATGACAACAACCCTACCTGGAAAAGAAGACGGATCCGTTCAAGAAAACGATGGAAAGACCCCCCGTAAACATGCTTTAAGCCTAACAATAAGAAGAAGAAGAAAACAGCGAAACGTCACTATTGATGGTATAATATAACATTTAGTATTAGTGTTCCTTTTTCTCTGAAAAATTGATATATTTAGTACTTCTTAAGGAGGTGAATAACAAAAATTTATTTTAATTTAAAAATCTGAAATTGTGGGAAAATTCCGGACTCTAATCGTTACGCAATATCGTGAAATCAGAAATGCTGATTAGGATCGATTGATTATTTATTAATGATATGTAGAATTTGATCAGTTGGAGAGTTCTCGTTATAGGGTTTTTTTTTCTGAGCATCACTTGAGATATAGCTCTCACTTACCATACAAATGGACGGAGAATCGATGAAGATAGATATCTTGCCTTTAATCATTTGGAATCTCTTAATAAAATCATTCAGAAAATTATATTTCATGCAGTTTTTTTTTACTTTTAAAACAAAAGTTCTAAAGCTAGAGAGGTTAAAATCTAATTGGTAGCTCTGATTTTTTACATATCTATGTTTTTTGGGGCGCTGAATCCAAATCTGAGGTCTCCCACCAAACTTTCGTGACGGAACATTGTAGAAAATGCACAAAAAAAAGGGAAAATTTCCATTTTTTGGCGGTTATTCGCTTATAACTCGAAAACTATAAATTGTTCGTAAATAACCTTCCTATTCATAATGCAAGTGCATACAATTTCCTACAAATTTTATAATATAGGTTTTTTCGGGTTCAATCGCAAAATCCAAGTTTCCGACCCTGGCAGCCCCAAAATCTCAAACTTTTTTTTCGGTTTTTTCCCATTTTGACCATGAAGGAGCATGTTTTCGACAAAGACCATTCTATACATTTTTAAACTAGATTAAATTTGATACAATTCAATCAACGTTTTATTTTAATTGAATAATGATAATCCGAGCCGCAATGAGGTTGAAATTTTGAAAAACTGCAATTTTTGCAAAACATTGGTTGTTTTTTTTTTTTTTGAGAAAAACAGTTTTTGTTTGTGTTTCTTGTTTTGTCTGTTTGGTGGAAACCCGGCTTTAGAAAATCCTCGGTTTGCTATTTTTTGTTAACCAGACGTTTAAAAACTTGAGTGTTTAACTGCTCTGAGCTGATATGATGAGGGAATGACTCTTTTTTAAGAGCATGATGATTTCACAAGTGTCAAACGCGAACTCGACAGTTGGTCCTTAGCAGCTGGGAGGAGAAATAGGATCAGAGGGGCGGGGGGGGGGGACAAACAGCAGCTCTGATGAAGGTCTCGGTGCTGGTCAATTGAACCCATCCATCCCATCACCAGGAAGAGAAAGAAAGAAAGAACTGTCTCTCCACAAGACAGACAAAGAAGAAAGAGGAGGGATCGATTTGGGTGGAAATGCATCCGACGCATTGCGTCACCAGA
Source organism: Forficula auricularia (assembly GCA_024734495.1). Taxonomy (NCBI): domain Eukaryota; kingdom Metazoa; phylum Arthropoda; class Insecta; order Dermaptera; family Forficulidae; genus Forficula; species Forficula auricularia. The sequence goes on from JALMQS010000099.1 coordinate 85,297,322, forward strand.
GACAACCCCCCCCCCCCGATGCTCATCTAAGAAAGGAAGCCCGTTAAATATCACTATACCACTTGGATTAACGAATTACTCAAACGAGTTTGGAATTACAAAGTGGTTTACCATTATACAAGAAACGATCCGATTACTTACTTATTTGATTATATAGCTATTCAATCCTATATTTTGTTATTTATTTATTTATTTATTATGATGAAATTCAGCGTGTCAAGCAGGTAGTCTGTCAAATTGAATTTAGTGGCGGGGTATAATATACTGAGGGCGGTATCTTCCAAAATACTTGAAATATCTATACTTGATTTCTCAGTGTGGAATAGAGAACCAAGCCCTGTGACCCACCTACTATCATTTAATGTCTGTTTAATTAAAAACTTAAAACTTTAAATGTAGTTATCATGTATGTGAATTGTTATGGATCTTAGTAAATGGTATTAGTAAATTTATCAAATAAATTTAATATAGGGTAACAGGAATAGCATGGAATTGGACAACATTAAAAACCTAGAGTTTATTTTTTAATTTAAATGGGCCAGACGTTTCGTCAGTTTATTCTGACTTCCTCAGTGGCCCATTTTATTACTCATTGTCAAAAAACAATTTCACTATAAGACAAAACATTAATTAATATCATGTTTCACCTAAAACCTACACCACTTTCCCTAAGTAAAAAAAACATCAATAATCTTTCTTTAACATATTCTTGGCTCAAATTAATCAACAAGCGAGTTTTCTTTGATAATTAAAAAAAAATTTGTCGTTAATTGTTAAAGAAAACTCGCTTCCAAGATTGTTGATTAATTTGAGCCGAGCATATGATTATTCCTGGTTTTGTCAACAATGAGAAATTTAACTTCATATAATATGTGTATAATTGTAAGTCAATAAACCAACATTAACAATTCAAATTTATATAAGGATAAGAATCACTACTAATGTAAACATTGTTTTATATATTTCTGTAGCCCAATAAACTGAATAAATTCAGACCGAAACGTTATTATTCTCGGAATTTTATTGTGCCCGGTGCATCCTTGCTTTGCCTGAATAACTACTCGGCGGGCTGAAAAGTTCGTAGGCTGACACATAAATGGCGCCACTAGTGTCAAATCCATATGATTTTTAGTTAGCCCCAACCTTCAAAAGACGTGTGTATAAATTTGACAGCTGTTGCGCTATTAGTATCTGAGTTATAGCATTTTTAGTGAAAGATCTTTTAGTACTTTGAAAAAATGGATAAAAAGGAATTTCGTGTGTTAATAAAGCTGCTTTTTGGCGAAAAAGATACTGTTTGAAACCAAGGTTTGGCTTGATAAACATTATTCGGACTTTGCACCAGCAAAATCAACCGTAGAAAAGTGGTTTGCTAAATTTAAACAAGGCGAAATGGACACCGAGGACGATGCACGCAGTGGACGCCCCAAAGAGGCAGTTACCGACGAAAACATCAAAAAAGTCCACAAAATAATTTTTGATAACCGTAAAGTGAAGTTGATTGAGATAGCTGAGACCCTAAAGATATCAAAGGAACGTGTTGGTCATATCGTGGATGAATATTTGGATATGAGAAAGCTCTGTTCGAAGTGGGTGCCGCGCGAGCTCACAACCGACCAAAAACAACAACGAATCGATGATTCGGAGCAGTGTTTGGAGCTGTTCAATCGTAATAAATCCGAATTTTTTCGTCGATATGTGACTTTAGTTAATAGAGTAAAGGGTGTGTAGTTTCACAGTGAATGAAATAAAACTCAAAGAGGTTTATACAAACTCAATATATTTCGGATTATTAGTCCATCATCAGGAGTTTACAAGACAATACTAATAATAATTGAACGAGTGGTCGCCATTCTTGACATTCAAATCATGGTTCCCAATATAACAAAATATAACATTCAGATCTTACACAAGAAAAACACCAATGAAAATTTAAAATTTAAAAAATTTTAAAAAAATTTGTTTTACAAAGATTTTTCTTTTTTAATTATAAAATATATAAATGTAAATATAAGAAATCTAAGTAAGTATGAATATTAATATAAATAAAAATTACAAGTATAAATATAAAGTCTTTTTAGAATTGAATTAGAAAGTAAAATTACAAATTTAAGTCATAGACACAAAATTAATTATAAATATCAGTTTACAAATAAGCCTAAATAACATATAGAGATGAAGAATTAAGATAAAATATAATAGGGATAAATTAGATGAGATAAATTACAATATACAACAATTTTTGTGGTTATCTCATATATCAAACTGTCATTTATTTTAAAGACTGAAGGCGCGTGATTTGAATTTAATTTTGATTGTAATTTGGGAAATAGTATATATTTGAGAGAGACTGAGGTTAAGTTTTTTTAATTTTTGTTAATTAGTAGATCTATTATTGTGGAATTTCTAATGTCCTGCTGGTTATTGAGAATTTTATCTTTTTCAATTATAGCTTTCTTAATTTCGGTTGATTCTAACAGGTCTAGTTTTCGGCTTTTAGAGGCAAAGTGTAGTGGTATAGGATTTTGGGGTGAAGGTGAGTGATTGTTTTCAATAAGGTGGGTAAAAGTTGACCCAAAGGAGAAATCTGGTGTTTATAAACTTGAATGTCAAGACTGCGACTCGTTTTATATTGGTCAGACGGGCAGAACTTTCAAAACCCGGTATAAAGAACATTTGAGTTCGTTAAGAAAGTTGCAATCAGACACCATACAGAGTGATCCAACCTCCGCCTTCTGCAGACCACCTTATTGAAAACAATCACTCACCTTCACCCCAAAATCCTATACCACTACACTTCGCCTCTAAAAGCCGAAAACTAGACCTGTTAGAATCAACCGAAATTAAGAAAGCTATAATTGAAAAAGATAAAATTCTCAATAACCAGCAGGACATTAGAAATTCCACAATAATAGATCTACTAATTAACAAAAATTAAAAAAAAAACTTAACCTCAGTCTCTCTCAAATATATACTATTTCCCAAATTACAATCAAAATTAAATTCAAATCACGCGCCTTCAGTCTTTAAAATAAATGACAGTTTGATATATGAGATAACCACAAAAATTGTTGTATATTGTAATTTATCTCATCTAATTTATCCCTATTATATTTTATCTTAATTCTTCATCTCTATATGTTATTTAGGCTTATTTGTAAACTGATATTTATAATTAATTTTGTGTCTATGACTTAAATTTGTAATTTTACTTTCTAATTCAATTCTAAAAAGACTTTATATTTATACTTGTAATTTTTATTTATATTAATATTCATATTTACTTAGATTTCTTATATTTACATTTATATATTTTATAATTAAAAAAGAAAAATCTTTGTAAAACAAATTTTTTTAAATTTTTTAAATTTTAAATTTTCATTGGTGTTTTTCTTGTGTAAGATTTGAATGTTATATTTTGTTATATTGGGAACCATGATTTGAATGTCAAGAATGGCGACCACTCGTTCAATTATTATTAGTATTGTCTTGTAAACTCCTGATGATGGACTAATAATCCGAAATATATTGAGTTTGTATAAACCTCTTTGAGTTTTATTTCATTCACTGTGAAACTACACACCCTTTACTCTATTAACTAACATCATGTTTCACCTAAAACCTACACCACTTTCCATAAGTAAAATCGATATGTGACGATGGATGAAACATGGATCATCATTTCACACCGGAGTACAAGTCAATAAACCAACATTAACAATTCAAATTTATATAAGAATGACTACTAATGTAAACACCGTTTTATATATTTCTGTAGGCCAATAAACTGAATAAATTCAGACCGAAACGTCATTATTCTGGGAATTTTATTGGGCCCGGTGCATCCTTGCTTTGGTTGAATAACTCCTTCAACCCACTACAAATTTATCAGAGCCACGATTTCCAACAACATTCATAACAATAAACAATCCTTGTATATCGACACTCAAAGAGTCCCGTTTTACTTTTTAAACAGAGCCCAAAAAATTGAATTTTTTTTAGTATATTCAATACTTCGGTTACCCGGTGATTTGCACTTGCTGTTCATACCATGTGTTTGAAAATTCTTGGCTGAATTCAAAATTCCGGCGTTTTTCTTTTTCCGAAAATATATTGCACCTACCTGTATAATAAAACGGGAAACCCCTATTTTCAGGGCTGAATGAAAAGAGTCTTGATTTTTTTCCCAGGCTTATCTAAAAACAGATACCATAAATATATTAGCACTTTGAATTAAGGTATTAAAAAACGTGTTTGGAATTACAAAGTAGGTAGGTAGATACTTACCTCCTTAGAAGGAATATTATGATTATTTATTTATTTATACATTCAATTCCATTTTAATATTTATTTATTAGATTCCATAATAGAATCCCGCGTGTGGAGGTCAACATATACCTGCCTACAATAGGTGAAATACTGAAAAGTTTACAACGGTTCTGTAATATGTATAAGCGTGACAATATAGACTTTAATTCAAGTCAGTGGTTCGGAAACTCGCGAAAGGCAATTACCTATAGGAGATTTGGGTCGCGGAAGAGCAATCTCTGCGTGGGTGGGTGCGAGCAAGGCCAACGACCTTGGATTATTGCAAGCACCCGATCTCAAAGATCATCGGTACCCAATCATTTACTGTTCAGTTTTCGCGACTCACCTCTAAATAACTAACATTTAGGGAAAGCGGTGTTGGTTTATAGGGAAACACGAGGGGTGAACCACGATTGGAATTAGGTGTACACGTCTGTGGAATTATTTTGGAATTTGCCTCTTCATCTATTGTCTTCTACTTGGAAATAAAAGTGGAAGTGGAAGTAGGTGTACACGATATTAGGCCGCGGTTCACCCCTCGGTGAAACATATTAAACACATGAGTTTTAAAAGGTTGTAGTGGTGTTTCACAAATAAGTATTTGTTTATTTGTGAAACATCTCTACAATCCTTTAAAAACTCCTGTATCTAAATAACTAAATACAACAATGTTGTAGGAAACACAACGTTATTCATAGAACTATATTACATTGTAGTACAGTGGTATTACAATTAGCGGTGTTTCACAAATAATTATTTGTTTATTTGTGAAACCCCACTACAATCCTTTAAAAACTCCTGTATCTAAATAACTAAATACAACAATGTTGCAGGAACCCCAACGTTATTCATAGAACTATATTACATTGTAGTACAGTGGTTTTTACAATTAACGTTTAAGTAATTATTAAAATTTTACTATAATCATTCTCATTTAAATTTCTTTTAATTATTATTGAAATATTATTATTTGCTAATAATGATAAATAAAATATTATTAATTAAATATCAAATATCTAATTATTATTTAATTGTTAACAAAATAATTAGGATTAATTTGGAAACAATTATTCCACTACAATAAGCTTACTTTTTGCTGACTCTTTTTAACTCTAAAGAATGCGGGAAGATTCTTCGAAACGTCGATTCAATAATTTATTTTATTCGGGATTTGTTCTATTCATTATCCTTGGGCTGCATTTCCATCAATTCTCCATTAATATGTGTTTAATTTCACTTCTTATTTAACTTTTCTCTCCTCATATGGCAAGCACAAACAAGAAAAAAGTACCGTTGTTTTTAATCCCTACTTGGGATTCCCATATTTTCCATTCCATTGTTATCAATCATAAATATTTAACAATTTTTTAGATTCTGAAATACTTTAGGGGATTTGATGTTTAATACTATTCCGCGATTTTTGAATAACATTCAATATTCCGTGATTAAAATATTTTGGGAATCCCGTGCTTTAGGAAAATTGAGACTGTAACTTATAGTGATGATCAAAGCAAGAACAAGACCAAGACTGCAAGACCAAGACTTTGCTTTGCTCATCACTATAAGTTATAGTCTCAATTTTACCATAAAAGGCAGGGATTCCCAAAATATTTTAATCACGGAACATTGAGATATTATTCAAAAATCGCGAATAATCTGTAATAATTTTTAAACATCAAATCCCCTAAAGTACTCCAGATTCTAAAAAAATTGTTAAATATTTATGATTGACAACAATGGAATGGAAAATATGGGAATCCCGAGTAGGGATTAAAAACAACGATACTTTTTAATATTAATACTCAAAAACAAAATAATAATAATATTTTTCTTAAAAGTGATCAGGACTTTCTAAACACCCTATAGAAGACTTTACAAACACACCCTCTGCCTATATTAATTAGTGATGAGCAGAATTAGTCTTGGTCTTGGTCTTGCAGTCTTGGTCTTGGTCTTGGTCTTGCAGTCTTGGTCTTGGTCTTGCTTCGTTCATCACTAATAACTTACAGTTAACATTGACAAACTATTAATCAATCAAATTCTCATTGTAAACGTAAATTGTCAAAGTTTTTTTGTGAATTTGTGAATCATTCCACTGCTCTTGCACTTACTCCATCTAAGTGCACGGAAGCTATTATGAAGTCATTTCTTACCCAAGTATTGGCAATTGATGATTAATCATTTTTATCGGATGATCTCATTCTTTTCGGAATATGCATGGAAAGAGAGATCGCTGACGTCAACGCTACAATTCGATTAAAATTGTAGGGAGAACATTTTCCAATACTTGGTACTTAAGCTTTCCACCAATTTTTAGGGATTTTTTGCCACCCTAAAGATTGAGCTACATGTTGAAACTTGCGCCAAAATGTTAGCTCATTAGCTACAATATCCAAGAGATCCCCATTATATGAGACGATATTTTCTGATATTCTACGGTTTTTCAATTTTTGGATAACCCAATAAATATAAACCATTAAATGAATATAGAAACTTGTATTTTTCAAATTAATTAAGCTAACTATTTAAATTTAATAAAATAAATCATTAACAATATAAATAAAATTAATCCTTATTATTTTTTCTAACAATTAAATAATAATTAGAAATTTGATATTTAATTAATATTAATTATTTTATTTATCATTATTAGCAAATAATAATGTTTCAATAATAATTAAACAATTCTTAAATTAGAATAATTTTATTATACATATTACTTCTAGATATATCGCAGGCAAATTACAATTTTAACAGAAAATAATTCCCGGTAAATATTTTATTGCTGGAATACTTTATTGGTATCCAATATTTCACAAATCTATATTGTCGAAATTTTTCTACGCCCTCAAAATGAGAAAATTTCGGAGTTTTTTCAGTTTTTCTGAATAACTTTTAAAACGGCTTATCAAATCAAAAGATTACCATTAGATAAATTAAAGCTCTTTAAATTCACGCGTAAAATGATAACAATTTCATTTATTTAGGTTACTAGAACCGGTATTAACGCCTTTCAAAATCCGCGGAATCATTTAATATCGCATAAACTCGTATTTTTCCATTTTTCTCATTTTGACCATGAAGGAGCATGTTTTCGACAGACCACTCTATACATTTTTAAACTAGATTAAATTTGCTGCAATTTAAATAAAGTTTCATCTTGATTGGAAAATGTTAACATGAGGTTGAAGGCTTGAAAAATGCAATTTTTTTCAAAAAATCGCAGTTTTTCCTTTATAAAATAAAAACCACTAATCCTAGAAACATGATTCCTATCTCATTCCTTAGTAAATTTTGTTGACTTGAATCTTTATAATTTAATCAATTTTCAGGCCTGCAATATAATTCAAACTTCCATTAACATATATTATACATTTTCCGGACAGGATATGATCCGAATCCTCAAAAGTGTCGTGGAAAATGCTGGATATCTATAAATCTAAGAATTTTAACAAAAAAGTTGTCCAAGTAAACGTTCAAGCCAAGAAAATTTTCTAGACAATGAGACAAGAATAAAGTTCCTAGGATCAGTAATTTTCATTTTATGAAGGAAAAATTGTATTTTTTCAAAACTTAAACCTCTTGTTACCATTATCCAATTAACATGAAACTTTATTTAAATTGTAGCAAATTTAATCTAGTTTAAAAATGTATAGAGTGGTCTTTGTCGAAAACGTGCTCCTTCATGGTCAAAATGGGGAAAAATGGAAAAAAATACGAGTTTATGCGATATTGAAAAGTGATTCCGCGGGTTTTGAAAGGCGTTAGTACCGGTTCTAGTAAGCCTAAATAAATGAAATTGTTATCATTTTACGCGTAATTTAAAGAGCTTTAATTTATCTAATGGTAATCTTTTTGATTTGATAAGCCGTTTTAAAGTTATTCAAGAAAAACTGAAAAAACTCCGAAATTTTCTCATTTTGAGGAGCGTAGAAAAATTTCGACAACACAGATTTGGGGGGGAAATATTGGATACCAATAAAGGTATTCCAGCAATAAAATATTTACCGGGAATTATTTTCTGTTAAAATTGTAATTTGCCTGGACTATTATAGTTATCTTAGAAGTAATATGTATAATAAAATTATTCTAATTTAAGAATTGTTTAATTATTATTGAAACATTATTATTTGCTAATAATGATAAATAAAATAATTAATATTGATTAAATATCAAATTTCTAATTATTATTTAATTGTTAAGAATTAAATAATAAGGATTAATTTTATTTATATTGTTAATGATTTATTTTATTAAATTTGAATAGTTAGCTTAATTAATTAATATTTATTTTATTTAGTTTTTGTCGAAAACGTGCTCTTTCATGGTCAAAATGGGGCAAAGTCGAAAGGGATATTCAAAAGTGATCCCGGGGGCTGTTTTTTGACATGCGCTAGTACCGGTTCTACTTAAGCTAAATAAATGAAATTGATATTATTTTACGCATAATTTAAAGAGCTTTAATTTATCTAATTAATATCTTTTTGATTTGATAAGTCGTTTTAAAATTATTCAATAAAAACTAAAAAAACTCCGAAATTTTCTCATTTTGAAGCTCGTAGAAAAATTTCCACAACACAGAGTTGTAGGAAAATTTAGGGTAGTAATATTGGATTACCAATAAAGGTATTCCAGCAATAAAATCTATACCGTGAATTATTTACTGTTAAAATCTTAATTTCTCTGGACTATGAAATAAACTGAGTTTTTAGTATTTTCTTTATTTATAATACCTCAGGTGTATGTATACCTGAAATATTCTAGTTCTTATATTTAGTATAATATGTTCATGTATATCTTAATCTTCTTCATTTGGTTTTAGAAAACAATCAAGGAAACTCGTTAAGTAGGTATGTCTGTTTGTCTGGGTGTCTGTTCTAGTTATTATTAGATGTTGAGGGAAATGAATGGAGAGCCAGCCGCCCCCGCATTCACGACCTTGCCACTTTACCTACACACACACACACTTACACACTTACACAAACCACTGTGCTTCTAACGCTCTTTCTTCTCCCGTTTCATTGCTCAACTCCCTTTCACCTGTTCTGTTTGTCTGTTTGTCTACGTCCCCGGCCTCCAATTCAAATTTGCATTTATATGTAGATTCATTTATTTATTTATTGATTCGATGTACATAGCTTTTAAATTTATTAACGATTGACATTTTGTTTAAATCAAAAAAAGTTTCACTTTTTTTACTTTACCATACAGGATATGGTTGTAATCGTGCATGAAAAAAGTGGGTTTTTCGAAATATCTCAAAAACGGCTGCAACTATTTTGATTAAAAAAATTGATCGAAACCATCACATATCGCTCTACAAAAAGTTCTAATAAGTTAACATCGAAAAAATTATATTTTTCGAGATAATAATTGTTTTGTCAAAATGTCTGTTTGTTAGTCTGTGCGGTACCAAATTTTTTCGGACGAGCTAGCTCAAAAACTAGTGTGAATATTGAAACCAAATTTCACACGTAGTTTTGGTCCATTGAGATTAAGAGCTGATTAGATTTTGGTGCACATCGACCCAAAATTAGGGTCGAAGGGGGGTTAAAAATTAAAAATCTAGGCCGTTTGAGCAAACTCAACCAAATTTTGTTTACATAATCAGTGGGCCCCCAGAAGTCTAAAATTGCAAAACTAACCGCCCAAAATGGGGGGGGGGGGGGAGTGTAGGGTCAGAAAATAAAAATCTTGGCCATTTACCAAACTCAACCAAATTTTGTATACATAATCAGTGGGACCTCAGGCTGTATGGTAAAGTCAAGTGGATGGCCACATCAGAACACGTCAGCTTATTTAATAGAGAACTAAACCAAAATTCTGTTTAGGGAATCATTATTTCTAAACATACCACAATTGATTATAAAATCATCGTCGTTGAAAGACATTTTGGTCAAAACACCAGCAACAAAAGTTTATAAACAACTCTGAAACTTTCTGTTTATGAAAAATAAAACAGTTTTTAAAACTGTTCTTTTGGTGGAAACCCGGCTATAAGATTAATTGCTTTTAATTATGTATAATAATTTTGTTTTCTTTCTATTTTCAAAAATGAATTTCTTTCTGGACCACCCTATATATTATGGCGAGTGCTGGTTGCATGAAAACCTGATCAGCAACCCACACACACACACACACACACACACACACATCTTGCAAACCCACCAGGCAGCCTGTCTGTCTGTCCATTACACCTACACACTCACACATAGAGAGCTGGCTGACTGGTGAGCACTTGTAAATTCAATGGAACAAACGTTCGGTCGGTCATGTGTTCATCTGACGTCATCAGAGAAACAACCTCATACCTCATGACTCACTCACTCACTCACTCACTTGTTTAACCCTTTACTCTCTCTCATAGTTAAAATATGACCTCATATTTACAAGAAACCTTAGTTTTTTTCGAAGCCTCCTGGCCAGCAAGATGTCGCCGAATTCGGGCTTAGCAGCTGATAATTTTGTTAATTACAGGATCTCCTCGACTTACGACCAAACTCCATTCGGACTAACAGGTCGTAAGTCGGATTTATATTTTTCAATCAAACCGGTTATAAAAATTATACATAAAACACAAAAATTCGATCTGAGTTCGTATAATTTAATAATATATATATATATAATATCGAGGGGTGAACCTCGACCTAATATCCTGTACACCTGTATACCTATAGGACACATAAGAACATCAATCCGATGTTTCTATAAAGCTATTTTTGTTTTTACAACAAGATCTCTTGATTGTCCACTTTTTTTAGACTTCATTTTCAAGTTGAAGGTCAATCCTTAATTGTTAACCCTCCAGAAACTATTCATCTCATTTTGATGCAACTTGCCCTATAGGACACATAAGAACATCATTCCGATGTTTCTATAAAGCTATTTTTGTTTTTACAACAAGATCTCTTGATTGTCCACTTTTTTAGACTTCATTTTCAAGTTGAAGGTCAATCCTTAATTGTTAACCCTCCAGAAACTAATCATCTCATTTTGATGCAACTTGCCCTATAGGACACATAAGAACATCAATCCGATGTTTCTATAAAGCTATTTTTGTTTTAACAACAAGATGTCTTGACCGCATCCCGAACGTCCATGTCTGAGGCAAATCGACGACCTCTCAAAGCTTCCTTGAGCGGTCCAAAGAGATTAAAGTCTGAGGGAGCGAGATCTGGTCTATAGGGAGGGTGTTCCAGGTTCTCAAAGTTGATGGTCGCCCAGCTCCCTCTTTTTGTGTTACGCTCGTTCGGCCACTTTTTTAGACTTCATTTTCAAGATGCAGGTCAATCCTTAATTGTTAACCCTCCAGAAACTAATCATCTCATTTTGATGCAACTTGCCCTATAGGACACATAAGAACATCAATCCGATGTTTCTATAAAGCTATTTTTGTTTTTACAACAAGATGTCTTGATTGTTCACTTTTTGTCCTCAAACACGGACACACCCACTTTTACGCAATTCAACCGGTAATTGAATTTATTTTTTAATTCAACGATAATTTTGAGAGGAGTTCGACTTCCTGTTGCCATTTTGTTCTTCTTCTATTATTTTGTTAACGCTAATCACTCCTGACGTTTCTTAATTAACCCGTCAGAGGGGAAGCTAGTTCGACAACAAAAAAAAAGATTGCAACACCAACTTTGTAAACAATCGTCTAATTAATTAAGAAAAGAGGGGGTAAAGGGGTGAGCATATACCCGTCACTAATTTCTCTTATACCCCGTAAATACAGAGGAGCTTAATTACAGTTTGAATAGGAAACTCGGACATCGGATGGAAAGTTTCCAAGTTGCTTATAGAAGAGAACTTTGAAGCAATTGACATCAAACGACTACTCTATTCAACAATATCTCATTATTGTCAAAACTTTAGCTTGAATTGTTAAGAAAAAATAAGTGAATTATATGCTCCAATTATTTACTTAATTAATTAATCTATTATTAAAGATAGAGCATTGTTATTAAATAATGATTAAATAATTAAAAATAAATAATTTTATTGTTGAAGATCAAATAATTATCTTATTATATTAAACGAGCAAAGTTTATATATATATATATATCCAATTGGGTTCTCGAAAACGGCTCTAACGATTTGGATGAAATTCACATGTTAGGAGGGTTTTGTGTTGGACATTCGATCTGTCACAGTCTCATCTTCGGCTAAGTTGTTTTTGATGGATTTTTTGTTAATTGAAACAATTATTCACAGGTGGTTGTCTCGACAAAAATGTTTATTTACATTTTTATTCTTTTAATACATAATTGGTTTTTCAATTTTAAATTCCACTAATAGACCACTACAAATATTATAAATTAAAAAATTGGCCAATTTTATTGATTGAAAGGATTGATTGGGGAGAAGGAGAGAAATGGAGGAGACGGAGATTAGCAAACCAATCGACTTGATTGGGGAATAATGGAATTGAAATAGATTTTTCCTCTTATTAAAAACAAGGACTAAAGATGAATAAGGACACTCGATGGTGGAGAAGTAATCTCTGGAATCGAAGCAAAAATACAATGTATAAATTAATTAATGTAAAATAATTGGTTTAATAAAATTTATAAAAAAAAAAAATTTATTGATTAAAAATCGAGTTTTAAATCCTACAAATATTAATTTGACAATTTAATTGATGGAATCAAAAATTGTTATTTAATTAGAAAAAAATAATTATACGGTATTTATTTATATACCTATATACACATAATTAGTGGGCGACTGAAGGCTAGAAATGCAAAAACTGGGTGCGTGGGCGGGGGCGGGGGTAGATGTGGGGGTGCAGGAGGTGGAGTGCAGTGCTGGGGGGAGGGGGGAGGGAACGGGGCTTCGGTGCCGAAGTGGGGGTGTTTGGGTGTAGGTGTGGGGTGGGTGGTTGTAGGAGGTGGAGTGAAGTGGTGGGGGTCCGGGGGGCGAGGTGGGTTTCGGGGATTAATATATAGTTATTAACTGAAGCAAAAATTTACCGAGCATTGCTCGGTGGCCAGGTACTTATTAATTATAAATAATATACAGAATGTTTGTTTATTTTTTGTTTAAAAGAATCCTCTTCAATATTGCTATATTTGATTCCGATTATCGGCGATTACTATGGAGAGTATCCATTGAAATTGTTTTCGCCGTGTAGGTTTTCCGTTGTCGTCTTACCATAAAATAAGGCCGGTTCACACGAGACATTTTCTCCTACTTGTTCCTTACTTGCAATTTGAAGCTAGTTCAGTTTTTGTCTGTTGACTTCACACGAATCTTTTCAGAAAATATTTCAAGTTGGCCGGTTATGTTGCGCGCGCATCAGTCAGTCCAGACAATGAACCTTTGAGCCAAACAGCTGGACTGTCATCTTTCAGTTTCAGCTCAGATGCAAACAAAAATGGCTGACAATAATATTATTGCAGACGAATTTGAAAGGGATATTCTCTTTATTCATTGCAGTAAAGAGTTGAACAGTGAGAAACAAATTATCAGCTGTTCTGTGATATCAGCTGATGTATTGTGCCAATGCGCAAGACACCCACGTGATAAAATAACCCTTTCCGATTGGCTAGCTACTGCTAGTTTAGAACATGCCCTATCTTTTGAATCAAGTAAGCATTCTAGTAAGACACCCCCTCTATGCCTCCAAATTGCAAGTAAGGATCAAGTAGAAGAAACTGTTGTGTGAACCGGCTATTAGTGAGACGCCTTGCATTTTTGACAAGGATAAAAATTTTAACTAACTCAAGATTCTATCCCCGAGTAAACTCGATCCTGTTTCATGGTGCTGGAAATCCCTAAGATCGGGTGCTTTCAACAGTTAAGCAAGCAATAAAGTAAATTGCATTGCTCACTTCATCCTAACCAAACCAAGCATTTAAATCAACTTGTTAATTAATCTTATGTTAATTTAAAAGAAAGCTCAAACCGCTCCGCCCCCCCAAGGGCTCAGTCTTTTATCTCGATGCTTATTCAAATATACCCCCATACCCCCTGGATCCCTTTGCTTGCTACTGCTTATTTTCCTCAACTTCCTTTTAGTTACTCAAATGTAAACGATACGCTAAAACGATCAAAGCTCTTAAAATTGCGCCCCATCTTATTATCCATCAAGGCAAGGGATATAAATTCGGTATAGCGATATAAAAAAAGCATTACCAATATTTACAATAAGAGTTTTTTTTATTACTTAACTATATACAGTGAAACCCCTCAAATCCGAACGCAAAAAGAGAAACATATTATTTAGTCATAAAACAATTATGTATATTACTACATTATAATTTTGCTGAGAATGAAATACAATATATTATTGTTTCTGCCACTGAAAGAGGAGACAGAGGGGAATGTCGCATTGGATTTCCTTCATTAACTTTTTAAAACCCTGAAGAAGGAGGGAATAGCCTCCGAAACATCGGTTTTATGAATAAAAAGATAGTGTAAATTATCTTCTTCTTTTTTTGGAGTGCCTCATCAATTATGTAAATATTTTACATTATAACCTTATTTACGCCCAATGATATCCGTTCAATAATCAAGAAGAGAATTTACTGGTATGTGGTCGTCATCAAGTATGGTAAAAGATCGTCATTTCTTTAATGTATGTCCGAGAATCCCGGTTCGTCCGTGGTTTGAAAACTTCGATCTTCATCGAAAACTGAAAGTTCACATTATACGACTTAGACTAGGACATGCAATAACACCTGCATACCTACACGAAATCGGCCAGAGAAATAATCCATACTGCTCTTGTGATTCCATTTCTATTGGCGATATTAACCACGTACTTCTGGGCTGTGTGACACACAGTCAAAAAATTGATCGTTTATACCTGAATATAAAAGGAAGAAATGATTTACCCACATGTGCAGAGATCCTATTAGCATCTCTAGACCAAGGAGGGCCAACTGCAGATTCCTTTATTAAACATTTAGTTTCCATTGGTTTCCAACTATAATCCAACGACTTTAGTTATTTGTTTTGTTAGTTTATTTTGTTTTAATTAGTTTTGTTTTGTTTAGTTTTATTTTATTTGTTTAAACACCTATTCGACGTGAATCTGTGACGACTGGCTAAATGGGCATCGAAGTTCCCGAGGCCAAGGGGTAGAAAAAAAAAACCTTATTTACATAATTAGTTGAAAAATTAACAAAGAAGTACAGTTAGCATACCTAATAAAGTGGTAAATTTGTCTACATACCTATATGTCATCCAGGATTGAAAAACGGTAAAAGCTGGTTATTTAAATTATTTAGGTTAAACAATGAAATAATAATAGAAACACACAAAATATCAGTTATCTTCAATTGTTGAAGCTGCTTTCGGCTAATCCGAACAGAATACAGCCTTAATTAGTTCGAATTTGGGGGGGGGGGGGGTTCACTGTAGAAATATTTCGACAAACTCAAAAATATATTCCCAGGAAATTCTAAACTGATATGCTTAAATTATACCATTCATGTTTTCCCCTCATTGGGATTTTGTTACCTATAAAATATCAATGTTGGGTGTCACTTTGGGATTTGACCTTTCCTGGAATGACCACATTTAAAATACAGTGTGTCCGAGACAAAACGCCCTAATTTGAACTGTCTGTAATACTACATGTATTCGATGCAATAAGACGATTGTTACAACAATGGATAGACGTTTTGTTTGTGTAATCCTACCATTTCTACATGTGCCCCACGAGTGGCACGGAGGAAGTCTAATCGATACTCGATTTCTCTCCAGTTAGCCTGTAGCATCTCTGGCGTAACTGTCTCAATAGCAGCTCGAAACTGTTTCAGAGTTGTCAGTTTGATAGAGAGAGAACCTTGTCCTTAACATTCCTCCACAGGAAGAAATCCAGGGGTGCAATGTCAGACGTAAAGCATAAACCACATCGTGGGCAGTTGATTTCGAGAGAAATTTAAATTAAATTAAATTAATTAATGAATTGTAATTGAATTTCCACAATTACTTAACATAAATTTCCACAGCTAAGCTACCATGTTACACCTAACAAAATTGTCTTGGTTGTTTATTATGTTCAGTATAAGTGTTTCAAATTAGGATGTTTTGTCTCGGACACCCTGTATAATATTATTTCATTGGTTTTTGAGCTAGAGTGTACAGAAAATTTGCCAACATATCCTATCATTTTGACAAAATAATGAATATGTAGTGGCTTGAATGAGTTATTCAGCCAAAGCAAGGATACACCGGATACAATAAAATTGCCAGATGTTTCGGCCTTAATTTATCGGGCCATCTTCAGTTTATTGGGAATTATACACATATTACCGTAAGTACACGTGATTGTTCCTGGTTTTGTCAACAATAGGACTTCATATATTTAGTGTTGTACTGGAGCCCAAGATTCAGAAATTAAAACCACCAACAATCACCTGTACTTACGGTAATATCTCTATAATTCCCAATAAACTGAAGATGGAATAATTTTGCACTCAGGAGCTTTTTTTATCATGTTGTAAATCTAAAAAAAATGGTAAATGTAAAGGCTACGAAGAAACTTAAAAACTTAAAAGCCCAAAATAACGAAACTGGATTTGGAATTCATCGAGAAGACTTCTGGAATATCACAGAACATTGTCGAAAAATTATTAAATTATTAATTATTATTAAATTATTTATTTAAAAATTAAATATTTGACTATTATTTTTTGATAATTAAGTTGAATAATTGTTAAAAATAATTATTAATATTTTTTTTGAGATCTAATTGATTTAATATTTTTTTTTTATTTGATGTCGTATAAAAAAATAGTTTTAATAAAAATAGTTCAGTTTTTTTTCTAGATTAAGAATATGTACAGAAACGTATAGGTTTCTATTTAAAAAACAGAACTTGACCTCAAAATACCCTTGAAAGCTTGTTCTAGTTCAACAAACAATAGCATAGTTTAGTTCCCCCTCGATATAAACAAACTTTTATTTGAAACTTTTTTTCATAAAATGGAATGTTTTTGAGTTATAAGACTGTCTCAAGATAAAAACTCACCCGTATATTTATTGTTTATATTTATGTATCAATGAGAGGACACTCTCATTGATTTCTCTTTATGAATCATCAACTCTAGTAAACTAGGCCAGCTAAATCTTTTTAGTTTCTGAAAGCCTTTTTGGACTATATAGTAGAGTAGATTCATAAGAAGAATCTGTCCTTAACTGGAGGGGGTGGGGGTGGGAGGGGAGGGAGGATGTTTCCCTGGGTTCTAATCTTGGTGAATGCTAATCGCTCACTCATTTGGGCTTTTCTTGAAGACAGACAGGGGGGCGAGGGGGGTCTCATTTCCTCTGGTTCAGCCCCCCCATCTTGGTTGGTTCACATGAGACCCCTAAATCAGATCAAGTCCCTGCATTCCCACGGGCTCACCTCCCCTCCCCTCCCACCCTCCAACCCCTCTCCAATGCCTTTAAATCAAATTCCCCATCGCATTAATGGGCGCAAAATTAATTGCTTCTATTAGTAATTGGAAGAAGGAAATTGATGCGTGGGTGGATGCAATTAAGGGGTTTTTTTTTATTTTCTACTCAAGAAATAATCATTTTAATAAAAATCATAATATTCTATTAGGTAGGTATTCTGTACCTATACGCTTCGAATGTCAGAAAAATCATTTTTTTATCCACTAAAAAATAAAATTCAAGTCATAAATAGAGAAATTATCTCGAAACGTTAGCGGGTTTTAAATGAATGTTTTAAGATTTTTTTTAATAAAAGATTTTATTTATTATAATTTCGATTATTTGCTCATAAAAATTGGAGATTTACGTTAATTCGTCATTGATCATATCATCAGAACTTGACCAAATTAATATGGGGCCACCCCTAAGGTACCCCCTTTCCAATAAAAAAAGAATCATCGAAATCGGTCCACGTGGCAAAAAGTTCTCGCTTAACATACATAAAATAAATAAATAAATAAATAGGTATCTTGACAATCTTGGAGCTATACTGATCCAAACGCAGAAAGAATCATTAAAATCGGTTCATAAACAAAGAAGTTATGGGTGAACAAGTGAACATACATAACAAAAAAGGTCAATGCCAATGAAATTTATATGGGACCAATCGGGAACTATACTGAACCCAATGCAAAAAAAATCATCAAAATCGGTTCACAATTGGCGAAGATATCAGGTAACATAGACACAAAAAATTCAGTCGGATTTGAACCTACTCCTTTTTTGAAGTCGGTTAAAAATATTTATCAAACATCGTAACTTTTCAAGAAAAATTCTCCCTCTAAATCATCGGAAATTTGATAAAATATTATTGCTTTAAGAAAAAAAAATATAAAACAAAACTATAAACAAATAAATATTTATTATACGTATTTGTTTATTTTCATTATTTACAATATACAATCAATTATTGATAAATAATTATAAATATAAAATAACAATTAATTTTTTTTTTTTTTTTTTTTTTTTTTTTTTTTTTTTTTTTTTTGGCTTTTCGGCCCTTCTAGCCATAAGCCTAATTACGATACTAGATATATTTTTAAAATTTGTCTCTACCCCCGGGGGTCAGATTTTGGCTGGCTGCCTCGAGTCGGATTCGAACCCGGGTCTCCTGGTTAGCTCTGCTGTCACGCTACCGACTAGCCTATCGACCCCCCCACAATTAATTTTAATTGGATTAAAAAAAAATTATTGAATAATTAAATAATTATTTTATTTTCAACAAAGAAAGAACATTAATTTAAAATAATTTATAAAATTTTTAAGAAAAAATAAAAACCGACTTCAAAAAATTAAGTGCAACAAATATAAAAATACACTAAAAGGTATAAAATAATTATTATCTTATTTAGTTACAACTAAACGACGAAATATTAACACGAAATTACTTTTTAAAGTCGGTGCCAAACAAACTATACCTATAAGCGAGCGTACCCGCCAAACGTACTAAGTAAGATCCGTCGAGTGCGATTCATAAAAGGTATATGTTTGGCACCAACTTCAAAAAGTAATTTCGTGTTAATATTTCGTCGTTTAGTTGTAACTAAATAAGATAATAATTATTTTATACCTTTTAGTGTATTTTTATATTTGTTGCACTTAATTTTTGAAGTCGGTTTTTATTTTTTTCTTAAAAATTTTTTATTTTTCTCTTTTTAGTGATGTTATTAATAGTGATTATATCATCAGAACTTGACCAAATTAATATGACACCATCCCTAAGACACCCCCTTTCGGATAAAAAAAGAACCATCGAAATCGGTTCATAAACAAAGAGGTTAGGTCTAAACAAACCTAAACAAACCTAATAAAAAAGGTCTAATACCTATGAAAAAATCGAAAAAAAAATGGGACCAATCGGAAGCTAGACTGGACCCAATGCAAAAAAAAATTTTCAAAATCGGTTGACAATTGGCGGAGATATGAGGTAACATAGGCACAAAAAAAAAAAAAAAAAAAAAAAATTCAATCGAATAGAAAACCTCCTCTTTTTTGAAAGTCGGTTAAAAATAAATAAATACACATTTTTATAAATTAAAATAATTTATATTATAGTCGCCTCAAATAATAACTCAGACACAAGTAGTTATATTATATTTAGTATATTTTTTTATTAGTATATATATATAAATATTTGATTATAATAATAATATAAATTATATTGTTAGGAAACTGGTTTTGTTGTAGGATAGTAATGGTCACCTGACAATCGAATACCAAAACTATATAGTCTCTAAATAAATTTATTTAGAGACGATAGTTTGGTATTCGTTTGATGAGGTGACCAGCTTACTATTACCTACAACAAAACCAGTTTCCCAACAATATATATTTATATTATTATTATAATCAATATATATATAATATATTAAAATATAATATATACTAATAAAAAAAATATACTAAATATAATATAGCTACTTGTGTCTGAGTTATTATTTGAGGCGACTATAATATAAATTATTTTAATTTATAAAAATATGCATTTATTTATTTTAAATTATTTTCAATTAATGTTCTTAATTTGTTGAAAATAAAATAATTATTTTTTAATCCAATTAAAATTAATTGTTATTTTATATTTATAATTATTCGTCAATAATTGATTGTATATTGTAAATAATGAAAATAAACAAATAAGTTAGTATAATGAATATTTATTTGTTGATAGTTTTGTTTTATATTTCTTTTTTAAAGCAATAATATTTTATCAAATTTGATAATTTAAAGGGAGAATTTCTGTTGAAAGGTTTCGATGTTTAATAAACGTTTTTTTTTTTTTATTACAACAAAACCAATTTTTCTACATCCAATGAGGAAATTGAACCCGGCGAACGAAAACTGAATCGATATTAAAGCCAAGGTTGAACATAAAGACAGATAAATAGATAATCGATCGTCAAGGGTTATGTTATAACAAAACAAGGATCTGGTTAAAACGCTCTTGTCGGAAACTGAAAGCCTCAAGTCTTACTATAATATTCAATATGTTTTTGAAATTAATTCCCGATTTGGTTTGTAGTTATTAGTATTAGGATGAAATCAGCAATTAATGCCGTGAATGGCTCGTGTGTGTCTGTCTGTCTGCTGGTGACGTTCTAATAATATTCGAATGCACTCGTGTCTAATTGCAGGCGGGCAAGCGGGGCGGGGCGGGGGGCCCGGCCCCCCATTAACTTCAATGGGAATGAATATATCTATTCATAAGCCAGATAAATACATCAGTTGGGCGTACACCTGTTTGGTCGTCTGTCGTTGACATCCAACTAGTCGCAATCCCAATTCAAATCCAATTTAGAAATCACATCACACACAATTATCTAACAACCCGAAATTGCCTTCTCAACAACTTCGCATTATAAGAAAGAATTTTATATTTATACCCGGTACGCAGATCACCGTCTAGAGCAGTGTTCCGCAAACTTCTTGTGTTCAAGGTACACCTACCAAATCAAGAAATTTTAGAGCAGGCTTGTCCAACCTGCGGCCCAAGATGGCTATCAGTGTGGCCCGACAAAAAATCGCAAACTTACAATCTTTATGAGATTCTGACTAAAAATCCCAGAGATATTACTAAAAAATACAATATGTTTAACTTGCTATTAATTTATGAGTAATGAATTTTTGAATTTAACACGATATTTTGCAATGAGATATTCATAAAGTGATTCTTAAATAATTTTATTTATTCAAGCATCTATTTTCAAGTATGAAGCACGCAAAGAATGAAGCTAGATCTAAAATATTTGATGAGCATTTTGAGAATTCACTGAGAATTCCTTTGAGCCAAATATCCACGGATTAATGTCCCAAAAACATTGGCAACTTCTCACTATAATAAATGAGCACACGCGATCAAAAATCGTTGATAAGGCTGCTCGCATATCTCTCAGCTATGTGTATTATCTTCAAAAAACTTGACATTTTTCCGCGACACACCAACTAATGACCACGGTACACCAGTGTGTCACGGCACACACTTTGCGGAACACTCGTCTAGAGTATATTATAAAATTGATTATCCGAGTCATTGCACTTTCTCAGCTTTCGCTGGAAAACTTTTACCTATCCCTTTAGATTTTGTTTAGGTTTAGGCTCGGTCGATGTGGAAAGGGAATTCTCCCTGACCCACATGGACCTCCGGATAATCTTCTATTGAGAAACTTGCACACTATATGACAGGTCTGTATCAAGACTGCTTTTTGGTCCACTCTCAGTATGTTCTTGTTGACCGCAAGTTTTTTGTTGTTTTCTTTGAAATTACTCCTGCGAAAATAATTATTGGTATAATAACAACTCTTTCCAGTTTACATATGCTTTTGAGTTGGAAACCGAGTTCCTCATACTTAGCCATTTTTTCGACTTCGGTTGTTGTGTGTTAGAGGAACCGCGATTTCAACTAGTGTTGCTGTTTTTTCACCTTGGTTGATTAGAAGTATGTCTGGACGGTTGTAATCTATTGTTTGATCAGTTACTATAGGCCTGTCCCAATAAAGAATAATGTTTCCTCTCTCGACAACTGGCTGTGTTGTTCTCCGGTCTAGAAGATCCTATTTGAATCCCAGTTTTTGACGGATTAATTTTGCCAATTGATTGTGTCTTCCTAAGTAAGCGGTGTTTGCAAGTGCCGGGCACACAGCCATGGCATGCTCAATTGACTCTCCTATCTGCCCACAATTCCTACATCGATCTTCTACTTTCATTTTGAGAACATGCTTTTCATAGTTCTTTGTTCTTATGACTCTATCTTGGATAGTCATCATGAAACCTTCCGTTTCCGGGTATAGCTGGCCATCCACTATCCACTGAAAAGATGCCACAGTATCGTCGACCATCAGAGGAAATTTGGCATGTAGAACCTTGTCCCGCCAGACGTCTAGTTCGCTTGTAGGGTTGGGGTTCACTTAGGTGAATCTTTGGTCGGCTTCTCTCACAGATGTCATTAGGCTCTCCTCACATGCCAGAATACGGCTTTTTATTTTAAATTCCTGGGATCTGCACAGGTTTAAAATGTTGAGCAAACCTCTACCTCCTTCAATGCGTGGCGTGTATAAGCCTGTTACAGATGAGTTTGGGTGCAAGGGCCGGAATTTTATCAGTAACCTCCTAATGGTTGCGTTTAGGTCTCTACGTCATCAAGATCTGTTATTATTAGTTATTATCCGAGTTGTTACACTAAGGGCCAACGTTGACAAAGAGTTTACCAACCGACATACAACTGGCCCTTACTCAGCACTAGTGCTTGTAAACTTTTACCTACCCTGATATTTCTTTTCTTTTCTAAGGGTTAGGCTCGGACGATGCGAAAAGGAAATTCACCCTGGCCCGCATGCCATGATAATATATTTGTTGAGGAACTTGTGGACTATATGGCATGTTTGAAGTAATAAGGCTTTCTGGCTATGATGGTAATACAAGTCCCTCGATGGTCTTGCTTATTTGTTTGGATAATTATTATTATTTTTTTATCCGAATCCTAAAAAAAATCATATAAAACAAATTAATTATTGTAATAAAATAATAACATTAATTATTGAAATAATTAATAATAACATATTAAATAATTATAATGTATTAATATTTCTAATTAATTTTTAATTGGCTTATTATTGAAAAAGAAATTTTAATTCTTGTCATTGTTAAGGTAGTTGTTTCGCGACAATACTAGCAAAAAGTTAATGCTAGAGTATATAGAACAGACAATAAGGATTCATAGTTCATAAGCCCAAAATTTGTTGCTGTTTATGTACCAATTCTAGCCAATCCCGTGCTCGTTTGACAAATTTGGCACCATTGTAAGAGATTGAATATTTTTATATTAAAATTACAGATTAAATACATTTTAAATTTCTATAAAAATCGTTTTGTTATTTTTTAACAAATGTAATCAACGCCTACGTTACACCTTAAGAAAATTATAATTTTGAAAAAATCTAGCGCATGCATCTTTCGCTGGTTAAATAAATGCGCTGTTGCCAAATTGTTTTTAGTCTAAATTTTTTTAAACATTTTTCATTATTTATTCCTTATTATCTCAGAAACTGTGTTGTAACTATGAATCAAAATTGTCTTAAAATATATATTGGTTATTGTTTAATGTTGGTTTAGTTTTTATAAAAATGGTAAGAAGGGTTTCTTAATTATAATTAAATATGTATGTAAATTTTCCAATATCCCGTATAGTGCAATGTATAAAGAGCCTGAAAAACTCGATTTTTGAAATTTAATATCTCCGGAACTGTATTGTTCATAAATTTCGTTTGCCACCAATCGATGCAGAAGGATTTAACTAATAATCTGTGTAAATTTCAAAAAAATCTTAAGAAAAACGCATTTGGCGGAACAACTACCTTAATTAATTATTGATATATTCTAATCTTATTGTTTAACCTTTTGTTACGTATTCTATTCTATTGATTAATTTGAGATTAGAAGTCAGCCAAACCCTGAATAAAATCGTTAAATTATTATTATTATTATTATTAACATTATCAGTTAAGGAGACGGAACATGATCAATGTGCGTGGTAGATGTTTGTTTGTTTTTTGCCAACCTGGCCTGGTATCTTCATTATTATTATTATTATTATTATTATTATTATCTTTGGTGTGTGTTCCTTCCTACTTACTCTAGTTCCAGGAAATCCCGCACAGATGAACGTTGGAGCTAATTATCTCTGCGATCTGCGATCCTTAAGGAAGGCAAAGCGACCCCTTCTCCCTGACCCCCTGACCCCCCATGGTTGAATGCATTTCCTAATGACCTCCCCACCCCTCTGGCCCTTTTGCTTGCCAACTTCCAATTAACAAGCAGAGACAATTTTACCATTCAATTCAATTCAAACAAAATTAAAATTAAAAAAAAAACTACCCTTTTTCCACCCCCCAACACCCTCTTTCTCTCTCTTTTGTCTAAATTAAATTCCAACAAATATTTGCTCATTGTATTTGTAATTAAAAAAAAAGCTTATATCAAGGGTAGATTTTAATATTTGATTTATATAGATATATAATTTAAACGCTAAAATTGTTTTAGGAATCTGGTCTAAAAATAATAATAATAAACTTTTGAAAACTTGGTACGTCACTCACTCCAAATTGTTAGTAATTTAAGTAGGTAATGTAAGTATTTTTTTTCTATTTTGAAAACGGCTCTACCGATTTTGATGAAACCAACTCTATTAACAAGTTTTGAGGTTGAGAAAACGATCTGGCTAGGTCTGGACCTCGACAAATTTCATCTTAATTGATCTTTTATTAATTAAAGTAATTATTGATAGATGAAGATGTCAAAAAAAGTTTGTTTACATTTTTTTCAATTATCTTTTATTTTTATTAATTTGTTTTTTAATTTTAAATCCCACAAAAAGATCATTACAAATATTATTATATGTTAGAATTAGCCAATTTAATTGATTAAAAAAAACTATAAATTGTTATTTAATTAAAAAAAATAATTATACGGAATTTATTTATATACCCATATACTTACACATAATCTGTGGGCCACTAGAAGGCTAGAAATGCAAAAACTGGATGCGGGGTGAGGGGGGTCCATGGGGCGTGTACTATATATATATTTGTATTTTTTTAATTTGAAAACGGCTCAAATAAAAATCGACCTTTTTATCAGAATTTTAAATTAAAAATAATATTAATATACTTTGTTATTATGTACTAATATAATGTTTATTTATTTATTGTTTTTTTTTGTTTCAGGTAAGTTCTGATGTACCTTTCAACTTTGTTTACTTGTAGCCGTAAGTAGTATTTATTTATTCTATATTCTAATTATGGAAAATCTGTGAATATGAAGCCTAAACCTCTCACGTTTCAAACTTAGTTACATTATTATTATCATTTCCGTCCATAATCTACTCTTATTAAACGAGCAAAAATTAGTTAATGACAGATTTAGTTAGACATAGATGTCTTCTTTTCAAATGTATAATATCATAGCCAAAGGAATATAATATCATCATGAATTCATCAAAATGTATATAAATATATGTATTTATAAAAATATAAATACAAATATCTCAAAAAAATTTTAAGAAAAAATAAAACCGACTTCAAAAAAATTAAATGCAACAAATAAAATACACTAAAAGGTATAAAATAATTATTATCTTATTTAGTTACAACTAAACGACGAAATATTAACATGAAATTACTTTTTTTTTTTTTTTTTTTTTTTGTGCCTATGTTACCTCATATCTCCGCCAATTCTCAACCGATTTTAAAATTTTTTTGCATTGGGTCCAGCCTAGCTTCCGATTGGTCCCATTTTTTTTCGTATTTTTTTCATAGGTATTAGACCTTTTTTATTAGGTTTGTTTAGACCTAACTTCTTTGTTTATGAACCGATTTCGATGGTTCTTTTTTTATCCGAAAGGGGGTGTCTTAGGGATGGTGTCATATTAATTTGGTCAAGTTCTGATGATATGATCACTATTAATAGCATCACTAAAAAGAGAAAAATAAAAATAATTTTTAAGAAAAAAATAAAAACCGACTTTAAAAAAATTAAATGCAACAAATAAAATCCACTAAAAGGTATAAAATAATTATTATCTTATTTAATTACAACTAAACGACGAAATATTAACATGAAATTACTTTTTGAAGTCGGTGCCAAACATATACCTTTTATGAATCGCACTCGACGGATCTTACTTAGTACGTTTGGCGGGTACGCTCGCTTATAGGTATAGTTTGTTTGGCACCGACTTCAAAAAGTAATTTCATGTTAATATTTCGTCGTTTAGTTGTAACTAAATAAGATAATAATTACTTTATACCTTTTAGTGTATTTTATTTGTTGCATTTAATTTTTTGAAGTCGGTTTTTATTTTTTCTTAAAAATTTTTATTTTTCTCTTTTTAGTGATGTTATTAATAGTGATCATATCATCAGAACTTGACCAAATTAATATGACACCATCCCTAAGACACCCCTTTCCAATAAAAAAGAACCATCGAAATCGGTTCATAAACAAAGAGGTTAGGTCTAAACAAACCTAATAAAAAAGGTCTAATACCTATGAAAAAAATGGGACCAATCGGAAGGTAGACTGGACCCAATGCAAATTTTTTTTCAAAATCGGTCCACAATTGGCGGAGATATCTGGTAACATAGGCAACAAAAAAATCAGTCTAATAGAGAACCTCCTCCTTTTTTTGAAGTCGGTTAATAACAAATAATGGAGTTAGGCCACTTTCAAAATAAACGGCTCACGAAATTTTCTTACCAAACCTCAGATTCGGATTCAACACACAAAAAAACATAAAGGGTCGAAGAAATATTAGAGAACAATTTAACTGGACTAAAAAGGTACTTGAAGAAATTAAAAAAGAACATAATTCTTGATTAAACATGTGAAATATAACTAATTACAGTTAGTTTGCCATAAGAAACGGTTTGTCCCATGAATCCTGCCCTTGGGGTGGATTCTGATCCCCCCCCCCCTTCATAACTCATTCATGACGAATTTTCTACGACCTTCTGGATTTATTGTAATTACCTTTAGTCTTGACACATGGATAGATAGAAAATTGAATATTCTCCTCACGTTTCAGACATGTCTAAACACAAAAATTCCATGAATACAAAACTTTGTCCCGCCAATTCAACCCTCGGTATAAAATAATAAGATTCGCTGAAGACAAAAGAACAATATTTCTTCCCCCCAAAGATCATAATTGCCCAAGTACTTTTGATGTCTAAATGTGCCCCATGTTTCTAAGTACCCCGCTCTTTTCGAAACATAAATCTTGTATACCAGTAGGAACTATAAAAGGTACTTCAAGGCAATTAAAACTTTTATTAAATCTAAACTCTAATGGCTATAAATTAAAAAAAAAATCGTCCAATTTCAATGGGTTTTTGTCTGCTACACAATACGAATTGAAAACCTTTTTAATGCCCTTGGCTTTCCTGCTGTTCTTAATATATTTTATCAAAGAAATCTTTTCTGACCCTCGATGGCCCGGTCACCCTTTCTTTGTTCCTGTTAGGGAGGGTAAATATCTACCCTTTTCAGGAAATGAATCGTAATAATTATTCCAATGGGGGCTTACAAAATTATCCAACTAGGTGGCAGCATATTCACAGTAATTTAAATTCTTATGCATGTTCGGAATCTCGGGAGATAAATAAAATTAACGAACGCCTATGAAAAAGTAGCTATTAGAAAAATGTGCGAGAGCAAAAAACTGAGACTGGGATGAGAATCGAACTCACGATCTCAAGATTGGGCCTACTGAGGTTTTGGAATTTTGACACATTTATAAGGCCAGCATTGCATTGGCACACTTCTTCCACATTCACCGCATAAATTAAGACCATTTTAATTCTGTCTTCAACAATAAAATGCTCCATTTTTATTATGGTAATGCAATATAGGTAACTATCCACTGGAATGACACGAGAAATAAATTTTTTTAAACTCAGGAATTTTAACTTGTTCTATTAAGTAGAAAATAATCTCTTAAATCTGAGTATAACGAAGTTTTAAGGTCATTATAAACACTTATTTTCATTGTTGTTACTTTTCGATTTAATAATAATTTATTTAATAATTAATTATTTAATAATTATTATTTGATAATTAAGTTGAATAATTGTTAAAAATAATTATTAGGGTTTTTTTGAGATCTAATTGATTTAATATTTTTTTATTTGATGCCGTATAAAAAATAGTTCTTATGAAAGTTGTTCAGTTTTTTTTTTGTAGATTAAGTACACGTATAGAAAAATATATAGGTTTCCATTTAAAAAACAGAACTTGACATTGAAATACCCTTGAACGCTTGTTCTACGTCGACAAACAATAGAGTAGTTTAGTTTCCCCCTCGATATAAACAAACTTATATTTGAAACTTTATTTTCATATAATGGACTGCTTTTGAGTTATAAGACTGTCTCGATAACAAAACTCACCCGGTATACTAGTATATATACAAGAATTGCTCATTTAATAATATAAGAATATTTTTTTGGCTTTTCGGCCTTTCTAGCCATAAGCCAATTTACAATACTATTTATATTATTTTTAAAATTTGTCTCTACCCCCCCCCCCCCCCCCCCCCGTGGTCAGATTCTAGCCGGATGTCTCGAGTCGGATTCGAACCCGGGTCCCATGGTTAGCAGGCTGGCGCGCTAACTCCTAGCCTATCTGACCTCCCCCTCCACCTCCCAAGAATATTTTGATAATTTTTTTAATTAAACTAATTATTAACAAGTGTTTGAAAACAAATAAATAATTTGGTTGAATGAAAACAAAACAAGTGGTTGATTAAATAAGCAATTATTAAATAAAATAAAAATCTTTAGTTATTCTAATTTCCACGTCTAGCGAAGTTGATTTAGTCCTTAAAACTCAACCATCTCATATTGAAGAGCTTTCAAAACATTTTTTTACTTTATCATACAGGGTATATGGTCAAGTATTGTAATCAAAAAAGTGTTTTTTTTTCCTTCTTTTTTTCGAAATATCTCAAAAACGGCTGAAACTATTTTGATTAAAAAAAATGAGCGAAACCATGGAATTTAGGTCTACAAAAAAGCCCTAATAAGTGAATATCGAAAAAATTATATTTTTCGAGATAATAATTGTTTTGTGAAAATGTCTGTTAGTCTGTTAGTCTGCGCGTTACCAAATTTTTGTGGACGAGCTAGCTCAAAAACTAGTGTGAATATCAAAACCAAATTTCACACGTAGTTGTGGTCCATTGAGATTAAGACCTGATTAGATTTTGGTGCATATCGAACCAAAATTAAGGGGGGTGGAAGGGGGTTAAAAATTAAAAATCTAGGCCATTTTGAGCAAACTCAACCAAATTTTGTATACATAATCAGTGGGACCCCAGAAGTCTAAAAATGTACAAACTAACCCCCTTCCCCTACATGAATATAAATAATTTTATTAAATACTAGCTGCGAGGCCCGCCTTCGGCGGCCCTCTTGCTAGCCAGGAGTCACTCCCCTGGACCCCCAACCCACGAACTCCACCCTCATACACCACCCCCCGAACCCCACCTAGCACCCCCCGCACCATGCACCCATACCCCAGCCGTCGCACCACCCCACTACGCCTCTGGACCCTCACCTAAACCCTCCACTCCACCCTGCAACCCCCCCCCCCCGCACCATCACTCCACCCCCGCACCCAGTTTTTTTCATTTCTAGCATTCTAGTGACCCACAGATTATGTATACAAAATTTGGTTAAGTTGGCTCTAGGGGAGGAATTTTCATTTTTTGATTCCCCCCCCCCCCCATTTTGGATGGTTAGTTTTTGCATTTATAGCCTTTTAGTGACTCACAGACTATGTATACAAAATTTAGTTGAGTTTGGTCAAAGAGAAAGAATTTTCATATTTTGACCCTCCCCCTTTTTGGGTGGTTTTTGGGGGAAATTTTTTTTAAACAAAAGTTGTCAGAAATTATATTCCCTACAACTTTGCTCATAATAAAATTTGCCGTAGAGTTAATAGTTTAAGGAGTTATTTGATAATTTACATTTGTGCGCCCCCCAAACCCTCTTCTGGGGTCAAAATGTCAAAACGTTATATAGCTATAAACGTAAGTTAGAACACATCTGATGTAAATATGAAATTTCATAATAATCCCTTCAGCCGTTTTTATGTGAATCGTGAGCAACTTTTCGCGGAAGCCACTGAAACAGACAGACAGACAGACAGGAATTTTGTTGAGGGTGTTTTCGTTCATAACTTTGCTTGAAACGTGTGCACCCAAAATTTGGCGCGATTTGGACCAATGTACAGACAAAATCTTTATTTTATATATATGTATAGATATAGTAAGTGCCCCTCACAGGGGCCAGGTTGTATGGTAAAGTCAAGTGGATGGCCACATCAGAACCCGCCAGCTTATTTTTTTTATATATAAAGCGAGAATTTGATAATTAAAGAAACAACAAGTCTATAAATCGTGTTGTGTCGCTTACAATTATAAATAATTGTAGCAATTTAACTAATAGGGAAGCAACAAAACGCACAGAAATAAAGCATTTTATTTTCTGAAATGGCCCTTGTGTTAAATAGATGGATTAGCTCATTTGGCCTGGAGCCGAGTGGCGGTGTCAACCACCGACCCCCCCCCCCCCCTACACCCCCCACTACACCCCCTAAAATGACATAAATAAACAGACTCGGTCTCGGCAAATGTAAATAAAATATCTTAGATAGAGATAAAAAGACAAGGTAGAAGGCAAAAAACCAACCAACCTCAGGTCTGCTCCACGTGGACCAGAAAATAGAAATACAAACATTAACTAGAGATATTAATCGGGGGTACCAACTGAATTATTTTTAAAATTTTTTAATATATCGGGTGAATTTTTTTATTTTGAGACAGTCTTATAACTCAAAAACAGTGCATTATATGGAAACAATTTATTTATATAAAGGGGGAAACTAAATTACGTTCCTGTTTGTCGTCCTAGAATAAGCTTTCAAGGGTATTTCGAGGTCAATTTCTGTTTTTTAAATGGAACCCTATATGTTTCTGTACATATTCTTAATCTACAAAAAAAAAACTGGGCAACTTTCATTAGAACTATTTTTTATACGACATCAAATAAACAAAATATTTAGTCAATTAAATTAGATCTCAAAAAATCCTAATAATTATTTTTAACAATTATTCAAATTAATTATCAAATAATAATGATTAAATAATTAATTATTAAATAAATATTTATTAAATCGAAAAGTCACAACAATGAAAATAAGTGTTTATAATGATATTAAAACTTCGTTATACTCAGATTTAAGAGATTGTTTTCTACTTAATAGAACTAGTTAAACTTTTTGAGTTTAAAAAAGTTTATTTCTCATGTCAATTCAGTAGATTCAGTTATATTGTATTACTATAATAAAAATGGAGCATTTTTTGTTGAAGACAAAATTGTAATGGTCTTAATTTATAAAGAGAAACAAAGAGGTTGTCCTCTGCTTGATGCAAATAAACATACACACATACCTATATATCGAAATTATATGTACATATTCTTAATCTAGAAAAAAATCTGAACAACTTTCATTAGAACTATTTTTTATACTACATCAAATTAAATCAATTAGATCTCAAAAAATTCTAATAATTACTTTTAACAATTATTTAACTTAATTATTAAATAATAATTATTAAATAATTAATTATTAAATAAATGTTTATTAAATTGAAAAGTCACAACAATGAAAATAAGTAAATAGTAAAGATAATGAGATAATAAGATCTTAAAACTACATTATAGACAGATTTAAGAGATTATTTTCTACTTAATAGATCTATTTAAAACTGTTGAGTTTAAAAAAGTTTATTTCTGTCAATCCAGTAGATAGTTATATTTTATATTGTATTACCATAATAAAAATAGAGCATTTTTTGTTGAAGACAGAATTGAATTGGTCTTAATTTGTGCGGTAATTATGGAAGAAGTGTTATAAGACTGCCATTGAAATGAATACCGAGGGTTTTCCTGATAGGAATACACTTCATTTAATGTGCAAGTTCTCGAAATATTGAAGCAAATGAGAGCTGAAATTCGGCACCTCATGGTCAGATTCAAACTTCCTAGCTCAAACTTGGCAAATCACTAATATTTTCTGAAAACCTAGGTTCTCTACTGAGTTTTGAAACAGTTTTCGGTTGTTTTTCGAATTTTAAAGCTCTTCTTAGTAAAATTTCTCTGGAATCTTTAAGAAACACCCTGTATCTTTGTTTAGTGCCATGATAACAAAATTCCTATTCAAGTTCCCATATGAGAGATGAAATCGTAGAAAGTTTATTCTGGGACCAAAATGTTGGTTTATTCAAAATTAATAACTGACTAAATTTTAAGCTTTCTAGTTTTAAAACTTTCGGGTCATATATGCAGAAAATCCGAACACAATCGAATTATTGCAAGTTCTCGAATTGTTGAAGCTAATGAGAGCTGAAATTCGGCATACATGTTTGTAAGTGTTAATTAACTACACCTCAGGGTCAGATTTAAACTTCATAGCTCAAACTTTGCAAATCACTAATATTTCCTGTAAACGTAGGTACTGTACTGAGTTTTGAAACAGTTTTCAGTTGTTCTTCGAATTTTAAAGCTGTTCTTGATAAAATTTCTCTGGAATCTTTAACAAACACCCTGTATCTTTGTTTTGTGGCATGATAACGTGGTATATCTTTAATCAACACAGGATAGAAAGAAAAGGATTCTTATCAAATACTTGAAGGGGGGGATGAAACAAGGCAGAAGTTTTTGAAGGGTGTCTCTCAATATGGAAGAAGGAAAAAAGATGGATGAAAGAAAACAACAACAACAACAACAACAACAACATTTTGGGGATAAATGATGATTGAAAGGCTGGCCTGTTGTCGGTGGTTAAATATGATTGAGATTTTCAGCCACTTGGCTGGCTCGTTGGGCTTATTCTATTATTTGCTCACTACCTATCTATCTATTAACACTTACAAACTGTCAAACCAAACCAGCCAAAAAGTTTTTATTTATTTATTTATTTGGTAATTGGAGAGAGAGAGAGAGAAAAAAAATGGGAAAACTTTTTCAACATGGCTCTCTATAAATTTTTGTGACGTTTATTTTGAGTTAGAAAGCTGAAACGTGGTGTCAAAATCCACCTTGTTTAATTCTCTATTCGTAAATCACATACATATTCTGAATCTACAAAAAAAAACTGAACAACTTTCATTTGAAGTATTTTTTCATACGACATCAAATAAACAAAAAAATATTAAATCAATTAGATCTCAAAAAAGCTTAATAATTATTTTTAACAATTATTCAACGTAATTATCAAATAATAATGATTAAATAATTAATTATTAAATCGAAAAGTCACAACAATGCAAATAAGTGTTTATAATGATATTAAATCTTCGTTATACACAGATTTAAGAGATTATTTTCTACTTAATAGACTACTACTTAAAATTCTTGAGCTTAAAAAAGTTTATTTCTCGTGTCAATCCAGTAGATAGTTATATTCGAGGGGTGAACCGCGATTAGAATTAGGTGTACACCGTCTTTGGAATTATTTTTGAATTCTGTAGATAATCTATTGTCTTCTACTTGGAAATGAAAGTGGAAGTGGAAGTAGATGTACACGATTTTAGGTCGCGGTTCACTCCTCAAATAAAAATGGAGCATTTTTTGTTGGAGACAGAATTGAAATGGTCTTAATTTATGAGGTGAATGTGGAAGAAGTGTTATTATATAGGGCTGCTATTTAAATGAATGCCGAGCGTTTTCCTGATAGGAATACACCCTCACAAGCTTCATTTTATTGTGTTGTAAAATCTGTTAAAAAAAGAACAGGAAATGTAAAGACTACGACGAAACTGGAACAGGCCAAAATAAGGAAATTGGAACTGGAATTCATCCAGAAGACACACTCATACACTCTGGAATTTCTCAGAAGAGTGTCGGAAAATTATTAATTGTTATTAAATTATTTATTTAATAATTAATTATTTGATAATTGAGTTGAATGATTGTTAAAAATAATTATTACGATTTTTTTTGAGATCTAATTGAATTAATATTTTGTATTATTTGATGTCGTATAAAAAATAGTTCTTATGAAAATTGTTCAGTTTGTTTTCTAGATTCAGAATATTGACAGAAACATATAGGGTTCCATTTAAAAAACAGAACTTGACCTCGAAATACCCTTGAAAGCTTGTTCTCGGTTGACAAACAATAGCGTAGTTTAGTTTCCCTTGATATAAATAAACTTTTATTTGAAACTTTTTTCCATATAGTGCACTGTTTTTGAGTTATAAGACTGTCTCAAGATAAAACAAACTCACCCCCGGTATACCTAAGTATAAAACAAAATACTACTTTATTTTACGTTTTTTCAATGGTAAACACGAATTTGTTATCTTAAGTATTTAGGTATGGTATAAGGCACGGAACCCACGGAATTCAAGCCCGACTCTCAGGTACTTAGCCAGCTTATTTAGTCCGAGGGGTGAACCGCGATTGGAATTAGGTTTACACCGTCATCTATTGTCTTCGAAGTGGAAGTTGGTGTACACGATTTTATGTCGCGGTTCACCCCTCTATTTAGTCCATATAGAGGCGAAGTTTTGTTGGTCACAGAAACGGGAACTTGCTGAGTGAAAGGCATAATTTTAATTGCATTTGCATTAAATGAATGAAGATGCAATTAAGAGAGAGAGATAAAGACAGAAGAAGTGCATTCTTCAGTTAGCTATCGGTGTGGGGGTGGGGTGGGGGCATTCAATTCTTCATTGTCTGTTTGTCTGTCTGTTGGTCGGTCGGTGTTTCCGGTTTGCTCCGATTCCATTGACCTCCAAAGATAATTGCGCCCACCAGCATCATCAATTGATGATATTGCTCTCCATTCAATTCGCAACTCAAATGAAAAATAAACTTCCATAGAGGCATTTTACTTTAAATTAAAATTACACTACTCGGAGACCAAAAATTAAACAAAATCCCCCCCCCTTAAACCTAACAATGGAATCCAGTAGAGTTATATACGCTGATTCTCATAAAATTTCCCGATCTTTTACACCACGTCAGAGTTTTGAGATACTATCATGATCAAAAAATACCCGCTCAGCTCAATTTAAAACGCGACTGTTAGGGCCAGTTGTATGTCGGTTGGTAAACTCTTTTTAATCGTTGACAAAGGGTAAAACCTTATAATTCACCTTGTGCCTGGCGGGATGGCCAATCAGATGACAAGTGCTTTCATCTGATTGGCCATCCCGCCGGCCACAAGGTGAATTATAAGGTGTTGTGCCCCTTGAGAATTCTTTCCTTAAATAAATATAATTATTCTTAAGGGTAATATTTTGGCAATCGGCTTCCTCTTTTGATCCTCGAATATGACCATTTCACAATGGGTAAGGGATTTTACAACTTCCTGGACCTAAATGTCAAATGTCTCTTAACACATGTCCATTGTAAATGTCATTTTTGCGTGGGAAATTTCTAGAGAGTAAATTTGATGATGATTTTAAGATAAGCGATCCTACATTAACTGACACTCTCGACTCCCTAGCCCATCGTAGATCTGTCTCCGCCCTTTCCCTTTTTTATAGATACTACCATGGCTTTTGTTCTGACGAAATTAAATCGATAATCCCACCAAGGGCTTCATTTGCGCGAAATACACGGTTTTCTAAAACTCAACACCCTACGCGCTTAAACTGGATACTAATCGAACAAACGCATTCGCCAATTCATTTATCCCTATGACATCTAGAGACTGGAACTCTCTTCCCCGACCGTCTTTCCAGCAACTTATGACCTTCAATCTTTCAATACCAGCATCCACAGATACCTTCGACTTCTACCCAATCACTAAATCTCCCCTTATCTTCACGTTACAAGGGTCCACCACGGACTACAGAGGTTGTACCTTCTTGGTGCAACTTCTTCTTGTATCAGTATCTTTATAAAAAAAAAAAGCTCCCGCTAATTAAGAATTTGGTCTATGAGAAGTAATCTTAAAATTACCTAACCTAGAAAATTCTCCTCATAAGTTACTTATAATGTTTCACCTAGAACCGACACCTAAATCCTTAAAAATTATTAAAATTTCGACTCTTCAGGCAGTCTTGGGTCAGTCAGAGAGTTAGGCAGTTCCAAGCTGAAGCCCACTTGGGGTGGTCAGTTGTCAATTGAAGTTGATGAGAGACGAGTTTTAAGCTCTCCAGCCATCAGCATGGAGAAATGTAAAATTATAAAATAACTAATAAAAAAACCAATATTAAAAATACTCTTTCTTTAAATACATCTATCCTACTTCAATTACGATCAAATCAGCATCAGGCCTGAACCAGGTCGAATCGCTTGGGCACGTTACCAGACCTTTCAGCGGGGAGCTTCTTCGAGATAAATCATCAAATCGTCAACCTTTCTCTGGTCAAGAAGGGTTGCAACCAAAACTCTAAAGTGTTGTCGTAACAAAGGTTTTACCTTTTTTAAACGTTAGCAAAGGGTAAATCCTTAGAATTCACCTTGTCCCGGGTGGAATGACCAATCAGATGACAGGCACTTTCATCTGATTGGCCATCCTAGTCCCTCCATTTATCATCTACTCCTTTGTCACTTGTAAAAAGCATTTACAAAGCGAAATACAACCAGCTCTTAGGCTAGTTGTATGTCGGTTGGTAAATTCTTTTAACCGTTGGCAAAGGGTATAAATCCTTAGAATTCACCTTCGGGCACAAGGTGAATTCTAAGGATTTACCCTTTGTCAACGGTTAAAAAGAATTTACCAACCGACATACAACTGGCCCTTAGGGGTGTAATTTTTTTAATGTTGGTACACCTTTTGTTTAACATTCCCTCAAAATTTCAGCTTGACAATTTGCCATTTGTGTTAACTTTTCCTTTTTCTTGTTTCGCACTAAATATCTTCCGAGTTTACTAATAAGTACCTGGAGCCATCGAGCGATGCACGGTAACCAAACCCCCCCCACCCCCGAAACCCCGCACCTCGCCCCACCCCCGGATCCCCACCATTGAGCTCCACCTCCTGCAACCCTAACATCAATCCCCACCCCGCACCCAGTTTTTGCATTTCTAGCTTTCTAGTGGTCCACAGATTATGTGTATACTATAGGTATATAAATAAATTCTGTATAATTATTTTTTTTTAATTAAATATTAATTTATCGAGATTTTTAATCAATTAAATAAATAATAATTTTATTGAAGCAATTTTTTACATTAAATAATGTATAAGATTGTATTTGAGGCTTCGATTTCAGAGATTACTTCCCCACCATCGACTGTACTTGATCTTCTAGCTTGCGATAATATTTTTAGTCCGTGTTTTTTAATAAGAGGAATTTTAATCAATTAAATTGGCAAATTCTAATATATAACAATATTTGGTATAAAGTATTAGTGGGTTTTAAAATTAAAAAAACCAATTAATAAATAAAAGATAATTGAAAAAATGTAAACAAACTTTTTTATTGAGATTTTCATCTATCAATAATTACTTTAATTAAGAAAAGATCAATTAAGATGAAATTTGTCGAGGTCCAGACCTAGCCAGATCGATTTCTCATCCTCAAAACTTGTTAATAGAGTTGATTTCATCAAAATCGGTAGAGCTGTTTTCAAAATAGAACTAACATACAAATATATATACATTTGTTGCTCGTTTAATAAGAGTAGATAGATTGTGTTTTATCGAATAATTTCTCTCTTCACAGGCCAAAAGAACCGTTCAATTAATAATGCATAACTGATTGCAAGTTCTGATCTAGATCTATCACATACAAACGATTATTATTTATTATTATTATTATTATTATTATCAGAAGAAGAAACGTTATTATACATATATCGTAATTGTTAAAAATTCTCAATTATATTCTTAAATTTAATTAACCAATTAAAAGCCAGAACTCGGCTGTGCACTGAATGCGTTTTTAGGGTATTATGGGGCATTCATGACGTCACAAACACACTAATTGGAGAATGGGTTTCTTGTTCTTGATCTTGTGTGTGTGTGTGTGTGTGTCACGTGTTCACTGGCTGGAATTTCTTATTCCTAGCATGAATAGAGAGAGAGGGGACCCTTTGGACAATAGGGCTCAAGTGTACCTAAAAAT
The DNA here is from genome assembly GCA_024734495.1 of Forficula auricularia. NCBI lineage: Eukaryota > Metazoa > Arthropoda > Insecta > Dermaptera > Forficulidae > Forficula > Forficula auricularia. Next base: position 85,335,726 of record JALMQS010000099.1, read on the forward strand.
GAAAATGACCCTATTTTCGTTTAACGACGTTTATTTTTAAAAATATCGAAATTTGTGAAAATTATGTTTTTCTCTCTATGAGAGAGAAAGAGAGGGGAAATAATTATTGATATATTTTAAATAATTAATTTATTCTAATTAGGTTGCCATGGCAACAATAATATAATTATTATTATTGATAGAGTAAATAAACAAACTAATAAATGTGTACTTCATAATTTATTTATACTAATATATTGAATATTAAAAGTAAAACTGATTATAGATGTCACCACTGTATGGAGAAAATTGTTGAGACTTTACATATTGCTCTCGGAATTGATTTCTAAATAATTATTTCAAACTATTATTTGTCACAATCAATGGCGAATTTTGCCTTTTATAGGCCCTGTACTCTAGAACTAAAACTAAAAAGGATCTTAGATTTTGGAAAAGGTTACTTATAAGACCTCACTTTGAATGATTTTTAAACACATAAGTGTGAAACAAGGAAACCATTATGGTAAGTTTTCAGCTATTGTTAATCACGATTTCTCCATAACTACTAAAGATAGAAACTGGAAATTTTGTATGGAGGTTAATTTTAAAACATAAATGCTTGTTTAGAACAAGTTTTAAAAAATTCAAACAATAAAATGGTGAAATAAGGGGAATTTTACCAAAATCACGTTTTCTTTCTGTTTCATCCCGATATCTTCGGAACTACTCGGGATTGAAACTTGAAATTTCTTATGAAGGTTAATTTTCAAACGTGAATGCTTGTTAAGAACAGTTTTTGAAAAATTTAAATGAATAATTAAATAAAGGCTTGAAATAAGGGAAAACCAGTAAAATCACGTTTTCATATACGGTTTCATCACGATTTCTTGGGATTTACTAAAGATAGAAACTTGAAATTTCTTATGAAGGTTAATTTTCAAACATGAATGCTTGTTTAGAACAAGTTTTAAAAAATTCAAACAATAAAATGGTGAAATAAGGGTAATTTCAAAATCACGTTTTCTTTCTGTTTCATCCCGATATCTTCGGAACTACTCGGGATAGAAACTTGAAATTTCTTATGAAGGTTAATTTTCAAACGTGAATGATTGTTAAGAACAATTAAAAAAAAATTCAAATTATAAAGGGGTGAAATAAGGAAAAATCACTCAAATCACCTTTTAATTCGGTTTCATCACGATTTCTTTGGAACCCCTAGAGTTGGAAACTTGAAATTTTATAGGGAGATTAATTTTTAAACGTAAATGCTTGTTAAGAAGAGATTTTAAAAAATTCAAACAATAAAATGGTAAAATAAGGGGAATTGTACCAAAATCACGTTTTCTTTCTGTTTCATCCCGATATCTTCGGAACTACTGAGGATAGAAACTAGAAATTTTTCATTGGAGGTTAATTTTAAAACAAATAACCTTGTTAAGAACAATTTTTGAAAAATTTAAATTATAAAGAAGTGAAATAAGGGAAAACCAGTAAATTGCACGTTTTCATCGCGATTTCTTGGGATTTACTAAAGATAGAAACTTGAAATTTCTTATGAAGGTTAGTTTTCAAACGTAAATGATTGTTTAGAACAATTTTTAAAAAATTCAAACAATAAAATGATAAATAAAATAAGGGGAATTATACCAAAATCACGTTTTCTTTCTGTTTCATCCCGATATCTTAGGAACTACTGGGGATAGAATCTAGAAATTTTTCATGGAGGTTAATTTTAAAACAAATATCCTTGTTAAGAGCAGTTTCTGAAAAATTTAAATTACAAAGGAGTGAAATTAGGGAAAACTAGTAAAATCACGTTTTCATAAGGTTTCATCACGAATTCTTGAGAACTACTAAAGATAGAAACTTGAAATTTTGTAGAAAGGTTAATTTTAAAACGAGAATGCTTGGTAAGAACAGTTAAAAAAAAATTCAAATAATAAAGGGTTGAAATAAGGTTAAACCAATAAAATCACGTTTTCATACGGTTTCATCACTATTTCTTCGGAACTACTAGAGTTCGAAACTTGAAATTTTTTAGGGAGGTTAATTTTAAAACGTAAATGTGTGCTAAGAATTATTTCTTAAAAATTCAAATAATAAAGAGATGAAACATGAAAAAACACTAAAATCACGTTTTCAGCTAGTTATTCATGATTTCTTCGGAACTACTAGGGATAGAAATTAGAAATTTTTCATGGAGGTTAATTTTAAAACAAATATCCTTTTTAAGAACAGTTTTTGAAAAATTTAAATTATAAAGGAGTGAAATAAGGGAAAACCAGTAAATTGCACGTTTTCATACAGTTTCATCACGATTTCTTGGGATTTACTAAAGATAGAATCTTGAAATTTCTTATGAAGGTTAGTTTTCAAACGTAAATGATTGTTTAGAACAATTTTTAAAAAATTCAAACAGTAAAATGATAAAATAAGCGGAATTATACAAAAATCACGTTTTCATTCTGTTTCATCCCGATATCTTCGGAACTACCGGGGTTAGAAACTAGAAATTTTTCATTGGAGGTTAATTTTAAAACAAGAATGCTTGTTAAGAACAATTGAAAAAAATTCAAATTATAAAGGGGTGAAATAAATTCAATCAATAAAATGGTGAATTAAGTAGAATTTCAAAAATCACATTTTCATTCGATTTCATCACGATTTCTTCGGAACTACGAGAGTTAGAAATTTGAAATTTTATAGGGAGGTTAATTTTTGAAGGTGAATGCTTATTAAGAACAGATTTTAAAAAATTAAAATAATAAAGGCGTGAAATAAGGGAAAAACTTCGCCTGGCGAAATTCTAACTACGCCACTGATTCACCCTGTATATGCACATACATATGTCTAAGTGTTATTATCCCAGTACTAGTTATCATTTATGACTTGTTTGGATTGTCTGGTCCATTTGCCTGATCTCTGAGGATGATAAAGAGACAGTGGATGGTGATGGTTATTAGCTCTGACGTTTTGTTTGTTTGTTATCCCCCCATTTGCGGGGGTGGAGGCTCTATTATCTCTAAACTGGCTTTTGTGCCTCTTTCACTCTTTTTTTTAGTTTGAGGGGTCGGGGAAAACAATACCGGAGAATGAATGGCTCGTCTCTTGCTTTGTCGACCGCTTAAAAAGAGAGGAAAAGGAATTTTTAGCGTTCTAGTCTCGGATAATTGACAACATGATTTACAAAAGGATTTGCTGCCACATGCACACTTGAACCTTACACTTTTTTATTTTTCATTGTTCTTCTTATTAAACAAGTCAGCGAGTTTAATTGTTATCACACGTTGATGTTTTTTCCTTTTTGTTGTTGTTGTTGTTGTTCATTTGAATCAATTAAGGATGTTAAACTCCATGTAGATGGCAGCACTGAGAGTAGTTACCTAAGCTCTAAAATATCATTTGGATTAAACGTTATCTAATTATTAAAAACAGTTCCATTGAAAAAGGGTGTTAGACAAGGAGACTCTCTGAGTCCATTACTTTTCAATATCATAATCAATGAAATAATAGAAGAAATTAAAACCATGAAAGGAGACGAAAATATTTCCTGCATATGCTACGCAGACGATGCAACCTTCGATAACAAGATCTTGAAGAGAATAAGCAGAATGATTAGAGATAGTGTTACCGGCGAATTGAGGCTTGTAAGTGCAAGGGAAGTGAGAGAATTAACAGGACAGACTTACATCACGAGCTTTATAAGATCACGGAGGCTGGCTTGGGTGGGACACGTGGTGCGTGCTGATGAAGATCAGATTTTCGAAGCAAAACCGATAGGAAGAAGACCACCAGGGAGACCACGGCAAAGATGAATGGACAATATAGTCAGAGATCTTGAAGAGTTAGGTGCTCAAGGAAATTGGAACTCTATAGCACGGGATAGGACAAAGCGGTGAGGGATTATAGAGGAGGCTAAAACATTGGAAATGTTGTTCGGCCACAGGAAGTAAGTAAGTATTTTTTGAAAAACATCTTTAACGATTTTTATATTAGTTATCGATTCATCGTTCTGTATAATTTTTGAAATATCCGTGTTCTTTGTTGTCTATAAATTCTAAAAAAGTTAACTATATGGTAAACAATCAAACCAATAAGCGGCTTTTTGTTTGGTCATTTGAGTCTTTTAACGGCGTTTGTTTCTCTTAAAGAGGAACAAACCATTTGTGCCTGATTGACGTCTGGCCTCTGATTACGGATTCGACCTGGTAGACCCCAGAGTGACAGACACATACATTGATGCATCATCTCGGATTCTAATTGAGCGCCGGGGTTGATGAATGCGAAATTCAATCGTCGACGCTTGTAATTATTAATTCCTACTCACCAGCCTAACTTATCACCAGTGTCAATTAAGGAGAGTTCCATTTTGAGGTGAAAACGAGCTAATCACAACACAAATGGTACAGAGGGGGGTTGTTTTGATGCAGCAGCTAAGAATAATTCTCCCCTATCTCGTTCGATATCCTTAAAGAGGATAGAATCGATAATATCTATCCACACTGGTCAGTTAACCACACAGTTAATACAAGTGGGCATCACAATATGGATATACCAATAATAACCATTCCAATTAATTATTGAAATCTATTATTTTCTAATAATGATAAATGAAATAAAATTAATTAAAATATTAAGTTTCTAATTATTATTTAATTATTATGAAAATAAATAAGATTTATTGACATTGTTAATATATTGTTAGATATTATCGTCCTCAGTTTGAGGAACAGGTCTCTTAAATAAAACGCTTAATTATGTACCAATTTTGCCGACTGTGTTCTCTTTACTAATAATTCATTCAAATCAAATTAAGGACAATAATATCTAACAATTTATTGACATTGTTGATATAGATATTTATTTATTATTAATTGTAATCGTGCATTAAATAGTAAATATGTTTTTATACACGGTACCGAGGGGGTGAACCGCGACCTAATATGCTGTACACCTAATTCCACTTGTACTTCCAAATATTTCCAAGTATTCCAAATATTTCCAAGTACTTCCAAATATTTCCAAGTACTTCCAAATGTTCCCAAGTACTTTCAAATATTTCCAAGTACTTCCACATACTTTCAAGTACTTCCACATATTTCCAAGTACTTCCACATATTTCCAAGTACTTCCAAATATCTCCAAGTACTTCCAAATATCTCCAACTTCCGAAGTACTTCCAAAGAGGTGTACACCTACTTCCAATCGCGGATCACCCCTCGCCCGGTACACTCCAATCTGTGGGTTTTGAATTTACTGACAAAAATTTGTTTTATCAACGTCAATTTAAGAAGTTCGTATGAAGTTTGTTCTGGTGTTGACAAGTTTTCGTATTTTCAAAACAAACTGGTGCATTGTAGCTATAGAGCCTATCTTTGAAAAATCAGAAACATTTGAATTTTTATATGACGTGCGATTTTGAATGGTCATAGTCATAGTTAATGAGCTGAAATTTGGTGCGTTAATTTGTATTAAATATGGTACATCCATTCTCATCCACCTATAGAGTCCCTAAAATTTCCAGAGAAGTCTCTTAACTTTACCGAGTAAATTAGTTTTCCATTCTCATTAAAGATTAAACACTTTGTTAATTAACAACTCAATTGATTTAATTATTTAACAATTATAGAGTAATTAAAATTAATTGAATTGTTGTGAAAAGAAATTAGATTGAATTATACTATTGACATTGTTATGTTTAATTGTTATCTAATTTGAAAATCCTTATTAGATACTTAAAAATAGGAGGTCTTAATGGAAAATAGTGAAGTCGTGAAGCACATCATAATATTAGACAAAAGCACTACGGTACCCTATTGGTGTCGTCACAATGTTTGTTTGCTTGTTTTTTTAAGTTGAATGTTTAGGGGTTATATTGATAATTCTATTATTTGAACCCACCTATTTTGGTCCCCTAATAAATATAGGGTAAATTACATTTTTTTTTTTTTTTTTTTTTAGTTTGGAAATTTTATAATTCTAAGTATTTTAGAATTGCCCCTAATTTTGAGTTCGATTTCAACCAAAATCTAACCGGCTCTTAATCTCAATTCCAAAAAACTACATGCGAAATTTCGTTTTGATAATCTCACTAGTTTTTGAACTAGAACGTATTACACAAAAGATAGTAACTAACTAAACTATAGTTACTAAAACAGACTTAAATAAACAATTTTCGAGGTTCTCTCAAATAAGGCTTTCTTGTAGAACAAAACACCATGGTTTTACTTTTATAATTATTACTAGCTGACGCCCGGGGCTTCGGCTCGGGCGTCACCTAGGCCCTATCGAGGAGCGTCTCGTTTTATGGTTAAAATTATCAATATTCTAAGGAAATTAAATATTTAAAAAATAATAATAGTTTTGAAAATAAATTGAAAATGCAAATAAATATAGAATAGGTATTAAAACAGCAAATGAATTATATATTACTTGTCAAAATTGTTCCCTTAACCAAAAATAATATTGACAGTTGAAAGATTTTCAAAAAGCTATTATCGGCCATCTTGTTTGTTTGCTTTTACCCACCAGAGAGGCGCTGGCGTTGTTTCCTCGAAAAATATTTTTTACATTTCTCAGGTGTGATATCTATAAAAACACTATATATAAAAACACTCGTGTATTTGAATGGAATATTGTGTGAAAATTTCAAAGAAATCGGTGAAGAACTTTCGGAGATCCTTCAACGTATCACTTAACCGTAACAGTACATTTTTATTTATATAGATTGTAATCTCTATTATTTTCTAATAATGATAAATGAAATAAAAGTTTAATTAAAATTTCTAATTATTATTTAATTATTATGAAAATAAATAATATTTATTGACATTGTTAATATATTGTTAAATATTATCGTACTCATTTTGGGAATAGGACACTTAAATAAAACACTTATTTACTGGTTAAGCAATATTATTATGTCCTTTAATATTAATACCTGGAGCCACCGAGCGATGCTCGGTAACTTTTTGCTTCAGTTAAAAGCTATATATTAATATTATTTTTAATTTAAAATTCTGACAAAAATACAAATATATATATAGTACACTCCCCCTGGACCCCACCTCATGCTTCTTCCACATCTACCCCCACTCCTGCACCCACCGTTTTTGTATTTCTAGCCTTCTAGTGACCCACAGATTATGTGTATATTATAGCTATTAAATAAATTCCGTATAATTATTTTTTTTAATTAAATAACAATTTCTCGAGTTTTATAATTAATTAAAATGGCAAATTCTAATATATAAAGATATTTCTTTTAAACTGTTTGTGGGATTTAAAACCCTCTTTATAATCAATTAAATTTAAATATATAATTTTATTTAGTATAAAATCTTTGTGGAATTTAAAATTGAAAAACCAATTATTTATTAAAGGGAAATTGAAAAAAAAATGTAATTATACATTTTTATCAAAATAACCACCTGTGAATAACTATTTCAATTAACAAAAAACTCATCAAAAATAATTTAGCCGAAAATGAGGCCGTGACAGATCGAAATGTCAACCCAAAAAGCCTCTAACCCGTGAATTTCATCAAAATCGGTAGAGCCGTTTTCAAAATATATATAAACATTTTCGCTCGTTTAATAAGAGTAGATAGATATGATTGATATTCCTACCGTGTATGGTATAGTAAAAAAATAGCTTAGAGTTTTCTTGTAGTGAGTAATAATTCTTCTCGATAGATGGCGCGTAAAACTAAAGGTGACTTCTATTTTTTAATGGAAAAAGAAGACACGCTCTGATTTACTGATATATACCAGGGATTTTTATTATTTTTCCAAAATATTGTAATTTGAAATAGATATAAATTCGTCCGTATGATTTTATGAGAATGGCGAGGAGTCCTATTAGAGAGAGTCCGTAGGAACTACGGCCAATAAGGGCGACAGGGTGAAGGTTTAATAGGCGGGGGCGGACATACGGCCATTCGCACCGGATAATAATAATCCACCAAATGGACTCAGCCACAAAAGACAGACAGACAGACAACCAGAGGAAAATAAAATTTTATACTCTTAATGTACTTAAGAAATCTTTTCCTTTTGATGGGGTTAAAGGGGGCTGGAAAAAAAGGGGGGGTTGGGGGTAGAGGATGAAGAATAAACATTCACCCGGCTCAAATAACCCGGATGAAAATCACGGATCAGAGGGTTTTTGGGTCGACAATTCGGGATCTGTCAAAGTCCCATCTTCGGGTGACTTTAATTTGATTGTTTTTTTCTTAATTAAACTAATTAGTACCTGGAGCCACGGAGCGATGCACGGTAACCCCTGACCACCCACCAAACCACACACCTTGCCCCCACCACTGCACCCCCACTCCGCCCCACCCCACCCCAAATGCGCCTCCCACATCCACCCCACCCCGCACCCAGTTTTTTCATTTCTATCTTTCTAATGGTCCACATATTATGTGTATATTTGTTTACTCGTACACCAATTTGTTCACATTCGTTCATATTGATAAACATTATAAAAAAATAAATAGGAAAATAATAATAAAAAAAATAATCGTATGGGATCTGATATAAAAACAAAAAAATTAAAAAAAAATATGTGCGTCACGGGACGCGCGACAGAAGTGATAATTTTCACCAACCAAGTATTTTTTTAGGAAGACAATTGCAAGGATAATTGCCCGCAGAAAAGAGAATTGAATATTTAATTTTAATCAGAAGAGTGGTGGGGGGCAAAGGAATAATAATTAATATATTTAATGTTTCTGGATTTAAAATTAATTGTTATCTTTCTTTCTGTTTAATTCAATTATACATATTTCAAATTTGCCGCGCCGCAATATATTCAATGAATTCTATTTATTAAATACATAGCTATATATAATATATTCAATTATTTCCACACTTATAATAAAGTCTAATTCAAAAATATTCATTATAGTAAAAGTAAAAAGCAAAGATTATTTAAATAGTCCCATGGTCCAGTGGTAAAGTAAATATATATATATATATATATATATATATATATATATATATAAATAAATATAATATAATATATAAATAAATATACAATTTTTCCTCGTTTAATAAGAGTAGATACACAGATGGGGTGATCCAATAAAAAATTATAATTAAATTTTAATTTTAAAACCAACTAATACTTCATTACAAATATTATTATATACCTAATATTAAAATTAGTAAATTTAATTAATTAGTGGTATTTTTTGTTCAAGACGTAGTGGTTTTCATACGGTTTCATCCTGAAATCTTTGGAACTACTGGGAATAAAAACTAGAAATTTTTCATGGAGGTTAATTTTAAAACAAGAATGATTGTTAAGAACAGTTTTTAAAAAAATTCAAATTATAAAGGAATGAAATAAGTGAAAACCAGTAAAATCACGATTTCACGCGGTTTCATCCTGAAATCTTATGAACTACTGGGGATAGAAACTTGAAATTTTGTATGGAGGTTAATTTTAAAACGTAAATGTTTGTTTAGAACAATTAAGAAAAAAATCAAATTATAAAGGCGTGAAATAAGGGAAAACCAGTAAAATAGCGTTGAATTCGGTTTCATCACGATTTCTTGTTTGTTTGCTTTTACCCACCAGAGAGGCGCTGGCGTTGTTTCCACGAGAAAAAAAATTTTCATTCCACAGGTGTGATATCTATAAAAACACTATATATAGTATATAAACACTCGTGTATTTGAATGGAATGTTGTATGAAAATTTCAAAGAAATCGGTGAAGAACTTTCGGAGATCCTTCAACGTATCACTTAACCGTAACAGTACATTTTTATTTATATAGATTGAAATCTCTATTATTTTCTAATAATGATAAATGAAATAAAACTTTAATTAAAATTTCTAATTATTATTTAATTATTATAAAAATAAATATAATTTATTGACATTGTTAATATATTGTTAGATATATTATTGTCCTCATTTTGGAAATAGGATACCTAAATAAAACACTTATTTACTATTTAAGCAACATTATGTCCTTTAATTTTTTTTTTTACCAAAATATTCTTACCCCTTTTTTTGAGATATTTCGAAAAATCAACACTTTTTCGTACACATGTATTATAAAAGAAAAATTAGGTCTATAACTCGAGTCGAAAATTACAAAAAAAAAAAAAAAAATTGTTCTTTCTACCCTGAATGTAAATTTATAATCCCCTCCACCACCGAAAATATTTCACCCACCAGTACATATGTATGTGTGTACGGTATATAAATAGCCATATATTATCCCTGATTAATGAAAAAGTCTGAAAATGTAAATTTAATTTAAAAAGCAAAGAATGTATGTACCTAACTACGCACTGTATATACCTATATAAAGGGTGTTAGGGTGCTTCCGTAGTAGAATATGCGCCTCTGTATGTGAATAGTTTATCAATATGAAATGCACTTGGCCCATAAATCAAACCGACTTAGGGCGGTAAGGGTTTTTATTTACCGCCCTTTGGCCTTTTTCGCTTACCCAAACCGGTAAGCAAGAATTCGGAAATGGATATAGAATTTGGAATAAGGGTGGAACAACCCCCCCCCCACCCTATCTATTTATGTGATTAAACGCCAGGGATCGCTAGCACACACTTTAACCTTTAACTGATAAAAGATAAGGGCTCGTCCATCACTTTCGAGGGCTTTCAGAGATAAAGTCGACTTTATCCACTCATGGACAAATTTAACATGAAGAATTATTATTTTAATCTAATCAGGGCATTCCACAAAACTTTCACTATATGGATACACAATTTAAATACCACACATTATAATAAGTAACAGGAATAGCAGGGAATTAGAAAAAATTAAATACACAGAGTTTTTATTAAATGTGTCAGACGTTTCGTCAATTTATTTTGACTTTCTCAGTGTTCCATTTTCCAGGCAAATTACGTGAAAAAATGGCATAATTCCCGGTAAAGATTTTATTGCTGAAATACCTTTATTGGTACTCCAATATTACTACCCTAAGTTTTCCCCCAAATCTGTGTTGTGGAAATTTTTCTACGAGCCTCAAAATGAGAAAATTTCGGAGTTTTTTTTTTGGTGTTTCTTGAATATAACTCTAAAACGGCTTATCAAATCAAAAAGATATTCATTAAATAAATTAAAGCTCTTCAAATTACGCGTAAAATGATAACAATTTCATCTATTTAATTATTTAATAAAATAAATAAATAACAATATCAATAAAATTAATTCTAATTATTTTGTTAACAATTAAATAATAATTAGAAATTTGATATTTAATTAATATTAATTATTTCATTGAAAAGTTTTTGTTTTGCCGAGAGTAGCAGAGTTGTTGATTAATAAAGAGAAACAAAGAGGTTGTCCTCTGCTTGATGCAAATAAACATACACACATAAATATTATATATCTTTATATATATGATTTATTTGTTTGATTCAAAGTCAAACAGATAATAATATATACAGATATATCATCTCGATATATATGTGTGTATGTTTTATTTGCATCAAGCAGAGGACTAACCTCTTTGTTTCTCTTTATTAATTATTTCATTTATCATTATATAGCAAATAATAATGTTTCAATAATAAAGTGAAAGTCTTTTTCCGAGAGTAGCAGAATTTTTATGAATTGAATGAGACAATAAAAGAGTGTGTCTTCTGCTGGTATTTATTTATTATACGAGACTATAGTTTCGAGAGCTTTGCCCTCTTCATCAGTTTATTACAATTGATTCACAGGAATACTATAGTCTTCTCGTCATAAATAAATTAAAAATTTATAATTCCAGCAGAAGTCACACTTTTTTATTGTCTCCTTCAGTTTCAATAATAATTAAACAATTATTAAATTACAATGATTATTATAGTATAATACACTTCTAGGATAACTAACATTTTAGTCCAGGCAAATTATGTGAAAAAATGGCATAAACAGGAAATAATTCCGGTAAAGATTTTATTGTTGGAATACCTTTATTGGTACTCCAATATTACTAGCCTAAGTTTTTCGCCCAAATCTGTGTTGTGGAAATTTTTCTACGCGCCTCAAAATGAGAGAATTTCGGAGTTTTTTCTTGAATAACTCTAAAACGGCTTATCAAATCAAAAAGATATCCATTAGATAAATTAAAGCTCTTTAAATTACTCGTAAAATGATAACAATTTCATTTATTAAGGTTCAGTAGAACCGGTACTAGCACCTGTCAAAAAACAGCCCCCGGGATCACTTTTGAATATCCCGTAAAACTCGTACTTTTTTCGATTTTTCCCCATTTTGACCATGAAGGAGCACGTTTTCGACAAAGACAACTCTATATATTTTTAAACTAGATTACATTTTCTACAATTTAAACAAAGTTTCATCTTAATAGGATAATGGTAACCCGAGCCCCAATGAGGTTGAAGTTTTGAATTTTTTGTGAAAGTAAAAATTCAAGTGAATTCTATATGATGGCCGTTTTGCCTACGAGAAAATTTGAAAATGTATGTTAGCTATTCTACGCTATATCATTAAAAATATATTAATCATATATTTATATATGTATACTAATAGTATTAATCAATCAATTTATATTAATAATATATTCATCCCAACACGTTTTATTTCTCTTTTCTCTGAACTCTAAACTCTCTCTGAATGATCAGCAAGGATTCAAAATCTGCCGCAAAACGGGTAACATAAAGAATTCACTTGAATTTTTATTTTTTTCTCTATTCGTTTTAATAATGACCGAATGACAAAGGTAGGGGCCGGATTTCACAAAATAATGTTTACTAATTTCATTGTCATCGATGTTTTTATTCTTTGTTTCAATTTAACGACGTATAATAAAATATAGTAGCCGAATAGAGCAAAATTCTTAAAATTCCAAATGAGATGAGCCACCTCAAAGGGTTGTCCGATTTATCTCAAATTTTATATAAATTATTTTCTTACCCAACCTCATAATTTGAGAGGGTGTTCCAAACAAATTTCATGGTCGTAAAATAAGAAACATATATCCTAAAAGTTCACTTTTTATGAAACCCACCGTTTACTTGACCCCTCAGGAGTATATGTTTCAAATTTCAAATTAATCGGTTAAGCCGTTTAACGTGGATGTCAGTGAACATAGAGATATAGAATCCCAAAACTAGTACACGACAAATAAAATTTATTTAAATTAATATTTTAAAACCCACTGCGTAGTAGTTATGGGTCAGCAAAAGATTCCCGCTGGAGGCGGGCTTCGTAGCTAGTTTTAAAATATTATACTAGGGGTAAATGTTCTACCTAGGTGAGATGAATGTGAATTTTCGCTTTCTGAATTTCTTCATCTTCAGTTGAAGACCAAAAGTGGTTTTTTCTCTTCTTCCCTCGACGACAACAAATATATTAAGAGTCTGAAGGGTGAGGGGGCGGGGGCTCTAAATAAGAGAGAAAGCAACCCCTACAGGGATAACGAAACATTCCCACCCACTTATATATTAGAATTTATAGAAAAGACCAGCAAAACCACCATCACGATTTATAGTTACGAGTAAAGAAAGTTCTTTCTTGTCTTTCTTTCTGCTTTCACCTTTCTCTTGATATAGAGACGGCTAGTTGGGCCAGAGAAGGCGGGTCTTACTTATAAAACATTGTTCTCTTTGACGAAACAATTACAATTACTTTTACTTATTTACAGACGAAGTATACCTAGAATTTTTCTCAATTTCAATATCAGATATCAAAAAGACGAATTCTTTGAAAAATAACTAAAAAATATTATTAGTCCAGGCAAATTACGATTTTAACATGAAATAATTCTCGGCTAGTAAAGATGTTATTACTTTTTATTGGTACTCCAATATTACTACCCTAAGTTTTCCCCCAAATCTGGTTGTTGTGTTTTTTCAGTTTTTCTTGAATAACTCTAAAACGGATTATCAAATCAAAAAGGTATACATTAGATAAATTAAAGCTCTGTAAATTACGCGTAAAATGATAACAATTTCATCTATTTAGGTTGAGTAGAATCGGTACTAGCGCCTGTCAATAAACATCCCCGGGATCACTTTTTGAATATCCCTAAAACTCGTACTTATTTTGATTTTTCCATTTTTACCATGAAGGAGCACGTTTTCGTCAAAGACCACTCTATACATTTTTAAACTAGATTAAATTTGCTACAATTTAAACAAAGTTTCATCTTAATTGGATAATGGTAACCCGATGAGGATGAAGTTTTGTCAGTTTTTGCAAAAAATCGCAGTTTTTCCTTCATAAAGTGAGGGCCACTCATCCTAGAAACTTGATTTTTCTCTGATTCTCTAGTAAATGTTGTCGACTTGAACATTTACTTGGACTACTTTTTTGATAAAACTCTTAGATTTATAGATATCCAGCATTTTCCAAGACGCTTTTGAGGATTCGGATCATATCCTATCTGGAAAATGTAGGATATCTATATATCTAAGTGTTTTATCAAAAAATTAGTCTAAGTAAACGTCCAAGTCAACAAAATTTCATAGAGAATGAGATAAAAATCTAGTTTCTAGTATCGAGTGGTTTTCATTTTATGAAGGAAAACTGCGATTTTTTGAAACAATGGATCATTTTCTGTCATGGAAAATGCTGGATAACTCTAAATCTAAGAATTTTAACAAAAAAGTGGTCCAAGTAAACGTTCAAGTCAATAAAATTTCCTAGAGAATGAGGTAGGAATCAAGTTTCTAGTATCAGTGGTTTTCATTTTATGAAGGAAAAACTGCGACATTCAAAAGTGATCCCGGGGGCTGTTTTTTGACAGGCGCTAGTACCGGTTCTAGTTAACCTAAATAGATGAAATTGTTATCATTTAATGTGTAATAAAGAGCTTTAATTTATCTAATAGATATCTTTTTGATTTGACAAGCCGTTTTAGAGTTATTCCAGAAAAACGAAAAAAAGTCTGAAATTTTCAACTCAGATTTGGGGAAAACTTAGATTAGAAATATTGGAGTACCTACCATTCCAGCAATAAAATCTTTACCGGGAATTATTTCCTGTTTATTCCATTTTTCAAGTAGTCTGCCTGGACTATATTTTAATTTATTAAATTTTATTTCACAATCAATAGATTTACATAAAAAAATCAACAAAAAATTTGAGAAATCACATTTGAAATAATATACGAAAATATTATTTCCATCATATAGGTACATGAGTTAAATTAAAAGCATAGGCCCCTCTTATTGTATTTTTATTTAAAACTGTTAAAAATACAATCATATTTTTCTATTAGAAGGAATCTAATTGGCGCTTACTTTTGTTTATTGTTTATATATTGTTGATAAAGAATTAAATCCTAATATATGTAAATAAAGAAAAAAAATATTTATTCATTGTATATCAAAAATTTTAAAAAATACAAATCTTTAAAAAAACAATCAAAAGGACACGTTTATTCTTAATCAAAAGTTTCGGAACAATTTCTCTCTTTTTCAATGGTAAATTTGCAAAAAAAGAAAAATTTGCTTTCTCTAAATGTCGCCTTCTACATTTTAGAGGAAGCAACTTTTTTTCTTTTTAAAATTACCATTGAAAAAGGGAGAAATTCTCCCGAAACATTTGGTTAATGTTGCAATCCCACCGCTGCCACCAAATATATTGCGATCCCTGTCTAAATACATGGATAATTAATAGAGATTGTGGTATTGGTGCAAGGTGAACCATCTTTAATATAGATAAGAGTAAATAAATATTATATTTAATATTGATTTACTATGAGTTAAGGATTCTAGGTCACTTATTTCACATTACATTTTTTATAATAATTTCTTTAATAAATACATGGATTAAAGGCTTTTGAAATTTTGAGGTCTAATTAGTTTAAGGAAATTTAAGTTATTCTTAAGAAAAAGGTCTATTGAATTTGGAGTTTCTAAACATATATATCGAAAATTTATATCCCGAATTTGCTGTCCGCGTTAAACCTATTCTTGATTGTTTTTTTAAAGATGTGTATTTTTTAATATGAATTAAATAGGTATATATTCCGATTTCATAAATATTATTTTTTAATGTGAGGTTCAAACTCTATTAAAAAACGCCCATAAACTTTTTTTTGGTAAAAATGTAGTCTATGACGATTGGATAAAGAAGAAAAAGAAAAATTGTTTTATATTTCCATGTGTGACGTCATAGACCGTAGACTCATTAAAAATAATCTACTCTTATTAAACGAGCTAAAATTGTATATATATAATCGGTTTTCTCGAAAACGGCTCTAACGATTTGGATGAAATTCACTGGTTAGGAGGGTTTTGTGTTGGACATTCGATCTGTCATGGTGTCATCTTCGGCTAAGTTGTTTTGATTGGTTTTTGTTAATTTAAACAATCATGCACATGTGGTTTGTCTCGATAAAAAATATATAATTACATTTTTATTCAATTTCCTTTTAATTTGTAATTGGTTTTTTAATTTTAAATTCGACTAATAGATCATTATAAATGTTATTATATATATATTAAAAGTTAGACACAATTTAATTGATTAAAAATCGAGTTTTAAATCTCTACGAAAAACGTATATTAGAATTTGGCAATTTAATTGATATGAACTTAAAAATGGTTATTTTAATGAATGGATGAAGTGGAGAGTGAGAGAAGATGAGGAGGAGATCCAATCGACTTGATTTGGGGAATAAATGGAGATTGAAATAATTATCGGAAAGAGGGTTTTTTATCTAATTAGATTTTTCCTCTTATTAAAAACTAGGACTAAATATGAATAAGGACACTCGATGGTGGAGAAGCAATCTCCGGAATCGAAGCTAAAATACTATGGTATACATTAATTAATGTATATTAATAATTGGCTTCTAATAAAATTTAACTATATGGTTATTTAATTAAAAAAAATTATTATATGGGTATTTATTTTATATAACTATACATATATACACATAATCTGTCGGGCCACTATAAGGATTGAAATCCAAAAACTGGGGGCGGGTTCGGGGGGGGGGCGGGTTCAAGGATCAATACATAGCTTTAGAAGCAAAAAGTTACCGAGCATCGCTCGGTGGCGAGGTACTATTTATTAAATCTGAAAATATATATTGGGATTTAATTCTTTAACAACAATACATAAACAAAAAACAAAAGTAAATAATGACCAGGGCCAATTAGATTCCAGGATAGTATCTACATAGAAAAATATAAATTGTACGTATACCATCTCTTCTCTTTAACAGTTTTAATTTAATTAAAAAGATGCGAGGGCCTATGCTTTTAATTTTCTACTCATATATGGAAATTGTATTTTCTAATTTGGAAATATATAAAGCGTAATGCTACTAAAAAGGTTTTTTAATGGGATTCTCTCTGTTGTAGTAGATCAATATACGTATTAGCCGAAAGCTCTAGTATCTCAATTTAACTGGGCAGTTTGCTCATCTAAACTAATTATCTATGACATTTTGAGGAATAGAAACCACAGAGCAATTGAATTTCCTCTCCAGTGTCCATTTAAAACTAATTATTGAAATTGGACCCCCCCTACCCTCCCTACTACTATAGTAGTACTTGGATTCATATATAGAATACATTCAGGCACTTGGGTAACATATTCGAGTTCTGATATCTCATATTACGGCAGATAATATGGTAAATAATTACCCTCTACCAAAGGACGGAAGCTTTTATGTATTTTTTGTACCAAATTTGGATTCTACTTACCATTAAATGAACAATTCCTGTGTATATTCGTATAATTGTTATTCACAACAATTGAGATTTTTAGTTAATAAATAAAAATAATTAATTTAATTTCAATTAAAAATAATTAATATCAAATTTCTAATTGTTTTCTAATTGTTATCATAATAATAATGAATAATTATTAACCTCAATAACAAACAATTGAACAATTCTACATATATGTTTCTAGGCATTGTTGTAAGTGTATTTTGTTTTACACCCTATACCCTCCAAATATACACATTCACAATCAAGGACGGATCCAGGAATTTTGATGGGGGGGGGGGGGAGAATGTATATAAGGTGCCCGATGTATATAAGATCTACTTTTTATCTAGAAAGTGTGTCGCGATCGAATTGTCCAAGCGGGGGGGGGGGGGGGGGGTCAGAGACGCCGCCCCACACACACACACATACATAGAACTTTATTTTCAATTTTAAAATTTAAATAAATAAATGGTTTATTTTAATTTTTTTACAAGTTTCATATCTCATATTTTAAGTTCATTAAAATAAAAAAAAATTGTTATAAATTCCCTGTCGATTTTTTGGCCACTATGGGGGGGGGGTCGCCCCTCCGCCCCCCTGGATCCGCCCTTGCTCACAATATCAGCAATATAGCAATTCAAACATGGCATTATTAAATAGAGCAGTGCTTGTTAAAATATGCGACTACTACAGTGTTGGCAACTTTGTAAAATGAAATTCCAGGAAATAGTAAAAAAAAAATTATGATCTTCGACTATAGAGATCACAGGTTCGAATCTTGTCGGGTGCACAATTTCATTTTACTTTTTTCAAAAAAAAAAATAATAAATAATTATCTAGATCTGTGTCCAAAATTTGTATAAAAAAAATAGTTCTAATAAACATTTCGAGGAGTGGAAACCATAAAGCAATTGAATTGCCTCTCCAGTGTCCATTTAAAACTAATTATTGAAATTGAACCCCCCCCTACCGTCCATCTACCCTCCTTCTACTACTACTACTACTACTACTACTACTATAGTAGTACTTGGATTCATATATGGAATACATTCAGCCAGTTGGGTATCATATTCGAATTATAGAATAAAATCTGACATCTCATGTTACGGCAGGTAGATAATAAAATAAATACCTACCCTCTACCAAAGGGCGGTAGCTTTTATGTATTTTTGTACCAAATTCGGATTCTACTTACTATTAAATGAACAATTCCTGTGTATAATCGTATAATTGTTATTCACAACAATTGAGATTTTTAGTTAATAAATAAAAATAATTAATTTAATTTCAATTAAAAATAATTAATATCAAATTTCTAATTGTTTTCTAATTGTTATCATAATAATGAATAAGTATTAACCTCAATAACAAACAATTCAACAATTCTACATATATGTTTCTAGGCATTGTTGTAAGTGAATTTTGTTTTAAAAGTCATCTCAAGACAATTATTATTTATTTATTTTTTCTCTACACATGCCTAAATGAAATATATTTAAACAGAAGACGACAAAATCAGATATTTTATTGATCAATATCAAATAATTTCAATCGATCTATCGATCCAATACTAGTCCATTTTAATTCTTCAGAATTTCTCTGGAAATACTTGACCTAAGAAATTGAAATATTGTCTAAAGGTTACTTTTAAAGACGTTCTAGGTTAAACCGTTATCAAATTAGCGAAAATCGTATGAAGAGTCTTGGAAAGCTTTTCACTTTTAGTAAGTAAGGAAATACTATAATTTATTTCTCTTAGCTTGCTTACATAGCATATGTAAGTGTGTAATCTTATAAACTAGGTCATTGTAATAAAATTCGAATAAAGTGTAAATATTATTAGAAAACAAAATGATTAAACGAATTGGAAATCATCAGCAAGTGTTTGTTGATGTTGTCATAAATCCAACTTTATTAGGAGAACGAGTCAGAGATTCTAATATGTTTTGTATATACCGGGTGAGTTTTATTTTTTATCTTGAGACAGTCTTATAACTCAAAAACAATGCATTATATGAAAAAAAGTTTCAAATAAAAGTTTATTTATATCAGGAAACTAAACTACGCTATTGTTTGTTGACCTCGAACAAACTTTCAAGGGTATTTCAAGGTTTAAATAAAAACCTATATGTTTCTGTACATATTCTGAATCTAGAAAAAAAACTGAACAACTTTTCATTTGAAATATTTTTTTATACATCAAATAAAAAAATATTAAATCTAGATCTCAAAAAAAATCCTAATAATAATTTTTAACAATCATTCAACTTAATTATTAAATAATAATGATCAAATATTTAATTATTAAATAAATAATTTAATAATAATTAATTATTTAATAATTTTTCAACAATGTTCTGAGACATTCCAGAGTGTATAGCTAGTCTTCTGGATAAATTCCAGTTCCAATTTCGTTATTTTGGCCTTTTAAGTTTCTTCGTAGCCTTTACATTTCCTGTTTTTTTCTTAAATAGATTTACAACACGATAAAGCTCCTCAGGGCAAAATTATTAACTTATTAATATTAAAAAAAGCAGACCCTTAGGCTGCAGCCTGGGTAGCCTCTAGCCTATTCTTAAATCCGGCCCTGATACACTAACTAATCATGAAATTAAGTTGAAAATATCAAATTTTTGTTTCAAAATCAAAATCAAAAAATATCCCAAATTTATATATTCTCAGATGATTTACTAACTAATGAATGGAAATCAATATTATTTAAATTTTGTACTTTTTGAAAAAATTAAATTCAAAATTGTTTTAAACATTATTAAATAATTGAAAGTGATAAGTGAAAATAGTATAACGTACTATACTAAACCGATTAAAATTATCTCGGAAGGTAAGCTAAGAATCGCTTGCAATAATTGCTCTCTATGGGTATATAAGATGGGCAAAGGATAGGGAAAGGGGTATATAAAGGTGTTAGATAGGGAGAATGGAGGCTTATGTAGGGGGGGGTAGGGGAAGTGAAAAAAAGGTATATAAGGAGGGATAAATAGGGACATGAGCCAGTATGTGTCAGGCAGTGGTGGATGAAACATCGGCTGGGAATATTACAATATACCCTTCATCCACCCTCTCAGCTGACTTCACACGTTATATTTAGAATGAATGAGTTTCTCGAAAACGTCTCTTGCAAAATGTTGTCCTTTTTCATTTAGTAACGGCTATTTACAAAATATGAACTGTTTTCGAGTTATAAGCGAAAAAACTGGAAAAATGGTTTTCGGCGCTCGTACGCCAAAACTATTGTTTTTACGTAAAAAAGGTAATTACAGAAATTGTAGGCAATTTTCTCTAGTTTCATTTTGTATAGGTATAAATCTTTTTAAAACATATTTTGTTTGATTTTTTAATTATACTCATTATTAAAAGGTGATTGAATCGAGATGAATCATGTAGTTGAATCAAAACAAATATATAAATAAATTACAATTTTGATATTTAATGAATGCCTTTTCGTTTCTTGTTCCTAATATTGCATTTAATGTTCATGGTCGATTGTCCTTTGGGCTCCTTTCAATGGAACGGACCCTAAAATCCAAAAGGGATTCCCTCTCTCGACTAGAGCTCATCCAATTTGAATCCCCAGTTGAATTTCTCTCTCTCTCTCGTAATGAGAACAATTTTCGCAAAGTTTCCTCAATAGGTTACTACTGTTGCTATTGCTGTTGTTGTTGCTGTTTCGAAATTAATCGAGTAAGTTCGTTTTGACAGATTGTGTCTCTCTGTAATTGAATATTAATGAAATATCACAACCATTTCCATAAACACACATATACACACACACTATAAATATATATATAGTTACATATCGATACCTACATTTGCATTTCGGTTCAATAATCTGTTCATTATGATATCTTTTTTAATTTCTTGATTTATTAATTAATTTTTGAACCTATATACACTTGTTTGTTTATTTTCATTATTTACACAATACAATCGATTATATTAATAATTCAAAATATAAGATAACAATTAATTTTAATTGGCTTTTTAAAAAAATTAATTATTTAGTTTAATTCAATAATTAATTATTTTTGTTTTCAACTAATTAATTCAAAATAAAAACATACGACATTTTGAAAAAGTATTTCTAAAACGCTCTTTACCGATTAAAAAAATACCTATAGGTATTCGACAACGCATTTCTCGTTGTAGTAGAGAGTCTACAATTCACTTTTAAAACCCGCACCTAATGAAGTTTCACACATACTTACTATATATCTACATTTATACCCTCACCTTTCTTACATATAGCATTTCGGTTCGATAATGTATTCATTATGATATCGTTTTTAATTTCTTGATTTATCGTGATTATTAGAATTCAATTACTTGTCAAAAATCTTGAAATCAATTTATCCACACGTTTGATACATTTCTAAAAGCTATTATAGTATGTAAATTTAATTCCCTGGCCGCCCAGCGAGCTTCGTTTATTGAACGTACATAGTAATTGAAATTAAAATAGTTGCTTTTATATAAACAAGGGGCAAAATTTTCAACTATATCTACACTTATTTGTTTATTTTCATTATTTTTACTATATAATATCTTTTAGAAATGTATCAAACGTGCTGTAGTTAAATTGTTTTTCAAGATTTTTTGACAAGTGATTGAATATTCGAATAATTTTTGAACCTATATACACTTGTTTGTTTATTTTCATTATTTACAAAACAATCGATTTTATTAATAATTAAAAATATAAAATAACAATTAATTTTAATTGGCCTTTAAAAAAAATTAATTTATTTATTTAATTCAATAATTAATTATTTTATTTTTAACAAAGAATTGGGTTTTATATATATCTACTCTTATTAAACGAGCAAAAATTGTATATTTATTTATATATATATATTTATTTATTTATATATTTGTATCTTGGTTCTATTTTGAAAACGGCCCTACCGATTTTGATGAAACAAAATCTATTAACAAGTTTTGAGGATGAAAAAACGATCTGGCTAGGTCTGGACCTCATCAAAATTCATCTTAATTGATTTTTCTTAATTAAAGTAATTATTGATAGATGAAAATCTCAATAAAAAAAATGATTCGGCGGAAGTCGTATTAGAACCTGGGACCTCTTGCATATGAGTCCGGAACTCTAGCTTTGGACCGTGCAGTTGTGGGGGGGTCCGGGGGTGGGATGGGCGGTTGGGGTGGGGTGGGGGTGCAGTGTTGGGCGAGGTGTATGGTTTCGGGAGGGGAATGTATGGGGTCAGGGGTTACCGAGCATCGCTCGGTGCCTCCAGGTACTTATAGTTAATAATAATAATTTATAATAAATATTATCGATAATTATTTATTATAAACGTTGTATAATATTTTTTTTAATCTAATTTTATCTGTCTAATAAAAAGTAAAAAAAAGTATGTGGAATGTAATTAATTGAATATACTATAGAGGGGTGGGGGGTGTTGTTCGGGGGGAATTCCCCTTGTCTGTCTGTCTGTCTAATAACGAGATAAGTTAAAAGGAATGCGAAGTCGAGTGGTGTGGTCACTGGTCATGCCTGCCGGGGCACAAACAAAAAACAACAACAACAACAACAACAACAACCACCGTCGAAGCTAATCTGAAAAGTTTTAAGCCGCAAAACTTGGCTAATATATATATATAGGGTTAGGGTGTGGGGGAGGGGGGGGTTCAAACTTTGCCATTTCCCGTGAGAGACAGACAGACGTATATATCGGAGGCAATTCTCGAAATTGGACCAATATTAAATTCGTTTAATGAGAAAAGCGTTCAGCATTGCTTCTACTCCGTCCGATAAAAATTAAAACCAACTAAATGAACCCCCAAACACTCACATGGATTAGATTATTTATTAGTGAAAAATAACACGTCTGTTTGTTTTTGCCTTTATCATTACAAAGTCTTAAAATACCAATAAAATCATTCTTTGAGAAAATTATATTGATTATTTTTTAACCGACTTCAAAAAAGGAGGAGATTCTCAATTCGACTGAATTTTTATTTTTTGTGTCTATGTTACCTGATATCTTTGCCAATTGTGAACCGATTTGGATGATTTTTTTTGCATTGGATTCAGTCTAGTTTCCGATTAGTCCCGTTTTTTTCATTGGTATTGGACCTTTTTTGATATGTTTGTTCAGGCATAACTTCTTTGTTTATGAACCGATTTCGATGATTCTTTTTTTATTGGAAGGGGTACCTTAGGGATGGTCCCATATTAATTTAGTCAAGTTCTGATGATATGATCAATGACGAGTTAACGTAAATTTCAATTCTTATGACCAAATAATCCAAATTATAATAAATAAAATCTTTTATAAAAAAATCAATCTTAAAACGTTCATTTAAAACCCGCAAACGTTTCTAGAGAATTTCTATATTTATGAATTTAATTTTATTATCATTTTCTGATTCATTCGCCTGACGCTTTCTCTTACGAGATGCATGCAAGGTATTATATTAAGTCACTATTAATAACATCACTAAAAAGAGAAAAATAAAAATAATTTTATAAGAAAAAAAATAAAACCGACTTCAAAAAAATTAAATGCAACAAATAAATATACACTAAAAGGTATAAAATAATTATTATCTTATTTAGTTACAACTAAACGACGAAATATTAACATGAAATTACTTTTTGAAGTCGGTGCCAAACATATACATTTTATGAATCGCACTCGACCGGATCTTACTTAGTACGTTTGGCAGGTACGCTCGCTTATAGGTATAGTTTGTTTGGCACCGACTTCAAATAAGTTAATATTTCGTCGTTTAGTTGTAACTAAATAAGATAATAATTATTTTATACCATTTTATTTTAAGTTATTATTATTTTATTTGTTGCATTTAAGTTTTTTGAAGTCGGTTTTATTTTTTTGTGTTAAATTTATATAAAGTTTTCTATATATTCTTAAAATAAAATTATTTTTATGTCCCTCTAGTATAATTTTATATAAATTTAACACAAAATTTTTATATTTTTTATATATTTTCAAAAAATATATAAAAAACATATTTCGAAAATCTAGTTATTTCCATAAGGGATTGCTTCTACTCCGTCCTATAAAAATTAAAATCAACTTTCATCCCCACTAAATGAACCCCCAAACACTCTACATGCATTAGATTATTTATTAGTGGAAAAAATCCCACGTCTGTTTGTTTTTGCCTTTATCATTACAAAGTCTTAAAATACCAATAAAATCATTCTTTTGAGAAAATTATATTGATTATTTTTATCAAATAAATAAATACAAATCTTTTAAAATTACAATCTGTTCAGGTGTTGCTTTATTATTCATTTGGTAAACCAATTTTTTTATGATTCATATTTTAAAAAAATTCCATTGATAAAGAGAGAAATTCTCCTGAAACGTTTGGATTCTAATAAACGTTTGAAGATTGTTTTTTAAAAATCAATACAAACTATAGAATTATTAATAAAAATTCTCCAAAATATTAATAGTATTTTAAAACATATATTTTGATATTAAGCATATTATGAGTATTTTCTTTTGGAGTTGGACTGGTGTACCTAAGACTCATTGAAAATTGGATGAAGCGTCATTCTTTTAATGATAACAACAATGTAAAAAGAGGCATGAGGAAGATTCTTATAAGCTTTCTTTGATGACCATTTTAAATGAAAGAGGAACAGTGAATGAAAATGACCCTTTCAATAAATTATTTTCATCATTTTTGGCCTGCTGCCTTTCCATCAAATTTTCATTTGTAATAAGTTATTTAAATAATTAAATTGAAATTGTTTTTGCCTTTATCTTAACAACGGCTTAAAATATGAAACAAATCCTTGTATAGAATATCAATTCCAATGTCAAAAATGCATAGCGGGTATATTTGGCTTGACCTTTGACAATTTTTGACTCATTTTCTAACCAAATTAGGATTATCGTTTCTTGGATGAAATCTCTCCATCAAGATTAATTCCGTCTTCTTGTCTAATCTTGTGCAGCAGTTTGATATCTAATTGAGTTAGACCCCTCGTTTCCAATATTACCCCCCCCTCTCCCTCACCCCGGAATCGTTTGCCAATTAAATGGAATGGAAGTGGATGGTGTAGAGCTATTAACGCCCTTTGGCTGCTGTCTCCTCTGCTTTGCTTGAGGAATAACCCCTGGTATGGTCCCCTGGTTCCCTGGCTGGCTGACATCGCATCGGTTGCCGGGGACCTGGGATCGATCCTGGTGGGCGTGCGTGGGTGGCTGCCTCGCTTGGCCCCTACACCCTCCAAATATACACAGACACAACATCAGCAACAGCAATTCGAACTGGGCATTATTAAATAGAGCAATGCAATGCAATGCATTATTGCAATATGGTAAATACTTACCCTCTACCAAAGGGCGTAAGCTTTTATGTATTTTTGTACCAAATTCGGATTCTACTTAATATTAAATGAACAATTCCTGTGTATAATCGTATAATTGTTATTCACAACAATGTAGATTTTTAGTTAATAAATAAAAATAATTAATTTAATTTCAATTAAAAACAATTAATATCAAATTTCTTATTATTTTCTAATTGTTATGATAATAATGAAGAATTATTAACCTCAATAACAAACAATTGAACAAATCTCTATATGTTTATAGGCATTGTTGTAAGAGTATTTTGTTTTACACCCTACACCCTCCATATACACACACACAATATCAGCAATAACAGCAATATAGCAATTCGAACTGGGCATTATTAAATAGAGCAATGCTTGTTAAACTATGGGCTGCGACTACTACAGTGCTGCCAACTTTGTAGAATGAAATTCAATGAAATAGAAAGAAAAAAATATTACTCTTCGACTATAGAGATCACGGGTTCGAATCCTGTTGGGGGCACAATTTTATTTTTCCTTTAAAAAAATAATAATAAAAGATCTGTGTCCATAATATTTGAAATTAATTATTTCAACTTTCGCAGTTCACTAATAGGTACTTAAAAATAAAAATTAAAACTAATATGTTTAAAGTAAATTTACCGAAAAAAATAAATAATATATTTATAATAAAAGTTCTTAGAGAAAGTGTACCTACTTTCTTGTGTCTTGAAAAAGTTTTAACTTTTCCTTCATTTATTTTTTATTTGGTAAAATAAGAGAAAAATTTGAAGATATTTTATATTATTTTGAATTATCAAAAATAATATTTATTTATTTATTTATTATTATTATTATTAATTTATTGTTGTTCTTTTTGTTTCAGGTAAGTTCTGAGAGATACATTTTTCCACTCTTCACCTGTTGTACTTTATACCCGTAAGTCGAATTTATGTTAAACTAGCGGTACTTTATTTTTTTTATTTTAAAATTCACTAATAGTTTATTACAAATATTATTTTATATTAAAATTATGAAATTTAATTAAAATTGGAAGTATTTTCTATTGAAGACGAATTGGTAGAACTCTTTGCTAAATTGATTCAAAAGTACAAGTCCAAGGAGAGAGAGAAATCTTTTAATTGGCATTAACAGAGGTGCTGCCATCTATTTATACTTTGAAATTCACCTATTCTGATTGAAATTAATTAAAATAACATTTGCGAGATTTAATTTGAGAATTTGATTTATTTTTAATGTTTATTATAAATTATAAATAACCATTAGCGGAATATAATTGCAAATAAATAATTAAATTCTCTAATTAAATCTCGCAAATGTTTATTTAATTCTATACTAGAGAGAGAAAGCCTTGAAATTGGCATGAACAGAGGTGCTGCCATCTATGTACCTACTTTGAAATTCACCTATTCTGATTTAAATTAATATTAAATAAGAAATGTAAACTTTTGATTAAAACCCACGGCACAATTATTGTGTTTGTTTGTTTGTTTGTTTGTGTAATTATACAACTCGTATTTGAAGCCAGGGCGTCTAGGGGGTGATATCTTGCCTTGTTTCTCTTCCACCCCCGCACCACCAGGGTGTTTTTTTTTTGTCTTTCTGAGGGCGCAAATTGCTTTCCCGGGGTCACTAAATATTGAATAAGCCAAGAGGCGTAGGTCGAAGGCTACGCAAACATCCAATTCCACTGGCTATGGAGAATACCTACCCCTAGGTACCTATATATACAGGGTGAACATATAATTGGAACCGAAGAGCCTACTAATTGAATAATAATCAAAATAGATGGCCGTAGGATTATTATGATGGATATAGGGCGTCGCAATATATGAACATATTTATCTTGAGACAGTCTTATAACTCAAAAACAGTGCATTATATGAAAGAAAGTTTCAAATAAAAGTTTATTTATATCAGGGGGAAACTAAACTACACTATTGTTTGTCGACCTAGAACAAGCTTTCAAGGGTATTTCGAGGACAAGTTCTGTTTTTTAAATCGAAACCTATATGTTTCTGTACATATTCTGAATCTACAAAAAAACTGAACAACTTTTATTAGAACTATTTTTTTATAAGACATCAAATAAAAAAAAAATATTAAATCAATTAGATCTCAAAAAAAATTATAATAATTATATTTAACAATTATTCAACTTAATTATCAACAAATAATGATTAAATAATTAATTATTAAATAAATAATTATTAAATTGAAAAGTGACAACAATGAAATAAGTGTTTATAATGATATTAACACTTTATTATACACAGATTTAGAAGACTATTTTCTACTTAATAGAACTACTTAAAATTCTTGAGTTTAAAATGGATCATTTTTGGTTCAATACAGAATTGCAATGGTATTAATTTATGCTGGTGAATGTGGAAGAAGTATTATGGGGCTGCCATTCAAATGGATGCCGAGGGTTTTCCTGATAGGAATATATCCTCAGAAGCTTCATTTTATCGTATTGTAAATCTGTTAAAAAAAAACAAGAAATCTAAAGGCTGGAAGAAACTTAAAAGCCAAAATAACGAAATTGGAACTGGATTTCATCCAGAAAACTCACGCAAAATTATTTATTTATTAATTAAATATTTGATCATTATTATTTAATAATGAATTTGAATGATTGTTTAAAAATAATTATTAGAATTTTTTTAGATCTAATTAATTTAATATCTTTTATTATTGACGTCGTATAAAAAAAATAGTTCAAATAAAAGCTGTTCAGTTTTTTTGTAGATTCAGAATATGTACAGAAATACATGGGTTTCCATTTAAAAAAATGAAGCTGACCTTAAAATACAACCTTGAAAGCTTGTTCTAGGTCGACAAACAATACCGTACTTTGGTTTCCCCCATGATATAAATAAACTTTAATTTTGAAACTTTTTTCATACTATATTGCGCTGTTTTTGAGTTATAAGACTGTCTCAAAAAATAATTATATATTCAAATGTTCGAATAGATCTTTATAAAAGACGAATAATTAGAATCTTCTTTTTCAAATTCGATTGACTTTCATTCTGAGAGATGAAAAAAAGACAAAGGAAGGGATGAAAAAAAGAAAGGGCTTATTTGACTGTAAATTTAATAACATTAAAATAAATAACGTGGAATATTTACAGCACAATGGCATGCAAAGTTTCTGATTATTCCTAAAAAGAAAAAGAAAAAAAATTCGTTGTTTAATGAAGTAGAAACAGAGAGAAAGAGAAAATTTGAACGCCTATAGGGAAGAAAACGTGATTTATAGCGAGTCAATCAATTGAAATGGATTCAAATGAGCTGAGAATGCATCCATTGACAGACACCGAAACACTCTCGATAGAAAAAATACTAAAGAACAATGGTGTAAAGTGGGGGATTGGGAAGGAAAAAGAATTGAGAGATTAAGGGGGTCCTTTCGCTCCAGTTGAGTCAAAAGAAATCTAGTACTTATCTAATAGTTTGATTTATTCAAATCAGCTGATCATAAGTCTTGTATGATTTGGCAATGTGTTGTATTAATATTGTTTATGTTTACATCCAGACATAGCATTTATGTGATTTTTTAAAGTAAATATCTCAGTAGTTTGCATGGTCTTTACCCTGGTTGAGTGACCTCACTGGGGACCAGACATTTAATTCTGAAAATAGCGTTAGTTTTGTTTTTTTCAGAAATGCGCTATCTTATTAATGAATTTGGATTCTGAATAATATATAGTCTCAATTTAATTGACTTTTGATATATTATTGTTTTGTTATTGTTCATTAAAATGTAAATAAATAAATAATAATGTAAATAAACAAACATGTCGTTCATTGTTTTGTAATGAATTCAAAGTAATTAAAGGAAAAATTCTATTTACCTAATCATTTGTGGAGTTAAGAGGCAAAAATTTAATTTATTGAAAAAGAAAGAGGATTCATTATTAAGGAGGTCCTTTCGCTCCAGTTGAGTCAAAAGAAGTGTAGTACTTATTTAATATTTAATAAAATAAGTTAAAATATAAATAGAATTAAAAAATAAATAGTATGAAAGCCGTAAAATGTTTGAAATAAAAACAATTATACATAAAAATATTTTATATACTTTATATATATTTATTTTATATTTATATATTTTATATATTCTATACATATTTATTTTATATTTTATATACATTTATTTTATATTTTATATATATTTATTTTATATTTTTTTATATATATTTTATTTCAAAAAAAGAAACCTAATAGTAGTAGATATAATTCAAGAGAAATTGTCAAGATGTTAATTTTACATCAGACTCTAAAAGTAAATGTTTACATTTTAAAAAAATTTCATAAATTTGTTGATGTGATTGAAACTTCACCAAACCATAGATAGAGAGTTAAACTATTATAACAAATTAAGTTATAGTTATAATCTAATATTTTTTAACCGACTTCAAAAAAGGAGGAGGTTCTCTATTCGACTAATTTTTTTTTTGTGTCTGTTACCTCATATCTCCGCCAATTGTGAACCGATTTTGAAGATTTTTTTGCATTGGGCTCAGTCTATCTTCCGATTGGTCCCGGCTTTTTTTCATTGCTATTGGACCTTTTTTGTTATGTATGTTCTCGGATAGCTTTTTTGTTTATTAACCGATTTCGATGATTCTTTTTTTATTGGAAAGGGGGTATCGTAGGAATGGTGCCATATTAATTTGGTCAAGTTGTGATGATATGATCAATGACAAAATAACGTAAATCTCCAATTCTTATGAGCAAATAATCGAAATTATGATAAATAAAATCTTTTATAAAAAAAATCTTATAACATTCATTTAAAACCCGCAAACGTTTTGAGAGAATTTCTATATTTATGAATTGAATTCTTATCGTTTTCAATGGTGATGTAAGGAATTCGGGTCAGAGAATAATGGAATTGAAATAATTATCGGAAAAGAGGTTTTTCTATATCTAATTAGAATTGTTTTCCTCTTATTAAAAACAAGGACTAAAGATGATTAAGGACGTCGATGGTGGTAGAATACATCTCCGGAGTCGAAGCAACAAATACAATGTATACATTAATTAATGTAAAATAATTGGTTTAATAAATTTGTATCATTTTCTGATTCATTCGCCTGACGCTTTCACTTACGAGATGCATGCAAGGTATTATATTAAGTCACTATTAATAACATCACTAAAAGAGAAAAATAAAAATAATTTCTATAAAAAAATACAATAAAAACATAAAACGAGCTTCAAAAAACTTAAATGCTTAACAAATAAAATAATAATAACTAATAAAAATAAAATAAAATACACTAAAAAAGGTATAAAATAATTATTATCTTATTTAGTTACAACTAAACGACGTGAAATATTAGCATGAAATTACTTTTTGAAGTCGGTGCCAAACATATACATTTTATGAAATGCACTCGACGGATCTTACTTAGTACGTTTGGCGGGTACGCTCGCTTATAGGTATAGTTTGTTTGGCACCGACTTCAAAAAGTAATTTCATGTTAATATTTCGTCGTTTAGTTGTAACTAAATAAGATAATAATTATTTTATACCTTTTAGTTTATTTTATTTGTTGCATTTAAGTTTTTGGAAGTCGGTTTTATTTTATTTTTATAATTATTATTTAACATTGTCTGCGAAAGGACCTCCTTAAGGAGTCGTGTCCTCCTAACGAAGAAAATATAAATAAAAGAAAGGAGAAGAGGCCGAGGGGGAAAAAGGGCGGATACAAATTGTAGGTGTGTGTGTGTGTGTGTGTGTGTGTTTCTATTACTACACGTGTAGAATATGAAGTAAGCAATTTGGTGGGATATGTGAAGAGGTTTCTGCTTAAAGTTCAATATGGTTGCCGGTAGAGGGGGCATACGTCGCCCACACACACACACACCACACTATATTAATCAAATATGAGTAAAAATATATATGTATTAAATGGGAATTTGAACATTTATACAACGATAAAAGGGGCGGAAAGGGTGTGAAATTCAGTTCAAGTTTGTGCTTTTTTTCAATATAAAGTACTACTGGCGAATTGAGCGTTGTCAAACGATAGATATATTAATATTATTTTACTTTACCATAGATGGGGGTATGGTCAAGTATTGTAATCGTGCATGAAAAAAGTGGTCTTTTTTTTCCTTCTTTTTTTCAAAATATCTCAAAAACGGCTGAAACTATTTTGATTAAAAAAATTGAGCGAAACCATGGCATTTCCCTCTACAAAAAAGCTCTAATAAGTGAACATCGAAAAAATTATATTTTTCGAGATAATAATTATTTTGTCAAAATGTCTTTTAGTTAGTCTCAAATTTTTGTGGACGAGCTAGCTCAAAAACTAGTGTGAATATCAAAACCAAATTTCGCACGTAGTTTTGGTCCTCCATTGAGATTAAGAGCTGATTAGATTTTGGTGCATATCGAACCAAAATTAAGGGGGTCGAGGTGGGGTTAAAAATTAAAAATCTAGGTCGTTTGAGCAAACTCAACCAAATTTTGTATACATAATCAGTGGGACCCCAGAAAACTAAAAATGGAAAAACTAACCGCCAAAATGGGGGGAGGCGGTATAGGTCAAAAAATGAAAATCTAGAAACTCATCTCGTACCAACTCAACCAAATTTTGTTTATATAATCAGTAAGCTCAGAGTAATCTTAAAAATGCAAAAACTAACCTCACCCCTACATGATTATAAATAATTTTATTAA
The DNA here is from genome assembly GCA_024734495.1 of Forficula auricularia. Classification (NCBI taxonomy): domain Eukaryota; kingdom Metazoa; phylum Arthropoda; class Insecta; order Dermaptera; family Forficulidae; genus Forficula; species Forficula auricularia. The sequence continues at coordinate 85,368,419 of JALMQS010000099.1, forward strand.
ATATTAACGAGCTTTTCGTGCGTGCATTCGGCACGCCCTCAAGCTCGGCCCTCGGGCTGGTGCCCTGGCGTGCAGCGTCGGTCCAAAAATTTTATTCCTCTTAAAAAACCACACTCCAAATGTATACCCGTAATACTACCGAAAATACATCGTCTCTTAAAAGTTTCGCCTCTTTAATTTTTGAGTGGCGAGAGAGGAGGAGGAGGAATACTTATCAATATATTTAATGTTTCTTAATTTAAAATGAATTGGAGTCTTTCATTTCAAAATTGCAATTATATTGCAAATTTGCCTGGTTAATGAAAATCGATTGGAGCCATCAGTTTAAAAATCCGAGCTTGACAATTATATTTCAAATTTGCCTCGTTAATTAATATATATTTAATGTTTCTTAATTTAAAATGAATTGGAGTCTTTCATTTCAAAATTCGAGTCCAAATTACAATTATATTTCAAATTTGCCTGGTTAATGAAAATCGATTGGAGCCATCAGTTTAAAATCCGAGCTGACAATTATATTTCAAATTTGCCTCGTTAATTAATATATATTTAGTGTTCTTAATTTAAAATGAATTGGAGTCTTTCATTTCAAAATTGACAATTATATTGTCAAATTTGCCTGGTTAATGAAAATCGATTGCAGCCATCAGTTTAAAATCGAGCTGACGAATTATATTTCAAATGTGCCTCGTTAATTAATATATTTAATGTTTCTTAATTTAAAATTAATTGGAGTCTTTCATTTCAAAATTGCAAATTATATTGCAAATTTGCCTGGTTAATGAAAATCGATTGAGCCATCAGTTTAAAATCCGAGCTGACAATTATATTTCAAATTTGCCTCGTTAATTAATATATATTTAATGTTTCTTAATTTAAAATTAATTGGAGTCTTTCATTTCAAAATTGCAATTTATGTCGCAAATTTGCCTCGTTAATGAAAATCGATTGGAGCCATCAGTTTGAAATCCGAGCTGACAATTATATTTCAAATTTGCCTCGTTAATTAATATATATTTAATGTTTCTTAATTTAAAATTAATTGAGTCTTCTGTTTCAAAATTGCAAATTATATTGCAAATTTGCCTGCTTAATGAAAATCGATTGGAGCCATCAGTTTAAAATCCGAGCTGACAATTATATTTCAAATTTGCCTCGTTAATTAATATATATTTAATGTTTCTTAATTTAAAATGAATTGGAGTCTTTCATTTCAAAATTCAGTCCAAATTCAATTATATTTCAAATTTGCCTGGTTAATGAAAATCGATTGGAGCCATCAGTTTAAAATCCGAGCTGACAATTATATTTCAAATTTGCCTCGTTAATTAATATATATTTAATGTTTCTTAATTTAAAATCTTTTGGTGTTTTTCATTTCATTCGAGTTCAAATGAATACAATATTATCTCGACACAGATCTAAATCAAAAATATATAGTTTTAGTAACAGAAATCAAGATATAAATATAAATGTTGCATTGGTGTAATGGCTAGAGCTCATGCCCTTAGTTCACGAGTTCGTCGGTTCGATTCTAGGCAAGAGGGTAATTTTTTTAAAGAAAATTCTCTTAGCGTTGTTACAAATTAATCTAGACAAATATATATAGTATAAGTGAGGGGCCAGGTTGTATGGTAAAGTCAAGTGGATGGCCACATCAGAACACGTCAGCTTATTTAATTTTAAATTCAGATAACAAAGTTCGATTTTTATTATTTGCAGCCAGAATTAAATTCCATGTATAATGCAAGAGCATAAAAGTTTTGAATTTAGTTGCAATTAAACATAAATTGTATGTATATGAATGGGAAATTTTAAAAATTCTAAACAAATTCAAACTAGGAAGTATTTTTTATTTATTTCTAACAAATATTTCATATATTTTGATTATTTATTTATTATTAAAAAATAGGGTTTTTTTTAGGGGAAAAAGTGTTTAGAGGGTCTTTTAGATTTTCTTTTTAAATAAGATTGGAGTAATTTTTGGAGACGGACTGATAAGTGAATTAAGTGGATATTGATGAGGCAGTCAAAAAAGAAGAAGATAATTTACATACTTCACTGACTTTTCAAAACCCTGAAGAAGGAGGGAATAGCCTCCGAAACGTGGGATTTTATTAATAAAAAGATAGTGTAAATTAGCTTCTTCTTTTTTTGGACTGCCTCATCAATATCCACTTAATTTCTTTTTAAACTTTAGGGGTTAAATTTTTTTTTGAAAGCAAATCCATGTCTTAAAACGTTTTACAAACAACTTGTGTCTTTCAAAAAAAAATTTTAACCTCTAAAAAACCTAAAGATTTTAAAAAAACCTAAAAAAAAACCCTAAACACTTTTTCCCCCTAAAAAAAACACTATTCAATTTTTTTAATAATAAATAAATGAATAAAGATAAAAGTAAAAAAATATTATATGAAATCTTAACTCATAGTAAATGAATATTTCATATAATATTTATTTGCTTTTATCTTTATATTTTTATTTATTATTAAAAAAAAATTGAACAGAAATTTTTTAGGGGAATAAGGTTTTTACTGGGTTTTTTTTAGTGTTTTTTAGAGGTTTAAATTTTTTTTCCCTAAAAAAAACCCTGTTCAATTTTTTTATCCCTAAATCTGCGTCAGAACCCCTAAGCTGGCGACTCTGACTTTTCTGCACATCGACGAGCCATTCAAATTTGTGTAGTTGAGTTTTTCCACTAGAGACCCCTGCAACGTAGGCATTCCGTGAACAGAGAAGTCGATATAGTTGCAGAACTCACAGGGGCAAAGCAAAAATGGCAGGTCAGACTCTCTCACTTTTGTTTAGATTATATTATACTATAAAATTCAACCACCTGTTTGTTTTAGGAAATTTATTAGATAGAAATAATTGTCCTATACAATGAAATGCGGGAATTAATAAATCATAATTAAATCTAATTAATTAATTGTTAAATCATTTGTTTACAATGTTTTATTGATTATTATTTATTTGTATTGTTGAAAAAGTAAATAAATCTGCTTAATCTACACGTTTTTTTTAGATCTTCTCTATTTGACTATATTATAACAGAAATAAAGATGGTCCCTTAGAAGGCTAGCCGAATTTTGAAGCGCGACTGACGCGAACGTAGCGTTGTTTAGCGCCAATTACAGGGTTGGCCACTAACCTTAACTTTGGGAGTCGCAAATTTATAAAACTGTTTCAAAGCGAGCCACATTGTTTGGAGATTAATTAATGGTTTATTAAAAAAAAGACACATTTTTTTATTTTATAAAATATAAATAAAGTAACATATATTTTTTTCTACTTACTTATAACATTACAAATTATAAATTAATTTAATTTTTGTATTTTTATGTTTTTAATTTAATTATTATACAGGGTGGGGTATAAAAATCTACCATATTTTGAAGAGGTATAAAAAATTGAAAAAAATTAACTAGAAAAAATCTGAATGTATTTTTGAAAATAAAAGAAAATATATTTTTTTTAAATGTATTTTAAACATTATCAAACAAAAAAAAGGGAGGGGAGTCAAAAAAATTCTAGCCCTTTTGACCAAACTCAACCAAATTTTGTATACATATTCTGTGGATCCCAGAAGGCTAGAAATGCAAAAACTAACCAAATTGTGTATACATAGTTTGGTCGAAAGAGCTAGAATTTTCATTTTTGACCCTCCCCCATTTTGGGTGGTTAGTTTTTGCATTTTCTAGCGACTCTGGAGATCCACAGAATATGTATACAAAAATTGGTTGATTTTGGTCAAAAGGGCTATAATTTTCATTTTTGACCCCCCCCCCCCCTCTTTTGTCTAATAATGTTTAAAATACATTAAAAAAAATATATTTTGTGTTCTTTCCAAAAATATATTCAGTTTTTTTTCTAGTTAAATTTGTACATTTTTTATAAGTACCTCTTTAAAATGTGGTAGATCTTTATGCCACACCCTGTACTTTTTTAAAATCAGTATTATTCAAGAGGGTTCAAGAGCCGCACGAGATTGACTGAAGAGCTGCATGCGGCTCGCGAGCCACGTTTTGGCCACTTCTGGCATATTACAACACGACATTTCTAAACACAAATAAGCAAAAACAATTAACATTATAAGAAGATTATAATAAAAAGCAATCCATTAATAATTTACTTTTATTCAATTTCCGACTTTTCGGTGACTTTTTCTCTCTCCTTCTTCAGGGTATTGAATAGTTATTATATTGAGTGAGTATAACTCGGTACCCATTTGTCTCTCCTTTCAGTGATAGCAACAATATTACACTTTTTTCCAACATTATACCACAAGTGTATTTGGTTATACTCACCCATCAATAACTATTCAATACCCTGAAGAAGGAAAGAGAAAAAGTCTCCCAAACGTCTAAAATTGAATAAAAGTAAATTATTTATCGACTGCCTTTCATTATAACCTAGTTATTTCGCTTACCAGACCATCTTTTTAAGAAAATAAATAAAATTAAAATAAACATTTTTAAATTAATTGTTTAATAATTAATTTGTTTTGTTTACATTATTTTATTGATTATTTATTTGTATTGTTGAAAAAGTAAATAAATAAGCTTAATCTGCACGTTTATTTAATCTCTTCTTTGTTTTACTATATTATAACAGAAATAAAGGTGGTCCCTAAGACGAGGCGAATTTTGCATATTGCATGGCAGTTGTTCCCTGATTTGCCACATTTATAAACAGGAATAAACATAAACAATAGACATTTTTAAATATATTCAATAATCCTGCCGCCCGCCGAGCTAAGCCTGCTGAGAATACAGAGAGTGATAAAAATAAGGTATGTTAATATTTAATTTGCCCCTCGTTTAGTTAGATTAACCTGAGATTGTTTTGTTGTTCAATTAAACAATCTGCTACAATAATATTTGCTCGAATGTATTTTGCTATCTCTTATCAGGGATTAGAATTTTTTATTGTTATAGTCTAAAATAGGGTAGTAGATAGAGAGAGAGGGGAGGCTTATCCCCTCCCCTCCCCTCCCTAATGGGAATACACACATACATACATATATAGTAGATGTGTTTATGTTCTTATGCAAATACCTACTCAGCAATGTCTGTTATGAGTTACGTGGGTGCTGGATTATAAATCATTCAGGGTGTAGAACTTAAGGGGGTGGGGGTGGGGGTTTAATGGAGTGAAGGGCAATTAAATAGGAAGAGGGATTAGTATGTAGTACACGAAACGTTCCCTCTTCCGCATCACCGAAACCCCGTTTCGCACCTCCTTCTTCAAAACAAAGTAATAAACCGAAATAGAATTGTAACTTAGACTGTCTCAAGATGAGAAGGGTTCCAATATGCAGGAATATGCGATCAGTTAACTGAGATGTGATGATAGGGAAAATAGGGTCCTTCGTGAAATAATTACAAAATCGGTTAAATAGATACCAGAAAAAGATTAATTATTAATTCCAAAAAATATGAGTTTATGTTACTGAGTAGGTACTAATAAAGATTACTTTACTAGATGGTGTTACTTTGATGTCTGTTATCTTGGGGTTATAATTAGAGAGCCGTGATGTCACGAATTTAGAACCCTGAAAGAGGATACATGGATCGATTCAAATTTTTTAATATTAAAACTTAATAATTTTATTTCTTAACCCCCCTCCTCCCCCAAATTTATCTTATTTCGAGTCTCTATCAATTATTTATTTATTATTTTGTATATACAATATAGGTATAATATAATTAGGATATCAAATTTAATTGGAATGTAAATAAATTATAATAATTATTTGTTTATATTGTTAAAATACGTGTATTTAAAAAAACTAATTAGAAATAAATAAATATATTTTTCTAATAATCGAAATAATTATTAACCAAGAATAGAAGATTCTTTTTGAACCATTGTTTCAATTGTTAATCTCTTTATTACGAAGGATTTGAATTGTTTCAGCTTCGTAGATGCATTGTTTGCCCCCTGGTCATCATCATCATCATCCAAATCATCATCATCGATCATTTGAATAGATGCAGGAGAGAGAGAGAGAGAGAGAGAGCCCTTCCTTCATATTCTCCTCCATTTTGCATTTTTTTCTCTCCCCTCCCCTCCAACATCTGCTTCACATTTATTTGCTTTTTATTTCCTAATATTGAAATCTTCCCTTTTTATTATTATCTATATTGCGCCATTTCGTTAAAATACTAAAACATTATTATTGTAGGTGTCTCTAAATTACTTAGTCCGCCAAGTCGGCCAAAATATATATACCGGGTGAGTTTGTTATTTTGAGACAGTCTTATAACTCAAAAATAGTGCATTATATGGAATAAAGATTCAAATAAAAGTTTATTTATATCAGGGGGGAAGGAATTAAACTACGCTATTGTTTAATTGAAAAGTTTTTGTTTTGCAGAGTAGCAGAGTTGTTGATTCACAAAAGAAACAAGAGTGTCCTCTGCTATGCATACACACATATATATATCGAGATATATATCTGTATATATATATGTATTTGTATGAGACTATAGTTGAAGACTTGGTCTCCATCATCAGTCTTTCTTCAATTATACTTGAGTCTTTATTGGTTTCTAGGCGACCAGCAGTGACTAGATCACCAAGTTTTCAATATCCATATGATATTGACTCCATGTAAACATTTGTAATTGAAGATAGACTGATGATGAGACCAAGTCTTCGATAACTATAGTCTCAAACAAATTGAATTAACATGTACATGAGATATGATTTCGATAAATATATATGTGCATATCGTTTATTTCATCAAGCATGAGGACTACCTCTTTCTTTACGCTATTGTTTGTTGACCTAGAACAAGCTTTCAAGGGTATTTCGAGGTTAAGTTCTGTTTTTTAAATGGAAACCTATATGTTTCTATACGTCTACTTAATCTACAAAAAAAAACTGAACAAATTTTATTAGAACTATTTTTTTATACGACATCAAATAATAAATAAATATTAAATCAATTAGATCTCAAAAAAAAATTCTTAATAATTATTTTTAACAATTATTTAACTTAATTATCAAATAATAATGATTAAATAATTAATTATTAAATAAATAATTTAATAATAATTAGCAGTTTAATAATTTTTTGACACTGTTCTGAGACATTTCAGAGTGTATTGCAAATATTTTCGTATTTTTAAGTATTTTCATTGTTGTGACTTTTCGATTTAATGATTATTTATTTAATCATTATTGTAGGAAATTTAATGTTGTTTAAAAATGTATAGAGTGGTCTTTGTCGAAAACGTGCTCTTTTATGGTCAAAATGAAGGAATATCGAAAAAAGTACGAGTTTTAGGGATACGCAAAAGTGATCCCGGGGGTTGTTTTTTGACAGGCCACAGTACCGGTTCTACTTAACTAAATAGATGAAATTGTTATCAATTTACGCGTAATTTATCTAATGGATATCTTTTTGATTTGATAAACCGTTTTAAAGTTATTCAAGAAAAACTGAAAAAACTCATGAAATTTTCTCATTTTGAGACGCGTAGAAAAATTTCCACAACACAGATTTGGGGGGGGGGACTTAGGGTAGTAATATTGGAGTACCAATAAACGTTTTCCAGCAATAAAATCTTTACCGGGAATTATTTTCTGTTAAAATTTGCCTGGACTAAACTGGTTTCTCGTAAATACTCGGTTCTTTGGGCTTTAAAAGACTCCTGAATGTTACAGAGTAGACCCTTATATCTGTATAAATGTAATCATTTAATCCCACCCTCCCCCCTCTTGGTCTTTTTGGTTGTTTGTGGCATCGAGTAGTCGGATATGAAGATAAATTCCCGGTAGAAGGGGATGTTTTTGTTTCCCCCATGGTGGTGCACCTGTGGGACTCCGCCCCCCTCCCCCATTGTCACGTCTCAAGTGTTTACTTGTTCTTTTACGACTCTCCGTCATTTGATTCAATTCCATCCACTCATTCCAATGAAGATTAACGAGTTTTCGTAGTTTTCTCACCCCCTGGTGGTTTAGAAATTATTTTCGAAAACATTTATTCTCCACCCCTCAAACTGTCCAGGTTAATTTAATTCAGTTATGGTACTTTTTGCCCGCTGGTCATTTATGAAATGTTTGTAACTTGAAGGGAACAGTGGCGCCTCCTGGATAGGGAAAAGAAATTGCGCTACAAGAAATTTATTTCAGTGGTTTAGCAAAATATACAGTCAAGGCAGGGTGGTATAAAATTAGAGCCCCGGGGGCAAACTATTATAAATTGGGCCTCTCTACTCAGTTTCTTTCAGTGTTGTCAATTTGGGGGTTTTCCGTGAAGTTGCCCGTCACCTAGCCCCTGGCGGGGAGCGTCTCGTTTTATGGTTAAAATTTATATAGATAATAGCTGACCCGACCATGTGTTGCTGTGACTAACTCTTATGCTTCACGCCTAAACCACTGGACGTATCGAAACATATATCTGTTTGGTGCTCCGTATTGGTATATCTAAATTTTGTGCCAGGTTTATAATTATTGTTCCCTTAACCAAAAATAATATTCACAGATGAAAGATTTCCAATATCGGCCGTCTTGTTTGTTTGCTTTTACCCCCCAGAGAGGCGCTGGCGTTGTTTTTTCGAAAAAATTTTGCATGCCACGGGTGTGATATCTATAAAAAAACACTATTTATAAAAACACTCGTGTATTTGAATGGAATGTTGTGTGAAAATTTCAAAGAAATCGGTGAAGAAATTTCGGAGATCTTTCAACGTATCACTTAACCGTAACAGTATAGATATTTTTATTAATATAGATTATCAAATTAAAGATTTGTATTCGAAATTAACCTCATTATTAATTATTTTTTTTATTAAAAAATTTTGTAGCCAGAAGTTGTCACTCTGCAGAAATACAAAAGATTTTTTCGAATATCAACCAGATAGATAAACTGTCCCGAACCCCCTTGAGTGAGATAAGTATGGAGATGCTATAGCAGGATATTGTATTTTAATATTCTTGCATTTTTTTTGTTTAATATATAAGAGGAATTGGAACCACCACCCCTATTTAATCATGACACCCCCCACCACCCCTCTAATGCTTTATTAAATTCCAATCAATTAGAAAGAGAGAGTGAGCCAAAAAAGGAATTCTCTGTCCTTTTCTCTCCACGTGTTCAATTTCTTTACAACTTGGATACCCTTTTTGTTTCCCCGCTGACCAGGAAATTCGCTATATCCGAATTTGTTGTTGTTGTTGTTTGAGGCCTGAGAGAAAGAATCCGAAACGACAAGACAACAGAGATTGAATGAATGAATGAATGCATGACTGATCAGCAATCACTCAATCCAATTGGAGTCCATTTTTAATCCCAGTCAATTAATTTGGACAAAAAACAGAACAGAATGTTAGGGGTGGTGCTTTGTGCGCCCCCATCAAGTCGATGGGGTCCCAACTAATCTTGCGTATGCAGAGTTGTAGGTTGCGTATTCATATGGGGTGTCATGGGGAGGGGCTGCCGGTTATTATTTGGCCCCTCTAGATTCGCGTGTCCGAATCCGTTAGCTAACCCTCAGTCGAAGCGACCGCTGCTTATGTGCCAGCATGAGTGAATATATTTCCCTCATGCAAAGCGACTCAACGATCCGACTGAGTCATCTAGCGGCCGTTGCTCACGCGCTCGTCGCCATGCGCAAGCGTGGGCCGCGGGCCGCCACACAGAAACAAAACCAAACAACACTCATTCGAATTAAATCAACGTCATTTTATTATTTAGAAGTATGTGACCTTCTCCTTTTGAGCAAAGGGACCTAGTGTGTGAAAATGAAGTTTTGAGAAAAACGCATTTAAAGTTTCATAACGCATTATCACTTTTGAACACACCTTCAGTTGGGAGATGCGATTTGGTATGTGTATAAATTTGAATTAATAAGTGACAGAGTGATGCCCTCTAAGTGAGTTTTCCCTAGCGTCACTCCCCGCTAAAAGCATTATTCCCATAACTCCGTCCAATCAAGCCGGTCAAACAGACCACTGCACGCTTGCGGACAAACAAACCTCTTAGAGAGATCACGCCGGTTTGGCGCGAAAATTTGATATAAGGCGAATCTATGCCCGAATGAGTATCAATCTATTCCCGTAGGAATTTAAATAATTTATACCATTGTAAAAATTAGTATATAAAATTATATATTAAAATATTTAAATTATATATTTAAAATTAAAATCTTTCTCATTTGAAAAATTATTTTGTCAAAAAAATATCATTTATATTTGAATTATTTTTAACATGTGTTTTAAATTTTGAATTTGTTAAAAAACATACATTTCTCTATTTTATTTAAAATCAGTGAGTGAAAATTTTTTAAAAAAATCATTAAATTTAAATTCAGTGAATTCCCACCCAGCCTCCCCTTGCCCAATCCACGATGGACGAGGAGTTTGTCTAGAAGGTTGGTGCGCGTCCAATCACGTCGGGGTCACCATTTATTGTTAGGGGTGGTGCTTTTGTGCGCCCCTATCAAGTCGATGGGGTCCTAACAATCTTGCGTTATGCAGAGTTGTAGGCTGCGTATTCATATAGGGTGTGTGCAGGGGAGGGGCTGCCGGTTATTATTTGGCCCCTCTAGATTCGCAGTGTCCGAATCCGTTAGCTAACCTCAGTCGAAGCGAGCCGCTTATATTATAGCACGAGTGAATATATTTCCCTCAAGCGACAGCGACTCAAACGATCCGGCCAGGTCATCTAGCGGCCGTTGCTCAAGGCTCGTCACGCCATGCGCAAGCGTGGGCCGCGGGCCGCCACACACAGAACAAAACCAACAACACTCATTCGAATTAAATCAACGTCATTTTATTATTTAGTATATGTGACCTTCTCCGAGCAAAGGGACCTAGTGTGTGAAAATGAAGTTTTGAGAAAAACGCATTTAAAGTTTCATAACGCATTATCACTTTGAACACACCTTCAGTTGGGAGATGCGATTTGGTATGTGTATAAATTTGAATTAATAAGTGACGAGTGATGCCCTCTAAGGGAATATTTTGTAAACTGGCCGGAGCAAGGCAGCTGGCCAGCCAGCCAGTTGGTTGATGACTTCGCTTGCTTCTTGATTTTTGAGAGAGTTGAGAAAATTGATTTATATTTTTTGAGTAAAAACGCTCGTTAGCCATTGAGAAGTTATTTTATTTGATTTAAATTGTTTGGTACTTTAAATCTCAATTGTTTATTATTTAATTTGATTTAAACAACTAAATTGAGAATTGTGGATTGATTAAAAGTAATTGTTTAATTTTGCAATTTCCCTGAGCATATGAAAATGAACTGAGGATAAATACCAAATTAATCTTCTTGCTGGGCTGGACAGCTGTGGCTAGAAGATCCTGGTTTAATTAATGGAGTGGACTGTATTTCTTTAATTAAGATAAAGGAAGGTGTATTTCTCCTTCTTCAATGAATAAAAGGCAAAGATTTTTGATATGGATATTAACAATGGTTTTAATGATAGAAAATAATGGCTTTTGTACATACGAATGAGATATAATACAAATGGCGTTGGCGTGGCGAATGCAGACGACTTTTGTGGCAATTCGGTTCACTTGGTTTTTTCTCCGATGATATGATATGGTATGATTCAAGTTTGGTTTCTTCTCCAAATTCAATTAAAAGGTTAAGAGTTATTCTTAACCAATCCACAATTCTCAATTTCTCCACAATCAACAACAGACTTCAAATCAATATTCAATTTATGATTCTCATCATCCACTCAACTCAACTATAATCAAATCAATCTGCTTGGTAAGCAGTAAAACATCAACCTTCAACTATCAACAGAGAATGGCTCTCAACAACTCATCAAAATCAATCTGCTTGCTAAGCAGTCAACCATCAAAACTAACTTCAACCTAACTCAACTCACTTCAACATCAATCATCATCTCACTCTCATCAACTCATTTCAACTGACTGGCTGGCACGCAACTAGCCAGCGAGCGCTGCCCCAGGCCAGTTTTACAATAACTATTCCCTTAGAGGGCATCACTCGTCATTCTATCAATTCAAATTTATACAGTAATTTTAATCTTTTATTGAATTTGGAGAAGAAACCAAACTTGAATTCATTATCATATCATCGGAGAAAAAACCCAAGTGAACAGAATTGCCACAAGGACGTCTGCATTCGATCACCGCCATCGCCATTTGTATAATATCTCATTTTCGAATGTACAAAATCAGCATTATTTTCTCTCATTAAAACCATTGTTAATATTCATATCACAAATCTTTGACTTTTATTTATTGAAGAAGAAGAAATACACCTTCCTTTTATTCTTAATTTAAAATATACAGTCCACACCCTTATTAAACCCGGATCTTCAAGCCAGAGCTTTCCAGCCCAGCAAGAAGATTATTTTGGAATTTATCCTTTGGTCATTCTCATATGATCAGGAAATTTCAAAAGTTAAACAATATGGTTAGTTATGATTGGGTGCCGACTTTGGTGACGTCATGCCTATGTGGTGACGTATTTTTTGTAAAAGTAACTATAAGAAAGGAAAGGAATAAAGTGACGCTTCAGTCTTGTGCCAACTGTATAACGAGTGTTATCAATATCTCAAAAGTTGTCTCGCAATTTTGGTTCTTTTGTAATTTTGTTACTAAGCTGATGTTAATTTGAAGTAATTTTATAAAAATGGATATTTCTGACAGTTTTGATGATGATTAAAAGACTAGACTCGGTTTATTGCGATGATGAGATCGATATGACGTTATCTGAAAGTGTCGGTGCTAATACTTCGGGATGCGGGTACGCTCGCTTATATAGTTTGGTTTGGCACCGACTTCAAAAAGTAATTTCAGGTTAATATTTCGTCGTTTAGTTGTAACTAAATAAGATAATAATTATTTTATACCTTTTAGTGTATTTTATTTTAGTTTTCGAGTTATTATTATTTTATTTGTTGCATTTAATTTTTTAAAAGTCGGTTTTATTTTTTTTTTTCTAAAAATTATTTTTATTTTTCTCTTTTTAATGATGTTATTAATAGTGACTTAATATAATACCTTGCATGCATCTCGTAAGAGAAAGCGTCGGGCGAATGAATAATAAAATGATAATAAAATAAAATTCATAAATATATATTATTCTCTCGAAACGTTTGCGGGTTTTAAATGAATGTTTTAAGTTTTTTTTTATAAAAGATTAACTTTATTATATTTTCGATTATTTGGTCATAAGAATTGGTGATTTACGTTAATTCGTCATTGATCATATCATCAGAATTTGACCAAATTAATATGGTACTACCCCTAAGGGACCCTCTTTCTAATAAAAAATGAATCATTAAAATCGGTCCATAAACAAAGAAGTTAGGCCTGAACAAACCTAACAAAAAAGGCCTAATACCAATGAAAAAAACAGGACCAATCTAAAGCTAGACTGAAACCAATGCAAAAAAATCATCAAAATCGGTTCACAATTGGCGGAGATATCTGAGGTAACATAGACACAAAAAAAAATTCAGTCGAATAGAGAACCTCCTCCTTTTTTAACCGACTTCAAAAAAGGAGGAGGTTCTCTATTCGACTGAATTTTTTTTTGTGCCTATGTTACCTCAGATATCTCCGCCAATTGTCAACCGATTTTGAAAATATTTTTGCATTGGGTCCAGTCTAGCTTCCGATTGGTCCCATTTTTTTTTCGTTTTTTTCCATAGGTATTAGACCTTTTTTATTAGGTTTGTTTAGACTCTAACCTCTTTGTTTATGAACCGATTTCGATGGTTCTTTTTTTATCCGAAAGGGGTGTCTTAGGGATGGTGTCATATTAATTTGGTCAAGTTCTGATGATATAATCACTATTAATAACATCACTAAAGAGAAAAATAAAAATAATTTTTAAGAAAAAAATAAAAACCGACTTCAAAAAATTAAACGCAACAAATAAAATACACTAAAAGGTATAAAATAATTATTATCTTATTTAGTTACAGCTAAACGACGAAATATTAACATGAAATTACTTTTTGAAGTTGGTGCCAAACATATACCTTTTATGAATCACACTCGACGGATCTTACTTAGTACGTTTGGCGGGTACGCTCGCTTATAGGTATAGTTTGTTTGGCACCGACTTCAAAAAGTAATTTCATGTTAATATTTCGTCGTTTAGTTGTAACTAAATAAGATAATAATTATTTTATACCTTTTAGTGTATTTTATTTGTTGCATTTAATTTTTTGAAGTCGGTTTTTATTTTTTCTTAAAAATTATTTTTTAATGTCGGTTAAAAAAGAACCTCCTCCTTTTTTGAAGTCGGTTAAAAAATCTATTTTCCTAATCATTTGTGAGAGTTATGGGGAAAAATTAATTATATGAAAAAAAGAAAAAAGAATTTATTGTTAAGTGTTTAACCAGATAGTAAACTTTTAGAGACAGTTTTTAAGATTGAGTGTAACTATAGAAATATTAATCTTGGAAAAAGTTGTCACTTTTTCTTCATTTTCTAAAATGGATCTAATATCAGAATGTCCTCTCTCTCTCTCTTTCTTTAGAGGGTGTATTTTTGCCCAAGCCAACCCAATCGTCATTTTTTGTATTTCTCTCTGCATGAGGGATGGCAGGATGACAGGATCGGTTCCTTTATCCCTGGAGGCCCTTGCCAAAGAGAGAAAGAGACAGAAGGAGGGGCTCCCCTCCCCTCCCCTCCCCTCCTTTCATCCTTCTGTATAAATAATGATAAGATTTGATAACAGATATCGCTAATACAATTATCACCCAGTAGAAATATAAAACCCTGAGGGGTAAGGGGAGAGGTGGTGGGGGGGTGCACACTCCCTTTTTAAATGAAATTCCCTTCAGCCCTTCAAGAATTCCAACTTTTAATTATCATTCTTTTGCCATTTTGAAAATTAAATATTAAGCCCAAAAGTATGGTACATTCTCTTTAGAAAGCCACTGTCGTGTTTAACGATTTATCTACTCTTATAAATGGCCGAAGCCCGCCGAGAGACCCTAGTATTGAATTCTCTCATTTTTTCCACTGTAAAAATTTCATTAATAATAATTAAGTTATTTTTTTCTAAAATTTATATTGTAAAATTTTTACCCAATTTTTGTACCTAACGCCAACAAATAAGAACGAATATTTGATGTCTAGAAATAAGGTACGGAAGTTTTAGCATTTATTTCTCACGTTACTCAAAAACAGTGCATTATATGGAAAAATATCGAGAAGGAAACTAAACTACGCTATTGGTTCTCGACGTAGAACAAGGTTTTAAGGGTATTTCAATGTCAAGTTCTGTTTTTTAAATGGAAACCTATATTTTTCTATACGTCTACTTAATCTACAAAAAAAAACTGAACAACTTTTTTTTAAGAACAATTTTTTTATACGACATCAAATAAACAAAATACATGAATCAATTAGATCTCAAAAGAAAAATCTTAATAATAATTGAGGGGTCGGTAGCGCAATCGGTTAAATCATACTGGTGGCTCGATGACTAATAAAATTGTAAAAATTGTAAAATGTAGGTTAATAAAATAATTTTTAAGAAAAAATAAAAACCGACTTCAAAAAATTAAATGCAACAAATAAAATACACTAAAAGGTATAAAATAATTATTATCTTATTTAGTTACAACTAAACGACGAAATATTAACATGAAATTACTTTTTGAAGTCGGTGCCAAACAAACTATACCTAGAAGCGAGCGTACCCGCCAAACGTGCTAAGTAAGATCCGTCGAGTGCGATTCATAAAAGATACTATATGTTTGGCACCAACTTCAAAAAGTAATTTCGTGTTAATATTTCGTCGTTTAGTTGTAACTAAATAAGATAATAATTATTTTATACCTTTTAGTGTATTTTATTTGTTGCATTTAATTTTTTGAAGTCGGTTTTTATTTTTTTCTTAAAAATTATTTTATTTTTCTCTTTTTTAGTGATGTTATTAATAGTGATCATATCATGAGAACTTGATCAAATTAATATGACACCATCCCCAAGACACCCCCTATCGGATAAAAAAGAACCATCGAAATCGGTTCATAAACAAAGAGGTTAGGTCTAAACAAACCTAATAAAAAAGGTCTAATACCTATGAAAAAAAATCGAAAAAAAAATGGGACCAATCGGAAGCTAGACTGGACCCAATGCAAAAAAATTTTCAAAATCGGTTGAGAATTGGCGGAGATATGAGGTAACATAGGCACAAAAAAAAAAAAAAAAA
>JALMQS010000099.1:85384687-85424988 GCA_024734495.1 Forficula auricularia
ACATTTATATACCCTGTTGTCCAAAATGACAAATTTTCAGTTGAAAAAAGAAAAAATTTTATCAAAAATGAATTACAATTTAAATCAAGGAGATATTTTAATTACTACCTTGATCAATAGTATTCTATTGTTGCTTTAAATACACACAAACAAACACACATCGACAAGGACATTTAGTCAATAATCAAAATAAATATTAGTTATTTTTAATTCAAATAAGACTCAATGTTTTCTAATTTCTAGGCGCGAAAATAAAGATTTCCCTGATATTCATTTCGATTCGAATACCCTGATAAAAATTTTTAAGAAAAAAATAAAAACCGACTTCAAAAAATTAAGTGCAACAAATAAAATACACTAAAAGGTATAAAATAATTATTATCTTATTTAGTTACAACTAAACGACTAAATATTAACACGAAATTACTTTTTAAAGTCGGTGCCAAACAAACTATACCTATAAGCGAGCGTACCCTCCAAACGTACTAAGTAAGATCCGTCGAGTGCGATTCATAAAAGGTATATGTTTGGCACCAACTTCAAAAAGTAATTTCGTGTTAATATTTCGTCGTTTAGTTGTAACTAAATAAGATAATAATTATTTTATACCTTTTAGTGTATTTTATTTGTTGCACTTAATTTTTTGAAGTCGGTTTTTATTTTTTTCTTAAAAATTTTTATTTTTCTCTTTTTAGTGATGTTATTAATAGTGATGATATCATCAGAACTTGACCAAATTAATATGACACCATCCCTAAGACACCCCCTTTCGGATAAAAAAAGAACCATCGAAATCGGTTCATAAACAAAGAGGTTAGGTCTAAACAAACCTAAACAAACCTAATAAAAAAGGTCTAATACCTATGAAAAAAAATCGAAAAAAAAATGGGACCAATCGGAAGCTAGACTGGACCCAATGCAAAAAAATTTTCAAAATCGGTTGACAATTGGCGGAGATATGAGGTAACATAGGCACAAAAAAAAAAAAAAAAAAAAAAATTCAATCGAATAGAGAACCTCCTCCTTTTTTGAAGTCGGTTAAAAATGTGTGACAGCCTATCCATGTTGGGCGTCTCTGTCGCATCTGACCTGTCTCGGAATGAACACATCTCCTCTGTGACGAAATCTGCAGCAAGGAATTCCCCACAAAGCATGCTTTGCAGGTAGCACACGTTTTGACGTCTCCCAACACTCATTCGCGGTCAAATTTGAAAAGTGCCGGACCACTTCATTCGCGAATACATATATACCCATGACTTCAAGGAACTGGAACTCTCTACTGGTGCACCCCTTCTTGCATTCGATTGCATTAAAAAAAAAAAAAAAAAAAAAAAAGAGATCGAGCTTTATCATTTTTAATTTCAATTTGGTTTTGAGATTCACTCTTTTATATACCCTGTGGTCGAAAATGACAAATTTTCATTTGAAAAAAATAAAAATTTTATCAAAATTGAATTACTATTTATATCAAGGATATATTTTAATTACTAACTTGATCAATAGTATTCTATTGTTGGTTTAAATACACACACACAAACACATCGACAGAGACATTTAGTCAATAATCAAAATAAAATTTAAGTAAAAAGAGATCGAAATTTATCATTTTTAATTTGAATTTGGTTTTGAGATTCACTCTTTATTATACCCTGTGGTCGAAAATTACAAATTTTCATTTGAAAAAAGTAAAAATTTTATCAAAAATGAATTACTATTTATATCAAGGATATATTTTAATTACTACCTTGATCAATAGTAATCTATTGTTGGTTTAAATACACACACACACACACATATCTAGAGAGACATTTAGTCAATAATCAAAATAATTATGAAGTAAAAAGAGATCGAAATTTATCATTTTCAATTTGAATTTGTTTTTGAGATTCACTCTTTTATATACCCTGTCGTCGAAAATTAAAAATTTTCATTTGAAAAAAGTAAAAATTTTATCAAAAATGGATTACTCTTTATATCAAGGAGATATTTTAATTACTACCTTGATCAATAGTATTCTATTGTTGGTTTAAATACACACACACATACAGATCGACAGAGACATTTAGTCAATAATCCAAATAAATATTAAGTTAAAAGTGATGGAAATTTATTTTTTTTATTTTGAATTTGGTTTTGATATTCACGCTTTTATAGACCCTGTGGTCGAAAATGACAAATTTTCATTTGAAAAAAGTAAAAATTTTATCAAAAATGAAATATCAAGGAGATATTTCAATTACTACATTGATCAATAGTATTCTATTGTTGGTTTAAATACACACAAACACACACATCGACAGAGACATTTAGTCAATAATTGGTGGTCTGCGAGCAGGAGCTCATTACCTAACCATGTTACTAATTCTAACCTGTTTGCGACAGGTAATTTGATGATGATGTCTCTTCAAATTGAAGAAGCATCATCATCATAAAGTTTTCTGAAAAACCGCGGTGTGAGAGCTACTTAGCCGAGGATTGGCGCACTTGCCCACACACTGCACTACATACTACTATAATGGAGGCCTAGGAGCAGGTTGCAAGCAACCGGGAAACTCATTACCATCCATATTACTTAAGCTAACTTGTTTATAACAAGTGACGTTGATGATGGATTTAGGATCCATAATCAGTTGATGATGGATTTAGAATCCATAATCAGCTTATTTAGCAAACGCGGTGAGAGTTCTTAGCCGTCCTGAGGGGACGTTACCGTGTGTCACCACGTGGAGGTGAACTCTCGTATCCTTTCAGTGTCCGTTCGGGCAATTTTACTTACATACTAGGTCTAAAATGTTAAAACTAGCGGTAAGTACTTATTTCTAATTTATCTACTGTTTAATCAATAGTTGTTAGTCTTAAGCCTAATTGTGTGTGTTCTAACCCTATTAGTTAGAATTTCTACTTACCCAGGTTAGCAATAAATTGCTACTCTGAGCGTCTTAATTTTATGTTATGATTATCTAGGTATATTTGCATGCTTGGAGGGACCGGGACTATGTAGTCCCAATTCCTTGTGGTCGAGGTGAAGGAAAGAAAGTGAGATGCGCTGGAGCCGTTTGACTTACTTTCGCGTATTATATCTGTTGGAGTGAGGCTCCTTAATTCCTGTAGCACACTTCTGCGATGCGGGAAAGCTAAACCTGCGAATATACTGAATTTAGTGTATAGTTCACGGGTTTCTATTAATTTTGGAAGGTTGTTTCTGAAATCTGAGTTTAGGAGCTCCGGGTACCGTAGACTTGTGTAGAGCGGGCATTCGAAGAGAATGTGCTCCACGGTCTCCCTCGATATCGGGGCATTCGGGGCAATTTGGGCTAGGGGTATCGCTTGCACCCCTCGCGAATAGCGTGCCATTTATGGACCCGTATCCGCTGAGGAGAAATAGCGTATGCATGTCTGGGTTATACCAATTTGGCATGTTCCCGTATTTGACGTGCGGAAAGAAGCGTTTAGTGAGACGTCCCACGTCTCCTGACTGCCACTCTTCCTGCCATAATCTACCTATTTCATTGTCTACTTTCGAATATTCACGTGCGATACTATAGTCTTCCACGGATTCATGGTGAATGAATTCGTATCGTCCTAACGTGGCGCTTATGTTTTTCCGAATTTTATATTTTATCGCGGACTTTTGGATTTCAAGTCGTAGTGGTGCTGCACCTGCTAAGACACGAACAGCTGCCGTTGAAACTGTTCTGCACACCCTGAACGAACCGAGTAGCATGGCACGATCGATCGCATCCATGGCTGCGTCGGCCTTTACCTCGATGGTTGGCCTGAGCGATTACAGCGGCTCCGTAGGTAGCTACTGGAAGGTAAAGGACTTTCCAGTACAGTGCGATCGTTTTGCTATTGAGTCCCCACTTATGGCGGGCGACTTTCTTAATGTTGCTGGCGAGTGATGCAACGCTCCTCTGCACATTTTTAAAGTGCGGGATGAACGTTAGGTCCTCATCAAGTGTGACTCCGAGGTATTTAGTATCTGATACAAATTTTACGTTTTTATCGTTAATTTTGATAATAATTCGGTTTGCGAATTTCATGGAGGGAAGAAGAGGATCCCGATAGATTTTTCCTCTGCTAGTTGTAAACCGCTGTTTTGGCACCAATTCTGGACTACTTCGACAGCTAAGTTCCCTTTAGATATTAAATCATCGCGAGATTTCCCGTGTATAATTAAAGCTAGATCGTCGGCGTACGCGGTAGCGTGTATCCCGTTTGGTTCGAGTTCTGCTAGTTTGTCGAGGAGCTCGTCCATGACCCAGTTCCAGGCCATTGGGCCTATAATTGAGCCCTGGGGGCACCCCCTTTCCATCGTAGCTTCGCCATGAGTTTCGCCAAGTTTCAGGATCATCCTGCGATCAGAGAAATATGATCTCACGGTTTCGTATAACGAACTAGAGATGTTAGCCCTTGACAATCTCCTAAAGATAGCGCTCCAGGATACGTTGTCAAATGCTCCCTTGACGTCCAGAAACAGTCCAATGGTGTGAACCGTTTCCTGGCGTCTTTTGTCGAATTTATTTTGTCGTTGGCTTTGTTTAGATCTGATTAGATGTGTGATTCGCAAGAGGGCATCGTCAGTTGACAGTCCCTTCTTGAATCCCATCTGTCTGCTATTTTCCAGATTCATACTTCTGTATTCAGTCTGGATTCGCTCGAGAAGTATTCTTTCGAATAGTTTCCCTAACGACGGTAGCAGTGAGATTGGTCTATAGGAACCCAAGTTTTTGGGATCCCTATTCCCCCTTTTAATAGAATTTTTAGTTCCGCCACCTTCCACGCTTTTGGGAAGGTTTTGTTACCTAAACAGTTATTAAAAATTTGTGTAAAGATTTCAGGTTTTAACTCAAAAATTTTCGCGAGTATTTCCGGATAAATACCATCAATACCTGGAGCGGTCTTTTTTCGCATCCTGAGGATTGATTTTTTAATTTCACTCCCCAGGATGGGAGGCTCGAGATTGTCGTTCGTATACTCATCGTGTGCATTCTGCTCCCTCGACTTGGGGACCATCCTGGCTAGCAGTTTTGCTCCTAATTCTTCGAGTGTCGTGACTCCTTCTGCCCCGTAGAAGACTGAGTCGTTAGTAATTTTGTTTCGCATAATTTTGTAGGGAAGGCCCCAAGGGTCCCTGTTTCCCTCCGTGGTGACAAAGTCTTGCCAGCATTTGGCTTTTGACTTTTTCACTAGGCTCGAGTATTTATTCCTTAGTTTTTTATACTCATTTGTTATCGAGTCCAATTTGGGACATGGGCCAAATCGTCTTCTCGCGTTTCTTAAATTTTTCGAAGCTTGGTTCACTCGTTGTCTCATGAACGTTAGTTCCTGTGACCACCAGGGAACCTTGCGAGTGATATTTTTCTGTTTTAGGATGGCAATCTCACAAAGTGTCGTCTATTCTTGAATTTAAGATTTCGGCGGCTCTATTGGGGGATCATTTCCTAACCTTGTGAGAGTCTGTGCCTCAAAGTAAGTGTTGAGGCCACACTCAAATATGTCCCATTGAGCTGTTTTTAGATTGTACCTGTCGCTCGTGGTTTCCGCGGGGGGTGTTTGTTCGTCTGACCAGACTTCAAAGCACAAGCATTTGTGGTCTGAAGTCGTGAGGTTCTCCCTTACCCTCCAATTTTGGACTAGGTTGGTGAAATTTTTTGAGGCTAGGGTGGCATCTATGTAGGATGATCCCCAGCTTGTGCTAAAGGTTGGGGGAGAGTCTGGCGTGTTTAGGACCACCAGATCGTTTTGGGTAATAAAGGCTTCCATGAGTTCACCGTGGATATCAGTTTCTGGCGCGTGCCAGAGAGTTGATTTCGCGTTGAAGTCTGCACAAATTAAAATTTTTCTGTTCGCGCCTATTTTTGTGATTAGCCTTTCGATTAAGTCTAAGGTTTCTAATCGCCTTTCTCTATGGTTTGTTCTTCTTTGCCAGTGCTCAAAATACGCGTTTATTATATAAAAACTTATTCCCGGAAGACCGAGTTGAACAGCCATGACGTGGCTGCTCCCTTCACAGTCTATGCTGAGGGCTTGAATTTTTTTGTTTCTGATTATGACTCCTACCATTGGTTTTTCCCCGGGAGGGGTTATGGTTTTGTCCGAGAGCTGCTTGTACGCGGTGAGTTTATTATCTAAAGTATATGGTTCCTGGAGGAGGAATATATCGGCACATGTACCTGGGAAGTCCCCCAATTTCCGCCGCCACTACTTTGGAATGTTGTGCGTTAAGTTGAACAATGTTTAGTTTTTGGCGCCTATTCATTTCTTTTTGGGTGTGATTATCCATTAAATTTTGTAATTTGTTTGCTGGACGTTTATTTTGGTGGCCTGCAGGAATACTGGGCATAGTTTGTGTTGGACTGAGTGGTCGTTTGTCTTACCTTGTCTGGTGCAATTTGCACATCTGGCTTGTAGGTGTTTTGATGGGCACGTGTCGCTTCGGTGTCCCTCTTTGCCACAGTGTGAACAGGTGTGCTGTGGGGCGGTGCACCTAGCTTGGGAATGACCGTATTTTTGGCACTTAAAGCACCTCCTAACAACAGAGTAGTCATGGATCTTGCATGACGACTGTTGTACAAAAAGTCTTTTTGCTTTAAGTAGTTGGAGTCTTGCCGCTGGGCTGACATTTACAACCCAGTGACAGATTTCGATGTCACGTCTGCCTGTTTTGTAGACTGGCTCGAAATTGTCTTTATTGAGGCCTAGGTTAGGGTTCTGGCTAATTACTGACTCAACTAGCTGTTGGTTGCTGAGTTCTGCCGGGGTGTTTAGTAAAATCATCCTTGGCTTTATTTCTTTTGGAGCTCTAACAGTTCCTGTTTTTTTGAGGTCAGTCATAGATTTGATCATTGCTGCTTGCTCGGGAGTGTTGGTCACAATGACTAATTTTCCTTCGCTTGCTTTCAATGATCTAAATTGAAAACCATATTGGGCTGGCTTGGCTATGTTAATGAATTCTTTTTTTGGGTCTAGTTCTTTGTTATTTTTGAACTTGTCGTCAAGGTCAATAATCACGACTCTACTCGAGTCGTCACTCTTGGCCGAAAGCTTAATTTGGGCAGTGACAGTCTTGTTGACTGTCTGTTTGATTGTCTTTGGGGGAGTTGAGACTGGGGGGAGGTCTTAATCGGTTGTGATTGTGCTGGTTTTACAGTGTTTGTCTGGCTAATTATTTGAGAGGAATTGGCTCTCGTTAGGGAGACTTCGAAGTTCTTGTCCCGATAGTTATAGAAACTATCTCTAATTTCTTGGAAATTTGTGGCAAGGCTATTCAGGGCTTGTTTTAGTAGGTTGACCTGGTCTGAGTCTGGTTTGTTTGTCTTTTCGAATGCGGCGCGGTATGTTTTCGACGCTTCTGTTAGGATAGTAGGGATGTCCCTATAGTTTTTTTGTGCTTGCATGCGCAGTTGCACGGTTCTGGTTTAGGTGGATACCTTGTCCAGGGGATGGGCTCGGGGTTTGTGTCATTGGTTGACGCCACAGCTGAGTAGCTACGCTTGTCTGTGTCTCCCGCATTCGCAGGAGTGGTGTTTGGTGCAGGGGTTTGGTCCTCCTCAGAATCAGAGTCTGATTCTGATTCCGACTCATTTATTTTTCTATATTCGCTTTCTGATTCGCTCGACGAATCACTCGAAACCTCCTGTTCGTCAGGCGATTGGTTTTTCTCGTTTGTGGGAGTGTTCTCCCTTTTCATTTTGGCTTGATTGCCACCCTCGTCCGAGTTATGGGCTGCTTTTTTTCTTTTTTTTAGAGTTATGTTAGGGGGTGACTCCTGATTAGGGGTCCTTTTTCTTTTTATTGGTTAATGCTGACTCCGCGCCCTTTCTTGCCTTCGTCCTGGATTCTGACATTATAGGATTTAATGTCAATATCAGGGGGGGGGTGGGGGGATGTTTGGTGCTTTAATAATTTAATAAAACCTTAATAAACTTTAATAATTACAATCTAGATATTGCACGAGAATTTCAATTTTAAATTTCGCGCCACTAAAGTGAATTTATTTTTTTTAGATTATTGTTTACTCAATTATTTGAAGTTTTCGGGCCTATTTCAATTAAATTTGAATGTGGAGAGATTCAAATTTGGATCTCGTTCTGCTCGAGCAGTGTGACCAACCCCTCTGACAAAAGTCCCTAGGATTTATTTACCTAGTGTCTTTCGCTTTCAGCAGTTGGCTCCCTGTCGGGGCAAGAAACCGAATTTAATTAATTTTTGATTAAGATAAATTAGTAAAATTTATTTTATTCCGTAGTTGTGAATTTTGTTCAGATAATAGCAGATTATTTGAAGTTAATTCACACTTTCAAATTTTCAAATTTGAAATTCGTGGCAATGGGTAAAAATAAAGTCACTAGAATGTCACTAGATGACCTTATTTGAAATTTAGCTATTTATACTTTTAATTGCTATTTAATTAGGCTTAATTATAAGATAATTTGTGCCAAAACTTCAATTAAAGATAATTATTATACTTATTAGGACAAAATATATAGCCATAACTATATATTTTGTCGCCCGGGACAGACTTTAAAATTCAGCTGTCAACTTGAAAGTCGAGATATATGTCAAAAGTTCGGGAATTTACTCTAGATTTGTTTTTTAGATACAAATCTATTTGATTCAGTCTATAAATAATTTTTTTTTATAAGGAGAACCAGGTCGATTTCGTTTCTTTTAAATTGATTTTTGGCATATATAATTAACTAAATATACTCAATTAATTTATGTTATTTGTCAAAAATGGAGTTAGTATTAATTATGAGTCCCGTGAGGACAAAATATATATATAAAAATATATATTTCGACTCCCGGGAGGATCCTTGCAGCTGAGCTGTCAAAGCAGTTTTGTATTTCAAATTGCGATATTTAATTAAATATGGCGATTTGAATATTGAAACATATATTAAAACTTCTAGAATTTATTGTAAAAATAGATTTTAGATTAAGTTTTATTTGTTTGGGTCTGTGGAATTTATTTTGAACGGATTTACCAGAGTCGAACGGTTGAGACCGATGACTTGGTTTTTGAACACGCGATATTCAATTAATTATATCGATTTTAATATCGAGATTAATTTTAAAATATCAAGAATTGTATGCAGTTTAAGTTTCTAGAGTTGAAATATATTATTTCAGGCTATTTTAATTTTTTAAAAGCTAAAAACCAATTTGGCAAATGGCTACCAGCCAAGATGCTTTGGTTATATATCTGCTTTTCAATATATAAATTACAATTTTTATGTAAAAATTATGACTTATACATCAAAAGATGCAGAATTAAATACCTTTCCTTAGTATTGAAAAATACTAATTTGTAGCGCCTTTGGTCCGTCGAAAAATCGATGAAACAGCAGGAGCTCGCTGAGTTGCGTCCGTCTAGATTGAGAGCTCTTTCTTGATGACAATTTGTATGCAGATTACTTGCTGCAATGGTTCTGAGTATTCTGATTACTGGGTTCGCATTAATCCGTGCAGAATTCCGTCGAATTTCAATGAAAACCTGCTCAGCCGATGCGATCGTTGCTAATAGTCGAATGCCTCTCTGGTTGCTTAAGACCTCACTCTCTCTATATTTTATACTAGTAGCAGCGTGGGAGCCGGCGGCTCATTGATAATGAAGTTAAAGTAACAATAATAATATGGAGTCTTTAGCTACCTTACGAATATGTTGATTCGCAACGCATTGCTCGTGTCTTACCGCGTTGAGGTAGACCCATATAGCAACCATCGCCTTAATATATAATTACAAATTTCTTTAGTGAGTGGCCCAGCCTTATTGGCTGGGGTTTTTTCTAGGGGCACGCGGAGTACTCACGGTTATCGCTGCTGCCAGGTCATGCCGGGGTACTGAGGACTAAATGAATAGACCAGTTCCCATGCAGGGCTCAGCCCTTATAGCGTCGCGTGAGGAATCCGCGCACTTACATTTCTTAATTTTTAAATTGACAATTTTCTTTGTGGAATATCCGGCCGCTTTGCATGCATATGTCCAGGGGCCGGACATCTTTACATTATGTTTTAACAATTTCTTGTTTATTATAAGTTATTGTTCCTATGGGTGGCTAAGCGAGTAGTCCCCGCCGAACCATCCATTTACATGTGAATAATTTTTAACTTATTTCTAATTGTCAGGTGCATGAGGGCGCAAATTCTACTTCGCGCACCCTTGCCTCCTACGTACGGATTTATATTAATCTATTCTTAGCCAGCTGGTCCAGACCGGACTGCTGCCAGTTTGAATATATGTGGTCTTTATCTTTAATGAACGCCCCTCTAGCAAATTTTTGAAATTTTCGAAGAGGAGTGTTCACTTTCTCAATTTCGAGGTGTACGCGGCGTACTCACGCATGTCGCTGCTGCCGAGTCATGCCGGAGGACTGGGGACTAAATGAATAGGTCAGTTCCCATGCAGGGCCCCGCCCTTATAGCGTATCATGAGGAATCCGCGCACTTACATATCTTAATTTTAAATTGACATCTTTTCTTTTTTGGGATGTCCGGCCCTTAGCATCCATATGTCTGGGGCCGGGCATTTACATTGTGTTTTAACAATTTCTTGCTTATTATAAATAAGTTATTGTTCCCGTGGGTGGCTAAGCGAGTAGTCCCCGCCGAGCCATCCACTTACATGTGAATATAATTTTAACTTATTTCTATTTGTCAGGTGCATGGGGGCGCGAATTTTAGTTCGCGCTCCCCTGCCTCCTACGTACGGATTTATATTAACCTATTCTCAGCCAGCTGGTCCAGACCGGACTCCCGGATTGAATTTATGTGCTCTTTTCTTTTAATGAACACCCTTCTAGCGAATTTTTGAAATTTTTTGAAGAGGAGTTCATTTTCTATTAATTTCGAAACGTCATTTTTGAATTCGGGGTCATAAGGTTCCTGGTAGCGAAGGCCGGCCGGCGTACAATGGGCATTCAAAAAGAATGTGGTCTACATTCTCGATCACGGCCTCGCACGCAGGACAGAAGGGGTCGGGTGTATCCCGCGCATTCCTTTTGAATAGGGATTCGTTTATTGAGCCGTACCCCGTAATTAAAAAGTTTGTCCACATGTCGGGTCTGAACCACTTGGGTTGAGTCTTATATTCTATTCTTCTTATGAATCTTCTTGTTTCTTTACCAGAATCCGAATTGTCCCATTCTACCTGCGCCAGCTTAGCAATTTCTGCTCCTAGCCTTTTATGTTCCCGGGGGATGTTATAGTCGCTAGTCGACTCGTGCTCGCAAAATTGATAGTCACCAACTTGGAAGCTGATGTTTTTTCTGATGTGATATTTACCCGCAACTTGTAGGAATTCAAAGCACAAGCTTGCTGACCCCGTCAGTGCCCTGAGGGCAGCGGTGGAGACGGTTCTGCATGCTTTCACAGTGCAGAGTAGCATTGCGCGTTGAATTTTTTCAAATTTTTTGTTTGTCATGCATGAATTTAGCTTTTTCGAGAAAATTAACGCGATCCTCCTTAGATAATAGCTTTAGGATCAAGTAATAAGATACATATTTTTCTAAGACTTTAATAACACAAAAATACAAAATTCAGTAAAAAAAATGAAAAATTGTCGACTACCCAGTTATTGACAGTTTTTTCCCAGTCATTGACACCTGAAGGTCCAGTCTTTGACACTGTGCTCAAATGATAAAAAATTGTCTAAAAATTACTACGAAATATATTTTGGAACTCCAATTCGTTTACACTGAAGAGTAGTCGTGTCTTACTTGTCTGGCTAGGAGGGGAAATGTGTGAAACGATGTCATTCCAGGGAAAGAACAGTAAATCTTCTGTTTCAGGCCATTTCCATAGCTGTCCGGCTTGTACCATTGACGTCACCACCGCTCCATTTCCTTCCAATTTACGAATCACACCGGGAAAAAACTTTCCGTCATATTTGACAACGGCGTATTCCCCTTCTCGACGTTGCAAAGGTTGCCATTTCGGTATGTCATCCGACTCTGATAATCCCTCCTCCTCTTGCCACACACTTTCCCCGGATGATACCTCAGCGCTTGAATCTGAACTTTCAGTTTCACTAAAACGCAAGTGACACATTTAATAGCTGGTCGCTCTCTGGAATCCAGTGTGCGGTGTTCAGCCATTTGGTGTGTTGTATTGGGTGTTTCGTATAGAGTTCATTACAAATTTCGCAAGGCTGGGGCAGTCTCTGCTGTTTACTGCGTGGTTAGATGTGAGACCATTCTTCACGCAGTTGGCACATTTCTTCTCGTTTCCGGACTTTGTACACCCTTTATAGGAATGACCCTTCTCTGCACAGATGCTACAGGTGAATTTCCCATTGTTTAGCTTATTCTTGCACTTGGCCGCGACATGGCCAAATCCCAGGCAGAAAAAGCACCTGGTTTGGTCGGTAAAGTCCTTTGTTCTGCAAGAATTAACCTCTATATATATCCTCTCGCGTTTTATTAAAAGGTCTCTCATCTTGGGCTGAGTCTCCACGACCCAGTGTGTGTAGGACAAGTCCTTCCTACCTAGTCGAAAGAGAGGTTTGATGGGCATATCTGTCTCTTCATTCTCCTTCACTTCCGGGTTCTGTTTGTAAATGGCTTCAACCAAATCTTCTTTTTCAATATCTGCTGGCACATTGTAGATCACTACCCGTGGTAGCTTCTTCATTGGGCTTCTGATTGTGCCCGCCCTTTTGAGTTCTTTGTTTCCCCTTATAATCTCTGCCTGTTCCGCCTTGTTTGTGGTGACTATCATCTTGTCACCGTTTATTCTGAGTGACTTAATTTGCACTCTGCCCATATCTGTTTTAAGCATATCTGCAAATGTCTTCTTCGGTTCTGCAGATTCTTTCATTACCTGGCCCATTTCAATGACCAGGACGTTCTTTTTGGGTTGGCTGTCACGCGTGGATTGGATCGCACGCCTAACAGTGGTAGCGAGTTCTTTTTTAGGGGGCACCTCAGTGGTGTTGTTCGTTTTCGTTGCTGGCTTGTTCATATTCATTTTTGTTTTACTATTCTACTCATCAATACGCGCAATCTCTTCAAATTGCGCCATGTATTGATCGATGAGCAAGTCCAACTCCCTTTTCACTTTTTTCGGAATTTGCTCAGCGTAGTCGACGTATATCAACTGCGTGAATCTTTCCTTTGTGCTTCGTTTATGACATCTTTAATTGTTCTAGGAAGGGGGGGGTGGTAGTGCCTCAATCGTGCACTGTCTGCATCTGGTGCAAATGTTTCGGAAGTTTTCACCTTAGGTTTGACTTGTCTTTCATCCCTCCCTTCAGTAGGAGGCATTTTTAGTGATTGAGTCGTGCCTTATACCTTCAACTTCATTTGCCATTCCGTCATTGGTTTGGTTTGCCTTTTCAGCTTCATCTCCATTTTTGTTTTTATTTTCATTTTCATCTTCACTTTCTTCAATCGAGGTAAATGACTCATTACCGAAGTTGCTTACGAGTGGGGTGCTTGATCGCAACCAACTTCGTTCCTTACTTTGTTCATCACTCCTCTCTTTTTCCCTCTTTAACTTCTCACGTCTTTTAGCTTCTTTTTTTAATATTTTTCTTTCAATTTCTTTCTGATTTTTGGCCTCCCTCCTCTCCATCTATGAATTCCACATTTGAATCGCTGAGGGTTTCGTTTTTTTGTTTTTTATTTTTATTGCTTGCTTCAACAGTAGTCGGTTTCTTCTTTGCTTTCAACTCTTTCGCCTCTTTCGCCTCTTCCTTCTCTCTACGATTGCGTTTTGGCGACATCCTAGGGTCGAGGGGGGGGGGGGTAGGCAATTTAGGTGTTGGCAGTGACCGGTGATGGGGGGGGGTACTGTGGAAGGGGGGAGGTGCAGGCAATTTAGGTGTTGACAGTGAACACTGATGGGTGGGCTGTAAGTGTGTGTGTATGGGGGGGGGGGGGGGTGTAACTGTGAGGTCACGGAGAGGTGAGGGGGGTAAATTTTTTTATTAAGTTAAATTAAGTCTAAACAATGACGGAGTGGGGGGAGTAGCGGGGGTGGGAGGAGCGGGGGGGGGGGGGGGGGCAATTTAATTTAATTTCAATTCAAATTATTATTATTATTTATTTTTATATATATGTTGTTAACTTATTAAAATTTATTAAGTCTAACAATGACAGAGTGGGGGGGGGGGGGGGGGGGGGGAGATTTGAGAAGATTCCCTGTTGCAACAAATCCAACGTTATTTAATTTGATTACCAGCAACTATTACTCATTAAAATTACAATATTAAATCAACAAGTTAGAATATCAAATTAAATTATTAAATTATAAAATAAAACTATTGAGTTAAATTGCCAAATTAAGTTGCTATATCAAATTATTAATTTAACTATTTAAAATTAATTCAGTTGAACGAACAGATTCTAGTCAAAGGACTTGTTCAATTTCGAATTTGAATTCGTGGCAAGTCCAAACAAAAGTCACTAGGCGTTAGCAAGAAAGTCCCTAAACGCACTTTTTTTGAAATTGCCAGCCACAAATCAATTTCTACCTTAATTAATTCCTATATTTAGGGCTAAGCAGGTGGGGGTGAATTTAAATTAATTTAGCATCCAGCCATTTATTCGTGGGTCGAATATTAAGCCGGAAAAAGATTAAATAAAAAATTTTGACGTTTGGACAGCTGGCGCCCTCTCTGGACAACCTCCGGAACTTGTATTTCCCAGTCTGAAAATGCCAAAAGTGTTTTTATTAATTTCTAAATAAATATATGTAATTAAGAACTAAGTCGCATATCCACGGGTCGGGCGTGAAATAAGCTATCTTTTAAGACTACACCCCACTTTGTCGGTGGGGTATAAAGGTGGGCAAGTGTAAATAGCAAATAGCTATCTGTCACTTGGTCTGCTGATCTGAAAATAGATGTTTTTAATTAATTTCTCTATATAAAAAATTATTTAAATACAAGTTCGCCTATCCACGGATGCGGCGTGAATTAGGCTATTTTTTAATACTATACCCCACTTTATTAGTGGGATATTTTAATGGCTAATATACGTTCTTTGTCTATAGTTTAAGTTTAAGTAAGATATACAATTATTAATTAAAATAAAAATAATTCAACTAAGAAATGGCACGCCCCAGGAAGGGGTGAAATTCCCTTTCTACTGATATATAACTTTAACTCAAGAGTTGAGTTTAAGCTATATAACTTAAAAATAAGATTCCTGAGAAGAAATTTTTTCCAAGTTAAGGTTATATTTAGTGAAAATAATGACGACGCACTGAATTGTTTAAAGTGGTGTCTATAGCCAAGCGGGCCTTCACACGCACTCGCAACCAGCGCATACATACTCTCGTATCGTATGTGACCCTGAAGAACCACGAATGGTATCAATCAAGGTATAGGTGTATACACAGAGGTATACGTGAAATATAGCGGGCGTATATTCCACCCTCGCGAGTGTTGAAGCTATCAACAGCTGGCGAGTTAACAACAGCTATCTAGACAAAACCTTGTGCCACCACGAGTCCAACCTCAGTCGAATGGAGCTAGGAACTTTCGTCCCTAGGGCTTTCTCCATTCCCCATGGCACCATTTGTTTTCAACAACCTTTGGTATGGTTGCTCGAGGTTTCTCTTGCACATGACTTTCCATGCTCCACCTCTTCAGATTCGGACTCTCTTCCCACAGTCCCAGTACGTGATCGACTGTATGTGCGGTTGGTTTACCTGATGCGATTGCAACATCACATACACCTGACAAACCGCCTGCAAATCGTCCATACCGGTTCACATCCGCTGCAAAACAGCCATGTTACGAATGTTTCGTTTTTGCACAATCAGAAGCATTGTTCGCCAAGCAAGCTCTAAAAACGTAAGGTAGTCAGGCGCCTGCAAAGCGTCCAATACGGTTCACGCCCGCTGTAAAAACAACCAGTAGGATGTGAAGATTCAAGATCTTCAGCCCAGGTCCGTGTTCGCTTGTCGTTTGGCCGACGACTTGCCACCATTTAATCCATTCCAGGCGGCTTTCTGCCTATGCCCCTGTTTATTTTGTGTACAAAACAGACCCGCCGTGAAGCAGCTTATAGGATGTAGAGATTCAAGATCTCCAGCCTAAGCTCGTGAACCGGTTGTCCGCTTGGCCGGTGGTTTATCACCTTTTGTGCCAACCCAGGTTTGTCTGTTAAATCTGGAAGTCGACAACCTCTTCTACATGATATATAACCATGCAGCTTATCGGACTGCATGATATCAACCATGCATACCACAGTCAAGTGGCACAGATTGGCGTGCACTACAGTAAGAAGGGCCGCCATACCCTTATTCTAAGGGGCTTGTAAGACACCAATTAAATGGCAGCCGCAAACCACTTAGGCGTGCTCACTGGGCTATTTTAAATCAGAGGCGTCGCCGTGTGCCTTATCATGATGGATAAATCCAGTCATGATACGTGAGCCGGTACAAATTCACGTACGTCCCCGACCCACACTGATTAGCATTTGTCTTTACACAAGGGTCGCTACTCCTTATGTATCCTAAGAGACTTAGGTATAGTTTATATACAACACTCGTGGGGAACGTACAAGTGCCTAATTTGTCCTCCCAAGAGCAATGTCTCTCAGGTGGAATACACGCCTCGAGTACTCCTCAAGAGCGGTGTATATATCTGGATCCCGGAGCAGCGTTGCAAGTTCACTGTTATTTATTTCCGGGATCTCAGCTCTTAGCTCAGCGTACGCTGGGCAGTCGAGCAGAACGTGCTTCCAGTCCTCTTGAGGACTGTTACACATTATGCAACTCGTGCTCCCCACGAGACCGCGTTTATTCAGAAATGAGTTTAAAGAGCCATGTCCAGTCAGGAGAAAAGAGAGGTATATGCTTGGAAAGAAATGTTTATTTTCACTTGAAAATGTCACATTTCTTATAAAGGTGAACGTGGTTCTACCTTGAGGTGAAGAATTCCAATCAGCCTGCCATTTGCTAATTAGTCTAGCTTTAATGGCGTCCTGGATCTTACCTCTTTCCAATGTCAAGATATCCTCGGATTCAATTATTCCGGGATAAGATATTGGTAATTCCCTTCGTAGCCGGTATTTACAATTCCGTCTAATTGCCTCGTATCGCCAGGGCAGATCGCCATTTAATACCTCAAGTGCTGCCGTAGAGACGGTTCTGCAAGCGTTGACACATGATCCCAGCGCAATTCGCTCACACGTGTTAAGCTTGTCGATACCTTTCTGATATTGTAGTATACTGCACCAAACGGGTGCAGCATACATGGAGCAGGCAGTGAGCAATCCTTTATAGATTAGACTGGTGGCTTGTTTTTTCAAGCCCCAGTCCTTTCTAGTAATTCTCCTGATGGCCCCTGCAAGGGGCAGGAGTTTATTTTTGAGCACCGTTAGGTGATTGTAAAAGTTCATTCTCTCGCCTACAGTGACACCAAGGTATTTGACCTCAGTACTGTATTTAATTGGCGTGTTGTTAAGTTTAATATGAGGAGGTCTGGTTAAAGCCAGTTTGCCTCTAAGCAACATAGAGAATGTCTTATTTGTGGATATGCTCACTCCCACTTTATTGCTCCATTCATATACTTTACCAATATTCAGGGTACCTAGTCTTTCGACTTCGGCCCTGCTATTGGCCTCTATGATCAGCAGCACATCATCGGCATATGCAACGACCTCGCAACTGACCGAGTGCAGCAAAGGGTCCAACACCATATTCCACATTTCTGGGCCACATATGGAACCCTGCGGACAGCCTCTTGTGACTGTTCTTGACATGACACCCTGTTTGCCAACCGCAATCACCTCTCTATCCGAGAAGTAGCTAACCCACAATTTTATGTCAGGTGAGCCTAGAGCACGTAGACGCTCAATAATTGCGGGCCAAAGCAGGTTGTCGAAAGCCCCTTTAAAGTCGATGAAGATCCCAAGCACATATGTTTTTGTGGAATCATTTACTACACGTAGAACGTGTTGCCAGGCGTCATCCGTAGATTTGCCTTTTCTGAATCCATATTGGGATGGGTGCATGGAATCCATGATCCGCTCCCTAAGGCGCAAAACCATAAGTTTTTCCAGGACCTTACCCA
This sequence comes from Forficula auricularia, assembly GCA_024734495.1. Classification (NCBI taxonomy): domain Eukaryota; kingdom Metazoa; phylum Arthropoda; class Insecta; order Dermaptera; family Forficulidae; genus Forficula; species Forficula auricularia. The sequence goes on from JALMQS010000099.1 coordinate 85,402,716, forward strand.
TGACCGGTAACAGAGTTATTGGTCTATAAGAACTGGGATCCGTACGAACTTTGTTCGAACTTTTAAGTAAAGTAATTACTTCACCTCTCTTAAATAGGCTAGGGAAATTGCTAGAAGCAATGCATTCCCTGTAAATAGATGTTAGGCAATCTGGCGAAACTTTCCATAAGGACCTGACCATCTCAGGCATAATGCCGTCGAGGCCTGGTGCCTTTCCCATATTTAAATCACTTATTGCATACGCAATATCATTTGGATCCAGTTCAGCAATTTCAGCCAAATCGCTATTTCCGATTTCGGCTGCTGGTCCTTCAGGGAAGAACTTGGTCATAAGCAATTCCATTGCTTCGCACCATGTTTTGGTTTCTATACCATCAGTAATTATTGACGTTATACCATAGGAGGAGCTATTAGCCCTCCGGCATATTTTGTATGCCTGGCCCCATGGATCGTTGTTGCCAACTTGCTCGACAAATTTTTGCCAGTTCTTATTTTTGGATTCTTTGATTTTTTGTTTGTAAGTTTTTACAACATTTTTAAGGTTCAAGCTAGCCGAAGAAGTCTCTCCATTCCGCCTTCTGGCAGACTGAAGAACTCTCCTTCTGGATTGTGCAATCCTTCTTAGTCTAGCAAGACCTTGATTCCACCATTTGACCTGTCCTCTTCGGGCAGGTCTGGTTGTGCTGGTCACTTCATCATTGACTTCTGCGATCCATTCCATAATCAGCTCGATCTTGCGATGCGTGGACAGGGTTTCAAAATCTGGAGTAATATATTTTGTTTTCTTCGAAGACAGAGTCTTCTCGTATTTACTCCAGTCTAATCCCCTGGTATTCCAGCGCCTCTTCAAGTCAACGCGATGATGGGGATCAGGACTTCTGGAATTTGTTAGGGTGATCACAATAGCATTGAGAATTCACCATTAGTTTTTGATGCAACAGCTGTTGCATCTTATCGACATTTTGACCTAAAATAGCATATCTAAATCATTCTCCAAATATACTAAAAAGATAGAAGCAGTTTCTATATAGGTCAAATGACCTAAAATAGCATATCCAGATCACTCTATAAATATACTAAAAGGATAGAAATAATTTCTATATAAGCCAAAATGTCGATATGCGTATCTTCGCCAAGGGTAACGTTCTTGGTTCTCCGAAAGGTTCGGATATCCATCTAGACCACGGGGAGGTGACGTTACTCCAAGAAACAGCCCAGTGTAGAGATAAGCATCGTTGCCTTTTGCTCGTTCTCTAGCAGCTGTTTCGCTAGATTCCACTGAATGACAATGGGAATAAATTCTTTTTCTTTTCATAATTGAGAATAAACATAACATTGGAGCATAAATTTCAAGTATAATTTTAACATTCATGCAGATTTTAAACAAATTAAGTGAAAAATAAAAAACGATGTGAACGGATAAAAATCAACAACACATTATCTACAATGATAACAACTGTCAATAACCTTACCTGCTTTCAGTTTAAATTTTGTAAATCAAGAACGCGTCACTATTTCTGTTTGCTAGTCGACAAGCCTTCTGCTAGAATTTCACCGTTGCCAACACAATAAAAATTAATCGTGGCTCTATGTTGGAGGGAATTAAAAACAAATTGTCAAACACTGGTTCACTGTCATACACTGAGTTGCCTTTACCCTATGTAGATTTAAATATCGAAATATATTTTAAAATTTCGAGAATTTATTGCAAAAACAGTTTCAAGATAAAGATTTATTTGTTTTCGTCTGTGGAATTTATTTTTATATGAATGAACCAAGTCAATCGGATGAGCCCGGAGACTTGGTTTTTGAATTCGCGATATTTAATTTATTATTTCGATTTTAATAGCGAGAATAATTTCAAAATGTCGAGGATTATATGCAGTTCGAATTTCCAAAGACGAAACTAATTGTTTCTAGTTATATATACAGGGTGTTTCAAAAAAATGTATACACACTTTGAACTTCCATAGAAAATTTATTTACCGTTCTACAAAGTTAAATTTCAGGAAAATAGAAAGCTGAAAGTCCAATGTAAATGAAACATAAATAACAAATGTTAATACTGTTCAAATTGGTGACCTGCAGCATCAATACAATTCTGAGTACGAGTCACCACTGATTCTGTACATCGTATCAAAACGTCCAATGAGATTTCTCTACACACTGCTTGAATCTCATTCCAAAGAATGTCTAGGTTACGTGGTTTACGTTTGTACACCTCATCTTTTACTGTGCCCCACAAGAAGAAATCCAGTGGTGTAAGGTCTGGAGAGCGTGCTGGAAACTCGATTGGCCCCCTGCGTCCTATCCACTGGCCCGACAAATTTTGATCCAGGTAAGCTCGTACGTCCCTGTGATAGTGCGGCGGGGCACCATCTTGTTGAAAATAAAAATCATCATTACCGTATAATGCACGAATGGCAGGAAATATGGAATCAGCAAGCATTGTTAGGTAATTAATACCAGTTACAGTGCCTTCAAATCGAAAAGGTCCAATGAGTCCCCTTGAAGACAAACCGCACCACACATTTACACCAGGCAAATTTACAGCTTTTTCAATTGTAATGTGAGGATTTTCTTCACCCCAGTAAACACAATTGTGCCTATTGACAGTTCCATTAAGTTTGAATTGGGCTTCATCCGACCAAATGATGCTACCCATAAATCCCGGTTCACGTATCACCATCTCCTGAATCCATTCACAAAATTGCAACCTTCGATCTGGATCGTCGTCATTTAGCTGTTGCACCAGCCTTGGAATGTAAACACGATACTTGCCTCTCTTCAGAATGCGTAGCACGCTGCTAGCACTTACATCACTTTCACGTGCCCCTTGCCTTGAAGATTTGTTAGGAGAGCGTTGAAACAGTTCCAAGACTGCCGTTGATGACTCATCACTTGTAAGCTGTTCGAGGCCGACCTGAATGACCTTTATGCACATCACACACTGTTCCATGAACTTCGAATTTGTCTCGTATGCGTGTAATTGTTAATCGAAGGTGGTATCTATACTCCCTTCTCCACTGTCTTTGAACTTCATTTACATTCTCTAACTTCCAGTACCACTTAATAACCTGCTTACGTTCTTCAAAACTCAAACGTACGTCCCCCATGTTGATATTACAAATTCCAACTGATAATATAACATAGAGGGACGATTATGCTGGCACCTGGCGAAGAAATATAACATTAGCCTTGAGGAGCGGGAAAACTACAATAGTTTAAAGTGTGTATACATTTTTTTGAAGCACCCTGTATATATTTTTTTTAGACTTTAACCAACTTCACCAATGGCAACTAGGCCAATTGTTTGAGCTGTCAAAGCAGTTTTGTTTTTCAAATCGCGATATTTAATTAAATATGTCGATTTAAATATCGAAATATATATTAAAATTTCGAGAATTTATTGCAAAAACAGTTTCAAGATAAAGATTTATTTGTTTTCATCTGTGGAATTTATTTTTATATGAATGAATGGTTTTTGAATTCGCGATATTTAATTTATTATCTCGATTTTAATAGCGAGAATAATTTTAAAATGTCGAGGATTATATGCAGTTCGAATTTCCAAAGACGAAATCAATTGTTTCAACCTATTTAATATTTATTTAAATCAAAAACCAGTTTGGCAAATGGCTACCGGCCAAGTTGCTTTGGTTAAATTTCTGTCTTTCGATTTATAAATTACAATTCTTTATTAAAAATTATGATTTATACATCAAAAGATGCAGAATTTGATACCTTGTCGTAGTATTGAAAAATACTAACTTGTAGCACCTTAGGTCCGTCGAAGAATCGATGAAGTCAGCGCAGATAAGCACTTTTTTATTTGTACCAATCTTTGTGAGCAGACTTTCTATTAATTTTAATTGAGTTTCGCGTGCTTTGAATGAGTCCCTGTGTTGGAAGTAAGCGTTGATGTCGTAGAAGCTCAGTCCCGGAAGAATGAGCTGCACCGCCATCACGTTCACTTCCACCGCACTCTAGGTTTAGAGCTTTGATGTTTTTATTTTTGATTATTATTTCCACCATAGGTCTATCTCCAATTGGGGTTACGACCATATCTGTCAGCTCTGTGTAGTGTGAGAGTTTATTTGTTTTATTGTTCACGTTCACGTAAGTCTCCTGGAGGAGGATGATGTCTGTACTCTTACTGGTCCATCGTCTCACCTCCGCCGCCACAGGTTTGGATCTTTGTGCGTTTAGTTGAATAACTTTCAACTTTGGGTGCTGATTCGGTTCTCTTTGGGTGTGTATATCCATTAATAGTTATAATTTGTTTTCTGGACATTTGATTTGTTCGCGCTAATATAGACCGGGCACGATTCACTACGAACCGAGTGGTCTGAAGAAGGTTTTCTCTGCCTAATGCAGTTAACACATTTCGGCGCTAAATTTTTGTTTTTTGAGGGACAGTTGGTAGATCTGTGGCCTTGTGCTGAGCAGTGGGCACACGTATCGACTGCTTCTCGGCAGCGGGCTGCGGAATTTGGCATTTGAAACACCTTACGACGGTGTAGTCGTGGATTCTACAGTGATATAGGCCCACGAAGAGACGGCCGCAGTTTTTGATTATTTCTTGTCGGGTTGCTGGGTCGACGGCGGCACCCCAGTGACATGTTGAAAGGTCGCGTTTGCCCGTCTTGAAGATTGGGGAAAAGCTGTTTGCTTTGAGATTGATTTTGGGATTTTGCTGGGAGATATTTTTGATTAATGTTTCTTTGTCGATGGTGCCAGTTTGACTTTTTCGTTTTGGCGGCTTTGTCTTTGAGTTTGAGTGGGGGCTTTTTGGTCTTGCGTCTTGATTGAGAGCTCTTTCTTGATTCAGTGGGTGGTGGTGCATGGCCGTTCTTAGTTGGTGGAACGATTTGTCTGGTTAATTCCGATAACGAACGAGACTCTAACCTGCTAACTAGCCGAATCCAACATCATATGCTGTTGGCGGTTTAAAATTCTTCTTAGAGGGACAGGCGGCTTCTAGCCGCACGAGATTGAGCAATAACAGGTCTGTGATGCCCTTAGATGTCCTGGGCCGCACGCGCGCTACAATGCGTTCTATGATTGCAGGCCATACCATAGTAGGTTGTCAAATGCTCCCTTGAAATTAATGAAGATTCCCAAGACATATTTTTGTTTGTAATTTGATACCGTGTTTTTAACTTGGAGCCAGGCGTCTTCTACAGATTTGCCTTTTTTGAATCCATACTGAGAGGGGTGAAGGAATTGCTCTGTTTGTGCTTTTAGGCGGAGAACCATGAGTTTTTCCAACACCTTGCCCAGGATTGGGAGAAGAGTAATGGGTCTATATGAACTGAGATCTGTGCTATCATCCTTGGTTTGAATTCCTTGGGTGATCTTATTTGGCCTGCTTTCTTGAGGTTGGTCCTCAAATTTTTGATTTTATTTGCTTGTTCTGGGGTGTTAGTCACAATGACTATTTTCTCGTCAGTTTGTTTTACTGATTTTATTTGAAGGGAATTTTCGGCTGGCTTTATTATGTTTATCAGGGTTTTTTTCGGCTCAGCTGAATTTTTAAGTTCATCGCTCATTTCAATGACAACGACTCTTTTTGAGCTGTTGTTTTTTGTTTAGCGTTTGATCTCATTTTTGATTACAGTTTTCATGATCGCTTTTTTTGTTGGTGGGGCCGTAATTTTTGTTTCGGCGATTTTTCCGACCAGCCCAGGGCCGACTTGTTTTACGTTTAAAATCTGGCTTGCTTTGGGTTTTACTAGGTATGTTTCGCTTATTTCTTTAAATAGTTTTCCTAATGTGTGCAGTTTGTTTTACAACTATTTACACAACTGTATTTTTTAGTTCCTCGCTCATTTCAATGGCAACAATTCTTTCGGAGCTGTTCTTTGTTGAGCGTTTGATCTCTTTTTTATGACAGTTTTTATAATCTCAGCCCAACTACACTTCGAGAGCTGGATAGTGACTTTTCGTCAAGTGATTCATGAAGCTTAGTCGCCCACTCTATCTCTATTTCTAGAAATGAACTTTTAAGCCTAGTTCACATTAGCCAAGTAGCTCGGCCTAGTGAACTGGGCCCAGTACTCGACTCGCCCTCTATTTTTGTGGAGGTTACTGAGAGCACCTAAGGAGGAATATGTAGAAGCCTATAAAAAAACTCCAAAATATCCAATTAAGGATAGAGCACAAAAATGAAATAGTAAAATCTCTTAACAATCTAGCTAAACTTTTCTTAGAAATAACAAACGGTTCGACCTCGAAGTTTGGGATTCATTGCCGATGCAGACATCCCAAACCTCGTATCCCCTCCTATTTGACTTGTGAGTGAGGTAGAGAGCATAGATAAGAGCAAAAAATCCAGATAAATATTGACCTCCCTCCCATTTCAACTAATTAAATAAATATCAAAATAATAAATAAATGAATACTGATATTTGTCACAAATGCAATCTATTTTAGAAAGAAAAAAAGAAATCACTTTACATATGAATCGGTGAGTTGAAAAAGGTACCCATTCCAAGCGCATAAACTTTCGGAAAACTAAAAAAAAAACTGATTTTAAAAAACAATTATGTTTAAAATAATTTGTTTATATGTGCAATTTTGTTTGCCACACTGAGATCTACAAATTTGCCATTGACAACTTTTTTGTAAAAAAATTATTTTTTTCAAAAATCAGTTTTTTTTTTAGTTTTCCGAAAGTTTATGCGCTTGGAATGTAAACCTTTTTCAACTCACCGATTCATATATAAACCAAAGAAACACAAAACAACATAATAATAAACCCGCACTTAAAATACACATTTGATTGCTATTGCTCACTTATATTAGACTTTCATATCTTAACAATTATGTTAATTAAAAAAAAAAAATTGTTCCTAAATATATGAACCAAATTATATTTTAACACTAGTATATTAACTATCTATTAATAAAAGCCTTCAGCTAGAAACTTTGTTTGAAAATTTATGTATGTAATCAAACTATATCAGAATTATATCAACTTAAGAAAATAATAACTCTGTACCACTTAGTTCTAAAAAATACAAAAATAAATGTTCAAAGAATGTTCAAAAAAGAATTGATTGAAAAATGTATGTAAAATATTTGTATAAATTGAAAATTTTCAAGACGAAAATTCCCAAAAAGGAGGGTCACGTGTTGTAATATGGCTATTTAGCTACTATTTGTACAAGTTAATACGAAGGCACTGAGTCCAGTTTATTGTTAAATTGCTGAAGCTCGACATCTATTTTCAAAAAAAAGATGCTCAAATCTTTAGTTTTATATTAAAATATTAGTTCACTGCACATGCTTTACTAGAAATAAATAATTTGTTTAAAAAATACCTCTTTAAGAGGAAAAAAATAAAATAAAGAGTCGAGTTTAAAACATTTGTATTTTCTATTTTTATATAATTACATTTAAATTGAGTTTTTTTGATTAAAATACAAAAACAAAATTAATTGAATAAAATCTTATCTCTATGATATTTAAAATATACTGTAAACACCTATGGAAGGGGATTTTCTTAGTAGTTTTATAAGTTTTTGTCTTTTGATTTTTCCTGAAGTATGATTTGTACAACCATAATATGAACAAGACATATTAAATATTTAATAAAGTAAAGGGTGTGTAGTTTCACAGTGAATGAAATAAAACTGTTTTAAGCTGTAAACTCCTGATGATGGACTAATAATCCGAAATATATTGAGTTTGTATAAACCTCTTTGAGTTTTATTTCATTCACTGTGAAACTACACACCCTTTACTTTATTAATTAATATCATGTTTCACCTAAAACCTACACCACTTTCCCTAAGTAAAAAAGAAATATTATGAAAATTTTTTCCAAGCTTTATAAAAACTTGAACAAAAATGTCTTTAAATAAAAACATTAGTTCACTGCACATGTTTTACTAGAAATAAATAATTTGTTTAAAAAATACTTAATCTGTTTAAGAGGAAAAAAATAAAATTAAGAGTCGAGTTTAAAACATTTGTATTGTCTGTTGGAAGGTCTTAATGGAAGTTTTATCGTTTTAATTTATTTCTCTATATTCTACATATTATCTACGTTGGACAATTTTTCATTGAGAAAAGAAATATATGGAGTCCAATGACAATTCTCTATGGCCCACTAGAGGAGTCGATATTTCTTTTCTAAAAATATCATCTATTATTAAGATTGGAGTAATTTTTGGAGACGGACTGATAAGTGAAATTGAGTGGATATTGATGAGGCGGTCCAAAAAAATTATTATTTGTTGGGACGGCATAATTGGTGATCGAAAAATTATATAGTTATAATATATTAAATTGAAAGTTTTTGCCGAGAGTAGCAGAATTTTTATATATTGAAGGAGACAATAAAAGAGTGTGTCTTCTGCTGGAATTATAAATTTTATTTATTTATAACGATAACGATAAATAAAATTTATAATTCCAGCAGAAGACACACTCTTTTATTGTCTCCTTCAAGTTATAATATAATAATGTAAATAATTGTAAATAATAAATTTGTAATTTAATTTAAAGACTTGTCAAACCTTTTTAAGATTTATGATGGAAAAAAAATAATAATAAAATAAATAAATAAATAATAATATTTCTACTAAAATCTTAGAATTTGTCCGAAAAAGATTGATTGAATTCTGTCTCTTTTAAAATACATCTTGGTTAATCTGAACCCGAGCTGATTTTTTGAAAAAACTACCAACTATTTTCAAAAAAAAAAAAAAAGATGCTCAAAACTTTAATTATACAATAATAATAAAATAAAATAAATAAATAAATATTTTATAAGAAGTTTTTATATATAAATATGTATAAAGTGTAATTAAAGCATAATACACATTGTTGTACTGTATAAATGAAATAATTTTGCGCACAACCGCTAGGCGCAGGTTTTATCTGAGAGGGGATTTGGCTAATTAGGTATATACATATATTTACATCAAAATTTGCAAATTATTATTTCATTATAATTCTGCTGAGAATGAAATAAAATATATTATTGTTACTACTGCCACTGAAAGAGGAGACAGAGGGGTATGTCCTATTGGATTTCCTTCACTGACTTTTCAAAGTGAGTAAAAAATTTTTAATTAAAAAAAAAAATTGTGATCTTGTTTGAAATGATGGCCAAATCCCATTTTAATTAATTTCAGACCCTGAAGAATGAGCGAAACGTCGGTTTATGAATAAAAAGATGATGTAAATTATCTTCTTTTTTTGGACTGCCTCATCAATATCCACTCAATCATGTATTATATTTTAAACTACAGGAAGTATTTTAAATAACAATTAGATATTATGAATTTATGTAAAATATATATTAATCCATACTATTATACCAACACGGGACAAATTTATAATAAAAAACAAAAAAAACACTTTGCTATTTCACATTCAGTCTTTTATTTCAACTTGTCCTTTAAATATTGTTTAAATTTAATTCTTTGGTTTAGAAAAATAAAAGTTTCTGCTGAAACCCCTAGATTGGGATTTTTTAATCAAATATTCTTATTAAAAATTCTCAATCTAGGGAGTTTCAGCAGAAACTTTTGTTTTGGTATTTAATTATTTACTATTATGATTAAAATAAGGGGCCATTCACAAATTACGTCATACGTTAGGGGAGGGGGGAGTCATAATCTTCGTGACGTCACATGTACTTATAAATCTAAAGTATTAAAACTCAACTCTAATTGTTTAATAATATTTGGGCATTTATCTTAAGATTCAAAATATGATTTAAGTGGAATAAACATTTTTAAAATTCTCTCCACAGCAGTCAGTAAAGCTAGCTTTATTTTAGCCTAAGGAGGGAAAGAAATTTAGATTATAAGTATTACTGGAAAGCGGGACTTTTACGGGACACTAGTTTAAAAATGGGACAATTTTATTGTTTCAAAATTTACGGGACACAGCATCTAAATACGGAACTGTCCCGTTAAATACGAGAAGAATGGTCACCTTATAATTTGAACATTTCATTTTTCTTTTTAATAAATTATTTTCTAATTATTAGTGAAATGTTTTCCTTGTAGATTCCTTGAAGGGAAACTTGAATTCTGGTTTGGTGAACAACACAGTTTTGTGCTTACAATATTTTTACTTTACCATACAGGGTATGGTCAAGTATTCTATTCGTGAATGAAAAAAGTGGTTTTTTCGAAATATCTCAAAAACGGCTGAAACTATTTTGATTAAAAAAATTGAGCGAAACCATGGCATTTTGCTCTACAAAAAAGCCCTAATAAGTAAACAGCGAAAAAATTATATTTTTCGAGATAATAATTGTTTTGTCAAAATGTCTGTTATTCTGTTAGTTAGTCTGTGCGTTACCAAATTTTTGTGGATGAGCTAGCTCAAAAACTAGTGTGAATATCGAAACCAAATTTCACAGGTAGTTTTGGTCCATTGAGATTAAGAGCTGATTAGATTTTGGTGATTATCGATCCAAAACTGCGATTTTTTTTGCAAAAAATTGTAGTTTTTCAAAACTACATCTTCATTGCGGCCTGGTTACCTTTATCCAATTAAGATTAAACTTTGTTTGAATTGTAGCAAATTTAATCTAGTTTAAAAATGTATAAAGTGGTTACTTACTACACTGGGTTGATAGCCCGAAATATATATATTGAAAAAGGAAAAAAAATTTAAATCTTTTAATTTTTTAATTTTAATGTGAAATAAGTGACCTAGTATCCTTAACTCATAGTAAATCAATATTAAATATAATATTTATTTACTCTTATCTTTATTAAAGATGTTTCACCTTGCACCAACACCACAATCTCTACTAATTATAAAGTGGTCTTTGTTTAAAACGTGCTCCTTCATGGTCAAAATAGGAATAAATCGAAAAAATTGCGAGTTTTTGGGATATGTATTCAAAAGTGATCCGGAGGGCTGTTTTTTGGACCCCCATAAAAAATCGAACTACTTGACCAATTATCTATATTTTTTTTTAATCGACGAGAAATGTTGTCCTCTTTAATTTACTATAGGACGCTTATTTACAAAATACGGACCGTTTTCTAGTTATAAGTTAAAAACTGTAAAAAGGGAACTTTAACACCACCCACCTCAAGCTCAAGCCCCATTCTCGGGGACTTTTGACACACATTAACCCAAGTCTAAGGGAGCTGTTTAAGACCATTTCCAAAACTCTGTGATTTTTATCTACTTATTTGTCTAATTTGACTGGGCTAATATACTACTTATCTAACAATATAATTGAATGATTTCACAATTAAAAATAACAAAACTACAATAAACTTTTCTGCTCTATATTGAATTTCATCTCTAAATTCATCTCTTTAACACATTTATTTTTTTCCAGATACAAGTAATAGAACTAAGAATGAAACTGAAGATTATTTCTGTGAGGAATGTTTGTCAGGATTTCTATCATTATCTGAATTCGAAAGCTATCTACAGGAAGGCCATTCAGAAGAAGTACTCTTCTCAAGTCATCTGAGCGATCGGAATTACAGTTTTGAGACCAAATCTGAACCCCCTATTGCCATGAATCCTCAAAGCGAGAAGGCTTCTAAAGTGACCTTTCATAATCGATATAATTCCGCCAAACGTTCTTTACCCTCTCCTAACGATAAAAAAAAATTGAAATCAAAACAAATTAATCAATGTTTGGGAACCATTTCTAATAAGAAGCATACTGGCCAAAAGCCTTTCTTCTGTGACCACTGCGAGAAGGGTTTTTCAGCAATGCGTTATCTCAAAACTCATTTACTTATTCATACAGGCGAAAAGCCTTTCGTATGTGATCACTGCAGGAAGGGTTTTTCACAAATGAGTAATTTCAAAAGGCATTTACTTATTCATACAGGCGACAAGCCTTTCGTCTGTGATCACTGCGAAAAGGGTTTCTCACTGAAGGCACATCTCAAAAGCCATTTATTTATTCATACAGGCGAAAAGCCTTTCGTCTGTGATCATTACGACAAGGGTTTCTCGCGAAAAACTGATCTCAAAAATCATTTACTTATTCACACAGGCGAAAAGCCTTTCGTCTGTGATCACTGCGAGAAGTGTTTTTTAAAAATGAGTCATCTCAAGACCCATTTACTTATTCATACAGGCGAAAAGTCTTTCGTCTGTGATCACTGCGAAAAGAGTTTCGCACTAAAGTGTAATTTAAACAATCATTTGAAAATCCACTCCTAGAAAATTCTCTCTCTTGCTTCTATTTTAAATAACTAAATTATATATTGTCGCCTTTGGGTGGTAAGTGCGCCTTAAACCTGCTAGATCCCTTTTTTTATCATATATGACATATTAATACCGTTCACAAGAAAAAGAGATGCAGCATCATCCAAATAAAACTGCTACTTAAAATTACGATCGTAAGTTGTAGAGAAAAATATGAAAAATAGTTTCTTTCTATAACAACAATATTAAATTTTGTTTGATTTTTTTGTCTGCCCTGTAAAATATATTTGTAGTGGGTTAGCAGATTTACACTCTAAGGCGACAATATGGTATAACTCAGAGGCATGGTTAATTATTGGAGAAATTCTCCTTCAAAATACAACCAAAAGCTCATCGCTGTCATTGTCAACGAGTGAACCGTCTATAGATAATACTTTGAAAGCCTTTTGGGACCGGGAAGAAATTGAATTAACTAACCCAGTAGATCCCTATGATGAATATTGTGAAACAATTTCAAGGGATTGTGAAAGACGCTGCCCTTTAAAGATGGACCTCCGAATCGACAACTTGCGATAAATCGAATTTTAAAATTGGAATTGAAATTTCTACAAGAGAAGGAATATCATTTGTTACTATATATTCACAAAATTTAGATGAATATATTCTACAGAATCACATGATTGTAGCCTCTTCTCCTTCGAAATATATTATGACTCACCATGCAGTTGAAGAAAATTAAGTGTTGTTTTTTCTCCAGCAAAAAAAGTATAGTGAAGAAATAAGTGTGAATGATTCACTTTTAGCGGGTCCAAAGCTGCAAGGTGACATAGGACAATTATTTCATTTTATCGGCTTAAAAAGTATGCAATGGTGTGCGACATTAAACAAATGTATAGAGAAGTTAAAGTACACCCGGATGAATGCTTATATCAACATATATTTTGGCGCGATTCTTTTTCGAAAAATATTTTAGAATGCGAATTACAAAGAGTCGTTGTTGGAATAAGTAGTAGTTGTTTGCCGCAACCCACCTTGAAAAAATTAGTTATTGACAGGGTCGCCAGGGTCATAGAGCAATCAGGTTTCGTTGAGGATTTATTAGGATGTGTTTATAGTAAAGAGAAAATTAAAATTCTTAAGTTTGAACTCGAGTCATTTTTGCAAGCTAGTAGTTTTGTTTTTTATAGTAAATGGGCTAGTTCTTGCCCTGAAATTTTGATGAATAATAAAGCATTTTTTTGTGAATTGACATCCTCCACTATTGTCTCAAGTCTGTCCGCCTCCGTGGTGTAATGGTCAGAGTAACTGACTGGCAACCCGGAGGTCTCGGGTTCGATTCCCGGCTATACCCAGACATTTTTTCTGTAAGTATAGGGTCTGGTAATAAAAATTAAGTGGGAGATAAATTTAACCGAATTTATCGCCCGGAGAATTTACCACTGCTCGAAGCCCCTAAAACCTTAGTAAATTAAATATTGAATTGTATCTAAGTTTCTGAGATTGGCCCGTGATCCCGGCTTCTTTTCCTTCTGCTCTGTTCTTTTCACGATGGAGGGGCCAGCCCATACTGGCCTTTAGGGGATCCACCTTCTGGTGTATCTCCTTCTCACATCAATATCATTAAAAAAAAAAAAAAAAGTGTTAAGGTGTCGGAATGTGGTGGGACCGTCAGCTAGATGTTTTTAAATATCAAATAAATCTCGATTTAGGGCCTATGACTAGAAAAGTGATTTTATATAGAATAGCAAAGATTTATAGTTACAATGGTTACTTATCACCAATTATTTTTTATATGAAATGTTTACTTCTGCAATTATGGATCGAACGTGTGGAATGGGATGAACCCATTCCATATAAAATAATAGAAAAATGGAAGAAGGTGATAAGTGAAGTACTCTTTTTAAAAGAAGTATCCATGCCTATATGGATATTGTTAGGAAAATGTAAAAGTATTGAAATGATTGGATTTTGCGATTCTTCATCCAAAGGGATGAATGCTATTATTTATTTGCGACTTGAAGTAAATTATCAAGTCAAAGTGTCTTTTAAAAAAATCAAAAATTCGAGTCGCTCCATTAGTAAAAATACCGTGTTTAGAAATGGGAGAAAGTCATTTAATGTCGATTTTAATTGGAATGTCGCTTCCATTATCCAATGTGAATATTTCGTTTATTAGTTGTTTGACAATTGTACTTGCATGGTTAAAGACACCTCGGCATAAATTGAAAACTTTCGTTTCCAATACAGTAATGAAAGTTGAGGAAAATTGTCGGCGCGTATATCTATAGTTAACACAACGAAGAAAGGGCCATCTCCTTTAGTGTATCACGATTCGAGACCTAGGTAAGTGAAAACCACTCTCCTCCCGATCCTGAATATCTTAAAATCAATGAAAAGGGGTAGCTGATCCAGCAACACCAAATACAGTCCATGAAATATTAGTAAATAGTGTGTCGTGGCCTATTGTCACCCCCGAACTAGTTTGGGCCGCAACAGATTATGTATACACAATTTGGTTGAGTTTGCTCAAATGGCCTAGATTTTTAATTTCTAACCCCCCCTTCTTCCCCCCTTAATTTTGAGTCGATATGCACCAAAATCTAATCAGCTCTTAGTCTCAATGCATCAAAGCTACGTATGAAATTTTATTTTGACATTCATACTAGTTTTTGAGCTAGCTCGTCCACAAATATTTGGTAACCCACAGACTAACAGACAGACTAATTCTGATCTAATACTTGAGGAATAACAATTCAACATTGGATTTTTGACGTTTCAGTTATAATTGGTAAACTTTGCTGAAGACATGAAGGAATCGAGTTAAAATCAAAAATAACAATCGATTCTCCTCTAGTAGTAGATAAGAATCGATCGTTATTTTTTAGTGCCCTGGCTAGCAGCGCTTAGTACAGGGAAAAATGAATAGAAGTGAAAATGATAAGTTAAGTTGGATCTAATTTTTAATGATCTCAAGTCAGGTTTCAGTTGAAGGTGAACATTTTTAAATAATAAGTAGGTAAGTAACATTTCAAGGTAGGTTTCACAAAAATAAAAAAAATATATGTTTTGAGTTTTATCTCGATACATATATTTCGGGTTACAAACGCATCAACAGGAATTAACTTAGAAAACCGAATACAAAATTAAAAATATGTGTCCACGTATTACAGAATGTTTTCAGGTTTGTTTAAAATTATAAAATATTTTCAAATAAAATTAAAGGTTGTTTTACTAAAAGAAAGTCTTTTATTATTCGTGACAATAGTAAGATATATTATATCCATGAAGCTGCCAGCCCCCCTTTAGAAAAAGATTTTGTTTCCAACAAAAAATAATAAAAATATTTCCAATAATACTAGTATATGGTATACGTATATTATACATTTAGAATTTACGGATTTTATCTAAAAATCTGAAGTTAAAATATTAAATAGAATCATATATCAATGAGTTTGAATGAAATAACAGGCACTTTACTGGCCAGGCCTACTTTATTCTGATTGGCCTCCGGAGATTTGTATACCTACTAGCGAATGCTCATTCCCTCCCTACCTCGTTACTTGAAACGTTTCCCACAGCATACACCGGCTTACTGGCTGAGTACACATGGATGGCTCGAGCAGGCTGGTCGTTTTTCAAGGTATATTCACTACATGAGCAGCTAAATTTAATTCGAATATACCTCGATATATAGGTTCACAGCCTCTACGTTATGTATATAAAGAATATTGAAATTTTATTTTTTGTAAAAAATTTTGTGCCGTCACCTCATGGTATACCTATCATTGTATTTCTTCTCTAGTCAAACTTGATATTTTGCAGTTTGCCTAGAAATCCTTATTCTCTACCGAATTTATATAATTAAGTACTTTCAAATTCTCTCTGAAATTGTAACTTTATAATATATACCTATATAGATATATATTTATAGAATATAATATACTATTTGGTAAAAGTGCTTCTGTCTCTTTAACTTATTTTTAATCATATTTTTGATGATTTCTATTTTTATAATTGAGTTAAAATTTTACTTTATTCAAATCTTCTGTTTTTTAAAAAATATAAAGTACTAAATATTAAAAAAAGAGTTGTTAATTTTGAAAATACAATCATTTAGTGATAAAAACGTTGTATTTAAAACTATTTTTTTAGAAATCCACTGAGACCAACATTGACACAAATATCTCAATTTAAATTTCAAAATTGTTCCCAATTGCACGTATAATTCCTGAATATTAAAATTTATGATAATTCAATTTTATCTGTCATTTTGCTAGAATGTTATATTAAGAAAATCATAGCAGGGTGTGATTCGGTCTAAATAATTATAAAAATATTGTTTTCATATTCAAATAGCGCGCTTTGGGATCTAGAGGGCGTCAGTGTCGAATTTCGTAAGTACCGACCCCAAGATGGTCATACTGTGTGTAAGCTTAGATTTATTACTGTATACGTTCTTACCAGAGATATCTTATTAATGTTTTCAACAGCATTCTATCTATACCGTTGTATCTCTATATTTGAGTCTACCAGAATATTTTCCAGTTAGCAGAGCACGTTTATTATATACCAGATAAATACAAGTAAGTACTTTAATATTTCCAACAAAAAACTATTTTCTCAACTTAATTATTATTCCTGGCGGATTTAATTTGGTTGCACAGCAGATTTCACTAATTTTAGAACTTGGCCTGTTTTTTCACAGAATGTTTTGCTTGTGATTAATATTACATTTATGGTTTATTTTTTATATTAAATAAAAGTATTTATTTATTACTATTTAAATTCAAAATTTCATTTTTTGAATCTGACTATATTTTTTTTTAGTATTCCGCTTTATGTAGTTGGCTCTACTGTCTTTTAAGCGTTATGGGAGGGGGGGGGGGGCAACAGTGTTAACTTATACGACAAATCTCGGCTATAGCGTCATTCAAGTTTTTCCATTTGGATTCCTCATATAAACTTGCATTCGAATCTATTTCTATTCTTATAAAAGTCTCATTCTCTTTTTGATCATATTTTCTGAATATTTAATAAGGTTAGTAGTAGTTTATTTTAATATTTTATTGTTGTTACTAATTTCTTTTGAAATTAATACTCTCGCAACTTTAATCTAGATTTATTTTTTATTTTTATTCTTTTTTATTATCAAATGCACGTAAGTTTTTGAAAATTTCACTTAATGAGTCCTTTTTTTTCAACTTCTTCCTTTTTAAGATTTATATTCTATTCAATTTAAAATTTGTTGTGAAAAAACAATTTTTTTTCAATCTTTGTAATTTTTATTTATTTGTTTTTTATTTAATTGAAAATTGTTTTTCCACAACTCTATAAAAAAATAAAGAATTTATTTAAATAAATACTTCTTTATAAATCACAATCATAAAACGTGTATTAAATATTCAAATGTTATTGGAGAACAAGATGTTATAGTTCTATCCAACTTAGGCTGTGTCGATCCAAATTTAGGGATAAAAAATTCTTAACATGCATTTTTTTTCAAATTTTTATTCTTTAAATATTCAATTTTTTAATAATTTAAAATAAATAATTCTACCAATTTCTGCTACAATCTCTAACATTTTCATTAGAATTAAATTAAATTGTTTGAAATTACAGAATTTATATTTTAAAGGAAAAAATCTTCATTTTGAAAAATATCAGCTTAGGTTGTTTTGTTTTAATTTTAGCAGATTTTCAGTTCCCTATTTTTTTGGGTAAAAAATTCCAATGTAGTTTTCGATTTTTCTAGTTTTTGGTCTAGTCAAACATTCATCATTTCTCTTGGATTTAATTTTGTAATAATAGTATTTTTTTAAACTATAATATTTAAAATTTTGAATCTACCGCTATTTTTTCAAAGATTACGAGCTTTATCTAGTTGGCACTACTGTTTATTAAGAGGGTGTGTTTGGTAACACTGTTTACATATAGTACAGGTCATTCTTGCTGATGGGCTAGTCCTACATACTATACCATTTGGTTTTTGAGTCGAGTTTCTTTATTTTCTTATAAAAGTCTCTTACGATTTTTGATTATATTTGCTGTCTATTTCAGGAGGTTAGTAGTTCGAATCCCGAATAAATCATTTTTTAATTTCTACCTATTTTCCAATCAACTTAATATTCTTGCCACTTTTGACTAGATTTATTTTACAAACTATTACAATTATATTTTTTCCTACACATTATTCAAGATGTTTCAAACAAACATTGAATCTATGTTTTGCCATCTCTGAGCTAAATCACCATTTGTACATGCTAAATTATATCTAATAATTCTTATTTCAGGTTTTGGACTGTTTGCTAATAGAATTCTTTCAGCCTATCAGCTCAAGCAACCATCCCAGAGAAGCATTTGTCGTCATCCCTGATTTTGAACAGTAAGTCAATTTATTTATTTATTTAAATTTAAATGTATTTACATACATATATATTACATTATACTACATCATTACAATTACGTTCTTCTAACTTAACTTCAACATTTTTCTATTAACACAAATCAATATGTTTTCTTAATTTTATTTTAAATAATGTTAAATTAGTTGAATTTTTTACATCAGAGGGCAATAGAATTGAATTCCTCATTCCCTCTAAAATACAGTGAGTTTTTCGTCAATTCTCTATTTACCGTTATGTCAATATATCCTATCATTAGACCTGATATAATGTTAATGCATTTCAATAAAAAATTATGTATTGATTATATTTCAAATATTAAAAAATAAAAATATAAAATATTTATTTTAATTATAAATAATAAAACTTTTTAATATATAATATTACTAATAATAAACAAACCATATCTGATATACTATATCTACTACATATCTAAAAATTTCGTAAATAAATTTATTCTTTTAAATATGATTTATATTTACTATTAAAAGTAACGTTTTACTTTATTGGTGAATTAATGTAATCGTGTATGAAAAAATTAAATTGAAAGTTTCTTTTTTCCGAGGGTAGCAAAATTTTTATAAATTAAACGAGACAATAAAATAGTGTGCCTTCTGATGGATTAATACGTTTTTAAATTATTTAATACGAGACTATAATTTCGAGGGCTTTGGTCTCCTCATCAGTCTATTACAATTGATTCACAGCAGTTGATGTGTGAAAGAGAGTTTTACACGTAGTCTGTGTAAATCATCATTTATACTGTTTCATTCTTTTGGGTTTTTTTTATAGGCTATTATTAAGATACGATTTTACAAGAGTTCAATTTTCTGATATAAGAATTTTTCTGGCTACTTATTTTTCATAAGGGTCATTTCTATGTCAAGACTTGGACGTTTTTTCGGTGACGCTCTTCGACTTTTTTGATTTTCTGATAAGTTTTTATACAATATGTAGAAAGAAAAAAGTATCCATGTAAATTTTTAGCTTTCTACCTTAATTCATAACGAAATTTCGATTTTAAAAGAAAATAGATCAAAGTATTATTAAAATATTCATAACTTTGACAAGATTATAGATATTCTAACTTAATAGGGGGACATTTTTTTTGTACTTTTTGAAAAAAACATTTAATGGCTTTTTTTCTCAAAAAATTAGATTGTCTTTCGATGGGACACCTTGGATCTAGTCCTAAAAATTCAAACACAAAATTTTTGTGCTATTAACAAAGAATGGATTCAAATAATTTATAATTTATATAAAAATTCGATTATTTTTTTTTATTTATTTTTTTTTTTTGTTATGAGATCAAGCTAGTTGATTTAAATAACGTCAAAATAATGAATTTTTATTCTTTCGAAAAACTTACACTGTAAAATATAATACAACACCATTTACACCAAAATTGATATGGAATAATGAATAAAGTGCAAAAAATACATGAATGAAAAATTTTGGTGTAAATTAGGTATTATATTTTACAGTGTAAATACTTACAAAAGAGATAAAATTATAAATCTTTACGGTATTTAAATCAACTGTCGTGATCTATAAGAATATAAAAAAAATAGATTTTTTTTTAATTAGAATTTATTTGCTGTTGTTAATAGGTAATTTTTTTTTTTTTTTGATTTTGAATTTTATGAATTTTTTGAAAAAAATCTGAAGCACGTGGGTTGGATTTTTATTATTTGAAATTTCGACCAAATACTTTTTTCTTGTTGTTATTAAAATCGTTAGGTATATTTATCAAATTTTAATTTCATACAATATTACCATCTATATTATTTATGTGTATATTTCTTTTAGGGGTTCAAACAGTCAACAATTTCTTAATAAATCACCCTGGTACGATATCATCAGGGCAAACTAGTTTAATTAGTGTTAACCATTGGGTTGACCATTCTGCTACAAGTAGGGTTTTCAAGTAGTATTTTCAAATAAAAGTTCATTTATATATATATTGTTTGTCGAGCTAGTACAATCTTTCAAGGGTATTTCGAGGTCAAGCTCTGTTTTTTAAATAGAAACCTATATGTTTCTATACATATCTTTATCTATAAAAAAAAACTGAACAACTTTTATTAGAACTATTTTTTATACGACAATAAATAAAAAAAAATTAAATTTATTAGAAGTCAAAAAATCCAAAAAATAATTAATCTTAACAATTATTCAACGTAATTATCAAATAATAATGATCAAATATTTAATTATTAAATAAATTATTTAATAATAATTAAAAATTTAATAATTTTACTTATCATTTCTTAGACATTCCAGAGTGCATTCACGGCATAAATTAAGACCATTTTAATTCTGTCTTCAACAAAAAAATGTTCCATTTTTAGTATAGTAATACAATATAACTATCTACTGGATTGACACGAGAAATAAACATTTTTAAATTCAAGAATTTTAAATAGTTCTATAAAGTTGAAAATAATCTCTTAAATCTGTGTATAATGCTGTTTTAAAATCATTATAAACACTTATTTTCATTGTTGTGACTTTTGGATTTAATAATTATTTATTTAAAAAGTAAATATTTGATCATTAATTAAATAATTGTAAAAAATAATTTAAAATATTTTTTTTGAGATATAATTTATTTAATTTTTTTTATTTGATGTCGTATAAAAAATAGTTCTTATGAAAGCTGTTCAGTTTTTTTTTTTTAATAGATTATGAATATCTACAGAAACATAAAAGTTTCTATTTAAAAAACAGAACTTGACTTCGAAATACACTTGAAAGCTTGTTCTAGGTCAACAAACAATAGCGTAGTTTAGTTTCCCCCTTGATATAAATATACTTTTATTTGAAACTTTTTTCAATATAATGCACTGTTTGTGAATTATAAGACTGTCTCAAGATAAAAAAAACTCAACCCGATATACACAAAAAATCAGAACTTTCCTGATAAAAACACAATTTGACTGGACTAGAATTAGAAGTTAAAAACCTATCTTTATAGAAACCTATATCATATAGACAGCGTTGAGAACACCTCATAATTTTATTATATATTTATTTATTATTTTAATCTTTTTTTTTTTTTTTTACAGATTTTGTTGCAATGGAAGCGTCAATTTGCGGACTCCCAATTGAAGACGTTCTTTACCCAAAGATCTTCGAGCATTTGGACATGTTGGATCTGTTGAGTTTAGCAGGGACAAATCAACAAATGCACGTTACTGTGAATCATTACTTTTCTTTAAAAGATTTCCAAGTAATTGATTTCTCTAAGGACAATAATCGTCCTCTTACTCAAGAACAATTTACAATTTTGATTGAAAATTGTAAACATGTTTGTATATTAAATCTTACTGGTTGCCAGTGGATTACAGACTCTCACTTACGACCTTTACTTGAACAAAATACTCAACACTTGATAAAGGTAATACTAAGAAATTGTAGGCGTATTACAATAAATACTGTCCAAATTTTGCAACGATGTAAAAATATCATGCTATTCGATTTAACAAATTGCAACGTGATACACTCGGCTTATATTCCATTACTTAGAATAATGTGTTCCAACATGTGTCGAGAGTTTAACGACTTGTGACTTTGTGCACAATTTTCCATTTTTTATTATTTTTTTATAGCAAAAACACATAAACAGGTCTACTCTCTAAGCAAAAATGTTAACTTTTAACATCCGATTTCAGAGTTTATTCATTTTAACACCTCCTTGCCTAAAATTGCTATTT
>JALMQS010000099.1:85425088-85751438 GCA_024734495.1 Forficula auricularia
AAGTGTCGCAACGATCTGACTGAGTCATCTAAAAGCTCGTAGCCAAAGCAAGACGGGCCGCTACAAAGATGAAACTGTATTTAAATTAAATTTAGAGAACGAAGAAAAGATCATTTTTATTATAGACAAAAGGATCATCCGGGGTTGACGGGGGAAAACTCAGGGTGGTAATATTGGAGTACCAATAAAGGTATTCCAGCAATAAAATCTTTACGGGAATTATTTTCTTTTAAAATCGTAATTTGCCTGGACTATAATACCGCTATTCAAAATAATTACATAATAAATAAAAGTATTAATAGATAGGGAAACGTCGATAGTTTGAAGTAAAACATTCTGTTATTTTCTAATTTAATTTAATCCGAAAGAACGTCTCAAAAATCAATTTCATTGTTTTAGAATATAAAAATTCATGAGATGTTTTATTCAAACACACATTCGCACACACAAAGAGGCCATCTATTTCCTAAAAAAAAAAAAAAATACCTACTTTCTAACTAAACAAAACACAAAACAAATAGATCCGACGAAATCTCAACTTTTAGACCGTCTAAGGAAATCAGAATAAAGAGAAGAGAGAAAGAATATAATTCTTCACGTCTCGAAAATGTGACCAAATTGCATTCAGCAAATCGCGATGTCTTTGTAAAAAAATTATCTGATTGATTTTTTGAAAATTGTGATATCTTAAATAAGATATTAAAAAAAAAAATTAACAAAAATTTTGTTTACATTATTAATTTTTTTTTTAAACCCACTATAAGATTATAAGAATTATTAATATATATTAAAATTAGAATACCTTGTGCCTTAAGGGATTGGGGATAGACTGAGGGGATTGAGGATATTGGGAGAATATGGAATTGGAATAATTATCGGAAAAGAGGTTTTTTTTTCTTTTAATTAGTTTTTTCCTCTTATTAAAAACAAGGACTAAAAGATGATCAAGGACAGTCGATGGTGGAGAAGTAATCTCCGGAATCGAGGCTCAAAAACAATGTATGCATAAATTCATGTAAAATAATTGGCTTGTGCCTTAAGATATAGATAGATTATTTGAGAGTGAGGAGTGATTGTTCATTTTATGTTTATAAACACGCGAAAAATACATATATTTAATATAAATAAAAAATATTCAAGTTTATATCATTTCTTGTCGTAATTATTAGTATTCTATTAAATTTAAATATTATTTTACTCAAATAATAATATCTTCATAATTAACCTATTGGTGCTTGGTTCAAATAGCGGCATCTTAGCTATTAATATATCTAGAGTTGTTCCTAAAAATATGCGAGAATACTTAAAATACGTATATCCATAATTATCTTCACCATCTATTCATATCAAATATAATTCTCTAACTATAAAAATATTATTAGTTGAATAAAAAAAAGATTTCACTGTCGATGGTAACAGAATTGTTTTTATTTTAGGTTAAAAATAAAATAAAATGAGAGAGTCTTCTGTTTTTAAATAAAATAATTTTTAATTATTTCTAGAGACTATAGTTTCGAAGGCATAGCCTTATCATCAGTCTATCACAAATATTTCAAATTAGTTACAAATTAAGATTTATACATAGAAAATTTGAAAATATATAATGTCTTTTTCTTCATGTTTCTTCTTGGGAGTTTAGAATATACCTGGATCAATATCTGGGTTACTCTTTTGTTTAGGTATTTTCTAAAGAGTTTTACCTGAATGAATGGAATGTTTTTAAAAAAGGGTCATTGATAATTTCTAGTTTTTCATTTAAAGATTATAAGATCATAATAATTAAAATTATTTTATTTAAAAAACAGAAGACTCTCTCATTTTATTTTATTTTTAACCTATACTATAAAAATATTGTTTTTTAACCTAGAAAATTCTCCTCATAAGTTATTTATAATGTTTCACCTAGAACCGACACGACACCTAAATCCTTAAAAATCATTTTATTTTTTTACAAGGAATCATATTGAAATTATTACTTATTGCAAGTGTAATTGCCACTTCTAGTTGACTTATCCCTTGATTAATTAGGCATACAACATGAACTTCAGAAATATCCATTTTTGTATATATTTTATCTTTCTATCAATGATGCTTAATATTCAAAATTATTCATTTTATTGATATTTCAAATGGAATTTGATCTTTTATTAAAACTTTATTTAAATGTAAAGTGATATTCAAAAGTATGATCATTTGTAATTGTATCTTTTAATTTAATTTCACTTATTTTTATTTTTTTTTTATAAAATTCAAAAATTATCAACAAATTTATTGAATATGTTAGTTTAAGGGTTAATGGAACAAATTATATGAATATTTGTAAAAATTTAAAAAATACTTTGCCATTTAATAAAGTTTTTATTAGTGGATCGGATTTTTTTGCACCGCAGTGTACAATATATCAAAAACTGTCTTCTAATGACTCCACTTTCTACATCTAAATTGATTATAAAACTAAAGATTTGAGGATCATTTTTTGAAAATAGTTGGAATGTTTTTCAAAAATCAGCTTGGGTTCAGATTAACCAATGTATTTTAAAAGAGAAAGAATTTAATCTTTAAGACAAATTCTAAGATTTTAGTAGAAATATTTTAAATTGCGATATCAGAGGGGATTCATCCCCTCAGCAGTAGAACCTGAGAGCTTACATGCTTTCCGGGCAGTCAGCTTACATTGCAATTTAATAATATATCTATTAAAATCTTAGAATTTGTCCTAAAGATTAAATTCTTGCTCTTTTAAATTGATTATTTTTATAAATAAAACTAGCTGCGAAAATGGTCTTAGGTGAGCCAGGGGGCTTTTGATTGAATAGGTAGGATTTTAAAATAATCATTTTTTTTTTTTTTATAAATTTTATTAAACCAATTTTTTTTTACATTAATTAATGTATACCTTGTATTTTAGCTTCGATTCCGGAGATTACTTCTCCACCATCGAGTGTCCTTGATCATCTTTAGTCCTTGTTTTTAATAAGAGGAAAAACCAATTAAAGAAAAATCTCTTTTCCGATAATTACACTGCCCAACAATGAAAATGCTTCGGGCTCAAAAATAGCTGATTCTTATGTATTTCCACCTGCTGAATTCAAAAATCACCATAAAGATTACCGATTAGCTCTTGTTTTGGAGATATAATCGATCAAAACGGTGAAAAAGACCATTTTGACCTATTTTCGAGTTCCGTTAGATATTAAACAACAATATTTGAGATCACAATATTTTGTTGAACTAATAGAAAACAGCTTCCTCTTGGATTTACAAATTACCACTTGTTTGTAGCTCAATTAGAACTCGAGTTATAACTAAAAAACTAAAACTACGTGATTATAAAGGATAATAAACATTAATAAAGTAAAGGGAGTGTAGTTTCAGAGTGAATGAAATAAAACTCAAAGAGGTGTATACAATCTCAATATATTTCGGATTATTAGTCCATCATCAGGAGTTTACAGGTTAAAAACTAATCTGTAAATTCCTGATGGACTAATAACACTGGGCAACAAAAAAGAGGCAAGCTAAAAAACGACGATCTGATGAAGGCACCACATAAATCTCTTCAGACACGACCATCTGTCAAGTATTATTCCAGCAATGTAGAACTCTTAGAATGTAACTACAATTTGTAAAAAAATAAAATGCACTTTCAATGTTGTTAGCATATGTAATTAAAATGTATCTTTTTCTCTTGATCCGCCACCTACTGTATTTCACAGAAACTAGAGCTAAGAAAAATTTTTCATTGTCATATTCGTTTTTCTCAACCCAAAATTGGTAGGAATTGACTCATCAAGTGCTCGAACCATTTAAAAATTATTTTTTTGTTGCCCAGTGTTATTCAATCCATTCCATTTCTTCTTAAAATAATCATTGCAATTTCCTAATTTTAATAAATTTCATTTATCTTGAACTATTAGTGGGTTTTAAAATAATCATTGCAATTTCCTAATTTTAATAAATTTCATTTATCTTGAACTATTAGTGGGTTTTAAAATAATCATTCAAATTTCATTTATCATGAACTATTAGTGGGTTTTAAATTAAAATTTCCTAATTTTAATCAATTTCATTTATCATGAACTATTACTGGGTTTTAAAATAATCATTTAAATTTCCTAATTTTAATAAATTTCATTTATCATGAACTATTAGTGGGTTTTAAATTAAAATTTCCTAATTTTAATCAATTTCATTTATCATGAACTATTAGTGGGTTTTAAATTAAAATTTCCTAATTTTAATCAATTTCAAATTCCCTAATTTAATACATTGTACTTGGCTTGAACTATTAGTGGGTTTCCTAATTTTATTAAAGCTACACCCATCATGGACTCTGCAGCTGGGTTTTTTAAAATAATCATTTAAATTCCCTAATTTTAATACATTGTCATTTGTCATGAACTATTAGTAGGGTTTTAAATTAAAATTTCCTAATTTTGTTAGACCTCAGTTACCATGAACTATTGCTGGGTTTTAAAATAATCATTTAAATTTCCTTATTTTAATACATTGCTCATTTGTCATGAACTGTTGGTGGGTTTTAAATTAAAATTTCTAATTTCTAATTGCAGTGATTTTTATGCATTTGTCATGAACTATTACTGGGTTTTAAAATAATCATTTAAATTTCCTAATTTTAATAAATTTCATTTATCATGAACTACTAATGGGTTTTAAGTTAGAATTAAAATTTCCTATTTTTAATAAATTTTATTTGTCAATAAATATTAGTGGGTTTTAAAATGAAAAAAAAATCACGTAAGCGTCGTCGCACAAGCCGATTATAATAAGTAAAGATTCTTCGAAATTCAACTTCCTTTGAATTTCAGCTCAACCTTTAATAGTTCATAATTTAAATCAAAAATCTGGACAGCTTTAAATATATGGGCCGATATTATAGTAATGGAAATAAAATATTATCTTTAAATAGATTAATTACAAAAAAAAGTTTGGTTTTTATTTTGTAACAATCTTTGAGAAATCAATCATAAAAGCCAGCCAGCTCAGTGCGTTGATTAATTAATGAATTCTATCGAGTGAATTGAATGGCTGGCGCATAGTCTACTGTATCAAAGTTCCTTGTATATTCGAAATGTTATCCGAGAACACAAACTTTATCTAACGTATTTACATGGTCGAAAAGAGAGCTTAAATAGTTAAAGAGGGATCTATTTAAATTATAAAACAGTTAACAAGACAATCTATATTTTTCATTGATTTTATCGACTCTTGAAATAGACACTCAACTGAACTGACTGACGTTGGAACAAGCAACATTTGATCTTGCTTTTCTACACTCTCAATGTCAACGTAAAGTCACCAAAAGGGTAAAAAAAGGCATTACAAAAAATGACTGATCATTATTTATGTGGAATATTATTATTTATTCTATTTGAAATAAAATAAGAGAGTATAAATAGTAATATTGTGATTCCATGTTATCGAATTATTTGACAAATTAAATTTTTAAAAGGAATTTATTTTTAAGAAAATTTAGTTTTTTTTTTTTTTTTAGTTTTAAATGTCAGTTTATTAAGCAAATTTATATACATATGATTTTTTTTTATTAGGTCCCCTAACATTTTAGGACCTTGTGTTAATATATTTGATCTAACCTACATTGCCGGCCTGGCATTCGGGGTTATTTTTTATAATTACATTTTTTTTTCTTTACAAATTTTTAACAGTTTGGTTTTTTCAAAAATTGAATAAAAATAAGGTTTACATTGGTTTTTGCAAGGAAAAAGCTGAGAAACCTTGCTATTCTATGAGAGGAAAGAAGAGAAAAGAAAGAGGTAGGTATTGTACACAAGAGAAAGGAACAAAAGGAGGGATAGTAAGAGTGGGGGGGGGGTGAAGAGGTTTTATAAAATTTGCATTTTATTTACATATTCTTTTTTTTTTTTTTTTTTAACTTTAGATATGATAATAATAATAATAAAATTAACAGTGTCCAGTCACTGGTCCAGCCACCAGCATTTTTCAAGGCGTGCCTCTCCCTTCCACTTTTTTCTGAAAAAGGCTTTATTGTATCGCCAGTTGGAATTTAGCTGTCTAATATCTAGGAGCGGATCAATTAACAATTTTTTATTGTTCCTATTTCTACTTAAATGGTATAGGATAGGAACTTTATTATTGTCCTGTATATACCCACGCGCGTCCAGAAAGGGAAACGCTTCAGGTGGTATAAAACCCGTTTGAAGGGTTTTCTCAAGGTACAGTTCGTTCGGGTATACCGATCCAAAGATTAAACTATTATCTGTTACTTTAACTACCTGAATGTAGAATTTACGAATTAAATTTAGAATGAAGCAATCAATTCTGCTTATTTGGGCCGAATCATATAATTTTGAATTTGAAATATATTTCAGGTAGTTTGATTCTGGGCTTCTGTACAAGCCTGTGCACGCCCTTAGGCATTTTCTTTCGAAAATTCTAAGGGTTTCCATTGCGGATGCGCTTTGATTGAACCAAACGCTACATCCGTATGTGATGACAGGTCTTATAAACGTACAGTAGCTCATTATTTTCAATTTTGGATCGATATTCGCGTTAAAGAATAATTCCTTGAGCGCCATAAACGCCTTATTGGCTTTCATCAATTTGTGATCCAAGTGTTTATTAAACAACAGGCGATCGTCTAAAGTGATGCCTAAATATTTAACTTCTCTTTTGTGAGGAATATCTATACCGTTAACTCTGATTTGGAATTGTTTCCATTTACCAGAGATGAGGTATTTGTTTTTATTTGTTATTGGAGGAGAAAATTTAGGTTCGATGTACACAAGGTATTATGTAAAAAAAAAGTCAAATTTAAGTCGTGGTACACTTTTACATATACATAAATACATACAAATTATGTTTAGGAAATTGGGACCCGTGAAATTAGACCGAAAATAATTATTTTAAAAAATTAAATTTTTCTAAGTGTTCCACTTTTTGTACACCACAGTGTATAATTTGTTGTATTATCTAAGATTTTATTACACATTTTTCTTCTAAATTATTGTTTTTTTTATAGCCCAGTCAAATTAGACTTCTGCCGGCCAATAAATATGCACAAGCTGTAAATAATTTTTAGGTTTCACAAAAATTGAAATATTAAAACAAATGTATGTTTATTTTGAGTTTGATTCAATCGATATATATTTCGGGTTATTAGCCCATCTTCAGGAGTTCAAATAAAAACTGAATACAAATTTGTAAAAAACATTTAACAAGTAAAATTTTGAGAAAGAAGAGTACGTTCAGAAAGTTTCATCAACAACCAGAAGTTAAAGTACGTTCAGAAAATACTTTCAATCTTTTTCCTTAAATATAAACAAAATTAAAATAAAAATAAAAAACAAAATACAAACACAAAATATGTAATCGAATTTAGGAGCCAATTTTTAATTGATTAATTTTAGCCAAATTAGAATCAATGATTATATCTTTGTCAAAGTCCAATTCGAGAATACTGAATTTATACTTCTAATCTTACTCCCAATTGATTTTGAAAGAAGTGGTCCCAGACTTCTTCTAAAATCAACTGAGATTAAATTGGCTCCTTATTAATAAATTCAGTATTCTCAATAATCAATTGGACTTTGACAAAGATATAATCATTGATTCTAATTTGGCTAAAATTAATAAATTAAAAATCGGCTCCTAAATTCGATTACATATTTTGTGTTTGTATTTTGTTTTTTGTTTTTATTTTAATTTTGTTTTTATTTTTGTTTTTAATTTTATTTTAAATAATAACATTTTGTTTATATTTAAGAAAAAAAGAAAAAGATTGAAAGTATTTTCTGAACGTACTTTAACTTCTGGTTGTTGATGAAACTTTCTGAACGTACTCTTCTTTCTCAAAATTTTACTTGTTAAATGTTTTTACAAATTTGTATTCAGTTTTTATTTGAACTCCTGAAGATGGGCTAATAACCCGAAATATATATCGAGTGAATCAAACTCAAAATAAACATACATTTGTTTTAATATTTCCTTTTTGTGAAACCTAACCTAGAAAATTCTTCTCTATAAGTTAAAAATAAAATTGGTTTACTATTTAATAAAGTTTTTATTGGTGCTCGATTTTTTTGCACTTCAGTGTATATAAATCACTCAGATTTATTCATTAGTATTGTTTTGATCTCATTCCTGATCATTCTAATAAAAATATTTATTTTGAATGAAAAGAAGTATGATTAGTAGTAGTAAGGATTCATCATCATCATCATCGAGTATACAGTCCTAAGACTGGTTTGATGCAACAATCCGTCTCCACTCGACTCTGTCCCCCGCCAGCTGTTTGACCTCTCTAAATGTCTGGCATCCCATATCCCCAATTATTTGGTTGAAATATTCTAATCTGGGTCTTCCCTTCCCCTTTTCTTTCCCACCTCCCCCTCCAAGATATCCCTAAGCAGTCCCCCATGTCTCAGTGTGTGCCCCATCATCTGACCTCTTCTCTTCCTTCAGACTCTTCCACAAGGTTCTTTTTTCTCCGATTCTTCTAAGAACTTCTTCATTTGTAATTTTATCCATCCAATTGATATTCATCATTCTTCTGTAGCACCACATTTCGAAAGCCTCCAATCTCTTTCTCTCCGCTTCTCTAATTGTCCAGGTTTCACACCTCTGCTATGCTCCATACATATGTCTTCAATAGCAACTTCCTGTTTTTCTAAGCTGATTGAGGAGGAGCATAGTAGTTTTTGTTTTGAATTAAACCCCATTTTTTGCTTGGGCAATTCTTAGATTTAATTTCGTTTTCGCTCCTCCCATCCCATGTTATTTTACTTCCTAGGTAGCGGAATTCCTTAACTCCTTCTAGGTTTTCTTGGTTAATTTTGATGCATTCTGTCTCGTTTGTTCTTTTTTTGTACATACTAGGACCTTGGTTTTTGTTCTTAGCTTTATTTTCATTTTGATTTCTTCTATTATGATTTAGGCTAATTCCATTCAGGGCGTCCTCTTAATTGAGTAAGGATTCATAAAATCATAAAAGGTAGGGAGGATGAAGTTTCCCTGTTGCAATAGAAGTAATCATATCCGAATAGATATGAATCGATATAAAGATCACGAAGAGCAATTGAAGGCAGGAAGGAAGGAGAACTCCCTTATAACTTGATTATGGTATAATGGCCATGTCTTGGGAGTGTTATGGCAGTCAATTGTATCGGCTTTGATGAATTGCAAGAGCCCCCCACCCCGGATTAACTTGTTCCTCCTGTGTTTTACTGTCAGGGCCAAATGTGGATTTATTTACTCAGTATTAGATTACATAAACCGAGAAAGAGTCTCTACCTCCGACGTGGCTTCAATAAGCCGGAGTCGGAAGTCAGAAGAAGGAAGGAGCACCCTCTTCGCCAATTCGACGCTGCCAATAAATATCCCCCTTCTGCCCTCCCTATAGGGATAGGCCCTATAGGTATATAGATGTGTGTTTCGGGATCCATCCCCTAGGATCGAGGGAACCACTTTGCTGCTCCTACTACTACTACTGCTGCTCTTTTTCTCTCCCTTGCGCCCCCCCCCCACCCTTGAAGACCCCTTGAGTCATTCTCTGCCCACAACTCACCGGGCATTTCCGCACATCCTACGCTCATGCAATTTTGATTTCAGACAAATAAATTAATTACTGACTCGCGAGTTGACTAACAAAAGTAAGTGTATTTACGGGGCAACCAACAAATACGCATTCAAAGAAATTAATACCTATACTACCAATTTATGTATATTGATATTAAAATTAAAACTTTTCTTATTTACTTTTTACTTTATCCAATGCGAAGTATGGGTAAAGTATTGTAATCGGTTGGCGGCAAGCGCGACTTCAAAGGGCCCTCAGGTAAAGACTACGGAACCCATGAACTCAATTAAGGTCACAAATTGTGGTATTCAATTAGATTGAATTTTGGCACGTGACGGTTTTGACAAAAATTACCTGGGGTCTCGTCGAGAGGCCAAAAAGTGCCATTCTTTTTGGAAGTGCGTGCGGATGGATGGATGTATGTTATCGTTTTTTTCGTCCACGATTTTTTCCACACCGTTGCACCAATTGAAATGAAAATGAAAACCTAACATTATTTTAACAAAATGAAGCGCTGATTAGTTTTTGGTACATATAGGCCCACAAACATTAGTACTTTATTTCGGTACTTTTTTAGTTTTTTCTAAATATCTTGAAAATGACTTAACCAATTTTGATGAAATTTAATATTGTAATTGAGTACCTTTGAGGACCACAAAAATGGCCATATAAAATTTTTTGTAAAATTATATTTTAAAGTACTTTACCCTAGACTACGATAGTTCATTGTATAAAGTTTAGCAACGATCCGTTGCAGTTTATTTATCCTATTTATAGGATTTAATGCAAAAATTGTTTAAAAACATTACTAATAATTTAGATATAGAATATGCCGGGTGAGTTTTTTTACCTTGAGACAGTCTTATAACTCAAAAACAGTGCATTATATGAAAATAGTTTCAAATAAAAGTTTATTTATATCAAGGGGGAAACTAAACCACGCTATTGTTTGTCGACCTAGAACAAGCTTTCAAGGGTATTCCAAGATCAAGTTCTATTTTTTAAATGAAAACCTATATATTTCTCTTCATATTCATAATCTACAAGAAAAAATGAGCAACATTCATAAGAACTATTTTTTTATCCGGCATCAAATAAACCAAATATTAAATCAATTATTAGATCTCAAAAAAATCCTAATAATGATTTTTAACAATTGTTTAACTTAATTATCAAATAATAATGATCAAATATTAAATTATTAAATAATTAATGTAATAATTATTAATTTAAAATTTTCCTACAATGTTATATATCAAAAACAGTGCATTATTATATGAAAAAAATTCCAAATATGTTAAAAGTTTATTTATATCAAGGGAGAAACTAAACTACTCTATTGTTTGTCTAGAAGAAGCTTTCAAGGGTATTTCGAAGGTCAAGTTTTGTTTTTTTAAATTGAAACCTATATTTATCTTTAGATATCCTAAATCTTCAAAAAAAAAAAAATCTGAACAACTTTGATAAAAACTATTTTTTTATACGACATCAAATAACAAAAATATTAAATCAAGTAAATCTCAAAAAAAAATCCTAACAATTATTTTTAACAATTTTTAATTTTTTTAATTATCAAATAATAATGATTAAATAATTGATTATTAAATGGAAAAGACACAACAATGAAAAAAGTGTTTATAATAGATTTATGAGACTATATTCTACTTAATAGAACTAGTACCTGGAGACACCGAGCGATGCACGGTAACCCCTGCCCCCCCCCCCCGAAACCACTCACCTCGCCCCCACCACTGCATCCCCAATGCCACCCCCACTCCGCACACCCCAAACTCCGCGCACCCAAACTCCACACCCCAGATCCCCCACAACTGCACCCCACCTCCTGCACCTCCCACATTCACCCCACCCCGCATTTCTAGCTTTCTAATGGTCTACATATTATGTGTATATTTGTTTACTCGTACACCAATTTGCCCACATTTGTTCATATTGATAAACATTATAAAAAATAAATAGAAAAATAATAATAAAAAATATAATCGTATAGGATCTGAAATAAAAACATAAAATTAAATAAGATTTGTTTCCAAGTTATATAAAAAAAAAACCGCTTCAACCATTTTATTTGTAAACACACCTGTAATGTTATGATTTAGACACCTGTTAATTAAAAACAAACGAAAAATTCCTAATTTTAATAATATATATATATTAATATTTGCTATAACCTATTAGTGGGTTTTAAAATTGAAAAACCAATTAAAAAAAAAAGATAATTGAAAAAAAATGTAAACAAACTTTTTTATTGAGATTTTCATCTATCAATAATTATTTTAATTAAGAAAAGATCAATTAAGATGAAATTAGTCGAGGTCCAGACCTAGCCAGATCGTTTTCTCATCCTCAAAACTTGTTAATAGATATTGTTTCATCAAAATCGTTAGACCCGTTTTCAAAATAGAACAAAGATAAAAATATATATATAAATAAACAATTTTTGCTCGTTTAATAAGAGTAGATTTAAAATTCTTGAGTTTAAAAGTTTATTTCTCGTTTCAATCCAGTAGATAGTTATATTGTATCACCATAATATATATAAATGGAGCATTTTTTGTTGAAGTCAGAATTGAAATGGTTTTAATTTATGGCGAATGTAGAAGAAGTGTTATGAGGCTGCCAGTGAAATGGATGCCGAGCGTTTTCCTGATAGGAATACACCCTCACAAGCTTCATTTTATCGTGTTGTAAATTTGTTTTAAAAAATGTAAAGGCTATGAAGAAACTACAACAGGCCAAAATAATGAAATTGGAATACTGGTGGCCATCGCATTGGATCCACATGTTTCATCCAGAAAAGTTGCGATCCACTTCTGGAATGTCACAGACATGTGTCGCAAAACTACTAAATTATTTATTTAATAATTAAATATTTGATTATTTGATAAGTACGTTGAATACTTGTTAAGAATAATACACTGATGAACAAATTCAAATTTTTTTTTGCCCCTTTGAACAAAAACTATTTATAATACGACCCTGCTGAATCCAAATCTGAAAGTAGAAATTCTGTATCACCTATTGTTTACCTGGGATTTTCATTTTTTCATTTTAATAAAAAATTTAATTCACTTTGTAATACCTAATGCTTCGAAATTTTAAATTATTTTTGTCTGTTTGTTCATGAAATAGTATTTAAATATTTAAGTGAATAGCTATGAAATATAAACAAAATGTACTAGTATACGACCGATTTTGACTCTTCGATGAAGAAATTTAATGCAAAAAAAAAGGGGGAAAACACATTTTTACTATCATTTTCAAAATTTATTTCTTGAACTCTGCGGTTTGTAATTGCCAACAGAAACCTGTTTCAACAGTAGTTGCTTCCGAAAAAAGTTTGGGTGTTATTTTATAATTTCCATTATTGACCCCACAAAACCCCCAAAACCCGCCTTTTACTGTCAAAATATCAAAATATTCTATAGCTCAGATTTTAAATTAGAAGACATCTGATCCAAATACAAAATTTCATAAGAATATCTTCAGCCATGTTTATGCCCACTGGACACAAAAAATAGCGCGGACAGACAGACATACCTACATGAATTTTTTTGAAGGTGTTTTCTTTAATAACTTTACTTGAAATGTGTGCATCCAAAATTTGAGCCGATTTGGACCAATGTACAGACAAAACCTTAATTTGATTTATCTATATCTACTCTTATTAAACGAGCAAAATTGTTTGTATATATATTTATTTATATATATATATATTTGTATCATTGTTCTATTTTGAAAACGGCTTTACCGATTTTGATGAAACAAATTCTATTAACAAGTTTTGAGGATGAGAAAGCGATCTGGCTAGGTCTGGACCTCGACAAATTTTATCTTAATTGATCTTTTCTTAATTAAAGTAATTATTGACAGATGAAAATTTCAATAAAAAAGTTTGTTTACATTTTTTTCAATTATGTTTTATTTTTAATTGGTTTTTTAATTTTAAAACCCACTAATAGGTTATAGCAAATATTAATATATTATATTAAAATTAGGAATTTTTTGTTTGTTTTTAATTAACAGGTGTCTAAATCATTAACATTACAGGTGTGTTTACAAATAAAGTGGTTGAAGTGGCTTTTTTATTATATAACTTTGAAACAAATCTTATTTAATTTTATGTTTTTATTTCAGATCCTATACGATTATTTTTTTATTATTATTTTTCTATTTATTTTTTTTGCAATGTTTATCAATATGAACAAATGTGGGCAAATTGGTGTACGAGTAAACAAATATACACATAATATATATGTGGACCATTGGAAAGCTAGAAATGCAAAAACTGGGTGCGGGGTGGGGTGGATGTGGGGGGTGCAGTTGTGGGGTATCCGGAGGTGGGAGGCGCGGTTGGGGTGGGGTGTGGCGGAGTGGGGGTGAAGTGGTGGGGACGAGGTGTGTGGTTTCGAGAGGAGGGTGGGGTGGTCAGGGGTTACCGTGCATCGCTCGGTGGCTCCAGTTACTAGATATATTAATCTAATTGCTTTTATCGAAAGAGAAGTTCCAGCTAAAACCACCAAGATCGCAAATTTTTAATGAGAAAATCTCATTATAATAACGTTTCGACAACTAAGTCGGGGTTCGGAAAATTCATCGACTACAATTCATCGACGATAATTCATCAAAAATAATTGATCGGCTAGGCAATTCACGAATAGACAATAGACCGACGCCCTATTGGTCGACGATCAGCTCATCGACATTTTCGATAAATTATCGTCGATGAATTTCTTAGAACCTCTTTCCTATACTGATAGAATATTTTGAATTCCCACTGGATACAAAATAGCGCGGACAGACATAAAAACACACATACATACAGACAGACAATAATTTTTTTAAAGTGTTTTCTTTGATAACTTTGCTTGAAACGCCGCGCCGATTTGGACCAATGTACAGACAAAACCTTAGTTTTATAAATTTAGATATTATATATATATATATATATATGTATAATAGCCCAGATTAATTTGCAGCAACGCTAACGTAATGCTGCCCACGGGGCCGCTGATGCCGTAGGTATATTTCCGGAAAATTTGAAATATAATTGTAATTTGAACTCAAATTTTTAAATGAAAGACTCTTGAAAGACAGTTGATTTTAAATTAAGAAACATTAAATGTATTGATAATTATCCCCCCCCCCCTCGCCACTCAACAATTAAATATTCAATTCGCTTTTCTTTGCGCACAGAAGAAGAAATTAATCACATCTTATTTGATTTATATTTTATATATTATTTGTTTATTTTTTAATAATTTTGTTATTCTTATTTTTTGATTTTGACAAAATTGAACGACTTAAGACACGCATGCCCATATGAGTTTCTAATGGCAATACTGGAGCAGAGCAGCCTGTCATACAAACAACACCTGATCTCTTTTAAATATTTGGAGCCTTATATCGATTATCGATCACAAATTTGAAAAAAATGAGATAATATAATTCTCCTCCTCACACGATCCCACTTATTTAAATAAATCTATTTCCACATCTCTCTTCAGAATAAGATTAAAGTTTACAAAAGATGTATTATACCAATACTTATATATGGAGCCCAGACTTGGACAACTACAGCAAAAACTCTACTTATATTGGAGAGAACACAGAGGGCCATGATAAGATCGATTTTGAAGATAAAGAGAATGGATCGCATAACAACAGAATCCATGTATAAAAGAACAGGGATCGAGGACCTGAGAATAATAATTAAAAGGTACAAATGGAGATGGGCGGGTCATCTGGTTAGGAGTCAAGACGATAGATGGTCCAAGATACTAACAGAATGGTGCCCAATAACTATGAAAAGGAAAAGAGGAAGACAAAATGCGAGATGGAGCGACGACATCGCGGAGATGATGGGTAGGGATTGGTGTAGAACTGCGAGACAAAGAAGAGCATGGCAATTCCTTGGAGAGGCCTATGCCCGGAAGGGCCTAGTTTCATATAATTAATTGTAATTGAAGTTTTGTTTGTAATTATGTTAAATAAAAGGCTTATTATTATTTCCACACAAAAATATCACAAAGCTGTAGATTATAGAAAAAATAAATACTTCCAGATTCATATCTAGAGCCTCATTTCTGTAGCTGTGTCAGGACGAAAATGAGGCGAAACTTTTAAGAGATTATGTATTTTCGGGAGTTTACAGGTATACATTTGGAGTGTGGTTTTTTAAGAGGAATACATTTTTTGGACCGAGACGCCGCCCGCCAGGGTACCAGTCAGGGGGGCCGAGCTTCGAGGCGCGTGCCGAAGGCACGCACGAAAAGCTCGTATTAATATAGTTGTGATGCGTACAAAGCTTACTTGATGTATTGTTAATCGTTTTATTGTTTGTATTTATATTTATATGTTGATGTTGTTGTTAAATAAATGTTTTAAATGAGATTACGAGTTCTTAATTAATATAATCGTAATATTGGCGCCCGAACAATGTGAAAATGATAAAGAAAACCTAGTAGACTACTAGTGAAGAGGAATAAGAAAAATGATTTTGCGAATATGGAAACAAAGAGGGGGAGATATCGAAGATCAAGGATCATATACAAAAAGGTGAGCATAGAGTAATGGATTCGGGAAGAGGAGGTGGAATAAATTAAAAAATGAATTCGAAAAAATAATAAAAAAATTCAAAGATGGGTGCAGGAAGAGGAAAAAAAACAAGAGGATAAGTTGGAAGAAATAATAAAAAGGAAGGAAAATGCGGAAAAGGGAAGTGATTTCAGAGATTAATAGGAATATTCAAATTAGTAGGACGTGCGGAAAATTCACTTCCGGTGTTGAGAGCTCTCCCAGAGGAGAGATCCGAAGTTGTTGCTAAAGAAGGTCAGAGAATAACTCTATTAAAATATAAAGTACCGGAATATGTTTGGCTCAGTGGTGGTTTCGGATCAGTTGATTGAGATAAAGCCAAAACATGGTGGCGGGTGGTCAATCAATTTCCAGCGTTGGATTGGAAAGATTTTAAAATGAAATTTCTCCGAGAATACGATAGTTTAATCGTAGTCTCAAAGTTAAAGGTTATGTTTTATGAGGAGAAACAGAGAAAATACGAACCTATAAGGTTATTTATTGAGAATAAGATGGCTTTATATAAGAGAGTTTTCCGGACGAAGATGCTGGTTCAATCCTTCAAGTCCACGTGTTAGATCGTCCATTAGGGGAATGAAATTCACTGATATTGAAGGGTTTATGCAGACGGTAGAAGAAATAGAAAGGGATTTAAAGGATATGGATAAAGAAGAAATAGAAAGGGATTTAAAGGATATGGATAAAGAAGAAATAGAAAGGGATTTAAAGAGTATGGATAAAGAAGAGAAGACAAGTCCCACTCAGGATAGAAGTTGCATTCAGGATAGACGTTTTTGTGGATTCTGTAGGCGGGAAGGACATGGGGAAGACACTTGCTTCAAGAAGGAAACGAGTGGAGGGGCAAGGAAAAAGGGAGTTCCTTGTCCAAAAAGCAGTAGGATTCCCTAAGAAAGTAGGAATAGAAAGTGAGATCGCTAGTTATATTATTTGTTGTGTGAATAAAGTTTCGGAAATCATTAGTCCATCAATGGAATTACAAATAGAGGAAAGTAGAAGGGCATTAACTAATGAAGATGATTTAATTCCGTACTGGTTGAAGGAAGTCAAGGAGGATGAGTTGAATATAATGGAAGAGGAGAAACTAGATGCTGGTCAGATGAAATTAAATCAAAATAAGGAAGAGTTACTTCATCAAATAAAATTATATTTAGAAGAATCGATGGATGGAGCAAAAATTATTGAAAATAGTCAAGAAAGGGGAAGGTTAGTTAAATATCATTCGAGTTATTTTAAACCTAGGAAGAAAGAAGAATGATCCTGTGAGAAGCTGCGTCCGCGTTCTAAGGAGGGAGAATTGATGCGTACAAAGCTTACTTGATGTATTGTTAATCGTTTTATTGTTTGTATTTATATTTATATGTTGATGTTGTTGTTAAATAAATGTTTTAAATGAGATTACGAGTTCTTAATTAATATAATCGTAATAGTTGTCTTTATCGAAAGAGAAGTTCCAGCTAAAACCACCATATTGCACATTTTTAATGTGAAAATCTCATTAGAATAACGTTTCGACAACTATTCGTTTTTATTGTCAAGTCTGCCGATAGACTGTTGATAGCTTCCTGTATAGGATTGATATTCATTTAATAGTTTAGCTTTAAAAATTGATTAATTAATCGTCAATTAGACATATGATGTTAAGAACAAGAAAATGATAATGAAACGGATGTTATCGAACTAAATTAGTACCCGGTAATGACATTATAAGAGTGACTGACATTAGTATAAGTAGGAGCCTGTCTATTGACACAGGGAAAGAAATGTCTAAGTCAATATTAGATTTGAAAATTGACCACGCGTAATGGAGAAGGGTGCATTTATTTTTGTCTATCATACTTAAATTCTATTTGAATTGATTTTTGGAATTAGTAATTAAACATTTATAAGCCAGATTCAAGTATAGGTACTCTAGATTAAAGAACATTCGAATGAACTAAACGGATATTTACACATTTCGGATTGAATGATTTATTTAAGCAGCCATCAATTTAACCAATTCAAGCAAAGTGTGTTGTAGTAATCTTCAAGAAGAGAACAACCAGAAAATTTGTATTCAAGATTAAAGCTGTCAAAAAATCAGAGTCGATATGAATACAACATGCTTGAATTTTTATTAATCCTAATTAAGCTATACATCTAGATTATTCAATTATCTGATCTACCTATCTATCTACTGAAGGAGACAATAAAAGAGTGTGTCTTCTGCTGGAATTATAAATTTTATTTATTTATAACGAGACTAGAATAAATATAGTTGTTTTATTATAAAGTCTTAAATAGATTGTAATGTATGATGGAGGAGCCGGGGAAGCGGAGATTGATGAATTAAGAACGCTTGGAGTAATTTATATATATATACTATTTATTATACAATTAAATTAAAAAAGTTACATCGAAGGCTCTTGTTTAGCGAATGTTTGTTTATTTACTAAACTTTATTTATCGTCACTGGGCAACTGGTTGCCAACGAATAATATAAACTCGAACTAGTATAAAATACATAACAATTCTCCGGCACTTAATTTAATTTTTGTAGTTTAACCGGATTACAGGTTTCAGCGTTCTTTCCGATCGTCGTAACGGACCTCCCTGTTTCAACTGGTGGTTGTACATCTTTGTTTTGAGGTTGATTTGTTTCTACTGGTGGTTGTACATCTTTGTTTTGAGGTTGATTTGTTTCTACTGGTGGTTGTACATCTTTGTTTTGAGGTTGATTTGTTTCTACTGGTGGTTGTACATCTTTGTTTTGAGGTTGATTTGTTTCTACTGGTGGTTGTACATCTTTGTTTTGAGGTTGATTTGTTTCTACTGGTGGTTGTACATCTTTGTTTTGAGGTTGATTTGTTTCACAAAGAGAAACAAAGAGATTGTCCTCTGCTTGATGCAAATAAACATATACACATATATATCAAGATGATATATCTGTATATATATATATTATTTATTTGTTTGAGACTATAGTTTCGAAGACTTGGTCTTCATCATCAGTCTTTCTTCAATTATAAATGTTTTTCATGGAGTCAATATCATATGGATATTGACTCCATGAACAACATTTATAGTGAAGAAAGACTGATGATGAAGACCAAGTCTTCGAAACTATAGTCTCAAACAAATAAATAATATATATATATACAGATATATCATCTTGATATATATGTGTATATGTTTATTTACATCAAGCAGAGGATCAATCTCTTTGTTTCTCTTTGTGAATCAACAACTCTGCTACTCTCGGCAAAACAAAAACTTTTCAACTTGATTTGTTTCTACTGGTGGTTGTACATCTTTGTTTTGAGGTTGATTTTCGTTTCCCTTAGTCTCTGGGCTTGAAGTAGGGTTTGAGTGTTCTATTATCCTTGTTCTGTATTTTATAGGAGATGTTGCTTTATCTTCTAAATGTTCTTGAGTTTGAGGTGTTGGTGTATTCAGATGTAGGTTTATTTGAGGAGTGATTTTGTCGACTTGTGTTTTGGCTAACTGATCTATGTGTCTTTTTATAATGTACCCGTGATCGAGTTCAATTAGGTAGTGTAATTTTCCTAATCGTTCTATCACTGTGCCAAATTTCCAGAGTCCGGATGATGTATAGTTTCTTGATTGCACTCTGTCGCCAAGCTGTAATTCTCTTATTTTATGGCATTGATCTGTTTTAGTTTCTCGCATTTGTCGCAATTGTTATGTATTTTTATACTAGTTCGAGTTTATATTATTCGTTGGCAACCAGTTGCCCAGTGACGATAAATAAACATTAGTAAATAAACAAACATTCGCTAAACAAGAGCCTTCGATGTATCTTTTTTAATTTAATTGTATAATAAATAGTATATATATATATATATAAATTACTCCAAGCGTTCTTAATTCATCAATCTCCGCTTCCCCGGCTCCTCCATCATACATTACATAGATTATTGAAAATATGAACAAAAGTACAAAATATGTGTATTGAATTTAAATATTAAAAATTAAACACATTTATTTCACTTCTCTTGATAATTCTTTAAAATTTGGTAAATAACACTGGGCAACAAAAAAATAATTTTTAAATGCTTCGAGCACTTGATGAGTCAATTCCTACCAATTTTGGGTTGAGAAAAACGAATATGACAATGAAAAATTTTTCTTAGCTCTAGTTTCTGTGAAATACAGTAGGTGGCGGATCAAGAGAAAAGATACATTTTAATTACATATGCTAACAACATTGAAAGTGCATTTTATTTTTTTACAAATTGTAGTTACATTCTAAGAGTTCTACATTGCTGGAATAATACTTCACAGATGGTCGGTGTCTGAAGAGATTTATGTGGTGCCTTCATCAGATCGTCGTTTTTTAGCTTGCCTCTTTTTTGTTGCCCAGTGTTATTAGTCCATCAGGAATTTACAGATTAGTTTTTAACCTGTAAACTCCTGATGATGGACTAATAATCCGAAATATATTGAGATTGTATACACCTCTTTGAGTTTTATTTCATTCACTCTGAAACTACACTCCCTTTACTTTATTAATGTTTATTATCCTTTATAATCACGTAGTTTTAGTTTTTTAGTTATAACTCGAGTTCTAATTGAGCTACAAACAAGTGGTAATTTGTAAATCCAAGAGGAAGCTGTTTTCTATTAGTTCAACAAAATATTGTGATCTCAAATATTGTTGTTTAATATCTAACGGAACTCGAAAATAGGTCAAAATGGTCTTTTTCACCGTTTTGATCGATTATATCTCCAAAACAAGAGCTAATCGGCAGTGGCGAACTAAGCTTATGCGCGGACATAGGCATACGAAAATTTGCGGACATTTAATTCTAAGAGACATTTATATATATATATATATATATATATATATATATATATATATATATATATATATATATATATGTGTGTGTGTGTGTGTTTGTGTGTATACATATATATAGGAATTATTGGATAAAAATACTTGGTAGGTTTCACATTAAGATATAAAAAAATAAAACGAATTTATTTATTTTTTTATATCTTAATGTGAAACCTACCAAGTATTTTTATCCAATAATTTAAAAAAATGTTTCACCAAGTACCAACACCAAATTCCTTAAAAACTATATATATAGGATTTGGTGGACGGGCTTTTGATCAGAGAGAGAAAATTCAAGATTCTTTAGTTTGCGGAGTTTAACAGAAACATGTTTTTATTTTAATATAATTTAATTTAAATTGGGTAAACAATTATTTTTATAGAGATTTGTTTGCGGGATTTAACAAAACAAAAATTACATTGATAGATTGCTCGTGAAGCAAGCTAATATAAAGCGTAATAATAATAATAACATAAAATAGCATTTAAAAAAAAAATTTCGTACTTTCATGTCTGCGAAATTTTGAATTATGCTATCATAGTTCAGTGAAACAGTAATTTCTGATTCAATGCATAGAACTGCTAAAGCATCCAATCTTTCTTGTTCAGTTCTATTTCTAACATAGTCTTTTATTCTTTTCAGTTTGCTAAAGCTCCTTTCTGCGGAACAATTTGTTGCCGGCATACACAAACATATTTTAAATATTAGGTTCATATTCGGATATATGGCATCTAATTTCAGATCAATAAACCACTTATATAGTTCCCGAATTGTTACACTTTTCGGGAAATCAAGGTCTTTTTTCTCCTTTTTTGCCATATTACACTTATGAGCGAATTGCAGCACGTCCTCTTTATTGCTCACTACAATATAATTAAAATTCCCTATTTCCTCCTTGAGTTCTCTCTCATCACTGAAGTCTTCTGGAAATATTTCTGTAAGAATAGAAGCTGTTGCAGAATGGTCTTTGTTCACTTCAAACAGATTTGAAAGAAAAGAAAATCTCTTTCCAAAATCTGAGTAGGCTTCTTTTCGCTTTCTCAGGTTGGACAGAAGGCAGTCAATGATTGGTATAAATACTGAAATTCTAAAC
Source organism: Forficula auricularia (assembly GCA_024734495.1). Taxonomy (NCBI): domain Eukaryota; kingdom Metazoa; phylum Arthropoda; class Insecta; order Dermaptera; family Forficulidae; genus Forficula; species Forficula auricularia. Next base: position 85,447,209 of record JALMQS010000099.1, read on the forward strand.
TTCATCCGATCATCACATTCGAATTCGTTCTCCTGTGTTTCATCAGCTTGTAATTTCCGAACTCTTTTTCGACGATTTTTATTTTCAAAACCAGCTTGTGATAAACAAACATTATTGGCTTCCTCCTTAAAATTTTCAAATTGATTTCGAGCTTCTTCTACATATAGAACCAGGGATTCATAATATTTCATTACTTGGAGAACATTTGTATCAACAGCTAGCAATGCTATGCTGACTTTATTGAACTTCTTGAGTATGAATCCCCAGAAGGCAGTAAGAAAAGCAGTTTCATATTTTTCGAGTTGTCTTTTAAGACCATCAGCTTTGCTCCGAACATCTGATTTTAAATTTTTATTGTTTTTAACATCAGTTAAACACTGAAAAACAGCATTCCAAGATCGTGCCAGACTTTCACACGCCTCACTTCTAGAAGACCACCTTGTTTGCAACAAGGATTTTTTGATTCAGAAATATTTTGCCCTTTTTATATCATCAATTATGTTCTTGAGAACAAGATCAGCCATAAGTCCTATGAGCTCTTCGTATGTAGTGTTTGAAAGATAATTTACTTTGCCAGAACCTTTTCCCCCAAAACGTGCTACATGGTCAGCCATAAAAGGGTCAAATTCCGCTAGTAGTTCAACGCACATTAAAAAATTTCCATTACTGGGATTGTTCAATTTTCCACTATGGCCTCGTAATGACTTACCTCGGGATGTTAATTTAATGATAATAGCAACAACACCCTTAAGAACATTTTTCCAATAAGTTATTTCAGCATTAACTTGGCAAGCTATATACTGGTCAATTTTTCCCAACTCTTTACCTCGGATTGCAAAATTTAATGAACAATTCATGTGTTCTTTACCCCCTTCATGTTCTTTCATTCTTGTAGAAGCATTCTTCCAGTCAGAAAACCCCTCTTTTCTACCAAATTGAGTGCAATCATTTATGAAGAGAAGACAAGGACCACAGAAAACATTACCAGTTTTCTCTGAATAAACCACCCAATTGCGATTTACAAACTGCCCATTGGACAATTTTCGTTGAAACATTGACTCGGTACAAAAACGCTGTACTATATTTTTATCTTCACCAGGTGCCGTTTGATAAATTTTCCTACTTTTTTCAAAGTCATATTTCTTTCTTGGTAGTCCACGAAAAGCGAAGTAATCACGAGTAACTTCATTAATTTTCCATTCACTGGGGTCTTCACTGATGATTAAGTCAGGCACTTCGGTGTTTTGACTTTTAAGTACCTGGAACACCATTGGTAATTTTTTGTTTTAGTTAAAATTGAAATATCAATTAAATTGAAAGTTTTAGCCGAGAGTAGCAGAATTTTTTATTTTAAATCTTTCTGGAGGAGATTTTTAACAAAATCTTCAAGATAATTTTTGTTTCTATTTATGTATCTAAAACCTTGGTATGTATGTATTATCATCATCATTGAGTATACAGTCCTAAGACTGGTTTGATGCAACAATCCGTCTCCACTCGACTCTGTCCCCCGCCAGCTGTTTAACCTCTCTAAATGTCTGGCATCCCATATACCCAATTATTTGGTTGAAATATTCTAATCTGGGTCTTCCCCTTCCCTTTTCTTTCCCACCTCCCCCTCCAAGATATCCCTAAGCAGTCCCCCATGTCTCAGTGTGTGCCCCATCATCTGACCTCTTCTCTTCTTCAGACTCTTCCACAAGGTTCTTCTTTCTCCGATTCTTCCAAGAACTTCTTCATTTGTAATTTTATCCATCCATTTGATATTCATCATTCTTCTGTAGCACCACATTTCGAAAGCCTCCAATCTCTTTCTCTCCGCTTTTCCAATTGTCCAGGTTTCACACCCGTACATGGCTATGCTCCATACATATGTCTTCAATAGCAACTTCCTGTTTGCTAAGCTGATTGAGGAGGAGCATAGTAGTTTTTGTTTTGAATTAAACCCCATTTTTGCTTGGGCAATTCTTGATTTAATTTCGTTTTTGCTCCTCCCATCCCATGTTATTTTACTTCCTAGGTAGCGGAATTCCTTAACTCCTTCTAGGTATGTATTATGTAACTATCTATCTATCTAGCAATGTAATTTTAAAAAAATTATTTTTATTAACATTTATATAAACAATTTTTGCTCGTTTAATAAGAGTAGATAGATAGATAGATAACTGGAATAGGTTCTACACTCACCTCAGAAGAATGAGACAGGGATTGGCTATTAACTGCTGAAATAGACTCCACGGTCAACTCTGGAGATACGCGAGGCTCAGGTATCTCAGGCTCATTCAAACCTATATCAGAATTGATACAAGTTGTTGGAAATACTTTTTTAAAAACTGTGTTTATTGCCGGCGTTCGTTTCACAACATCATCTTCGCGTTTTCTTTTAAGTTCACGATTAATTTTGTCTTGGTAAGTATTGTGCCCACTTGCCCACTTTTCTTACTCATTTTTACTTTTAATTACCTACAGATGGTTGAGATTTATAATTAAAAGGTAGACTTTATATATATATATATATTAAAAGATTTCTATACAACACAATATCACAGGGATTCCCATGACTAAAAAAACGCCATCTATCTACATGTCAACAACTTAGAAAACTAAATCCCCTAGTTTAGTGGATTCTATTTTACACTAAAATAAATAGAGCGTTATATTTGAATTTATTTCCTTTTTCAACACAGATTACTTACAAAAACTTTCAACATAGATAAAAGTTATACATGGACGAAAGTAGTAAGGTACCTAAGTCATTCCTGTCCTCAATAAAACATTTTAATTCGCCTATTATTTTAAGATGAATAAAACTGTTCGTTGGGCCATTGGCTCGTTTCCGTCTCTCTTGATATAATTTTTATTTTCTGCACACCGAGCGCGCGGACATTTTAACGCGCGGACATAGGCACGTGCCTATACTGCCTGCGCGTAAATCGGTAATCTTTATGGTGATTTTTGAATTCAGCAGGTGGAAATACATAAGAATCAGCTATTTTTGAGCCCGAAGCATTTTCATTGTTGGGCAGTATAATTGGTGACAGCACTTCTCATTAATTCTTTGAGATGGGGGGTCGGGTAGGCTAGGCGGTAGCATGTCAGCCAGCTAACCAAGAGGACCCGAGTTCGAATCCGGCTCGAGGCATCCGGCTAAAATCTGACCCCCGAGGTAGAGACAAATTTAAAAATAAAATAATTAGTATCGTAAATGGCTTATGGCTAGAAAGGCCGAAAAGCCAAAAAAAAAAAAAAAAAAAATTCTTTGAGATGCTGGTTAGTTAATACTGATCGGTGTTTGGATTTCACGAATTTTGAAGTGGAATAAAATGATTCACATAAGTACGTTGTTCCGAATAGTGAAATAATTCGACAAGCACCCTTTTTTTAATTCAGTATACATCGATTCTGGTACAAATTTCCAAAATTGGGTAATCAACGTCGACTTATATTTTAATTGTAGAGCTTGATCTTCTTCTATTAATTATAATTCTCCAGATGCTTTTGGGTCATAATTATACTGAAAATGGAAAACTCACCTTGAGGTATGTTAATTTCAAATGGATTCAGAAAAAATCTAGAGACGATTTAAAATATTTCAAGTCTTGGAATTTATATCGAGAGCCACAAATAATCCTTCAAAGAGCCGCGTGTGGCTCGCGAGCCGCAGGTTGGCCACTTCTGATCTATGCTATTAAGAATGAATGTCACTCTCAAAAATCTGACAATCAGGGCCGCCAACACATGTTTAGTTCTTTTATTGTTTGGCAAGCTATGTTGGCTAACCTGATTTTTTTTTTGTTTTTCCTGAATTTTCCAATTTTCCGGGCAACTTTTCCAATTTTTTTTTACGTATTAACCTGAATTGGACTATTACGAACATTTTTTTAAAAAAAATAGCCAAATCGGTCCAGGCATTTGAGAGATCTGCGCTTACAAAGAAACAGAAATTCATTTTTATTATATAGATATATACCAAAAGCAGATGCAACTATCATATCACCCTTTCTAATTAGTGAATAAAAAGATGGCGTTATATCATTGCACCAAAGATCATCGTTCGGCTTGTCCAAGAGCTGAGGTTTCTCTGACTGTTTCCGAATGGAGGAGAGAGAGAGGGAAGTTAAGTCTATTTGCTAGTACTTTTTGACCCGTGGCTTGCGAGGGCGGTAAATCTCCATCCAAGATGACGGAGCCGGTGTGCCCTATGGAGCCATAGCTCTCCAGAGCAATCGACGCCTACCCTATCCCTTAGCCCCCCCCCCCCCCCCATTGGCCCCCAGTTTCAATCCGGGACGTGTGTCTGTCGCCGTTCTCCTGCATCGCATCTTATCATTTATTCAACTGCCACTGCTACTGCCTAACGGCCTTCGCTCCGCTACTTTATTTACTTAGACAAATTACAAAAGTGTCAATTGTAGGTTGGTGAATTTTTCATTTGCCATCTTAGCCAACTTGGTTAACCTATATAACTACTCCACGGGAATTTGATTATCTCATAAAAATCAATCAATTTAATTAGGTCAATTAAAGTTTCAAAAAGACTATACGGGTAAATAAATGGAAACAGTTGTTTCGAAACGACCAGACAAATGTGTAAGATTAAAGAAAGTCAATGAATTATTACACTACTCAACAAAAATTTATCCCCGTAAACCTAATAATGGATTCCAGTGGAGTTTTTATACGCTGACGAGCTGCTCGGCCCCCTGGGCAGGTGGCCCTGGCGGGCAGCGTCTCGGCATGTGATTATTAGGTCTGTAATATTTATTTGTACTATTTTGCCCTCTCTTTGCCCCAGGCACTCATTTTGGATATTGATTTTTACAGCATACATTTTATATAGTCTTAAAAACTAACATTACAAAATTTGATCTATATCGGAGAGAGTATTAATTTTTTGCCCCCACTCACATATTCTTCTTGTTCGAGTGCCATACCCGAGTGTGCTGAGTGCGTTTTAGTTGTTTTTACACAGATATACGGGACCTACTTTTTAACACCGGTTCCGAACGGCTAATTTGGAAAGGTGACTAGGCAATTATACTCTTGGTAGGTTGCCATTACTTTCCAAGAGGAGGCGACTGCAAATATCTATCTGCCGAGAATCGGTATCGAACCAGTGATCTTCGAGTCAGCGACACGACACTCTAGCCACTGACCCATAATCACATATTGGGAGGTTGAAATTATTTTTTAGATATTTGCAAATAAATAACTCTCAGTTTTCTAGAGAGTACATGTATAAAAAAGGTAAAAATTTCTATATTTTGACCCCCCCCCCCCCCCCCCCATACAGTCAATTTTGATAGTTGATTTTTACAGGAATAGTTTCTTAAAGTAATAAAGAACAACTCTATAAAATTTGATCAAGATCGGAGAGAGTTTTAATTTTTGCCCCTACTCACATTTTGGATAGTTAAGGGGGAGGGGGTCGGATTACCAAAAATCTTGAAATTATATTTTAGATATTTGCCAATAAATAATCCACAGTTTTCTAAAGAGTAAATGTACTAAAAGCTAAAAATTTCTATAATTTACCCCCCCCCCCCCCCCTCTTTCGCCCCAATACAGTCAATTTTGATTGTTGATTTTTACAGGAATACTTTCTTAAAGTAATAAAGAATAACTCTACAAACTTTGATCAAGATCGGAGAGAGTTTTAATTTTTGCCCCCACTCACATTTTGGATAGTTGGGAGTGGAATTTCAAAAAATCCTGAAATTGATTTTTAGATATTTGTATTTAGAATTTTATTAAGTAAAAATCAAGTAGATATCTTATCGTTCTTAATTGAAAATACATAATTAGTGTAAACACATTGCCCCTTTTGACCCCTTTAGGGGTCGAATTTCAAAAATTTTTATTTATTTATATTAATAATCATATTTACCTAGATTTTTATATTTATATTTATGTATTTTTATATTAAAAAAGAAAATGTTTTGTAAAAAATTGTTTAAATTTTAATTTTATTGATGTTTTTCTTGTGTTATATTGGTATACATGATTTGAATGTTATATTTTGTTATATTGGTACTTATGATTTAGAAGTTAAAAATTGTGATCGCTCGTTCAATTATTATTAGTTTTAAGCTGTAAACTCCTGATGATGGACTAATAATCCGAAATATATTGAGTTTTATTTCATTCACTGTGAAACTACACACCCTTTACTTTATTAATTATTCTCTACCTATTTAAAGTTTATTTAAAAATTATCTATCCTTTCATTTATACTTGTCGGCCATTCTTAGCTCTATGTTCACCAACCTCCAGGTTAAACGGCTTTACCAATTGACTTGAAATTTGAAACATAGACTCCTGAGTTGTCAAGTAAGCGGTATGAATCATAAAAAACTTAACTTTTAGCCGCAGGAAGAACTTTGCAATTTCTTTTTGTTATTTTTATTCCAAGTTCTAATAAGAAAATTCCTAATTGAATTTTTTTCTATAAATTTAAATTTAATTATTTTCAAACGCCTCCCAAAGACTGGACTCGCCTAGCTCTTACGCAGCTTTCATTCTTCTTTGCGCAAATTGTTGCCTAAATACAGGCGCACCAACGTAAGAAATCAAATTGAAAGTAGCAGGATTTTTATATATTGAAGGAGACAACTCCCGCCTCATTTTTTGAAGTCGGTTAAAAAAAGCTTCAGGTATGGTACAAATGTACATTCATATTTGGAAATAGGGAATAAATATATATCTACATATAAATATCAATCTTTTAAGAAAGTTTATGATTTTATGTTGGGCCACACTCATTACAGTGCTTGGCCAAATGCGGTCCAGCGGGCCATGGGTTGGACAGCCCTAAACTAAACCAAAAAAAAGATAAGAAAAATAATTACATATTAAATATTATATATCTTATCTTATCATTATATTAAAGGAGCAAATCTTGTATACCTATATATATAGTACCTGGAGCCACCAAGCGATGCACGTTAACCCCTGACCCCCCCCCTCCCGAAACCACACACCTCGCCCCCCACCAATGCACCCCCACCCCAACCGCTCCTCCCCCTGATCCCCCACAACTGCACCCCACCCCTCACCCAGTTTTTGCATTTCTCAAGCTTTCTAATGGTCCACATATATATTATGTGTCTATTTGTTTACTCGTACACCAATTTTCCCACATTCGTTCATATTGATAAAAATTATAATAAAATAAATAGGAAAAAATAATAAAAAAATAATCGTAAAGGATCTGAAATAAAAACATAAAATTAATTAAGATTTGTTTCCAAGTTATATAAAATAAACTGCAACGGATCGTTGCTAAACTTTATCCAAATTCATTTGAAATATTAATATGTTTATTCCTTTATTATTAATCAGATATATCATTTGCAATTTGCAGTTCATGTTGACTTTAATTCAAAAATAATGATCGATTCTCATTTAACAGTCGAGGAATAACAATTCTATATTGGATTTTTGACGTTTCGGTTATTATTGGTAACCATTGCTGAAGACATGGAGGAATCGACTTAAAATCAAAAATAACGATCGATTCTCATCTAATCCTTGAGGAATAACCATTCTATATTAGATTTTTGACGTTTCGATTATTATTGGTAGCCATTGCTTAAGACATGGAGGAATCGACATAAAATCAGAAATAACGATCGATTCTTAACTACTACTAGAGGAATAACCTTATTGCATTCCATTTTTGATGTTTTGACTATTAATGGCAACCTCTACTGAAAACTTGGAAGAATCGACTTAAAATCAAAAAGACTAAATTCTTTTTTGGTAAACAACTCAAGCTTGAGAACGTTTTTTCTGTTTGGCTATAGCGAGACAAAATATTAAATCGGCTAGCGTTGTAAAAAAGTTAACGACCACATTCATTGAAATATCGCTCATCAATCGACTGTAAAAACAAAGTTCGCTGTTTAGTTTTTCTTATTTTTTTTTATTTTACCATACTTAATATGATAAAGTATTAGTTATTTTTTTTAATTTTGGCCCGAAAATTTAAAAAATATTTAATTTTTGAAGCGTTAAACAAATACTTACCTATTGTTTATTGAAAATCCATATAGGTTATACAGGGTGGTCCCGAATTCTTGGTACAAACTTTAATGGTAGGTACAGGACATTGTAACAATGAGTTATTGTATAGTAATAAAACTTGAGTAAGATACGAGGTAGGTTTCACAAAAAAGAAATAAAACAAAATTGAGTTTTGAATTCGATAAATTTCGGGGGTTAGCCCATCATCAGGAGTCTAAGAAAACTGATTATATATTGGAAAAATAGTTTTACAAGTAAGAATTTTAAAAAAAAATTTTAACTGTATGTGGTGAGGGGAAAGTAGGGGAAGAGGAGAAGTTGTTCTAAGAATTAATATTTTCTATTGAGATTTGAACTGGCCGAAAGGAAGCTATACGTGCTATTATTATAACGAATGGACAAGTACCTGAGAAGGTACAACTTGAAAGGTACATGAGAGTATGCAATTACCCTAGTATATTCAATGTGCGAACAATAGAAAGAATGTTTATTTAATTTATTATAACATATAATCAATAATTGTATTTTTATACACTTCCAATTGATTATTTAAAATATTTGAATTATTAGAGGGCTATTTTTATTTCGGTGGATTCCAAGAGATCCAATTTAAGGCCTTTTCTTTCAAAATGAATGGGGATAGGGTTATTATTAGAGGTTGAATGGTTAGATTCATGTAAGTGAATTGCGAAGGCTGAGGTCGAATCTAAATTAATGTTATCGGATTTGTTGAGATGATTAAGGGCTCTTACATGCTCAGGAGTCTAGGAAAACTGATTATATATTGGAAAAATAGTTTTACAAGTAAGAATTTAAAAAAAATTTTTAACTGTATGTGGTGAGGGGAATGTAGGGGAAGAGGAGAAGTTGTTCTAAGAATTAATATTTTCTATTGAGATTTGAACTGGCTGAAAGGAATCTATGCGTGCTATTATTATAACGAATGGACAAGTACCTGAGAAGGTACAACTTGAAAGGTACATGAGAGTAGTGCAATTACTCTAGTATATTCAATGTGCGAACAATGGAAGGAATGTTTATTTAATTTATTATAACATATAATCAATAATTGTATTTTTATACACTTCCAATTGATTATTTAAAATATTTTGAATTATTAGAGGGGCTATTTTTATTTCGGTGGATTCCAAGAGATCCAATTTAAGGCCTTTTCTTTCAAAATGAATGGGGATAGGGTTATTATTAGAGGTTGAATGGTTAGATTCATGTAAGTGAATTGCGAAGGCTGAGGTCGAATCTAAATTAATGTTATCGGATTTGTTGAGATGATTAAGGGCTCTTACATGCTCGGAGTAACGTATTTTGAAAGCGCGACCTGTCTGCCCAATATAAAAAGCATCACAATCTTGACAAGTTAATTTATACACTCCTGATTTGTCTAATTTATCAATTTTGTCTATTTTTTGGTTAATTAATTGGGAGCCTAAATTGTTGTTGTTGTATCTTACTCAAGTTTTATTATTATATTAAAATGTTTCACCTAGAACCAACACCGAACTCCTTAAAAGTTAGTTATTGTATATGTATGTATAGTGTAATAGTAATATAGTGTATAATGTATGTATAATGTATAGCCGTTATTTCCCCTGTTTACGCCTCACCGCGTCACTTGCGACTATACATTCCTATACAACAACTCATTGTTACAATGTCCTGCACCTACCATTAACGTTTGTACCATGAATTCGGGACCACCCTGTATATATATAGGTTTCTATTTAAAAAACAAAAGTTGACCTTGAAATACCTTTACAATTCCCCTTGAACATAAGTTTCATTTACCCCCCTCCCCACCCCCTCGCAACGTTCTCAAATTAATTTCAAAAATGCAACATGTAATCTAGGAATATAATAATATTTAAAATCTCTAAATTTTTTATCATAATAATTTGTGCAAATTTCTATCCCAACAACTATTTAATTTAGAAAAAAATAAGCACTTAACCATTATTGTATTTATTACTTGTTATACTACCAATTCAATTGACGTCCGAAAATTTCCTTATATTTTCAGTCGAATATAAATACTTCAAATTGCATATAAAATATATTATTGTTTGCATGAATTTTAGTTATGAAAATTAAACAAGAATTTTGTATTTTATTTTTGTAAAATCAATATCAAAAGTGAAATTATAATTGCAATAGTAGCTATATGTTATAATATATGCGTTTTCGATAATGTGTATTATTATTAATAGGAAAATGTGTATGTAAAATTATGCAAACGAAATTATTATATATGATTATGTCTCGATATATAATTTATACAGAGACATAGACAGCTGTTTAGCGAGAACAGGGGCACCACGAGAAGGCAGCTGTCGCCACCCCCACATGGATAGATAAATAAATAATAATTAAACGGGGATCGTTAATATAATTTTGATCGCAAATTACAAAATATACTAATCGAGTGATACTTTTAAATATTTCCTTTATTTACAAATGTATAAATCACTTGGAAATACAATTTGAAATTTTAAAGTCGAAAATAATGAAAATTTCAAGCCTAGTCGTGTTTTGGAACAAATAGGAGACATTGTATTTGTACCAAAATACGTCTACACTTGAGATAAGTAATTGTTAAAAGACCTTTTCCGAATCAAATACCAGTACAATGTCTCCAATACTGCAATTTGTTTCGAATCAAAGTCTTAAAACATTAGAAATTTTGTATAAAAATTTTATCAAGTATTTGTATTTAAGACACAAATATAAAAAATTTGTAGATCTGAATATGATGAGAGAAAGTTCGTTATTGACTCATGCATTAAATCAGAAACAGAAAAATAATTAGATTGATTTTTTAATTTATTTCTACTTAATCATTTAATTTTAACGTTAGTATTAGTAGGACGAGCACCTACCTAGTAAAAGAAAAAAATTATATTAGCAAAATTATATAGTGAAATTATGAGATTTTTTATAGAAATATTCCAATAAAATTATATTTATTTATTTTATTTGATCGTTTTTTTGAAAAATTCGAAAAAAGAATTGAAAAATTTATTTAGAATATTTTTTAATTATTTAAATATAAGAATAGAGTATTATAAAGATATGTTACCTTAACAACCAAAGACTCATGCCGGGACCTGGAATACTCTGACCCCACAATAACACTCTTATTACACTCGCGCACAATTAAAAATATACTCGCGAAACATTTCGATTTCGGAGGAATAAAGATTTGTGAAAACAAGGATTGAATTTGGATAGAATATGGGAAAGGATATAAGCTCACGTCGGCAGGGACGCCAGCCCCTAAAGTAGATCTGTACATCTTTATTTTTAAGAATAAGGAAGTACACATCTACCCGTTACCCTAAGATAAAGTATTTTATTTTCCAGAAAATAAGAAAATCAAATACTTACTCTAAATGTTAATATTAGTATGACGAGCACCTACCTGAAAAAGAAAAAATATATTATTAGTAAAAATAATATCTTCTTCTTCTTCTAGTGCCTGTCCGTTACCGGACGTTGGCGATCATTCTGGCAATTATAATTTTGTTTACAGAGGCTCTAAATAGACCCGTAGTGGAAGTAGCAAACCAAGTTCTTAGGTTTTTAAGCCAAGAGATGCGTCTTCTGCCCGGTCCTCTCCTTCCCATTACCTTCCCCTGTAGTACAAGCTGAAGGAGCCCATATCGTTCTTTATTTCTCATTATGTGTCCCAAATATTCCAGTTTTCTTGCCTTGATTGTAGTCATGATTTCCATTTCTTTATTTAGGCGTTGCAACACATTTTTATTTGTAACATGGGCTGTCCAAGGATTCTCAGAATTCTTCGATATAGCCACATTTCAAATGCGTCCAATCTTTTACTAGCTGCTTCTGTAACCGTCCATGTCTCAGCTCCATACAGAAGCACAGGGAACACGTAGCATCGGAGGAGTCGTACTCTAGTTGGCAAATTAAGGAAATGGCACTTGAAAAATAATATAGAAAAGTTAAAGTATTTTTTATTCAAATATTTTAAAGAAAATTATATTTAATATATTATTTGTTTAATTTGAATTTTTTTTTAAAAAAATCGAAAAAATTATTTGAAAAATTTAGAGAATTTTTTACTTATATATGAATAAAATATTATAAAGATGTTTTACCTTTACAGAAGAGATAAAGTCTCCTGTTTGGACCTGGAATACTCTGGCCATACAGGAACACACTTTACACTCCCGCACAAGTAAAAATATATTCGCGAAACCCTTCGAAGGAATATGCATTTGTGAAAACACGGAATGAAGTTGGATAGGATTAGGGAAAGGATATAAGCTCACGTGGGCAGGTACGCCAGCCCCTGAAGTAGATCTGTACATCTTTATTTTTAAGAATAAAGAAGTACACAACTACCCGTTACCCAAAGATAAAGTATTTGATTTTCCATAAATGAAGAAAATCTAATACTTACTCTAAATGTTAATATTAGTAGGATGAGCACCTACCTGAAATAAGAAAAAAAATATTATTAGTAAAATAATATAGATAATTTCAAGTATTTTTTTATATAAACATTCTAAAGAAATTTATATTTAATATATTATTTATTTAATTTGAAATTTTTTTTAAAAAAATCGAAAAAATTATTTGAAAAATTTAGAGAATTTCTTACTTATATATGAATAGAATATTATAAAGATATTTTACCTTTACAGAAGAGAGAATGTCTCCTGGTTGGACCTGGAATACTCTGGCCACAGAGGAACACACTTTACACTCGCGAACAAGTAAAAAAATACTCACGAAACACTTCGAAGGAATATGGATTTGTGAAAACAGGGATTGAAGTTGGATAGGATTAAGGAAAGGATATAAGCTCACGTGGGCAGGGACGCCAGGCCCTGAAGTAGGTCTGTACATCTTTATTTATAAGAATAAAGAAGTACACAACTACCTGTTACCCAAAGATAAAGTATTTGATTTTCCATAAATGAAGAAAATCTAATACTTACTCTAAATGTTAATATTAGTAGGATGAGCACCTACCTGAAAAAAGAAAAAAAATATTATTAGTAAAAACATATAGGGAAGTGAAAGTATTTTTTATTCAAATATTCTAAAGAAAATTATATTTAACATTTATTTATTAAATTTGAATTTTTTTTTAAAAAATCGAAAAAATTACTTGAAAAATTTTGAGTATTTCTTACTTATATATGAATAGAGTATTATAAAGATATCTTACCTTAACAGAGAAAGTCTCTTGCTTGGACCTGGAATAGATACTCTGGCCACAAATGTTAATATTAGTAGGACGAGCACCTACCTGGAAAAAGAAAAAAATATTATTAGTAAAAACATATAGGGAAGTGAAAGTATTTTTTTAAAAAATATTCGGAATAAAATTATATTTAATATATTATTTATATAATGGTTTTTTATTTTTTAAAAATTATAAAAAAGTACTTGAAAAATTTATAGTAATTCTTACTTATATAATTATAAGAATAGAGTATTATAAAGATATGTTACCTTTAGAGCCAATGTCTCGTGTCTGAACCTGGAATACTGTGACCCCACAGGAACGGAACACACTTACGTACACTCCCGCACAAGTAAATATATACTCGCGAAACACTTCGAAGGAATAAGTAATTGTGAAAACATGGATAGAAAACAGTTGGTTAGGATTAGGGATAGGACATGATTCTCTTAATATTTGGGCAGGGATGTCAGCACCTGAAGTGGATCTGTATATCTTTATCTATAAGAACAATAGAAGTACCTACCTACCCGTTACCCAGATATTAATATTTTATTCACGTTCGCAAATTTAATAAATAAATTTATATTTAATGGCTTCTTGGATTCTATGCAGTTAAATAATATAAGGTATGAAGAGTTGTTTATTAGTGAGGGTTGGAGTCAGTTGAGAGGGCGGATGAAGGTGGAGAGGCTATATTGAAACACTCACAGTCGATGTTTCATTCGTCACTGCCTGACACATATTTACCATCTCCCTACCTTTCTCCCCTTTATATACCCCTCACCAGGTTCCCATTGTCCCTATATTCCCCCCTCCTTACACTCACAGTCGATGTTTCACTCGTCACTGACTGACACATACTGACCATCTCCCTGTCTCTCTCCCCCTTATATAGCCCTCGCAACGGGGACCCATTGTCCCTATCTCCCCCTCATTTACCCCTCCCTATCTCCCCCTCATTTACATTATCAATTTTTTAGCCGTGTTTACTGAATACCATTCGACTTTCACTCGCCTCTAACGATGAACTCAAAGTAAAATTCAAAATTGGTTACCAAGAGTACTGGCCTCAAAAAACAATACCAGTTTTCTACCCTGGATTGTCGGCAATAGTTTTAAAGTTTTTAATTGAATTTCATTCGTCTTATATGGCTGAGCGTGGACTCAGTGCGTAGATTTATGTTTATCTTATTATTTTTTATTTTCTTATAGTGACCATGTGTCACGACTTTAGCGCCAACTGGCGACGAAAATGTAATCTTTGGGGGATGATTTATTAAAACGTCCAATACAAAGGGACTCGCTGACGCCCCTCTAGGCTCTGTGAACTTGTTTACCTATGATACTATATACTATAGTACAATATTTACCCCAATTCTTTCACGTGGATTCCTCCATGTCTTCAGCAATGGTTACCAATAAAAACCGAAACGTCAAAAATCCAATATAGAATGGTTATTCCTCATGTACTAAATGAGAATCAATCGCTATTTTTGATTTTAAGTGGATTCCTCCATGTCTTCAGCAAAGGTAACGGATAAGAAAACAACGCAGTTGCTATGGTTACTTATAAAATGTCCTCCCAAATTTTTAGCATTTCACAGAGAGAAGCCTATCCATTCTTACTTAAGCAAGGTTAATTATATGAGCTATATTAAAACGATTAAATGAATAAATTTTAAAGAATTTAAAAAAGTACTATCTTACTCTTGAGTTAAGTACTTTAAAATATAATTTTACTAAAAACTTTATTTAACCTTTTTTATGGTCCCCAGGGTACTTAATTAGGATATTAAATTTCATCAAAATTGGTTAATTCATTTTCAAGATATTTAGAAAAAACTAAAAAAGTACTGAAATAAAGTACTAATGTTTGTGGGCCAATATGTACCAAAAACTAATCAGCGCTTCATTTTGTTAAACTAATGGTAGGTTTTTAATTTCATTTCAATCGGTGTAACAGTGTGGAAAAAATCGTGGACCAGAAAAACGATAACATACATCCATCCATCCATCCATCCGCACGCACTAAATGAAAAAATCGCACTTTTTGGCCTCTCGACGAGACCCCTTGTAATTTTTGACAAAACCGTCACGTGCTAAAATTCAACCTAATTGAATACTACAATTTGTGACTTTAATTGAGTCCATGGGTTCCGTAGTCTTTACCTGAGGACCCTTTGAAGTCGCGCTTGCCGCGAGACCGATTGCAATACTTTCCCCATGCTTCGCATTGGATAAAGTAAAAAACACTTGAACCACTTTATTTGTAAACAAACCTGTTTTATTATGATTTAGACACCTGTTAATTAAAAAGAAACAAAAAATTCCTAATTTGAATACATATATAATAATATTTGCTATAACCTATTAGTGGGTTTTAAAATTAAAAATCCAATTAAAAATAAAACATAATTGAAAAAAAGTAAACAGACTTTTTTATTGAGATTTTCGTCTGTCAATAATTACTTTAATTAAGAAAAGATCAATTAAGATTAAATTGGGGGGTCGGTCTGGTCTAGTGGTTAGCGTCTCCATCTGCTGAACCAAGTGGACCCGGGTTCGAGTCCGGGTCGAGGCGTTCGGCTGATGACTGATCCCCTGCCTTAGAGACAAATTTTAATAAAAAAAAATACTGGTATCGTAAATTGGCTTATGGCTTGAAGGGCCGAAAAGCCAAAAAAAAAAAAAAAAAAAAAAAAAAAAGATTAAATTTGTTGAGGTCCAGACCTAGCCAGATCGTTTTCTCATCCTCAAAATTTGTTAATAGAATTTGTTTCATCAAAATCGGTAAAGCCGTTTTCAAAATAGAACAATGATACAAATAAATAAATATACAAACAATTTTTGATCGTTTAATAAGAGTAGATATAGAATCTGTTTCTCGAAAACGGCTCTAACGATTTGGATGAAATTTACGGATTAAGGTGTTTTGGGTTGACATTTCGATCTGTAACGGTATCATCTTCGGATCAGTTGTTTTTGACCGGTTTTTTGTTAATTAAAATAATTATTCACAGGTGGTTGTCCCGATAAAAATGTATAATTACATTTTTATTCAATTTCCTTTTAATAATTAATTGGTTTTTCAATTTTATATTCCACTAATAGATCATTACAAATTTTATTATATATTAGAATTTGCCAATTCAATTAATTAAAAGTATTTTTATATAAAATAATTTATTAGAATATCAATTTCATTCTCTTAAAAAAATCAGACAATTCAAAGGATCGTAGCTTCTTCTTCAGGATTTAAAATTGTCAACGAAAAAACCTCCGTGAATATTAATATTATTTTTAATCCATAAGAATTTTGCTGACTTGGTTTGTACTGGATATATTAATTTTTTATTGTTAAGGATAATTTTTTTTTTTTTTTTTTTATTTATTTTCATTTTTTTACAATCAGTTACAAAATGTATCTATAAGTAAAATTGATAAAAGAATACAAACATACTCACGTTCATACGGTTCATTCACGCAATTCATTTACACAACTCGTGATAGGGCAAGTCATTCATTGAAGACCTTCCTAATAGTATTTGTTTTCCCAATTATTTTGTTGGTAGCGGTCTTCTATGTCCAGGATGTGATTTTTTTTCAGTCTTCTTATCGTTTGACTGTTGTCGAGAAGATTGATGACTAATGGGTTTGTATGATTTTCCAATTTGTTTACATGCTTTCAGGGGCGTCCTGGCCCGCCGGGACACCGGGCAAATGCCCGGTGAGCCGCTTCCCGCCACATTAAAAATTAAGAATATTTTAAAAGAACAAGATCGTTGACGCCGATTCATTTTCAAGGGCCACTTGCCTATTCGATGATTATAGCAAAAACCTTCCTTTTAGTTTTAAAGTTCCTCTCCTTCGTAATTCATGCCCTTCGGTCTCCATCTCGATCACTTGCGAGAGCCCTTTGGTTCTCCTTTTTATCTATTCCTTTATTTTTCGCCGGTGGTCCTGCTATATTCGGTGATATTGTCAGTTGCAAAAAACAGGAGGGGGGTGGAAGGTCTGTTACAATGTTTTTCACACATGTGGGTATTCTATGACCGACTCTGGCGCCTGGTCTCACAAAGAAGTTTCCAAAGTTATTCATTAAGTCACGTCTGTTTTCAAGAAGCGTTCAAAAATAATTTTTAAGAAAAAAATAAAAATCGACTTCAAAAATTAAATGCAACAAATAAAAATACACTAAAAGGTATAAAATAATTATTATCTTATTTAGTTACAACTAAACGACGAAATATTAACATGAAATTACTTTTTGAAGTCGGTGCCAAACAAACTATACCTATAAGCGAGCGTACACGCCAAACGTACTAAGTAAGATCCGTCGAGTGCGATTCATAAAAGGTATATATTTGGCACCAACTTCAAAAAGTAATTTCATGTTAATATTTCGTCGTTTAGTTGTAACTAAATAAGATAATAATTATTTTATACCTTTTAGTGTATTTTATTTGTTGCATTTAATTTTTTGAAATCGGTTTTTATTTTTTCTTAAAAATTATTTTTATTTTTCTCTTTTTAGTGATGTTATTAATAGTGATCATATCATCAGAACTTGATCAAATTAATATGACACCATCCCTAAGACACCCCTATCGGATAAAAAAAGAACCATCGAAATCGGTTCATAAACAAAGAGGTTAGGTCTAAACAAACCTAATAAAAAAGGTCTAATACCTATGAAAAAAAATCGAAAAAAATGAGACCAATCGGAAGCTAGACTGGACCCAATGCAAAAAAAATTTCAAAATCGGTTGACAATTGGCGGAGATATGAGGTAACATAGGCACAAAAAAAAAAAAAAAAAAAAATTCAGTCGAATAGAGAACCTCCTCCTTTTTTGAAGTCGGTTAAAAAGGAGGGCAACTTAGATACAAGAGTGTAAAAATTATTTCACTCTTTCGGAAGTTCTCGAACAGTTCTCATCCAATTTTAAGTCTATTTTATATATATGTCGGTTGGCTAATTTTTTTTAATTAACAAGTTTATTTGTGCTAAATTAATAGTAATAATATGAGTGAGAGGAAGCAAAAAGGAGGTGCCGAAAAGCTACGTGAA
Organism: Forficula auricularia; assembly: GCA_024734495.1. Lineage (NCBI taxonomy): Eukaryota > Metazoa > Arthropoda > Insecta > Dermaptera > Forficulidae > Forficula > Forficula auricularia. Next base: position 85,465,537 of record JALMQS010000099.1, read on the forward strand.
AAGAAAAAAAAACTTTTGCTAGAAAAAGCACAAAAGTATGTTAAATTGGACAAATAAGCATTATTAACAAATTAAAAAAAAATAAGTGGGCTGAAATTGTGTCGCATATCCAGGGCCGCCCCGTGCCAGCCAGCACGCCCCTGCATGCTTTATGAATGGTGAATTTCTTTCCTGATCGAGGGAACAAGAAGGTCTTTGTGGATGGACTCATTTCCTATGTACCAAGGGTTAAGAATTTTAGATTGGACTCTTTGGATTTTGCTCAAATTCGATTCGCTGGCTGTACCCCATAATTGGCAAGCATATGACCAGATTGGCCTTAAAATTGTTTTATACAATAGAACTTTATTTTTTAATGACAATTGCGATTTTCTTCCAATTAGCCAATACATATTTTTGTATTTAAGTTCTAATTGCTTACGTTTTGTATCAATATGATTTGTCCAATTGAGTCTGGAGTCTAAATGCAAGCCTAAATATTTTACCTTGTTGTTGTAAGGAATATTTTGGGAATTCAAGTAAACAGGTGGGCTTATAATTTGTTTATTTGTGAAGGTGGTGTAGGTTGACTTCAGCTCGTTTACTTGAATTCTCCATTTGTGTAGCCAATTTTGTAGTGTGTTTAGCTGTTTTTGAAGCTGGATTGATACTGTTTCTGACTCATTTCCGGTGACAAGAATAGCGGTGTCATCAGCGTAGGTCGCAATAAAAGTGTCATCCAGTATTGGGATATCCGCTGTGTATATTGTATAAAGTAGTGGCCCTAATATGCTTCCTTGAGGAACTCCTGAATGAATTTGATGGTAACTCGAGAAATCATTTTTTATTTTAACTTGAAAATATCTATCTTGCAAATATGACTTGAAAATCCAATAGTATTGATCCGGGAAGAGTTTTTTAATTTTATAAAGGAGTCCTTCATGCCAAAGCTAAGGATAAATAAATTGAATTGCTTCTTTCCAGTAATTAATTTATTTTATTATTCAAATGGTTAATCCAAATATTTCGAGAGCGCTCACGGCATCTCTTCCTCAGTGGAAACCACTCTTCCACCAATGTGCCGACCCTATCAAGCTTTTATCAATGTTCTGTACAGAACTGATGGGGTCGGCATAGTTGGTGGGGAGTGGTTTCCACTGAGGAAGAGATGCCGAGAGCGCTCTCGAAATATTTGGATTAACCATTTGAATAATAAAATAAATTACTGGAAAGATGCAATTCAATTTATTTATCCTTAACAATAAAAAATTATTTTTAATTTCAATTACAATCAAAAATTTGTGTCAGGAGATAATACATCTTGATGATGGCCATAGCGAATGTAAACGTTGGTGAAAATATTATTTATTTTAATTTTATTTTATTTTGCCTGCGATTAAAAATCGACCTTTTTACCTAATTTTGAAATTAAAAATAATATTAATATATACATATATCCCTTTTAACTGAATCAGGTACTAAATATATGAAAAGAGTATACTATAATTATTATACTATATATATATATTTATCTAGATTAATTTGCCGCAACGCTGACGTAATGCTGCCGTCAGGGAGCGCTGATGCCGTCTTTGCGGTAAATTTGAAATATAATTGTAATTGAAACTCGAATTTTGGAATGAAAGACTCCAATTGATTTTAAATTAAGAAACATTAAATTTATTGATAATTATTCCCCCCCCCCCCTCACCACTCAAAAATTAAATATTCAATTCGCTTTTCTTTGCGCACAGAAAAAGAAATTAATCACATCTTATTTGATTTATATTTTATATATTATTTGTTTATTTTTTAAAAATTTGCCACTTTTTTATAATTTATTAAAAATCTAAATTTTGTTATTCTTATTTTTTGATTTTTACAAAATTGAACGACTTAAGACACGCATGCCCGAGTTTCTCATGGCAATACTGGAGGGAGCAGCCTGTCATACAAACAACACCTGATTGATCTCTTTTAAATATTTGGAGCCTTATATCGATTATCGATCCCAAATTTAAAAAAAATGATAAAATATAATTCTCCTCCTCACACGATCCCTCTTATTTAAATAAATCTACATATTTCCACACAAAAAATATCACAATGCTGTAGATTATAGAAAAAAAATACTACCAGATTCATATCTAGAGCCTCATTTCTGTAGCTGTGTCAGGACGAAAATGAGGTGAAACTTTTAAGAGACTATGTATTTTCGGGAGTTTACAAGTATACATTTGGAGTGTGGTTTTTTAAGAGGAATAAAATTTTTGGACCGAGACGCTGCCCGCCAGGGCACCAGCCCGAAGGCACGCACGAAAAGCTCGTTTCATAATATTTAATTAAATTATTAATTGATGACATTTATTATTTATTCATCAGTAAAAAAAAATGAAAAATACTTCTTCGATGCCATTAAGTAAGTCTAAACTGTGGATTATCTTCCGTTAGTAGCTAATTTGAGCAGCACCTCAAAAGAAAGGGGATCGGGGGAGGGGGGCGTGACACCTCTAGAGAAAATAACAAGAAGAGAAAGTTTTCTTTTCCTCAAAGGATTGTCTGTGTTTTATTCAGGGGCAGGTTCTCCCCCCCCCCGGTCCCCCAGGCTTCGCCCTCTGGCCCCCCTTGGGCCCCTCGTGAAGAAGCTGCTCGCTCCTAGCTAGGCGCCAAAGCGACTCCACTAATAATAAATGGCTTGGATGAAAGGGCTAATTGAGTCGCCGTTTTGGGATCGACGCATTCACAAGAAAAGCTGGCAAAAATACAGCGCTAACGCGTTGAATAATTACAGCCAGGGCTAATGAAATATGCAGCCAGCATTGCCACCACCGTTCCTGCCTTCCTTTTCCCTTCTAGCACCTTAAGAACGAAGAAGAAGACGTTTTAAGAAACAGAGTCGACAGACAAGCAGCCAGCCAATCCAAAGAAAGAGAGAAATTAACAAATTGACATATTTCCATAGCACAATGAGTTATAATTCAAATATTGTTAATTAATGATTTATAAAGGCAAATTTTCATCATCAGTATTAAAGTTCTAAAAAAACGAGAAAAATATTTTAAACTAAATATCTATATATATAAAATTAAGGTTTTGTCTGTACATTGGTCCGAATCACGCCAAATTTTGGTTGCACACGTTTCAAGCAAAGTTATGAACGAAAACACCCTCAACAAAATTCCTGTCTGTATGTCTGTATGTATGTCTGTATGTCTGTTTCAGTGGTTTCCGCGAAAAGTTGCTCACGATTCACGTCAAAACGGCTGAAGGGATTATTATGAAATTTCATATTTGTATCAGAGGTCTTCTAACTTACGTTTTTAGCTATATAACGTTTTGATATTTTGACCCCAAAAGGGGGTTTGGGGGGGTGCACGAATGAAAATTATCAAATAACTCTTAAACTATTAACTCTACGGGAAATTTTATAATGAGCAAAGTTGTAGGGGATGTGATTTCTGACAACTTTTGTTTAAAAAAATTCCCCCCAAAAACCACCCAAAAAGGGGGAAAGAGAAAAATATATAAATTCTTGCCCTTGTAGCAAACTCAACCAAATTTTGTATACATAATCTGTAGGCCTCTAGAGAGCTAGAAATGCAAAAACTAACCACCCAAAATGGGGGGGGGTCAAAAAATGAAAATTCTTGCTCTTGGACCAAACTCAACCAAATTTTGTATACATAATCTGTGGGTTACTAGAAGACTAGAACTGCAAAAACTGGGTGTGGGGGTGCAATGGGGGTGGGGTGAGGAGTGAGGGGGAGTAGGGTGGGGGTGAAGGGGGTGGTGCGGGGTGGAGTTCAGGGGCATAGCGGGGTGGGGTCCAGGGGGCTAGGCGGCGGTGTGGTGCGCAGTGTGAATGGGGTGCGGGATCCGAGGTGGGTGGGGTGCGGGTTGTGGTGTGGGGGAGGGGGTTGGGAACGGGTGCGGAGTGGGGGTGCTGGGGGGTGGAGTGTTGGGGGGTTTGGTGGGCGGGGGGGGGGGGGGGTCAGGGCGTGCCCCCTGGCTAGCAAGAGGGCCGCCGAAGGCGGGCCTTGCAGCTAGTATATAATAAAAATGAATTTCTGTTTCTTAGTAAGCGCAGATCTCTCAGATGCCTGGACCGATTTGGCTAATTTAAATTAAAACAGAACTTAACCTTAAAATACTCTTGAAAGCTTTTTCTAGATCGCCAAGAAATAGCGTAGTTTAGTTTTCCCCTCCATAGAAATAAACTTTTATTTGAAATTTTTCTTATATAATGAACTGTTTTTGAGTTATAAGACTGTCTCAAGATAAAAATAAACTGCAACGGATCGTTGCTAAACTTTATCCAAATTCATTTGAAATATTAATATGTTTATTCCTTTATTATTAATCAGATATCACTTGCAATTTGCAGTTCATGTTGACTTTAATTCAAAAATAATGATCGATTCTCATTTAACAGTCGAGGAATAACAATTCTACATTGGATTTTTGACATTTCGGTTATTATTGGTAACCATTGCTGAAGACATGGAGGAATCGACTTAAAATCAAAAATAGCGATCGATTCTTATCTAATACTAGAGGAATAACCTTATTGCATTCCATTTTTGATGTTTTGACTATTAATGGCAACCTCTACTGAAAACGTGGAAGAATCGACTTAAAATCAAAAAGACTAAATTATTTTATGTTTATGGCAAACAACTCAAGCTTGAGTTACGTGCTAAAATTCAACCTAATTGAATACTACAATTTGTGACTTTAATTGAGTCCATGGGTTCCGTAGTCTTTACATTAGAACCCTTGGAAGTCGCGCATGCCGCGAGACCGATTATAATACTTTCCCCATTTTTCGCATTGGATAAAGTAAAAACTCACCCGGTATATAAAGAAAAAGAAATCTATACTTCTTGAAACAATCAACAGAGATTCAATACTCTTTAAATAAATTCACTTTAACCCATGAACAGAGAGCAAGTCTTCAGTTATTCGAATGTGTTGATTGAATAGTCAATTAGGATTTAAGCGTTTTTTTATTAGTTATATTATCTGGTCTCGGGTGCATTAAAGTGTTTACCTAAAAGTCACTCACCTCTCGTGTCATTTGAGAGTGTGTCGAAGTCAATATATAATTTAAATTTCCTTTTAAAACATGGCGCTAACTAGACGATATTTTACAGCATGTCTGCCGCGTGTGCTTTCAGCCATTTTCTGTTTGCATCTGGTCTTGAGGGCTGGTCGGTCGGCTTGTCGAAAATGTCTTTAAGGCGAAGCCAGCCAGGGCTGAGCTGATATCTCCGAGGGCAGGTAAAAAGTTGGGCCGTAAAGCCTTGCACGAATTACACACTCGGCGAGCATTTACCGACCAGGGGCCACTGGTTAATTCATTTTTATGACATTAAAATGAAATTGAACAAGTTTATTGCTACAGGCAATTTCCCATTCCGAAGATTGTTGAATCCCACACTCGGATGTTTTCAGAGGCCCTGCCTCATTCAAGAAATGGCCATCCGCCCCTAGACAATCGGAAACATTCCCTTTCCTACCAAGGTTTCTTATCTAATTTGCCTCCATTCTGGTCTTGAAAATTTAATGTTTGAAAATTGGTTGTTCGATTCCAACAAAAGGATATAATTTTAAAATTATAAATTGGATGAAAAAGTGAAAACTTTTTAATAATGGTAGATCACTCGTATCCATAATAAGCATTAATTAACAGGAATAGCAGGGAATTGGATAAAAATAAAAAACAGAGTTTTTATTAAATGGGCCAGACGTTTCGTCGATTAATTTCGACTTCCTCAGTGGCTAGAATGACAAAATAGGAAATCAGAAAAAAACTTATTATAAATATAAATTGATTACATAGAAAGACTCAAATACCTCATTCTATCACTCTTTGTCAAAAGACAATTCCACTACGCGACGAAACATCCTTTAATCCTTTTTATTTAAACTATAATACATTGTTGGATCATGCCCCAATTGCTCAAGAATCTTGAACTTTTACACACTTGAACAATCAAAATTTATCACAAAAAAAAAAAAAATATGTTTCTACTCTTTAAACAGACAAAGAAAGGATTTTAAATTCAAAAATAAATATCTATTTATATAAAAAAACTTATTATAAATTACAGCGTCATCGCTCCTATTGGGCGATTCGCGAACCAAACAATTTCTCTTCTCTTTCCCACTCAATCTCAAAAACTCACTCGACTCAAAATACCATAAATCAAAACAGAACCAATGAAACCCCAAACAATTGAAATGAACAGTCGCGAAAGTTAAAATAAATAAATAAATAAGTTAGAAGACATAGTCAAAGATTAAAAACCAAATAAATAAATAAATAAAATAAATAAACGAAACAGTCAAATGTTAAAAGTTAAATAAATAAAATAAATTAATTACAAACTAACTAGTCACGGAATTTAAAACATTAATAAATTAAATAAAAAATTAAATAAATTAGATCAAACTGTCAAAATCAAGTCGAATGAATCCATCGAGACAAATGAGTTACAAAAAAGGCGGGGGTTCCACAGTGGACTTATTATTGCCCAGTTCAAACAATTGGTTATAAACACTGTTCAAATTATCTACATCGGATCTGAAATTAACCGTTTTATTTTTCTTTATGAAAAACATCTCACTTATGTTATATTTCTTTTTAAATAATTTGGTTCCACATCTTTAATTTTTAATAATGTTGGAGATTTAGCATTTTTTTTTTACATTCCTCTAATCATTCGGCCTCTATTAATAATCTTATTTCTATTCATTTTGAAAGAAAAGGCCTTAGGTTGGATCTTTTAGAGCATTGGTTCTCAAGTGGCCCATCCCCCTTTGTGGAAGTTTACTAACACCTATCGCCCCCTTTTCATTTTCATTGTATGCCTAAAGTGTAAATAATAAAGCAGTTGTATTATTTTAAACAATTTTATTATCGTATATAAAAAGTACCAAAGCAGTTTTATTCGGTTCGAAATATTGAAGCCTGCCTATTTTCTAGAAATTACTTTCTTGGAAAATTCCCACGCAAAGTCGAAATTTAGAAAAACTCCAATCAATGAATTTATTATTGACATCTGGTGTTTCCTTCAGTTAAAAAGCCTTTCGTCAAGACTTAATCTCTTAACCCAAAATATGATAAACATAAATTAAATTTATTTAGATTCAAAAAGTGGGAATTGTAAAGTCCCACCATCCTATTGTCAAATAAGTAATGTTCCAGCATCAAAGGACATACCGCTCGGTACTCCAAAATATTAACATTATAAAGAATTATATTATTATCAAGAAAAAAATACTCTAAATGCCGCTGGCCGCGGTCCGCCACGCAACAATACAACAGCGGGCCGTAACATTTAATATATTTTTTTTTCTTAATTTAATTGGTTCAGGTAGCTGTTGAAATTTTGGAGTCAGAGAATTTCCACTTTTTTCAAGTTGCTTGACCAGCACCCATTTTAAAACTAAAAAGTACAAAATAATGTAATAATAATTTTACGATATATGCATTCTACCCTTGACAATAATTTATCTTCATTGCACATCATCATACTATATATGTTTGTCTAGATTAATATGTTCCAACGCTTAGCTTCCTTTTTCCGCCACTAGATGTCCCGGCGATCAATTTCAAACAAGATCGAATATGGCCCGGTCAAATTAAACACTTTATATCGAAATTGAAATTACAGGTACATGAAATATACTCTAATCAAAAGAGAGTAAATTTTTCTGATTAATCGTTTGGTTAATCATATCCATAATTTAATTAGTTTTATATTAAATAAGACGTACACGTTTCATCATTTTATTTGTGACTTTCTCAGCAACTTAATTCTCAAATCAATTTCCGATAATTATGTGAAATATTCTATCTAAAAAAATTGGAAAAGAAGAAAAAATAATGTTTCTCATAATGATATTGGACAATTGAGTTGAGAAATAAGTCGCTGAGAAAGTCAAAAATAAAATGACGAAACATACGTCTTATACTATATATATATACTATATATATTTGTCTAGATTAATTTGTAACAGCATTTAGAGAAATTTCTATAAAAAAATTACCCTCTTGCCTAGAATCGAACCGACGAACTCTTGAACTAAGGGAATGAGCTCTAGCCATTAGACCAATGTAACATTAATATTTATAGCTTGATTTCTGTTACTAAAACTATATATTTTTTGATTTAGTCGAGATAATATTGTATTCATTTGAACTCGAATGAAAATGAAAAATCACCAATAGATTTTAAATTAAGAAACATTAAATATATTAAATATAAATTTGAAATAGGGAGCCGGGTTGGCTCAGTTGGCTAACGCACCGGCCTCGTTTCGACATCGATCGATTATGACGATGTTGGAATGGGAGAGCCGGGGTTCGATCTAGCTGACGAATAAAAATTTCTACCGGCTGAAAACTCGGCTCCCACACTAACCCTACTAACACTTTACTTATGTGCTGTCTAAATGGGCTTTGTTCCCGGTGACATTAAATAAATAAAAAAAAAAAAAAAAATTTGAAATATAATTCTCAGCTCGGATTTTAAACTGATGGCTCCAATCGATTTTCATTAACCAGGCAAATTTGAAATATAATTCTAATTTGGACTCGAATTTTGAAATGAAAGACTCCAATTCATTTTAAATTAAGAAACATTAAATATATTGATAATTGTTCCTCCCCCCCCCCCCCCCCCAGGCCACTCAAAAATTAAAGAGGCGAAACTTTTAAGAGACGATGTATTTTCGGTAGTTTACTGGTATACATTTGGAGTGTGGTTTTTTAAGAGGAATAAGATTTTTGGACCGAGACGCTGCCCGCCAGGGCACCAGCCCGGAGGGCCGAGCTTCGAGGGCGTGCCGAAGGCACGCACGAAAAGCTCGTACTTAAATAATTAAGTTATTATCTTTTGAATATAAAAGCTATATAGCTGATTTTTTGAACTTTTATTCGAATACTAATTCCATTGGATTATCAGATTTCGTGACTATATTTAGCAGAATGGATTAGATAAACCTACCTTTTTTTTTGGAAGCGTTTCACTTTTTATTGAACCCATCATCTTAATAACTGGATCGCTTTTTAGATCAAAGGGCTTGCCAGGATAATTTGTTTTTCCTCTCCCGCTCGAGTCATTAGCTTTCTCCTTTCGTTCGTTCTAAATCCCATTTAGTCAATCCCTTCAAATGATCATTAAAACCTTGTTGATAAAGCGCCGGGAATTTTTTCTTTTTTTCCCCCCGATGGAGTTAAATGAAGTCTAATGACCATCATTCCGATATTACATCATTACTTATTATATCAGAAAACATGAAACCCCCCCCACACTAATACAATCAATCAATTGAACTCAAATATTCTCTCTTAAAACTAAATGTCATTATGATGAAGCTGTGGGAAGAGTAAAAAATAAATTCTATTGAAATTAAAAAGAGTTAATAGTTAGTTAAAGATAATTTCTAAAACAAATATAGGGTACATATTTGATATATATGGATAAAGAGAATTTTTGAATATATCAAAAAGAATAGGAATTTAACAAAAATGGAGTCAAAAAATAGAAAAAACAAAAATGCATATAAAATCAATAAAAATTTTTTTGGAATGTAATATTTTATAACCACCTGGGAAGCCCGCCTTAGACGGGCATCTTACTAGCCAAGGAACTTCAAAAACTAAATTGCTAGATTTTACAAACTATCTAAAATAACTCAGAAATAATAAATTTTAGACATCAAGTGCATTAAACAAAATCATCTTAGTTTTTAACACTTAATCTATCAAAAAATCAAAAAATATTTGGCGGGTTCCATAGAAAATAATAAAGTTGATAGCGATTGCGGCAAACCAGAAAGTGTCCAAAAGTTGTTAATAATCATTTATTTAATAAAAATAATTTTTAAGAAAAAAATAAAAACCGACTTCAAAAAATTAAATGCAACAAATGAAAAACACTAAAAGGTATAAAATAATTATTATCTTATTTAGTTACAACTAAACGACGAAATATTAACATGAAATTACTTTTGAAGTCGGTGCCAAACAAACTATACCTATAAGCGAGCGTACCCGGCAAACGTACTAAGTAAGATCCGTCGAGTGCGATTCATAAAAGGTATATGTTTGGCACCGACTTCAAAAAGTAATTTCATGTTAATATTTTGTCGTTTAGTTGTAACTAAATAAGATAATAATTATTTTATACCTTTTAGTGTATTTTATTTGTTGCATTTAATTTTTTGAAGTCGGTTTTTATTTTTTCTTAAAAATTTTTATTTTTCTCTTTTTAGTGATGTTATTAATAGTGATCATAGAACTTGACCAAATTAATATGACACCCCTTTCGGATAAAAAAAGAACCATCGAAATCGGTTCATAAACAAAGAGGTTAGGTCTAAACAAACCTAATAAAAAAGGTCTAATACCTATGAAAAAAAATCGAAAAAAAATGGGACCAATCGGAAGCTAGACTGGACCCAATGCAAAAAAAATTTCAGAAATCGGTTTAGAATTGGCGGAGATATGAGGTAACATAGGCACAAAAAAAAAAAATCCAGTCGAACAGAGAACCTCCTCCTTTTTTGGAGTCGGTTAAAAAGAGCATATTCAAAAACATAAATATGTCAAAGTTCATAATTTTCTCTCAACTATTTCCATGAAAACTTTTATATATAAATAAATACGGTATAATTTTTTTTAATTAAATAACAATTTTTGAGTTCATCAATTAAATTGTCAAATTAATATTTGTGGGATTTATAACTCAATTTTTAATCAATTAAATTAAACCAATTATTTTACATGAATCAATGTATACATTGTATTTGAGCTTCGACTCCGGAGATTAGTTCTCCACCATCGATTGTCCTTGATCATCTTTTTAGTCCTTGTTTTTAATAAGAGGAAAAAACTAATTAAATAAAAAAACCTCTTTTCCGATAATTATTCCAATTCCATCATTTTCGCCAATTAATCCTCCCCATTTCGAGATCTCAACCAATTAAATTGCCCAACTTTTAATAAATAATAATAATTGTAATAATCTTATTGTGGGATATAAAATTAAAAAACCAATTATTTATTAAAAGGAAATTGAATAAAAATGTAAATAAACATTTTTATCGAGACAACCACCTGTGAATAATTATTTCAATTAACAAAAACCCTATCAAAAACAACTTAGCCGAAGATGAGACCGTGACAGATCGAATGTCCAACACAAAACCCTCCTAACCCGTGAATTTCATCTAAATTGTTAGTGCCGTTTTCGAGAACCCGACCGGATATATATTATAGTATACAAACTTTGCTCCTTTAATATAATAAGATTATAACAATTAATTGAAGATATTCAACAAATGTAATTAGGGATAAAAATATGCAAATGCTTAATTATTAAAAAATATTAAAAGAGAAAAAAAAATGTGATACTTAACAAAAAAGACAAATTTCGATTACTGGGTGGATTTTGGACTAAGTATCTACTTATTTCTTTAAGAAAATGTCTTAGATCAGTGTTTTTTCACCTTTTTAACCGACTTCAAAAAAGGACTGAATTTTTTTTTTTTTGTGCCTATGTTACCTCATATCTCCGCCAATTGTCAACCGATTTTGAAATTTTTTTTTGCTTTGGGTCCAGTCTAGCTTCCGATTGGTCCCACTTTTTTTTCGTTTTTTTTTCATAGGTATTAGACCTTTTTTATTAGGTTTGTTTAGACCTAACCTCTTTGTTTATGAACCGATTTCGATGGTTCTTTTTTTATTAGAAAGGGGTGTCTTAGGGATGGTGTCATATTAATTTGGTCAAGTTCTGATGATATGATCACTATTAATAACATCACTAAAAAGAGAAAAATAAAAATAATTTTTAAGAAAAAAATAAAAACCGACTTCAAAAAATTAAATGCAACAAATAAAATACACTAAAAGGTATAAAATACTATAATTGTTTTTATTTTAAATTTATTATCTCAAATGAGGCTTTATTAAAAACACTCGGAAACTGATGATCGTTTCCTTATGATCAGGAGAAGGTTAATTATTGAACAACTATCTTCTTTTTCGTAATTTTTTATCGGGTCGGGTAGGCTAGGCGGTAGCATGTCAGCCAGCTAACCAAGAGGACCCGAGTTCGAATCCGGCTCGAGGCATCCGGCTAAAATCTGAACCCCGAGGTAGAGACAAATTTAAAAATAAAAATAAATAGTATCGTAAATGGCTTATGGCTACCATGGCCGAAAAGCCAAAAAAAAAAAAAAAAAAATTATTGTTGTTTCACATGAAGACAGTTTCGGCGGATATTCTCTGCCATCTTCAGTCTAAAATACACAGCATATCAATTTGCAATACAAGAACCATTACAGCAGTATTTTCATCATATTTAAACCATCAATTACTTACCCCTAGTAAGACATAGCAACATTTTCAATATCAGTTAACACCTCATTCTCCTGTGGGATGCTCACATTCAGAAAACAACATATAACAGGCAAGCTGTAGATAACCTGAAGAGACAGAATTTTAATTCCCTTGTTCAAATAATATATAAATAAAATTATTTTTGGAAATTCTTTTAATAAAAATTTCTTGTCATTAACATAAAAACATGGCTATGTCACAGCTTACCTTTACAATTCTTTTAATATAAACAATTATCAATCGCAACCTTAAAAACAACAGGATACAACTATATGAATCTCCACTGAACAACACAATAAATTAAAAAATTAACAATCAATGCAGAAAATCAAAAAATCATTTACTTCTGCTCCAATTTCAAAATTTTTTTTTTTTTTTTTTTTTTTTGTGAAACAACAATAAATAAACTGCAACGGATCGTTGCTAAACTTTATCCAAATTCATTTGAAATATTAATATGTTCTTGAGTAAAGTACTTTAAAATATAATTTTACTAAAAACTTTATTTAACCTTTTTTGTGGTCCCCAAGGTACTTAATTGGGATATTAAATTTCATCAAAATTGGTTAAGTCATTTTCAAGATATTTAGAAATAACTAAAAAAGTACTGAAATAAAGTACTAATGTTTGTGGACCGATATGTACCAAAAACTAATCAGCGCTTCATTTTGTTAAAATAATGGTAGGTTTTCAATTTCAATTCAATCAGCGCAAAGGTGTGGAAAAAATCGTGGACGAAAAAAACGATAACACACATACATACATACATACATACATCCCCACGCACTTCCAAAAAAAATGGCACTTTTTGGCCTCTCGACGAGATTCCAGGTAATTTTTGGCAAAACCGTCACGTGCTAAAATTCAATCTCATTGAATACTTCAATTTGTGACCTTAATTGAGTCTATGGGTTCCGTAGTCTTTACCTGAGGACCCTTTGAAGTCACGCTTGCCGCGAGAGCGATTCCAATACTTTCTCCCATGCTCCGCATTGGATAAAGTAAAAATTATGAAAAAGAAGATAGTTGTTCAATAATTAACCTTCTCTTGATCATAAGGAAACAATCATCAGTTTCCGAGTGTTTTTAATAAAGCCTCATTTGATATAATTAATTTAAAATTATTATCTTATTTAGTTACAACTAAACGACGAAATATTAACATGAAATTACTTTTTGAAGTCGGTGCCAAACAAATACCTTTTATGAATACGTTTGGCGGGTACGCTCGCTTATAGGTATAGTTTGTTTGGTACCGACTTCAAAAAGTAATTTCATGTTAATATTTCGTCGTTTAGTTGTAACTAAATAAGATAATAATTATTTTATACCTTTTAGTGGATTTTATGTGTTGCATTTAATTTTTTGAAGTCGGTTTTTATTTTTTTCTTAAAAATTATTTTTTGTAGAGCGAGGAACACTAGAGCACTTATATTTATTTTTGAGAAACCCCCTAGCATTAAAATATGAGATGGATCCTGGACGAGAACCCTGATATGTCCACTAGATCAGTGGATAAATAGAGGGCATGGTGACATGGGCTACTATATCACTCAGACATTCTCAGGACATGGATGTTTTAGGGCATACCTGCACAAAATGAACAGGAGCCCAGGACCAGAATGCAGGTACTTCGAAATAGCAGATACAGCGGAACATGTCCTGTTTGAGAATGGAGAGATGGTACCTTTCGACAAATATTCAATGGCTCCCACCATGCTTGAAAACTGCAAAAAGTGGAACAGAATAAGCCGCTTTATTCCCCAAGTACTCAGGTCTAAAGAAGAAGAAGACAAAAATATGGTCTAAGAAGAAAGAGGGCGGGGTGTGTTTCGGGCTCCCATTTTTTTTCTAATCAAACACATTGAAAACCGAACAGCCAATTGTCGGGCGGGGTGTGTTTCGGGCTCCTATTTTTTTTTCTAATCAAGCACACATTGAAAACCGAACCAGCCAATCGTCGGGCGGGGTGTGTTTGGGGCACTATATTTTCGCCCAATATTATAATAATAATTAATAACGACAATGATTAATAACACTTTTAACAAACAATCAATAAAATTGTGTAATGTAAACATAGTCGATAAATAAGTTAATATAGATGATAAATACTATATTATAGATAGTTAAAATAATAAATTGTTAGCTAGAAAATCTAACGACAGACAGCAGCACTTTCAAACGGCTAATTAGCCGCCAAAATATGAAAGTCAGTTTATATTATTCAAAACTATGATTATAAGCTTCACACTTAATCTCTTTTTTATTCTCCCTTATACTGGGGAATATTTTGTCAGAAGATATTATGTCGGGGGATATTTTGTCGGGGGCTGAAATGTCGCGGTACTAAACAAAATGAGTTTAATTTATCTAATCGCTTAAGTGAAAAGAAAGAATAATGGTTAAAAAATAATATTTTAATTGTGGGAATTGTAAGAAGGCTAATTTAAATAACCAAGTTTGAAAATAGAATCCATCGTTTTTCTGACTTAGAAAGAATGGTTAATTAATTTTCTAATTTCATGGCTGTAATTGTCTTTTAATTAAACAGTAAGCGTTTACCTTATCATCAATATTAAATTAACCGCAGATGATTGATTTAATCATTAAATAATACCTATTAGGGATCTACCATAATATAAATAATAATTTTTTTAAAAGCTAATTAAATTTGATATTTGGGAAGTTAAATGTGAGAGGGCTGACAGATAAAAAATTTTGGGCGATAGTATTTTCAAAAAAAGTATTTTTTCATTTTAATCTACTCTTATTAAACGAGCAAAAATTGTTTGTATATTTATATATAAATATATATTTGTATCATTGTTCTATTTTGAAAACGGCTTTACCGATTTTGATGAAACAAATTCTATTAACAAGTTTTGAGGATGAGAAAACGATCTGGCTAGGTCTGGACCTCGACAAATTTCACCTTAATTGATCTTTTCTTAATTAAAGTAATTATTGATAGATGAAAATCTCAATAAAAAAGTTTGTTTACATTTTTTTCAATTATCTTTTATTTTTAATTGGATTTTTAATTTTAAAACCCACTAATAGGTTATAGCAAATATTAATATATTATATTAAAATTAGGAATTTTTTGTTTGTTTTTAATTAACAGGTGTCTAAATCATAACATTACAGGTGTGTTTACAAATAAATTGGTTCAAGTGGCTTTTTTTATTTAACTTGGAAACAAATCTTATTTAAATTTATGTTTTTATTTCAGATCCTATACGATTATTTTTTTATTATTTTTTTCCTATTTATTTTTTATAATGTTTATCAATATGAACGAATGTGGGCAAATTGGTGTACGAGTAAACAAATATACACATAATATTATGTAGACTATTAGAAAGCTAGAAATTGTAAAAACTGGGTGGGGTTGGTGGTGGATGGTGCAGGAGGTGGGACATTTGTGGGGGTGCAGTGGTGGGGGCGAGGTGTGTGGTTTCGCGAGGGGGTCAGGGGTTACCGTGCATCGCTCGGTGGCTCCAGGTACTGTATAATAATCCAGCAACCAGGAAAAATAAATTGTAAAAAATAATATTAAATAAATTATGTACATTTGCAGGAAATTAAAAAATTCAAGAATTCACTATTGATATGAGCAAAGTTGTCATTCAATTTTATTTAGGCTTCATCAGGCGTCTCAACCATTATAATTTAATTACAAATCTATAAAAAGATGTGCACACATATTTCCAAATCAAATCAATTATCCCTTATTCTCCTCACAATACATTGAGACCCTGAAGAAGCCTAAATAAAATTGGCGAAATCAATGTGAATTCTATTGATCTTTAATTTCTTGTCTAAATACCTGCAAATGTACTTCATTTATTAAATAATATAGACGCGATAGAATTCAATAATAATATTAAATTTTTTGGGATTTAGAAATTAATAATAAGAAAGAAAAAATATAGAAAATCGCTAAGATATTACAATGTATCCATTGGTACCTTGTACAAAGAGATTGCAAAGAGAGACGGATTACAAAAAAAGGTAAAAATAGTTATCTAATTAATTCTAGTTATATATAAATTAATTGAAGCTGCGTAAATTTGAATATTGTCATGATTCAGCCTGCGATATTTTTTGCAGTTCATAAATCATTTCATTATGTTGCTTTGAAAAGGAAAATGAAATTTCAGCATCTGGCAGGATTCTCACTTTTTATATTCTTTGTCTTTGTTCTTTTTATGTCTTTAATTTAAAGTAATTTATTAAATTTATGTTTTTGAATTTCTCTGTTAATTTATCTTAAAATTTAACCCTTCGACTCAAGATGAATCCTACCAGAGGAGCCATATTAGATCGATGTCATTTTTCCTTTTATGGCGGTTAGTATGGCAAATTTCATTTAAATATAAATTATAAAAAAATAACTTAATATAATTTCTTTTGTTCAATAGATTAGACTAAATTTAGATATTAGCAAAATTTAATAATAAATAATAGATTGAAATTTGAATTTACGCAGAAAATGGAGTACAATACGGGCGGGGGATGGACCTCTTAAGAATTATTTAAATATATCTTCCTTTTCAGTGAAAATAAACAATGATAAGAAATCTCAATTGAAGAGATCGTTGCTTGGGGTAACAGGAGAGAGAGAAGAGGGAGAGGGAAGACATTCGCAGCCATTGGTGACACTTCAAGACTATTCTTCTTTAAGCATTGGTAGAGAACTCACTAGGCAGTCATTGAAGACACACCTCTCTACATACATTCATGAACACTACTCATTGATAGAGAATACAACTCACTGAGTATTCATTGTGGACTCGTCTATACAAACATTCATCGAGGACGCTTCTCTCTAAAAACTAATTGGATCGAATTAATATTATAATTTCATATTACATCCTGCTCGATAAACGAAAATCTCTAAATTGGGGTCCAACATTATTTCTTCCGCTACCTCAACGGGACGCCGAGAACTCGTCTTCCAACATACACTGCCTATCCATAGTCGGTGCAGAAGCCAAATTTCGGTCTCCAAGAAGACAGCCGGAAGGAAGGACAATCCCAAGGAGAGGAATTTGTACCAAGGGAGAAATTTGCTGAAATCGAGAAGATTGAAAAAGGCGATCATATACCTTTCACCACAAAGGAGCGTAACCATCATACTCTCATTATTTTCTTTAACAAAATTCTCTCTCTGTTAAAGTCAAGCAAGGATCAGAGACATTCATATTATAGATATTAAATAATTCTAAACAGTATATCTATTATTATTGAAAATTTCCAAATCCTGCTTGTCCATTTAATTTCCTTTGTTTTTTTTAATTTTTTTATAATCAATTTTCTTAATCCATTTTTATTTAATTTCACAGTAAAAGTAGTAAATAAAAGCACAGTTAATTCAATCAATAATTTCAGATTTTAAGCATCAAGAGAGATACCCTGAGGATACACCCACCACCAACTCAAATTAAATTAAAAACCAACTAATCAGATTATCATTTTACCCACTGCAATATATCTATTTTGTTCTACAATAATCTAAACCTAATTTTAATTTGACTTATGAATATGAAGAAATTGAGAATTTTCATACTTGAAATAAGTTATTAAAATTGTGTAAAAATGTTTTCAGCGTTTTTAAAATTTCATATTCAGTAAGAAAAGGAGCATTTGTAAAGATAACGTCCGTGGCTATCGTGTATATAAATAGTCCTCTTATGTACGTATATTTCAGAAACTAATTGACTAATTACGCTGAAATGTGATATGTTTATAAGAAGTTAAAATTTAACAGTCAACATATTTAATTAGTTTAGCCCCATTGTGGATTATTAAAATTTTTCTTTAAATTTAGTAAAATACGAGTATATTGTATTATTGTTTCGATATGAACGAGTGAGTACATATTTCGATTTAAGCCTAAATAAGCCTCAAACTCAGATGAAATGTTGAATAAAAAAAATTTATAAGCATTAAAATATATACCTATATTTATATTGACTATTTAAATAACATAATATATATGTGGACCATTAGAAAGCTTGAAATGCAAAAACTGGGTGCGGGGTGGGGTGAATGTGGGAGGTGCAGGAGGTGGGGTACAGTAGTGAGGGATCCGGAGGTGGAAGGCGCGGTTGGGGTGCATTGGTGGGGGGCGAGGTGTGAGGTTTCGGGGGGGGGGGGGGGGGGTCAGGGGTTACCGTGCATCGCTCGGTGGCTCCAGGTACTTATATTTATGCAAGTTGTTGCACCAACAATGCACCATTTGCCACCACTGCATTGGGAAAAAGAAGGGGTGAAAGGATAAAATTCCTAATCAATGTTCCTTGTGTGTATGGAACTAAATACTCAGCTTTGACAACTGTAAGTATTTCCAATACTCGTATTTTATTAAGAAGAAGAGTTAGTTTTCATATTAGACTAACACAGAGGAGTAGCCACGGAGGGAGGGAGGGAGGGGGGGGTTGGAGGGCAGAACCCCCCTCCCTCTCCTCTCCGTGCTACTTTCTGTGTTAGTCTAATATGAAAACTAACTCTTCTTCTTAATAAAATACGAGTATTGGAAATACTTACAGTTGTCAAAGCTGAGTATTTAGTTCCATACACACAAGGAACATTGATTAGTGACTCGTATTTTATTAAGAAGAAGAGTTAGTTTTGATATTAGACTAACACAGAGGAGTAGCCACGGAGGGAGGGAGGGAGGGGGGGGGGTTGGAGGGCAGAACCCCCCCCCCCCCCCCAAGAAGGGCTCATGAGATGAGTAACGCCAATGACAAACGGTTTCTTATGGCAAACTAACCGTAATTAAATATGTTACATATTAGCTGACGCCCGGGCCTTCGGCCCAGCGTTGCCTAGCACCTGGCGGGGAGCGTCTCGTTGTATGCCTAAAATTTTTATAGATAATAGCTGACCTGACCACGCGATGCTCTGACTAATTTAATAAGCTGACGTGTTCTGATGTGGCCATTCACTTGACTTTACCATACAACCTGGCCCCTCTCCTTATATTTAATATTTAATAAAATTATTTATAATCATGTAGGGGAGGGGGGTTAGTTTTTGCTTTTTAGACTTCTGGGATCCCACTGATTATGTATACAAAATTTGGTTGAGTTTGCTCAAATGGCCAAGATTTTAATTTTTTACCATGCACCCCCCCCCCCCCATTTTGTGCGGTTAGTTTTTGAATTTTTAGACTTCTGGGGTCCCAATGATTATAGTATACAAAATTTAGTTGAGTTTGGTCAAATGGCCAAGATTTTTAATTTTTAACCCTCCTCCACTCCCCTTAATTTTGGGCGGTTAGTTTTTGCATTTTTAGACTTCTGGGATCCACTGATTATGTATACAAAATTTGTTAGTTTGGTCAAATGGCCTAGATTTTTAATTTTTAACCCCCTCCACCCCCTTAATTTTGGGTCGATATGCACCAAAATCTAATCTGCACTTAATCTCAATGGACCAAAACTACCTGTGAAATTTGGTTTTGATATTCAGACTAGTTTTTGAGCTAGCTCGTGCACAAAAATTTGGTAACGCTCAGACTAACTAACAGACATTTTGACAAAACAATTATTATCTGGAAAAATATAATTTTTTCGATGTTTACTTAATTGAGCTTTTTTGTAGAGTGAAATGCCATGGTTTCGCTAAATTTTTTTAATCGAAATAGTTTCAGCCGTTTTTGAGATATTTTGAAAAAAAAAGAAGGATAAAAACAACACTTTTTTCATGCACGATTACAATACTTGACCATAACCTGTATGGTAAAGTAAAAATAATAAGACTTTTGAAAATAAATTGAAAATGGAAATAATTATAGAATAGGTATTAAAACAGTAAATGAATTATATATTACTTGTCAAAATTGTTCTTTCATTTTACCCCCCAGAGAGGCGCTGGTGTTATTTCCACCGAAAAATATTTTTGTACATGCCACAAGTGTGATATCTATAAAAATACTCTTTTTATTTGAATGGAATGTTGTGTGAAAATTTCAAAGAAATCGGTGAAGAACTTTCGGAGATCCTTCAACGTATCACTTAAGGGGAACAGTACATTTTTATTTATATAGATGTCTAATCAAGAATTGTGTTCTTTTTTAATTCTTTGAAGTACTTTTTTAGTCCAGTTAAATTGTTCCTTAAAAGGCTCTTGGCGGGAAAGTTTTTGGGGTAGTTTTTATTTATTAATCCTATATGTTTTTGCGTGTACTGAATCCGAATCTGAGGTTTGCTAACAAAATTTTGTGACAGAACATTGACAAAAATGAAAAAAAGGGTAACAAATCTCATTTTTTGGCGGTTTTTTTTTTGCTTATAACTCGTAACTAACAACTTTTCGTAAATATTATTCCTTTTCAAAATGAAAGTTAATAAAATTTTCTACAAAGTATATAATTAGTAGAGATTTTGCTGTTGGTGCAAAGTGAAACATCTTGAATAAAGATAAGAAAATAAATATTATATTTAATATTGATTTACAATGAGCAGTGATTTTTGGTCACTTGTTTCACATTAAAATTAAAAAATTAAAGATGTAAAATTTTTTTAATTTTAATGTGAAACAAGTGACCAAGAATCCTCAACTCATAGTCAATATTAAATAATAATATTTATTTACTCTTATCTTTACAAAGTATATGATCCGAATCCCTCAAAAGTGTCATGGAAAATTGCTAGACATGTATAAATCTAAGAGTTTTATCAAAAAGTGGTCCAAGTATTTTTTCAAGTAAATAAAATTTCTTAGAGAATGAGATAGAAATCAATCTTCTAGGATGAGTGGTTTCTCATTTTATGAAAAACTACGATTTTTTTTGAAAAAACCATTACGAAAACCATTATCCAATTAAAAATAAACTTCATTGAATTGTACCAAATTTAATCTAGTATAAATTTATTAGTGGTCTTTCTCAATAACGTGCTCTTTCATGGTCAAATTGGAAAAATCGGAAAGAGTGCCAATTTTCACAACTTATCCCTCTAGCCCGAAACGTTGGTCGGAAACTCAACCTAAATGATGAAATTTTGTAGTAAATTTATGGGGAACTTTCATTTTAAAAAGGAAAGTTATTTACGAAAAAAGTTGATAGTTTTTTTTTTCGAGTTATATGCAAAAAATCGCCAAAAAATGAGATTTTTACATTTTTTTTTGAATTTTTGGACAATGTTTCTGTCATGAAAGCTTGCTAGGAAACCCCGTTCGCGTCCGGATTCAGCACACCCCAAAAACATAAAGGACGAAGAAATTGACAACCAGCACATCTAAAATTTTTCGGGTGGAAACACAATTTCCGAATCGGATCCGTTTTGCTTAAATAGCAAAATTTTCACTAAATATTTTGTCTTTGTGGTTGACCCCCCCCCATTAAAAAAATTTTCTGGTCACGCGACCGTATGTATGTATAAAAGAAAGTAGTGCTTATACACACACACAACAATACTAACAGTCAATGTGGGAAGGTGTATTTATCTATCTAATCAACATGACTTTCTTGTCTCTGTTATGGAATTCTCGCAATTTAATATATCAATTATACTCCACCAATTTGGGTGTGTGTGTGTGTGTGTAAATGCCGGGGGGGGGGGGGGGTGCGCGCGCGCGCCCCCCCCCCCCCCCCGAGTAAAGTGGGATGATATAAAAGGTATGGGCACAATACATTTCATTCTGTTAAATTCCGCAAACTTTTTAATATATTAATAAATTGCTTACCTACCAATCACCTCCTCTAGAAAATCTGCATTTATTATTCAGAATATCACTTGAATGTCATGACATTTATATATAAGCATGTTAAAAAAATAACTATACTTCATTGAAATGTATTATGAATCATGCAATTTATCAACATTCATGTCATGATATTTATAATGTTTGTGAATTATAAGATATAAAATTATCAAATTTAATGTAAGGTAATGTTGAATGTAATTGCAGACTGAAGATGGCATTGAAGCCGAAACGTCGGTCATTCTCTATCTCTATGTTCACCCACCTCCAGGTTAAAAACGGCTTTACCAATTGACTTGAAATTTGAAACATATACCCCTGAGGGGTCAATTAAACGGTATGATTCATAAAAACATAACTTTTAGATGAAGGAGAAACTGTAACATTTATTTTTCCTATTCTTATTCTAAGTTCTAAATAATAGGAAAACTCTAAATTTTTTCTATAAATTTTAATTTAATTATATTCAAACTCGCCTAGCTACTACGCAGCTTTTATTCTTCTTTGCGCAAAATGTTGATCTAAACACAGGCGTATAAACAATACTTTATCTGCTTCGCATTGGATAAAATAAAAATAGTCAACCCATATAAAAATGTGTTTTGCGCATAGAAATTTCTATATCTAAAATACACTAATAAGAAGTGGAAAGGAGTAAGGATTTATTTGTAAATTTTCGTAAAGGATTGCATGTTGAAGGGATAAAAGGGGCTAGGGTAGGGTAGGGTAGGTCCCTTGTTGATGAGGTTGCTGTGCTGTATCTCTCT
Organism: Forficula auricularia; assembly: GCA_024734495.1. Taxonomy (NCBI): domain Eukaryota; kingdom Metazoa; phylum Arthropoda; class Insecta; order Dermaptera; family Forficulidae; genus Forficula; species Forficula auricularia. Next base: position 85,488,412 of record JALMQS010000099.1, read on the forward strand.
CGTTCCCAAGTGATTTTGTCGTTTTGTCGTCGCTTTACCGCCAAGTGGCCATTTTTCATAATCTGCCTGAGCTCGATGCTCAATAATGCATTTGCGGGGGCGTATCCCGGGGCCTCCTGGGCGAACAATTCCGCAATCGCATATTTGAAACCTTTCGATGATATATCTCTTTTTTCTTTTTTTGCATCATCATTTATTAATGAAATAAATCTTGCGATGATTACGAAAAGAGAGACAAGGAATTTGAAATAATTAGCTACAGTATTTTAACATGGAATTTTTTTAAAACCGATAATTTATTTCAAACGGTGTTCATATAAATATGTTTTGAAAGTGTTTAGAAATTCAGAAATTTAAATAATTCTATGACTTCCTGATGTACTTAAATACAATTTTTTTTTGTCTTTTTCCAGAATATATTTACCTACAGTATACAGTGTCTACTTATTTCTTGTTTTTTTTTTTAATATCTATATATTTAAACTTTGTATCATATTTTTTTTTACTTATGGAAAGTGGTGTAGGTTTTAGGTGAAACATGATGTTAGTTAATAGAGTAAAGGGTGTGTAGTTTCACAGTGAATGAAATAAAACTCAAAGAGGTTTATACAAACTCAATATATTTCGGATTATTAGTCCATCATCAGGAGTTTACAAGTTAATACTAATAATAATTGAACGAGTGGTCGCCATTCTTGACATTCAAATCATGGTTACCAATATAACAAAATATAACATTCAAATCTTACATACCAACCTAACACAAGAAAAACACCAATGAAAATTTAAAATTTAAAAAATTGTTTTACAAAGATTTTTCTTTTTTAATTATAAAATATATAAATGTAAATATAAGAAATCTAAGTAAATATGAATATTAATATAAATAAAAATTACAAGTATAAATATAAAGTCTTTTTAGAATTAAATTAGAAAATAAAATTACAAATTTAAGTCATAGACACAAAATTAATTATAAATATCAATTTACAAATAAGCCTAAATAACATATAGAGATGAAGAATTAAGATAAAACATAATAGGGATAAATTAGATGAGATAAATTACAATATACAACAATTTTTGTGGTTATCTCATATATCAAAATGTCATTTATTTTAGAAGACTGAAGGCGCGTGATTTGAATTTAATTTTGATTGTAATTTGGGAAATAGTATATATTTGAGAGAGACTGAGGTTAAGAGTGTTAAGTTTTTTTAATTTTTGTTAATTAGTAGATCTATTATTGTGGAATTTCTAATGTCCTGCTGGTTATTGAGAATTTTATCTTTTTCAATTATAGCTTTCTTAATTTCGGTTGATTCTAACAGGTCTAGTTTTTGGCTTTAAACTTAACACTCTTAACCTCAGTCTTTCTCAACTATATACTATTTCCCAAATTACAATCAAAATTAAATTCAAATCACGCGCCTTCAGTCTTCTAAAATAAATGACATTTTGATATATGAGATAACCACAAAAATTGTTGTATATTGTAATTTATCTCATCTAATTTATCCCTATTATGTTTTATCTTAATTCTTCATCTCTATATGTTATTTAGGCTTATTTGTAAATTGATATTTATAATTAATTTTGTGTCTATGACTTAAATTTGTAATTTTATTTTCTAATTTAATTCTAAAAAGACTTTATATTTATACTTGTAATTTTTATTTATATTAATATTCATATTTACTTAGATTTCTTATATTTACATTTATATATTTTATAATTAAAAAAGAAAAATCTTTGTAAAACAATTTTTAAATTTTAAATTTTCATTGGTGTTTTTCTTGTGTTAGGTTGGTATGTAAGATTTGAATGTTATATTTTGTTATATTGGTAACCATGATTTGAATGTCAAGAATGGCGACCACTCGTTCAATTATTATTAGTATTAACTTGTAAACTCCTGATGATGGACTAATAATCCGAAATATATTGAGTTTGTATAAACCTCTTTGAGTTTTATTTCATTCACTGTGAAACTACACACCCTTTACTCTATAAACTTTGTATCATATGTTTTGTATCTATATTTTTCATTTTGTTCATAGTTTTTGATGTGTTTTTTCTTTTCTTTCAAGTCTTGTAATTATTTTATTTTTTAATGGTCTAAAATTGTACATTAAAGGAGCTAGATCAGTGTTTCCCAAACTTTTTTGTACCATATCCCACCCCAGATAGCAAACTTGATCTAGATTGTCTTTAAGATCTACAAGATCTTCTAGTTTTGTGAATGATAATGAAATGAACAACCTTAACGAACATATAAACAGGAGATTAATGACCATTCAAATATCTAAAGAGTCACAGAAAATTGAAATTATTTAAATATTTTTCTAATTAATATATTAAATAATAATTAATACATCAAGAGAGTTGTTTTTGACCTCGTTTTTTGGGGATTGAATATATAACATGTCAGATTACAAATTCACTAGGTGATCTATATCAGTATTTGGTAAAAAGCGTCATGTGAGCTAATCGCGAAATGATACTGGATCATAGCTAGATGGATCACATCTTTTGCATTCTCTCTTGGTCCAAACTTAAGATTTATCTGACTCCAATAGCCTCAACCAACAGTAGTCTTACTTACTTACTTCCGATGGCCAAATCGCCCTTGTAGAGCTTGAGCCTCTCGCGTGATGCCTCTCCATATTCCTCTATCCTGGGCCAATCCCTCCCATCCTGCCCCCACGTGAAGCTCTTGCAGATCTCTGACGACATTATCCAGCCATCTTTGTCTTGGTCTGCCTGGTGGTCTTCTTCCAGGCGGGTAGCTCTCGTGGAGGTTCTTTATGTCCCTGGTTTTCGGAGCACGAGCCACATGACCGGCCCATTCTAATCTTCTTTTCCTCACTACACTTGAGATATAAGGCTGCTTTGTCAAGTCTCTGACTTCTTCCTCGGATCTTCGTCTCCATTCACCAGAAGTTAGATCTTGAACAGGCCCACATATATTCCTGAGAACTTTGTTCTCGAAACTTATCAGTCTCCTCTGGTTAAGTAGCGTCATTGTCCACGACTCACAGCCATATCACAACCGGTCTTATTAAGGTATTGTATATTTTTATTTTTATTTCTCGTGATAGCCAACAGTAGTCTAGCAATATATATATCTTGTTTAAAACCCGGTCAAAAAAAAAAACTCTCTTTGATGTACACCAATACCTCACTTTGCGTCGGTGTTACGTTCACAAAAAATAAAAAAAAAATCATACGATGGAAAGTGAATTAAGATTTTCTATAGCAAACCATGTAAAGATCGAAGATAGGTTCTAGCGGCTGCGAAAATAATACTTTTTAAAAATAATTTTTTAAGAAAAATAAAACCGACTTCAAAAAATTAAATGCAACAAATAAAATACACTAAATGGTATAAAATAATTATTATCTTATTTAGTTACAACTAAACGACTAAATATTAACACGAAATTACTTTTGAATTCGGTACCAAACAAACTATACCTATAAGCGAGCATATCCTCCAAACTAATTAAAATTAAATTCCAAATCCGCCGCAGGCCCGGATAACATCCCACCGATTCCTCATTAAAAAATGCGCCCCTGAACTTGGCCCCTATCTTATCCAAGCTATTCCAACTCTCTTACGAGTCGGGCATATTCCCCAAAAAGCTGGAAAATAGCCAGAGTCACACCTATTCCTAAAAAAGGAGACACATCTCAAATCTCTAATTACAGGCCTATCTCGATCACCTCTGTTCTTTCCAAATTAATGGAATTAGTCATAAACCAACACGTCCTTCATCACTTAGAAAACAATAAATTAATTCACGATAGGCAATATGGATTCAGACAAAATCGTTCCACAGGCGACATCTTAACCTATGTCACCCACACCTTCAACAATACTCTAGAGGCCGGAAAAGAAACCCTCGCTGTAGCCCTTGATATCTCCAAAGCTTTTGACCAGGTTTGGCACAAAAATCTTCTTGCCAAACTGCCAGCCTTTTGGATTCACACCAACACTTCGCAAATGGATAGAAAGCTTTCTGACAAACCGAAGTATAAAAGTTGTGGTGGATGGAACATCATCTGAATCGTTCTCTACAAACTCTGGTGTTCCCCAAGGCTCTGTAATCTCCTCCACACTCTTCCTTATTTATATAAACGACCTTATTGATCAAACGGCAAACCCCACTCATTGTTACGCCGACGATAGCACTCTACACGGCAAACCCTCTCTCCCGAATAATCGAATCAATATTGCCTCCTCAATTACTCTCGACCTAGACAATCTGAATAAATGGGGCTCTCAAAATTTAGTTAACTTTAATTCAAATAAGACTCAATGTTGTCTAATTTCTAGGCGCGAAAATAGAGATTTCCCTGATATTCACTTCGATTCGAATACCCTGAAAATGTGTGACAGCCTATCCATGTTGGGCGTCTCTGTCGCATCTGACCTGTCTTGGAATGAACACATCTCCTCTGTGGCGAAATCTGCAGCAAGGAAGATTGGCTTCTTATTCAGGTCCAAGCGATTTTACAAACCCCCACAACTTCTCACCATCTACAAGGCCCAAATCCGCCCCTATCTCGAATACTGCTCTCATCTGTGGAGAGGAGCCTCAAAATATTCTCTTGCTACCCTTGATGCAATTCAGAAACGAGCCGTCAGGCTAATTGACGATTCTACCCTCACCGACTCCCTCGACTCGTTGGCTCATCGAAGAGATGTCTCTGCCCTTTCCCTTTTCTATAGATACTATCACGGCAGGTGCTCTGATGAGATAAAGTCAATAATTCCCCCCAAAGCATACTTTGCACGCAGCACACGTTTTGCCGACTCCCAACACTCTTTTGCGGTCAAATTGGAAAAGTGCCGGACCACTTCATTCGCGAATACATATATCCCCATGACTTCAAGGAACTGGAACTCTCTCCCAGCCTCTATCTTTCCCAGCACCTATGATCTTCAAACCTTCAAAACCAGGGTGCATAGACACCTACGTCTACACCCTCTCACTTAATCAACTTTCCTTCTCTTCGGTAATGCAAGGGTCTTTCGAGATCCATAGGGGCTACACCTTTACTGGTGCACCCCTTCTTGCATTCGATTGCATTAAAAAAAAAAAAACGTACTAAGTAAGATCCGTCGAGTGCGCGATTCATAAAAGGTATATGTTTGGCACCGACTTAAAAAGTAATTTCGTGTTAATATTTCGTCGTTTAGTTGTAACTAAATAAGATAATAATTATTTTATACCTTTTAGTGTATTTTATTTGTTGCATTTAATTTTTGAAGTCGGTTTTTATTTTTTTTTCTTAAAATTTTTTTAATATTTTTTAAGTCATTTTAAATTTGTTTGTTATTAAAGCGATTTCGTAAAAGTCCTGTGGTGTGCATGAGTAATCATCATCATCATCGAGTATACAGTCCTAAGACTGGTTTGATGCAACAATCCGTCTCCACTCGACTCTGTCCCCCGCCAGCTGCTCTTGACCTCTCTAAATGTCTGGCATCCCATATCCCCAATTATTTGGCTGAAATATTCTAATCTGGGTCTTCCCTTCCCCTTTTCTTTACCCCCATCCCCTAAGCAGCCCCCCATGTCTCAGTGTGTGCCCCATCATCTGACCTCTTCTCTTCTTCAGACTCTTCCACAAGGTTCTTCTTTCTCCGATTCTTCCAAGAACTTCTTCATTTGTAATTTTATCCATCCATTTGATATTCATCATTCTTCTGTAGCACCACATTTCGAAAGCCTCTAATCTCTTTCTCTCCGTTTTTCTAATTGTCCAGGTTTCACACCCGTACATGGCTATGCTCCATACATATGTCTTCAATAGCAACTTCCTGTTTTTCTAAGCTGATTGAGGAGGAGCATAGTAAATAGTTTTTGTTTTGAATTAATAGCAAACTATTTATATGTAACAAATGTCATGGTAGGTGGTATTTATAAAAGAACGGATTATTTTATTGTATAATATGTCGTACTATTAGTATTAGACATATCCATATAAACACAATTCATAATTAATCTCTCTTTTTTATTGACAATCTATTTTTCTTCATTTTACATCCTGAATGGAATAATAAAATTGAACATTTCAAGTTGTGTTTTCTTTTTTATTATAATTGCTTCAAAAATGAATCTAATAGTATGGTATTGATTTTTTTGGTGACTATTTTAATTCAGCTTTCTTTCAATAAATATGACGGGGGGCCGCCGCATCAGGTGACATTGGCAGCATTCTCTGGTTAGTTACCCTTGCGTGCCAGGGCTTGTCACGCAATGCGGCCTCCCGAGGGTTACAGAAGAGAAACATCCTACCTCTGTACTACCTACCTGTTCGGGCAGCAAATATTAGCATTTTACTTCTGATATTAGAGTAGTCATTTCGAGAAGTCGAATGCAAAGCCCCGACCCGACCTTTTCTACCTAAATATATAGAAAAGGTTGATTTTTCAAAGGGAATACTCCATCGCGGGGCAAACACGGTCCCGGGGGTGGCGGGGGAGGGCCCCCCTTTTAGCTTCCCTGTCTTGCAGAGTCCATTATTCAGGCTTTGTTTACCGAGCGCCAGGGACAAAGCCCCTAAAGCCCCCCCTCGAATCATGCAACTATTGATACGACAAGCGATTTTTATGAATACAACAGACCGATATACCAGAAAGTATACAAAAGATTTGCTTGTGGAATATGTTGAATAAATGATAAGTACTAGATAATTAGATACTCCACCAGACATTGCTTAAACAAACACTTTTATTAGAAAACAAGCAACGAGAAATATGTCAATGTATAACGCATTTGTTGATTTAAAGATTTAATCATTCATAATTTTATCCATAGTGAAAAATCGTAGAGATTTGTTCATATTATTTTATGATCCCTCTAGAAAGATAGAAAAAGTTCACATTAAATAAATTTATTAATCAAAAGTAGATTAACATTTGATGATTTATTATCTATGTTGACTTAATGAATTGTTAATATATTCAACAATACTCTAATTAAAGTAAAATGTATTATATACTTATCAGCAAGGCCGTGATTTGCGATAATTGATTATTTATATTGTTATTTGTTTATTTTTATAAATTTTCAATAATATATAACCCTTTCTTTTTTTATAGAAATCTTTATACAAAGAAAGATCAAATTTTGAATCTCCTGGCAATTTAAAAAGAAATATTTTTGTCATTAAAATGAAAATGTCTAGACAAGTTTAATATAATCAACTGGTATGTTCACCACACGACTTTCACATTTTAATTTATTTGAAGCCATCGCGACACTACTAATTTACACCCCTTTCCTTTATTTCGTTTTTTTTTTTTTTTTTGATTTTCTAACGATTTATTTAAAAATTAGTGTATTTATCAAGTAATAATAAAGCGGTTTATTCTACAGCATGCGCCGTTTTCCGCATCCAACACGCCAATTCTCTCTATCCAGAATGTCTTGCTCTTGTAGTTGCCTACTGGTCATTGCCTCATCTACTCCCTGCTTCCACGTTCGTCTCGGTCTTCCTCTCCTCCTCCGTCTTTCCGTGGGCATCCAGGTCCATATTTTATGAGGCCACCTATCTTCCGGCATTCTTTTGATATGTCCATACCATATTAATCTCTTCCTTTCTATTCTATCTATTATGTCGTTTTCCATTTTCATTTTGTCCCTTATAGTTGTATTTGGGATATGCTCCAATCTCGACACTCTGCAACTCCTTCTCATCGCATCCATTTCGAGCGCTTGTAATTTCTTTTCGTTTTTTTTATTCATGTCCCATGTTTCTGAATTGTATAGGGCTATGCCTTCCACTATGGACCGATATATATATTTTTTGTGTCCTGTTGGATCCCTTTGCTCCACCAGACCCTAATAGTTGTGTCAAATTTTTAATCTCATTGAATTAAAGGAAGGGGTTGTTAATTAGTCATGTCGTAAAATAAAATATTTTAATCGTTCATATCTCGTCTTCGGAAAGTCGCAGAGCCTTGAATTTGAAACTTAAGCTATCTAGAGTCTACAAGAAGTATAACAAGATAACAAGGTATAAAAAAATTTTGGAGCCGTTTTTGAGAAAATAAAAAAAAAAACGAAAAATCTTTCATGTAAATGTCCACTTCCGGTCTTCCGATTTCAATTGACTGATTTATTGCGCCACGCAGAGGGGGGCAGCCCTTTACAAAAAGAAAACAGATTTTTTTACAGATTCGAGCGCAACTTCTCATCAGCCGTCCAAACAATAATGCCAGATGTTGTGGCTATTTGTGATCAAAGTACATTTATGGGCGCCTATGACAACTCCAGAACCGAGGCCAGAGTGTTGGGAGCGCAAACAGCGCCCCACAACTGTGCAATGCTATTAATAAAATAAACAAATAAACACTAGAAACAAAAAAAAACAAAACAAAAAATATATATAAATAAAATTTAACATTAAATGCTAAAAAATGAGCTTGATGTACTCCTTCTAGCCTATATCAAGCTTAAGTTTCGAATTTCATATCTCTGAGACTTATGGTTGCGAAACGCAGGGGGTATATTCTTATGTACGTAAATATCAAATTCCGGTTTTTCTATTTTAGCCAAAATCTTGTTATACTTCTTGTAGCCTCATAGATAGCTTAAGTTTCAAATGTCAAGCCTCTCCGACTTTCCGAAGACGAGATATGAACGATTAAAATATTTTATTTTACGACAATCCTAACTAAATATTTATATATTTGTATGTTTTTTTTATTTTGAAAACGGCTCTAAAGATTTTGAGGAAACCAACTCTATTAACAAGATTTGAGGATGAGGAAGCAATCTGGCTAGGTCTGGACCTCATCGAAATTCATCATAATTGATCATTTCTTAATTAAAGTAATTATTGATAGATGAAAATGTCAATAAAAAAGTGTGTTTACATTTTTTTCAATTATCTTTTTATTTATTAATTGTTTTTTTAATTTTAAAACCCACTAATAGGTTATAACAAATATTATTATATTATATTAAAATTAGAAAATTTTAATAAATTTTTACTGAAGTAAAAAGTTACCGAGCAACGCTCGGTGGCTCCAGGTACTTAACACTTAAATAGCAAAATTAATAAATTCCAATTAATCTAAAAATGACCCTCCCGGTTCATTTCTAGATAAATCTTTAATATTAAGTACCAATAGTGGACCACCCCTTCACTACCTTTTCCGATAAGGTTTTATAGAAAAATTATACTATTATGCTAGATTATTATTCTAAGAATATCAATATATAAAAATTTACATTTAAATAAATAGTGAGTGGTTAATATTTCAATTGAGACAGTCAGTAATCCTTAACCAAACTGTTTAGAAAAGAGCACATCAGAGTAAACCTTACGAAACGCTTCACATAAATATCAATAATTTAATAAATTGATGAACAGCACGTTTTCCACCAGCACAGCTTCATCATCATTGAGTATACAGTCCTAAGACTGGTTTGATGCAACAATCCGTCTCCACTCGACTCTGTCCCCCGCCAGCTGTTTGACCTCTCTAAAAGTCTGGCATCCCATATCCCCAATTATTTGGTTGAAATATTCTAATCTGGGCCTTCCCCTTCCCCTTTTCTTTCCCCCCATCCCCTAAGCAGTCCCCCATGTCTCAGTGTGTGCCCCATCATCTGACCTCTTCTCTTCTTCAGACTCTTCCACAAGGTTCTTCTTTCTCCGATTCTTCCAAGAACTTCTTCATTTGTAATTTTATCCATCCATTTGATATTCCTTATTCTTCTGTAGCACCACATTTCGAAAGCCTCTAATCTCTTCTCTCTCCGCTTTTCTAATTGTCCAGGTTTCACACCCGTACATGGCTATGCTCCATACATATGTCTTCAATAGCAACTTCCTGTTTTCTAAGCTGATTGAGGAGGAGCATAGTAGTTTTTGTTTTGCATTAAACCCCATTTTTGCTTGGTCAATTCTCGATTTAATTTCGTTTTCGCTCCTCCCATCCCATGTTATTTTAGTTCCTAGGTAGCGGAATTCCTTCACACAGCTTGGTTGCTAAATATCACAACTTGAATATACATTTAAAATTGACGCTGCTAAAAGTAACAAACTCTTATTTTATCAACTTTTCTGCCCAAAGGTCCATTACTAGCGCATGGTTCACTACTGGGGTGTTTATACGAAAATTTTACCCATCGAAAATCTGGGATCATCAAAGTTTAAATACTTTTATAGTTTATAATAAAATTATGAATTGGTGTAACATGAACCTGCTGTTCCTCAACTTCGATAAATGTCTCACTATTACCTTTTCAAGAGGTATTAATCAAATTACTTTTGATTATTTACTCTCGACTAACATAAACTGCGGTAGAGTCGACACTATTAAAGACTTGGGAGTCATTTTTGACTCGAAACTCACATTCAGCGATCACCTGGCCTACATTGTAGGTAAAGCTAATCGGAGCTGGGGATTTGTATTTCGAAACACGAAATCATTTAAAAATCCTAATACAATTAAATATTTATATTTGACTCTAATCAAATCTTTGATAATGTATGCATCAACAGTCTGGAGGCCAATCGGAAAGAATAACATGGACAGACTGGAGAGAATTCAGCACAAAGTGTTAAGACATCTAGCATACCTTTCGGGCAATCCTTTGTCGAGATATGACCATGATTACACTTCAACTGCTGAAACTTTCTGTCTTGCTTCTGTTACATCTTCCATGATTGCCTCCGATGTTTTATTTGTGTACAAGATTAAGTCCAACAAGGTGAATTGTCCTGATCTTCAAAACCTGTTTCCAATTCATAACTCAAATTATGTACTTAGAAATAGACTACCTTTTTTATCCAGAAGTACCATCCACCCGGCACTCTGAGGCTAATCCAATATTCAGATTAAGTAGTTGTTATAACAATTTATCTAAACAACTAGAAAACCCCTTGGATTTCTCATTGAACATTAATAGAGTCGCAGTCTTGTTCAAAATGTTGACCCTAGTCTACAAGTAACTATTTTTAACCGACTTCAAAAAAGGAGGAGGTTCTCTATTCGATTGAATTTTTTTTTTTTTTTTTTTTTTGTGCCTATGTTACCTCATGTCTCCGCCAATTGTCAACCGATTTTGAAAATTTTTTTGCATTGGGTCCAGTCTAGCTTCCGATTGGTCCCATTTTTTTCGATTTTTTTTCATAGGTATTAGACCTTTTTTATTAGGTTTGTTTAGGTTTGTTTAGACCTAACCTCTTTGTTTATGAACCGATTTCGATGGTTCTTTTTTTATCCGAAAGGGGGTGTCTTAGGGATGGTGTCATATTAATTTGGTCAAGTTCTGATGATATAATCACTATTAATAACATCACTAAAAAGAAAAATAAAAATTTTTAAGAAAAAAATAAAAACCGACTTCAAAAATTAAGTGCAACAAATATAAAAAATACACTAAAAGGTATAAAATAATTATTATCTTATTTAGTTACAACTAAACGACGAAAATATTAACACGAAATTACTTTTTGAAGTTGGTGCTAAACATATACCTTTTATGAATCGCACTCGACGGATCTTACTTAGTACGTTTGGCGGGTACGCTCGCTTATAGGTATAGTTTGTTTGGCACCGACTTTAAAAAGTAATTTCGTGTTAATATTTCGTCGTTTAGTTGTAACTAAATAAGATAATAATTATTTTATACCTTTTAGTGTATTTTTATATTTGTTGCACTTAATTTTTTGAAGTCGGTTTTTATTTTTTTCTTAAAAATTTTTATATTATTATATTTCATCACATTACTATTATCTTATATTATTTTTATTTCTCTATTGTTATTTAACATATACTCTATCATTATTATATTAATTTAATAATATTACTTTGTCTATTATTGTTAATTTTGTTTTATTCAATAATTATTGTATTATATTAATGTATAAGTCATTTAACCGTTGAAAATAATAAATAAAAAAATAAATAAAAATAGTTTTACATTATAACAGAAATAAAACATGATATATTCAAATTTTTGCACATTTATATTTATAAAACAATGATTATGTTTAATATAGTAGTATAGCTGTATATATTTTTTTTCTTGTCGATTCCCTTATAAATGTTATCAAAGAGATGTATCTGTAGGCTTCTAGCTCTACTTTCTATCGACATGGCATACAAAGACACCTCGGGAGATGTTAAGAGCAATAGAGGGTGGGGGGAGGTCTTTTGCCCCCCAGGGGACCGAGCGTGTCGTTCACTATACATGGATATTTGTTCTTTCTATGCGTTGGTTTCCAACTCCCAAGGGTGGCTGACAACGGAACCGACTTGAATGCGCGAATAAAAATATACGTCATGGCTTTAGACAAGCCAACAGAGAGAGAGAGCAAACACAGTTTTAACCCAACCACCCCTTACTACCCTTCCGACCCTTCCATCCAATGGGAAGCCCCTCTTATATGCTATAACATCACATCTTCTCTCGATTTTAAAGCACCAATGAAATCTAATGGAAAATAATATCTTTTTTGGACTTGAAAAATAGTACCTGGAGCCACCGAGCGATGCACGGTAACCCCTGACCCCTCCTCCCGAAACTCCACACCTCGTCCCCACCACTGCACCCCCACTCCGCCCCACCCCACCCCGGATTCCCCACAACTGCACCCCACCTCCTGCACTTCCCACATCCACTCCACCCCACACCCAGTTTTTGAATTTCTATCTTTCTAATGGTCCGCATATTATGTGTATATTTGTTTACTCGTACACCAATTTGCCCACATTCGTTCATATTGATAAACATTATAAAAAATAAATAGGAAAATAATAAAAAGGAAAAAATAATCGTATAGTATCTGAAATAAAAACATAAAATTAAATAAGATTTGTTTCCAAGTTATATTAAAAAAAGCCACTTGAACCACTTTATTTGTAAACACACCTGTTTTGTTATGATTTAGACACCTGTTTTTTTTTTTTGTTTTTTTGGGCTTTTCGGCCTTTTTAGCCATAAGCCACTTTACGATACTATATATTTATTTTTCAAATTTGTCTCTACTCCCGGGGTCAGATTCTAGCTGGATGCCTCGAGTCGGATTCGAACCCGGGTCCCCTGGTTAGCTCGCTGTCATGCTACCGCCTAGCCTACCTGACCCCCTTTACACACCTGTTAATTAAAAACAAACAAAATATTCCTAATTATAATATAATATATTAATATTTGCTATAACCTATTAGTGGGATTTATAATTAAAAAAACAATTAATAAATAAAAGATAATTGAAAAAAATGTAAACAAACTTTTTTATTGAGATTTTCATCTGTCAATAATTACTTTAATTAAGAAAAGATCAATTAAGATTAAATTTGTCGAGGTCCAGACCTAGCCAGATCGATTTCTCACCCTCAAAACTTGTTAATAGAAAAAAAAATATTAATAGAATTTGTTTCATCAAAATCGGTAGAGCCGTTTTCAAAATAGAACAATGATACAAATATATATATATACTATTTTTGCTTGTTTAATAAGAGTAGATATATATAAGTTATATATATAAATCATCATGACATCTAATCAAGAGTACCTGGAACACCCAGCGTTGCTGGGTAATTTTTTGATTCAGTTAAAAGCGATATATTAATATTATTTTTAATTTTAAATTCAGGGAAAAAGTCGATTTTTAATCGCGGCCAAAATAAAATAAAATTGAAATAAAAATGTTTTTACCAACGTTTTGACTCGCTATGGCCATCATCAAGACGTATCACTGGCCACAAAGTTTAGAATATAATTGCATTTAAAAATAATATTAATTCACAAAGAGAAACAAATAGGTTGTCCATATTGACCCCATAAAAATAATATTTATAATTAAAAAGATGATGATGAAGACCAAGCCTTCGAAACTATAGTCTCAAACAAATAAATAATATATATAGAGATAAATAATTTCGATATTTATATGTGTGTATGTTTATTTGCATCAAGCAGAGGACAACCTATTTGTTTCTCTTTGTGAATCAACAACTCTGCTACTCTCGGCAAAACAAAAACTTTTCAATTAAATATTATTAATATACAAGAGAAGTTCTTTCAATGACCCTTTTATATCCTGAAGAAGGACATACGATCCTTCGAATTGTCGGATTTTTTAAGAGAATGAAATTGATATTCTAATAAATTATTTTATAGAAAATAGAAAAATACCTTTAATCAATTAAATTCACTCTCCAAATAATACCTTCATTAAACCAATTAATTTACATGAATTAATGTATACATTGTATTTTAGCTTCGATTCCGGAGATTACTTCTCCACCATCGAGTGTCCTTGATCATCTTTTTAGTCCTTGTAAGAGGAAAAAACTAATTAAAGAAAAAACCTCTTTTCCGATAATTGATTGATTCTCCGATATCAATTCATGTCCCAATCCCTTTAATCAATTAAATTGGAAAATTCTAATATATAATAATATTTGTATTGATATTTTTGTGGAATTTAAAATAAAAAAAACCAATTAATTTTATTAAAAGGAAATTGAATAAAAATGTAATTATATATTTTTATCGAGAAAACCACCTGTGAATAATTATTTCAATTAAAAAAAAACCATCGAAAACAACTTAGCCGAAGATGAGACCGTGGCAGATCGAATTGTCAACTCAAAAACTCCCTAACCCGTGAATTTAATCCAAATCGTTAGACCCGTTTTTGAGAACCAGATTCATTATATATATATATATACAAAAATTGATCATTTAACTTAATAAGTTATAAGATAAGATATATGGAATTAATTGAAAAGTTTTTATTTTGTCGAGAGTAGCAGAGTTATTGAATCATAAAGAGAAACAATGTTTGAATAAGCTTGTCGACTAAGAAAGAACAAATTTCAATATCTACGCGATATTGACTCCATGAAGAATAATATTTAAAATTAAAAAATGACTAATGATGAAGGGCAAGCCTTCGAAACTATAGTATCAAGCAAATAAATAATAAGAAATTAATTTTATTTTATTTAGGAACGAATCTAAGATTTTAGTAGAAATATCTTTATATTGCATATCATAAATAAAAATAAATTAAATTAAATTGTTTTTTTAATTTATTATAATCGTTATACTATATATAAGTAAATTTTAATTTTCCTCATTAATATATCAAAGAATAATTGATACGTCAATGAGAATTATTTTGACCGCGCTGATTTGAAAAAAGATATTTTTATCTCGCGAGACTACTGCGGATTACGCTATTGGAGTCTGCGAAGTATTAAGTCTGTACCAAGAGAGAAAAGATGTGATCCACTTAGCTACAATCCAACGTCATTCGCGTATAGACATTCGGATGGATCACCAAGTGAATTTGAAATCTCAGATGTTATATATTCGTCCGCCTCCGTGGTGTAATGGTCAGAGTAACTGACTGGCAACCCGGAGGTCTCGGGTTCGATTCCCGGCTATACCCAGATATTTTTTCTGTAAGTATAGGGTCTGGTAATAAAAATTAAGTGGGAGATAAATTTAACCGAATTTATCGCGCGGAGAATTTACCACTGCTCGAAGCCCCTAAAACCTTAGTAAATTGGATATTGAATTGTATCTAAGTTTCTGAGATTGGCTCGTGATCCCGGCTTCTTTTCCTTCTACTCTGTTCTTTTCACGATGGAAGGGGCCAGCCCATACAGGCCTTTAGGGGATCCACCTTCTGGTGTATCTCCTTCTCTCATCAATATCATTAAAAAAAAAAAAAAAAAAAAAATTCGATCTCCCAGTCCAGATCGCTAGATCTATTAGCATGTATGTTAGACGCCTGCCATTAATTAACCCAATGTTTTCTACATTTGATTCAATCGCGAATCTAATGTAGGGAATTTTTGTCAAATATTGAGTGAAAATAATATTTGAACTTATATATTTCTAACTTGAAATAATGATATTAAATAAATTTTAATTTTCTCATTAATATATCAAAGAATAATTGATACGTCAACGAGGATTATTTTGACCGCGCTGATTTGAAAAAAGATATTTTTATCTCGCGAGACTACTGCGGATTACGCTATTGGAGTCTGCGGAGTATTAAGTCTGGACCAAGAGAGAAAAAGATGTGATCCACTTAGCTACAATCCAACGTCATTTCGCGTATAGCCCGCTAGACATTCGGATGGATCACCAAGTGAATTTGAAATCTCAGATGTTATATATTCGATCTCCCAGTCCAGAGCGCTAGATCTATTAGCATGTATGTTAGATGCCTGCCATTCATTAACCGAATGTTTTATACATTTGATTCAATCGCGAATCTAATGTAGGGAATTTTGTCAAATATTTGTCAAGGATTGTAGCTAAGTGGATCGCATCTCTTTCTCTCTTGGTCCAGACTTAATACTCCGCAGATTCCAATAGCGTAATCCGCAGTAGTCTCGCGAGATAAAAATATATTTTTCAAATCAGCGCGGTCAAAATAATTCTTGTTGACGTATCAATTATTCTTTGATATATTAATGAGGAAAATTAAAATTTATTTAATATCATTATTTCAAGTTAGAAATATATAAGTTCAAATATTATTTTCACTCAATATTTGACAAAAATTCCCTACATTAGAGTCGCGATTGAATCAAATGTAGAAAACCTGCAGTTATATATAAGTAACTATCCTGAGGGGATTTTTGAAAAAAATCCATCTTTCTTCAAAAAAGAAACTCAAAAAAGATGCTTAAATCTTTACATTAATTATTCAAATAAATAATATTATATATGTTGCAGTAAAAACCCGTTTTTTAGTAAGAATGGGTTCTTATTAGTTAAAACGCGTTTCCCTAAATACCTTTGTGGCAACTAGAATTTACTGATGTTGGTTGAGTTTGGTTCAAAGGTCTAGAATCTTCATTTTTGACCTTATGCCTTATTTTGGATGTTTATTTTCAAAAAATTATTAAACGAAAATATCAAAAATTTGATTCAAAATTGTAGAGGATGTAATTTTTGACATTTTCGTTTAAATTTTTTTGAAAATAAACTCCCAAAATGAGGCGGAAGATTTTGGGTGGTTAGTTTTTGCATTTCTAGCCTTCTGGGGGGTCCACAGAATATGTATACAAAATTTGGTTGTGTTTGGTCGAAAGGGTTAGAATTTTCATTTTTTGACCCACCCCCCCTTTTTCGATCGTCTGATATAATTTTTAAAAAACACATTTAAAAAAATCGGTTGTCTGTAAAGTCGGTTTACTGACGATAGTTGAACGTGACAACGTCATAAGAAAATACTAATGGAATGGTTGACTTTACAGACAACCGATTTTTTTCATAAAATTCTTCGTTCAGAAAATCATTTTAAATTTACAAAATACTTGAATAAAATTTATTGTTTAAATTTCTACTCGACTGATTTTATTATTTTATAATAATAAATTTTGTATTGACATTATTTCTTTCAGCAAGTAAACTGAATAAAAGTTGTTGTTCAATTTGTTACTTAATTATTTTTGCAAATTTAATTGTAATTTGTTGTAAAAAAGTAATAATTTTGAATAATTTATTTAAAGAATAAACTGTGATTAAATTATTGATTTCATAAATCTTAAATTTAAAATTTAAAATTTGGAAACATCATTAAAATTTTTGTAACTGTAGCTTTTAAAAGGCCCGCCTCAATCTTTGTCGCTCGTTTCGCGCTCTCGCTTGCACTTCAAGCCTTAAATGGAACGCCTCAGAGCGAGGTAACGCCGCATGAGTCATGTTTTTTCGTGCGTGCAGCCGGCTTCATCGAATTATAAGACGTTGTCACGTCAAAAAATTATTTTATGTTCTTTTCAAAAATATATTCAGTTTTTTTTTCTAGATAAATTTTTTTCATTTTTTATACCTCTTCAAAATGTGGTAGATCTTTATGCCCCACCCTGTATTTAATTTTATTTAAAACTTTTTTTTTAAGATGCAACTACTTGAAATACTGAATGTAATCTCACATGGAATAATTGCATTTGAATTCTTTTATAACTATATTTACCTGCTAAGTATGTATATACTTATCTAAATTTAAAAAAAAATAAAAGTAATATAGGGTGACCACGAGAAACATTTACGTTTTAGAAATAAAAAAACAATATTAATTTTTCAAGATACTATTTATTTAACTTAAGTTACATAGTTGTGGTTATACGCCATTTACTTTACGTAGAGAAAATGTCAGGAAAGTTGACGTCTTTCTTCCCTGAGGCAATTTTCTATTCTGTCCCGGAAGCTCCTCCACAGGTCCTGACAGGTCACCTGATTTCAAGATTTGGAGATGTGCACTGGCCTCCTCGATCTCCGGACCTTAACATGTGTGATTTTTATTTGTGGGGACATTTGAAAGAGCAAGTTTATCGACATTAACCCCGTACTTTAGATGACTTGAAAGCGGCGATACGTACTGAGGTGGCGTTGATCACTGAGGATACACTGGGAGCGAGTGTGCTGGAGGAGCTTCCTGGACAGAATAGAAAATTGCCTCAGGGAAGAGAGACGTCAACTTCACTGACATTTTCTACGTAAAGTAAATGGCGTATAACCACAACTATGTAACTTAAGTTAAATAAATAGTATCTTGAAAAATTAGTATTGTTTTTTTATTTCTTAAAACGTATAATGTTTTCGTGGTCACCCTGTAATAAATAATACATTATTTAGGGTAAAGCTTGTTAAGGGTAGGAGTATAGAATTGGATATCTGTGAGGTAAAACCATTACTGTAAGGAAATTCTATTTGAGCAGAGCAAATCTGACTTTATAGGATTTTCAAGTTGAGGGGGCCATAACGATCGCTCTCACTGAGAAGCTGACCCCGAAGGCCTATAAGATAACTTGGTGAGTTAGCGAAATCAGGGGCAGGAGTGAGTGACGTTAACAGGACAAGACAAAGCCGGTTTGGGGTCGCAACTCAATTACCAGCCAGCGATTCCTGATCCTCAAACTCCCCGAAAGAGATCTGCAAAGACACTATCCATGTTCACTGTTCACCCACCCAACCAATTCCTTACTTCCATCTAGACTGATTATTATATTATACCGGGTAAGTCTTTTTATCTAGAGACTGTCTTATAACTCAAAAACAGTGAATGATATGGAAAAAAGTTTCAAATAAAAGTTTATTTATATCAAGGGGAAACTAAACTACGCTATTGTTTGTCGACCTAGAACAAGCTTTCAAGGGTTATTTTTAAGCAAGGGTGGATCCAGGAATTTTTTATGGGGGGGGGAGAATGCATATAAGGTGCCCGATGTATATAAGATCTACTTTTATCTAGAAAGTGTGTCGCGATCGAATTGTCCAAGCGGGCGGGGGGGGGGTCAGAGACTCCGCCCCCCCCCCCACACACACATAGAACTTTATTTTCAATTTAAAATTTTTTTACATATTTCATATCTCATATTTTAAGTTCATTAAAATAAAAAAAATAAAAATTGTTATAAGTTCCCTTTCGATTTGGCCGCCGTTTTTTTATAGAAGAGGAGAAACGTCTTGTTTTTAACCGACTTCAAAAAAGGAGGAGGTTCTCTATTCGATTGAATTTTTTTTGTGCCTATGTTACCTCATATCTCCGCCAATTGTCAACCGATTTTAAAAATTTTTTTGCATTGGGTCCAGTCTAGCTTCCGATTGGTCCCATTTTTTTTTCGTATTTTTTTCATAGGTATTAGACCTTTTTTATTAGGTTTGTTTAGACCTAACCTCTTTGTTTATGAACCGATTTCGATGGTTCTTTTTTTATCCGATAGGGGTGTCTTAGGGATGGTGTCATATTAATTTGGTCAAGTTCTGATGATATGATCACTATTAATAACATCACTAAAAAGAGAAAAATAAAAATAATTTTTAAGAAAAAAATAAAAACCGACTTCAAAAAATTAAATGCACAACAAATAAAATACACTAAAGGTATAAAATAATTATTATCTTATTTAGTTACAACTAAACGACGAAATATTAACATGTCAGTTATATTCTAATCTCTTAAGAGGAAACATGAAGAAAAAGACATTATATATTTTTCAAATTTTCTATGTATAAATCTTAATTTGTAACTAATTTGAAATATTTGTGATAGACTGATGATGAAGGCAATGCCTTCGAAACTATAGTCTCTAGAAATAATTAAAAATTATTTTATTTAAAAAACAGAAAGACTCTCTCATTTTATTTTATTTTTAACCGAAAATAAAAACAATTCTGTTACCGTCGACAGTGAAATCTTTTATTCAACTAATAATTAACATGAAATTACTTTTTGAAGTTGGTGCCAAACATATACCTTTTATGAATCGCACTCGACGGATCTTACTTAGTACGTTTGGAGGGTACGCTCGCTTATAGGTATAGTTGGTTTGGCACCGACTTCAAAAAGTAATTTCATGTTAATATTTCGTCGTTTAGTTGTAACTAAATAAGATAATAATTATTTTATACCTTTTGGTGTATTTTTGTATTTGTTGCATTTAATTTTTTGAAGTCGGTTTTATTTTTTCTTAAAAATTATTTTTATCGTTAATAAATATAAAGATCGGTTAGAGTCTAAGCGTTCGGATTCCGATGCTAATTTAAAGAATAAAAAAATATGGGATGATTTGGCATCAGAATTTAATTCTGACTCCAATCGTTTTATTTTATTCTGACGAAATAAATATAAAGATTTAACTATTTTATTAGAAATATCTGGTTTCTTCGATTTTAGTTAGAAATTTTTTTAATTTAATTTATTAGATATTTACTTTTAAAAAATATACCTATATAATGAATTCTTTATGTTTTTATTCTAATTCCGAGTTAACATAAATTAAAATTCTATATAGGTATATTTGGCTATATTTAATATTATATAAAATAATAATATTATAAAAATAAATAATATAACGATTTGTTTTGAATTTCTTGTTGATTTGAAACTCTAACCTATAAAATGTTTTTCTAATGTAAATAAACACAGGGTTATCCCCAGGATAAAGGTTAACCCATCAAGTTCGGGGAGTTAAAAACCGAGGGGTTAAGTCTGCGATCACCCTATGTTTTTTTTTATGAAACATATTTCTGAGAGCTAACCCCAGGATCTTCCCTACCATAGAGTCATCTTAGTTTTATGAAACTGGCCCTGACACTGACTGTCGAACGAGATCTGCAAAGACACTATCCATGTTCAGGTTCACCCACCCAACGAATTCCTTATTTCCATCCAGACCGATTATTATACTATATAGTGAACTTTTATGACTAGAGCTCATCTTTGAATTATTTAATAAGAATTGTGGTTAAACGAACCATAGAATCATTAAAAAAGTCTTCCCTATAAGCTCAGATTAAATTTTAATCGCTTTTTCTAAAAACTTTCAAAACATAGATTCCAAATAAAAACTTTTTTAACAATTATTAAATGACATTGATACTTTTTTTTGTTTTTACAGTAATTATCCTTACCCTCTTAAGAAAATAATAAAATGAAATATTGATTGAACTCTCCCTGGAGTTGTTTGATTTTAATAATATGAGAATTCATATATGTAGATGTATTTAAATATGTAGAAATTTCCTGAGGGAAAATTTGTGAGGTTAATATTAGTGAATATATGTCTCATATGCCCTGCAAGAATGGACAAAAAAATGTGGATCAATGGGACTACAAATTGACGAGTCGTACCTCTACACACTATTATTTGCGGATGACCAAGTTGTTATTGCAGCAGATATAGATGACGTAAGCTACATGACCCGTAAACTGGAAGAAGAATATGATAGATGGGGATTGGAAATAAACTTTGAAAAAACAGAATACCTGACGGTCGGGACAGAGGGGAAAATCTGGATATCAATGGAAAAGTGATAAAAAACTGTAAGGAATTTAGATATTTGGGATCTGTCTTTAGCGAGGAGCCAAACCATGAGAGGGATATTAAAACAAAATCTGTCAAGGTCGAAGAGCTATTGGGCAACTGAATGGGGTCTGGTGGAACAAAGGATCCAACAGGACACAAAAAAATATATATCGGTCCATAGTGGAAGGCATAGCCCTATACAATTCAGAAACATGGGACATGACATGGATTAGGAACGAAGTTCCTTATTATAAAAATATTAATTTTAAGTTCTATTCTAGGTATAAAGAAAAATAATTATTCGGGTATACATTTTTTATTATGATTTTTTTATCGATAAAAGCAAAGAAACTACTTTATAAAATTATCTTAACACCTTTATTTTATTTACAATGATTTATAAAAATATATAATATATAATAATAATAATATACAAAAAGAAACAGGTATTTATATGAATAATAATAATTAAGCCTAATTATGTTCTATCATAGAAACTATAGCTTTATGGTAACTAAAAATAAGATATATATATTGTGATTCGATTTTTGCCAAATATCTCGAGAAAACAGCATCTGATAGTAGTACGTACCAAAATTCACTACAGTTATTAATGGTAATAACAATTTATTAAAAATGTATATAATTTTCATACCATACCTTGGATCTTTTGTATTTTTTTCTTTTATTCTTTGTCGATACTTCTTGTTGATATTGCCTACTTGTTTTTTTTTTTATATTTTTCTCCGATACTGAAATTGATTATAAAATCATTAATTTCTCGTCTGATGTCTACTAACTTTACAGTCGTATTTAAAATTACACTGCAAAATATTATAATATATATAATATACGGTATATAAATTATATACCGTACCTTGTTTGTTTTTTTTTTTTTCACGCTCCCGATACCTTTTTTGGTACTCGGCTTTTTTTTCGTATTTCTTTCCTTCAAAGAAAATAAAATAAAAAAATGTTAAAATTAAATCCATGAGTGCTAACGAGGAAGGTATGAGAGAGGTGGTACTGAACAAACTTGTTTGAAATATTTTGAATTTGAGAAAAACAGTATATGAATTTATACAATGTTTTACTCAGTATATATATATAAATATCTCAACTAATAGATAACTCTAATAATAAATAAATGAAATAATCTTAGATATTTATAATAATAATTCATCAAATCTCGTGAAATCAAATTCAAGGAATTTTTCATTCTTCTAATTTTTATTTCCTCAATGAGAATAAATAAATAATAAAATTAATTAATTAAATAAATAAATAGATCTATAGAATTAGTTATGAAATCGATTAGGGATCCAACGGGATTTTTAAAAATAACCACGATTAATATATAACGCTTACACTTTAGTAGATTTTTTTAATTGATATTTTCTTCTATTAGTTGGAAATATAATAAATAAATTAGGTAGAATTATTGCAATATTCTTTTATTTATTTTCATTTCATTTTCATTTATTTATTAATTAAGTAAGCACACCTTTGTTATTTGTTGCTGAATAACGAAATGTTCTGAATGTTCTGTCTCTGAATTCGATGCCATTTTATTGAATTCTATTATTCTGTCTATTAAATTAATAAAATTTTAAAGAGGATTATTTCGATAAATAGAAGCAGAGAGGTAGAGGAGGGTAATGAAATAATACCTGTTGAATCGAAAGATTCAACATCGAACAGCATCGATTCCCGACCAGAGCACAAGCCAGAGGCCCCGCCCCCAGAGTGGCTGAGCGGATGCGCGCGCATGAGCATTGGCTCGCTTGTTTTTATTTAACGTTACGGACATTTTTCACCGACTAGGGTACCACCCCGAGGCCAAAAAACGAAAAGAAATTACAAGCGCTCGAAATGGATGCGACGAGAAGGAGTTGCAGAGTGTCGAGATTGGAGAATATCCCAAATACAACTATAAGGGACAAAATGAAAATGGAAAACGACACAATAGATAGAATAGAAAGGAAGAGATTAATACGGTATGGACACCTCAAAGAATGCCGAGATAGGTGGCCTCATAAAATATGGACCTGGATGCCCACGGAAAGACGGAGGAGAAGAGGAAGACCGAGACGAACGTGGAAGCAGGGGGTAGATGAGGCAATGACCAGTAGGCAACTACAAGAGCAAGACATTCTGGATAGAGAGAATTGGCGTGTTGGATGCGGAAAACGGCGCATGATGTAGAACAAACCGCTTTATTATTATTTATGAACCCATAAGGTAGTTAGTGATCCTCAGTAATAAAAACAAATATATTATTTATTTTTACTAGCTTCAAGGCTTCGCCCCTGGACCCCCACGTGGCTGCTTTATTGATGTTTTATTAGTTACAGAGAATAAATATAATTGTTTTATTATAAAGTCTTAAATAGATATAATTTGAGATTCTATTTAACTGCAATATACACTCATAACAAATAAGATGAAACAAATATTTAAAATGTATTAAAAATCCACTTGTTATCATTAAGGGGAAAATAAAAAAAGTTATATTATATGTAGGTATTATTATAGATAAGAAGACTTGAAAATTACAATTATTATTCATTTTGCTAGACACAAAAGTATATAGGTACAATCTATTTATAAAAAAATTCTCTTATTCTCAAGCTTGAGTTGTTTATCATAAAAGAATTTAGTCTTATTGATTTTAAGTCGATTCTTCCACGTTTTCAGTAGAGGTTGCCATTAATAGTCAAAACATCAAAAATGGAATGCAATAAGGTTATTCCTCTAGTATTAGATAAGAATCGATCGTTATTTTTGATTTTAAGTCGATTCCTCCATGTCTTCAGCAATGGTTACCAATAATAATCGAAGGGTCAAAAATCTAATGTAGAATTCTTATTCCTCAAGTATTAGATGAGAATCGATTGCTATTTTTGATTTTAAGTCGATTCCTCCATGTCTTCACCAATGGCTACCAATAAAAACCGAAACGTCAAAAATCGAATGTAGAATGGTTATTCCTCGACTGTTAAATGAGAATCGATCATTATTTTTGAATTAAAGTCAACATGAACTGCAAATTGCAAGTGATATCTGATTAATAATAAAGAAATAAACATATTAATATTTCAAATCAATTTGGATAAAGTTTAGCAACGATCCGTTGCAGTTTATTTTTTAATTTTTGTTTTTAAATGTACTTTAAAAAAATAGATAGTTTTTTAAATCTTTGTTGCATTATTAAATTCTTCTTCAACGATAATGTGGTTAGAACTCTATTATCTATGCTATTAAGAATGAATGACATTCAAAAATCTGACAAACAGGGCCGCCAACACATGTTTAGTTTGCTAGTTTAGTTCTTTTATTGTTTGGCAAGCTATGTTGGCTAACCTGAATTTTTTTTAGTTTTTCCTGAATTTTCCAATTTTCCGGGCAACTTTTCCAATTTTTTTTACGTATTAACCTGAATTGGACTATTACGAACATTTAAAAAAATTAGCCAAATCTGTCCAGGCATTTCAGAGATCTGCACTTACAAAGAAACAGAAATTCATTTTTATTATATAGATTTATTTCAATCAATTGAGAAACGGTTTCAGCTAGCTCAACAAGCCATCAGTATGAGAACACCGAGCGATGTTCGGTAATTTTTTAATTCAGTTAAAAGCGATATTTTTATTTTAAATTCAGGTTAAAAAGGTGGATTTTTAATTGCAGCCAAAATAAAATAAAATTTAATTTATATTTTTACTTGCGTTTTGACCCGCTAAGGTCATCATCAAGATGTATCACTGGCCACAAAGTTTTGAATGTAATTGCAATTAAAAATAATATTAATATACACGGAGGTTCTCTCGTTGACCCTTTTAAATCCTGAAGAAGGAGGTACACGATCTTTCGAAATGTCGGATTTTTTAAGAGAATCAAATTGATATTCTAATAAATTATTTTATAGAAAAATACCTTTTATTAATTAAATTGTCAAATTCTAATATATAATAAAATTTGAAATGATCTATTAGCGGAATTTAAAATAAAAAAAAAAACAATTAATTTTACTAAAGAAAATTGAAAAAAATGTAATTATAAATTTTTATTCATATACAACCACCTGTGAATAATTTTTCAAATGACAAAAAACCCATCAAAAACAACTTAGCCAAAGATGAGACCGTGACAGATAAAATTGTCAAAACAAAAACCCCCATCCAAATCGTTAGAGCCGTTTTCTAGAAACCGATTCTATACAGGGTGATTCACGGTCGATGGCACGTTAGACGTTTATGGAAAACGGAAGACACGATTTTTCTGAAAATATAGTACCTTACATTTTCTTACCTGTTCTATTGATCTAAAATATTTTCAGCCTTGCGACGTTTCGGCTTCCATCGAAAAGTCGTATCAACTTTATATTTTTAAATAGAACACCCCGTATATTAACACTTTTTTAGAACCGCCCTTTTATTAAATGACTTTTTTCTTAATATTGTCCTATTCCTATCTCTATCGGTTTTCGAGATAAAAAATAATTTGTGTTAAATATGATCAAAAACATGCCCCTAATTAAACTTAAATAAATTAGTGCTCTCAATTCATGAAAAGTTGATATTTTGGTGGTAGTTTAGACACACCCCAAGCATTTAATTTACGACGAGAAATCGACTTCATATTATACAGGGCGTGCTAAGATTACTATTATTTCCGGTATTCATAAAAGGGGTCAAAAGTTCGTTTTTTCAAATAAGATTCACCATATATTACTCAATAAATTGAAAGACGAGGAAAAATGCTTTAAGACGATATATCATGTTCCTATCCCTAAAAGATCAAGTTTTCTTAATAAAGCCGCTTTTTCGTGAAAAATTACATTTTAATGAATTTAATTTTAACTAACCATGGAAATATCAAGCTTATGACAGTTTGTTGGCTATTTATAAGAAACTTATAAAGATTTTATTGACGGTGTTCAAAAATCTCCCAAAATGATCTCAAATATTGATTATTCAAACGAAGTTATTAAACACAAAGAGAAACAAAGACGTTGTCCTCTGCTTGATGCAAATAAACATACACACATATATATCGAAATGATATATCTGTATATATATTATTTATTTGTTTGAGGCTATAGTTTCGAAGACTTGATCTTCATCATCAGTCTTTCTTCAATTATAAATGTTTTTCATGGAGTCAATATCATATGGATATTGAAAACTTGGTGTTCCTTCGTCACTGTTGGTCGGCTAGGAACTTGAAGAATGACTGATGATGAAGACCAAGTCTTCGAAACTATAGTCTCAAACAAATAAATAATATATATATACAGATATATCATCTCGTGTATGTTTATTTGCATCAAGCGAGACAACCTTTGTTTCTCTTTAATCGAAC
This sequence comes from Forficula auricularia, assembly GCA_024734495.1. NCBI lineage: Eukaryota > Metazoa > Arthropoda > Insecta > Dermaptera > Forficulidae > Forficula > Forficula auricularia. The sequence goes on from JALMQS010000099.1 coordinate 85,515,593, forward strand.
AACTCTGCTACTCTCGGCAAAACAAAAACTTTTCAACGACGTTATTATAGTACAAAATAAATAATTTCATAAGAACTCCGTTTGAATAATCAATATTTGCGGTCATTTTGGAATATTTTTGGAACATTGTCAATAAACTGTTTATAAGTTACTTATAAATTGTCAACAAACTGTCATAATTTTGATATTTCCATGGCTAGTTAAAATTAAATTCATTAAAAAGTAATTTTTCACGAAAAAGCGGCTTTATTAAGAAAACTTGATGTTTTAGGTATAGGGACATGATATATCGTCTTAAAGCATTTTTATTCGTCTTTCAATTTTAAATCCCTCCCACCCCCCAGATCCCCCACAACTGCACCCACCCCCTGCACCTCCCACATCCACCCCACCGCGCATTTCTAGCTTTCTCATGGTCTACATATTATATGTATATTTGTACCAATTTGCCCACATTCGTTCATATTGATAAACATTATAAAAAATAAATAGGAAAAATAATAATAAAAAAAATAATCGTATAGGTTCTGAAATAAAAACATAAAATTAAATAAGATTTGTTTCCAAGTTATATAAAAAAACAGCCACTTGAACCACTTTATTTGTAAACACACCTGTTTTGTTATGATTTAGACACCTGTTAATTAAAAACAAACAAAAAATTCCTAATTTTAATATAATATATTAATATTTGCTATAACCTATTAGTGGGTTTTAAAATTAAAAAAACCAATTAAAAATAAAACATAATTGAAAAAAATGTAAACAAACTTTTTTATTGAGATTTTCATCTATCAATAATTACTTACTTTAATTAAGAAAAGATCAATTAAGATTAAATTTGTCGAGGTCCAGACCTAGCCAGATTGTTTTTCTCATCCTCAAAACTTGTTAATAGAATTTGTTCATCAAAATCAGTAGAGTTGTTTTCAAAATAGAACTAAGATACAAATATATATTTATAAACAATTTTTGCTCGTTTAATAAGAGTAGATTTTTAAACATTTTTGAAAATATATTTAATCACTAGACACACACACTTTTTAGAATTGATTCGATTTTCTGGTAAAAGACGGCAAATCTCTCACTCCAACAATGCAGCATTTGTACACCCCTATAGCAGAATGGCTGCGTACGGCGCATAATAATTCCCTAGCCCCGTTGGTGGTGGTGTATATCTCTCGGGAGGGTTTCTTCCTTGGGGGTTAGCCAGGCCAGGTATCGTTTGTCAGACCGTGAAACCCACTGGCTTGACCTCATTTGTTCTCGGGGCTCTTTGCTCTCTTTTAGAGATCTCGTGGCTGACCCCCCTGACCCCCATGACCCCATACTTGCATGCTTGTTCACCCCTCTTTTGAAACGATACATCTCCAGCGTTATTGTTATGTCTAGCTATTATGCTAACGAGCCGTAATATACATCGAAATAACACTTGTGTGTTCGCTCGACGAGAAGTTTTAAGTACCTCATTTAATTTGAAAGGGTGACTTCCTGCCTGGTACATTGGAACAGCAGCCTATACTAATCGAGAACAATCTTATTAAACGAGCTCTTTACAAAACCACTATTGCACATTAGCACTGCAAAGTGTTATGCACACACTAATTCCAAAAAAAGATGGACTTTTTAATTAAAAAAAAAAACAACACAATAAATTTAAGATTGTTAAGAGTTGAGGTTTTGTTAAAATCACACACAATTAATTATAAAAGGCGAATAAATAATACAATATACTACAACGTTTCGATCGACTTATTCTGCGATCGCTCTCAAGTGCTATAATTCCACGAATCATGAATGAATTATTTAATAAAGTAAAGGGAGTGTAGTTTCACAGTGAATGAAATAAAACTCAAAGAGGGTTTATACACACTCAATATATTTCGGATTATTAGTCCATAATCAGGAGTTTACAGATTAACAACAGTTTTTTTCCTGATGATGGACTAATAATCCGAAATATATTGAGTGTGTATAAACCTCTTTCAGTTTTATTTCATTCACTGTGAAACTAGACTCCTTTACTTTATTCAATAATATCATGTTTCACCTAAAACCTACACCACTTTCCCTAAGTAAAAATGAATGAATTATTATTTATTATTATTAATGTGTCAATATTTTTCACTTTTGGGTTTTTAAAAACATGTAATGCTCATTCCGTAATATACATCGAGCGGTGAGCTAGGGTTTTGACTGGACTGGACTCCATAGGGTATCACGGCGATAAACCGTGAATAGGAGATAGGGCAATTTCAGACGGTCCCGAACATAATTTTTTTTTAAATAAAAGTCTCATAGTTTTTCCAGTCATAGGCATTTTTTTTGAAAATACTGAAAATCGCTAACCTGCCCTAAATATCAAGATGCTGTGGCTACAAATTTACATATTTTATTATTCTAATCTAGGTTACACAATCCTGAATAATCCTCCTATTTACCAGAATTCAAAATAAAACTAAAAGTATTATACTTATGGAGACAAAAAATATTTTTGCCGTACTTATGTTTTAAAAAAATTTGATCTGCTAACTTTGAATCATCTTTAATGGAAAGTACCTGGAGCCACCGAGCGATGCACAGTAACCCCCCCCCCCCCCCGAAACCACACACCTCACCCCCGCCACTGCACCCCGCCTTCACCCCACCCCAACCGCGTCTCCCACCCCCGGATCCCCCACAACTGCACCCCACCTCCTACATCTCCCCCATCCACCCCACCCCGCACCCAGTTTTTGCATTTCTAGCTTTCTAATGGTCCACATATATATTATGTGTATATTTGTTTACTCGTACACCAATTTGCCCACATTCGTTCATTTTAATAAACATTATAAAAAAATAAATAGGAAAATAATAATAAAAAAATAATCGTAAGGATGTGAAATAAAAACATAAAATTTAATAAGATTGATAGAGATTTTCTTTAGGAGACGGACTGGTATAAATATGCAATTGGATGTTGATGAAAGCAGTCCATGATTAACATATTGATCATCAATTGCTTTTTTACTTTATTTTCTATTCGAGATGAAAAAAAAATTTTATAATGTTTTTTTGGCATTGTCAAAGGAGACAGAAAGTAATTATGTTTTGAACTACTTTCATTGACTTTTTGTTACCCTGAAGAAGGAGAGAATAAATCTCCGAAACGTCGGTTTAACAAATAAATGTAAAATAATAAAACCTCTATAGTCTTATTTTTACAACCACCGTGGACTGCTTTCATCAACATCCAATTGCTTAAATAAGATTTGTTTCCAAGTTATATAAAAAAAGCCACAACAACCACTTTATTTGTAAACACACCTGTCAATGTTATGATTTAGACACATATTCAAAAGAAATTCCTAATTTTAATATAATATATTAAAATTTGCTATAACCTATTAGTGGGTTTTAAAATTAAAAAACCAATTAAAAATAAAACATAATTGAAAAAAATGTAAACAAACTTTTTTATTGAGATTTTCATCTATCAATAATTACTTCAATTAAGAAAAGATCAATTAAGATTAAATTTGTCGAGGTCCAGACCTAGCCAGATCACTTTCTCATCCTCAAAACTTGTTAATAGAATTTGTTTCATCAAAATCGGTAGAGTCGTTTTCAAAATAGAACTAAGATACAAATTATATATAACAATTTTTGCTCGTTTAATAAGAGTAGATAGATAAGAGGTATCAAATTTAAGAATTCAAATATTTAAATGAATTTAATAATTATGTAATATGATCATTATTATTAGTTAGGTTTCCTTTTTATTATTTGTAGGGGATCAAATTATCATTCAAATTCCATATTTAATTTTTATATTCATTTGGATTAGCCATCCAAAAGTCTCCTATCCATTCCGTAATGATGTGAATTCCTGTCTGCATAAGCAACCAAAGAACAACTGACGAGTTAACACGTCAGCGTAGTGTGCGCACCCTGCCTGACGCTGACGTGCTAACACGCGCCGCCGCGAACATCAACTTACGTGTTATCACGAAACGTCAGCGTAGTGTGAATGCGGCTTAAGAAAGACCAAATTTTGAATCTCCTGGCAATTTAAAATGAAATATTTTTGTTACTAAAATAAAAATGTCTAGTTTTTTACTTTATCCAATGCGAAGCATGGGGAAGTTATTGTAATCGGTCTCGCGGCAAGCGCGACTTCAAAGGGTCCTCAGGTAAAGACTACGGAACCCATGGACTCAATTAAAGTCACAAATTGTAGTATTCAATTAGGTTGAATTTTAGCACGTGACGGTTTTGCCAAAAATTACATGGGGTCTCGTCGAGAGGCCAAAAGTGCCGATTTTTTCATTTAGTGCGTGCGGATGTATGTTTGTATGGATGGATGTATGTTATCGTTTTTGGCCCACGATTTTTTCCATGTTGCACCAATTGAAATGAAATTGAAAACCTACCATTATTTTAACAAAATGAAGCGCTGATTAGTTTTTGGTACATATCGGCCCACAAACATTAGTACTTTATTTCAGTACTTTTAGTTTTTTCTAAATATCTTGAAAATGACTTAACCAATTTTGATGAAATTTAATATCCTAATTAAGTATCTTGGGGACCTACAAAAAAGGTTAAATAAAGCTTGATTTGTTTGCCATAAAAGAATTTAGTCTTTTTGATTTTAAGTCGATTCTTCCACGTTTTCAGTAGAGATTGCCATTAATAGTCAAAACATCAAAAATGGAATGCAATAAGGTTATTCCTCTAGTATTAGATAAGAATCGATTGTTATTTTTGATTTTTAAGTCGATTCCTCCATGTCTTCAGCAATGGTTACCAATAATAACCGAAATGTCAAAAATCCAATGTAGAATTGTTATTCCTCGACTGTTAAATGAGAATCGATCATTATTTTTGAATTAAAGTCAACATGAACTGCAAATTACAAGTGATATCTGATTAATAATAAAGGAATAAACATATTAATATTTCAAATGAATTTGGATAAAGTTTAGCAACGATCCGTTGCAGTTTATTATTTGCGTGTTTAAATATTTAGCATCCATTTTCTTTGAAAATTGCAATAGGTTTTGTCTTTGCCACCAAAAAATTATATTAAACAAATTTAATTAAACAATTGTGTTGTAGGGATTTTAAAAACTTGATTACAACAGTTAATTTCACTTTATTTAAATATTCCGTAAATATAATTGAATAAAAAAAAAATTATGTTATTATCCATGTTTTATTGGGAAATAAATTCTCGTTGCTTTTTTTTTTGAATGAATCTCTCATTTTTTTATAAACCGTTTATATTTCAATTTCTAAGACTTCTATCCATAATAAATAATATTGTTCAATTAAAAATTATATTTATCCTCGTCTAATATTCGGATTGTTTTTTAATCACGGCTGGGAGAAATTTGTATCCTATATGGACCCAAACCCAGGGGTGGGGAGGGATTTGTAAAAAAGATTTTTCAAATTAAATCAAATTAAGTGCGATTGGCTTGGTCGTAAAGTGGGCCATTCGAGGGGGCCCTCGGTCAATCAAGACAAAGTGTTTCCTCTTTCAATTGGATTATGCTGATTAGATCAATGGCGATCGCACAAACAAACAACCACTCACGCTATATATACACTCAATATATACTACCAAGCAAAGGCAATTCAAAAATTTGTTTCGATTGTATCTCTTTTTTTCGATCTAGGCTCAATTATATTATCTCCGGAGGTTTTGCCCCTGTCGTTTGAATCATGTGTCGATGTAATTATAGATTTGTTCCTCTGTGTATATCCTCTCTCTGATAACTGATAATATCAGGATGCTGGGGGTTAATATATGCTCTCACCCTTTTGAATTAGGGGGCCGGTCGTCGGCGTCGTCTGGAGTGAATTTGTTTCAATCATACAATCAGTTAATCCTTTCCAGCAGTGGACCGGAGAGTGAGCAATATGAAGCCAGTGGAAACCACTTGGAGGATCTACCCTCTGTTCATTCCTGCCCCCCACCCCCCTATATGGACACCCTCAACGCAACAACCCCTTAGTCGTGATTGAATTAAATGCGAAACAGCCTTCAAAACATGATTCCAGCGTCCATTAAGCAAGGATTACAAGATCACTGAATGTTAATGCCTCTTCCGGAGATAATTTCAATAAATTTAAATAATCTTATCAAATGATTCATTTTTTTTGCTTTTTTAATATTATAAAAACGTTTTTCAATTACACTGCAATGGTCTTGCGATAACGCGAAATTGTTCAAAAGTCAAACAATTACAATGTCTATATTTTTATTTTAGAATTTTATATATAAATATGTATGTAAATTATTGAATAGTGGAGCAAGGGAGCCTGATGAGTTCCGGGTATAATGGGTGTTCATCTGTTCATTGACCAATAATTATATCATTAAGAGCATAACGAGAGAGGAATGACCGACCAGTTCAGAGTTCAGAGAGAGTAAAGCACACAAAGCAGTCTTCTCTGAGGCAGGATACACATAGGATCTATTCCGAGTCTTCTCTAGGCAAGAGACAAAGCAGAACAGAAGGAGTCTATTCCGAGCCACCGGAGAGAGACTTTTATCATTTTTACTATCAGAGAGAGCGAATAACTGCAAATTCTCCATATATACATTTTCCTTCTTCATCGAGCGCCCTGAGTTGAACAAGGCGGCTACTTCATTTGATACGTCCTTTATGAGGAAAAAGGTACTGGCGTACGAAGCGCACACCGCTAAATATATACAATTATATACATTGACCCACCAGAGAAGCACACCTTAGATTCGGTCCTCAAACCTGATATATATATATACCTTCATTCGCCAGCCGTTCTTCCGCATCGGGACGTCTACAAGCAAAATTCCACGTCGGCGTCAACGGTGGTCATAGTGTATACCCTACACACACACACACACAGGCCTCTCCACTTCAACAGGGGAACTACAAAGGAAACATTTATCTATCTCGCATCTCTTAATTGTAACGATACAAGAATAAACATCTCATTTTCTCTGTTAATTGTTGGTCAGTATTACAATTATTTCTAGAATAAGTACCAGGAAGTCCACATCCTCACATCCTTCACAGTCACATACATATCATTTTTCATTATAGGGACGCCGAACTTGGATCAGCACTGAGATACACACCCAAACCCCATAAAAAAGTCGAAGCAGATACAAAATAATAACATAATAATAAAAACATTAACGAAAAATTAAATAAAGCCCAATCCCCCTTTGAACATAAGATTACATTGCCCCCCCAACCCTCTCGCCCCTTTTATATTCCACTCCCTCGCGACACTGATCAAGAAAAATTTTACCCCGAAACCTAACAATTGATTGCAGTAGAGTTTTATACGCTGATTATCATGCAATTTCCCGAATTTTTACAACACGTCAGAGTTTTGAGATATTATCGGTCAAAACGACAAAAAATGCCATTTTGACCTTATTTTTGAGTTCCTAGATATTAAACAGCAATATTTGAAATCAAAATATTTTATTGACTTAATAGAAAACAGCTTCTTCTTTTCAAATTAGTACTTATTTTTAGCTCAATTAAAGCCCAAAAGAATTCAAGCCGTAATTAAAAATAAAGGCGACGTCACACAGTGGTAAAGGTTTTGGATTTTGTATGTTTTCCTTGTTTTTAACAATTAAAAAATAATTTTAAGTTAAATGTTACAATAAAATGTTTTAAATTGTTTAAAATTTTGTTCCAAATGATAATAAAAATAAATATTTAAATTAAATTTACCGTGAATTAGCATAATTTTATTTAAAAAAATATTGGTGGGCCTCGTATATATATATATTATAATTTTCATTATTTGCTCATAAGAATTGGAGATTTCCATTATTTTATCATTGATCATGTTATCAGGACTTGACCAAATTAATATGGTACCACCACTAACGTACCACTTTTCCAATAAAAAAAGAATCATCGAAATCGGTCCATAAACAAAGAAGTTATTAGTGTACATGCATAACAAAAAAAATCCAATACCGATGAAAAAAAAACTAGACCAATCGGGTACTAGACTGAACACAATACAAAAAAATTATCGAAATTAGTCCACATGGTAAATAGAAATATATGTTCAAATGAAAAAAAAAAACAGACATTCTGTGGGAAATGCCAGGCCGAAATTGATCAAATTTGTAAATAAATGATCCCTCGGCTTCAGTGTATTCTCGGCGATGAATAATAGAAAAAGAAAAATAATGATTATATGGGCTCTATTCTAGTCACCTTATTTATAGGGTAGGTGATATAAATAAAGAAGAAAATTTAACATTTTGCAAAAAAACTTGTATTCTTACATGGTAGTTATTTAGAATAAAAAAAATATTAAAGTATCATAAAATTATGTTTTGAATTTATAACCTCCTTTTTTTCAAAGTCGGTTAAAAATTTTTAAAAATCCGGCTTCAAAGTACAAATCTTTGATCTATCTATGTTAGGATTTTTAGACCTCTGTCTGCTATAAATTATTCTGTAGACTCGAACAGACAGAAAAACATTCTCTTTTATTAATATACTTATATAGATAGATACTTAATTACTTTTTAACCGACTTTAAAAAAGGAGGAGGTTCTCTATTCGACTGATTTTTTTTGTGTCTATGTTACCTCATATCTCCGCCAATTGTGAACCGATTTTAAAAAAATTGGGTTCAGTCTAGCTTCCGATTGGTCCCATTTTTTTCATAGGTATTAGACCTTTTTTGTTAGGTTTTTTTAGACCTAACTTCTTTGTTTATGAGCCGATTTCGATGTTTCTTTTTTTAACCGACTTCAAAAAAGGAGGAGGTTCTCTATTCGACTGAATTTTTTTTTTTTTGTGCCTATGTTAGCTCATATCTCCGCCAATTGTCAACCGATTTTGAAATTTTTTTTGCTTTGGGTCCAGTCTAGCTTCCGACGATTGGTCCCATTTTGTTTCGATTTTTTTCATAGGTATTAGACCTTTTTTATTAGGTTTGTTTAGACCTAACCTCTTTGTTTATGAACCGATTTCGATGGTTCTTTTTTTATCCGAAAGGGGGTGTCTTAGGGATGGTGTCATATTAATTTGGTCAAGTTCTGATGATATGATCACTATTAATAACATCACTAAAAAGAGAAAAATAAAAATTTTTAAGAAAAAAAATAAAAACCGACTTCAAAAAATTAAATGCAGTAAATAAAATACACTAAAATGTATAAAATAATTATTATCTTATTTAGTTACAACTAAACGACGAAATATTAACACGAAATTACTTTTTGAAGTCGGTGCCAAACAAACTATACCTATAAGCGAGCGTACCCGCCAAACGTACTAAGTAAGATCCGTCGAGTGCGATTCATAAAAGGTATATATTTGTAACCGACTTCAAAAAGTAATTTCATGATAATATTTCGTCGTTTAGTTGTAACTAAATAAGATAATAAATATTTTATAGCTTTTAGTGGATTTTATAGAAATTTTATAAAATATTCCTAATCGATCGAGACATATAAATTACCCTTATTATCAGGGGGATTGCGTTTATAAATCCCCTATTATACATTTGGTTAATTTTAATAAGAACCTATTCATACGGAATCAGGATGAAGATTTACTAAAGCCAATAAATTAATTATAAGGAGAAGCCATTTTGGATTACACCCTAAGATAATATTGCAATCGATTGGTCCTTGATAATTTCATTGGACCATTAACTGGCATTGTGATTGAATCCCTAAGGGCTGAGAGGAATTCAGGGACATGTGTCTAAACAGTAAGGTCACGTGTCGTGTGCTTGTTATAAGTGACATTTGTTACAGTTAAACAACTTGTCAAAGGGAAGAATAATCTAATTAGAAAATTCCTTAATACTAATAAGATAATCGAATAACTGGTTAAAATATAAAAAAAATATAAATTCTCTTTTCTTAATTAATATTAAAAGTACCTTTTGAGAACCCAGCCAGCTTCGCTCCGAAATTTGTTTGTTGGTTATTTAATCAATCACTTGTTTTATTTTGATTCAACCACATGATTCATTTTAATATAATAATAAAACTTGAGTAAGATGCGAGGTAGGTTTCACAAAAAAAGAAATAAAACAAAATTGAGTTTTGAATTCGATGTATTTCGGGGATTAGCCCATCATCAGGAGTCTAAGAAAACTGATTATATATTGGAAAAATAGTTTTACAAGTAACAATTTTAAATGTATGTGGTGAGGGGAAAGTAGGGGAAGAGGAGAATTTGTTCTAAGAATTAATATTTTCTATTGAGATTTGAACTGGCTGAAAGGAAGCTATACGTGCTATTATAATAACGAATGGACAAGTACCTGAGAAGGTACAACTTGAAAGGTACATGAAAGAGTACAATTACCCTAGTATATTCAATATTGCGAACAATGGAAGGAATGTTTATTTAATTTATTATAACATATAATCAATAATTGTATTTTTATACACTTCCAATTGATTATTTAAAATATTTGAATTATTAGAGAGGGCTATTTTTATTTCGGTGGATTCCAAGAGATCCAATTTAAGGCCTTTTTCTTTCGAAATGAATGGGGATAGGGTTATTATTAGAGGTTGAATGGTTGGATTCATGTAAGTGAATTGCGAAGGCTGAGGTCGAATCTAAATTAATGTTATCGGATTTATTGAGATGGGCTAACTCCCGAAATATATCGAATTCAAAACTCAATTTTGTTTTATTTCTTTTTTTGTGAAACCTACCTCGTATCTTACTCAAGTTTTATTATTATATTAAAATGTTTCACCTAGAACCAACTACCTAACTCCTTAAAAGTTATTCATTTTTTTCATTAATTTGTTTTGTGAGTAATGGAAAAATAATGAAATTTCGTTGGAATGTGAAGATTTACCCGAAAGTAAAAGAGTGGTTACATAAATTATTAAATGAGCAATTCCCCACCCTACCGACCCAATCCTCACCCCCCTGGAGCCGATTTCTATTTTGAATAACAATCTAGATTTGTGTATTCTAAACTTTTAATTTAAAGTACTTGGAGCAACCGAGCACGGTAAACCCTGACCCCCCCCCCCCCCCCACCCCCGGATCCCCCACAACTGCCCTCCACCTTCTTCACCCCCACATCCACCCCACCCGGCACCCAGTTTTTGCATTTCTAGCTTTCTTATGGTCTATATATTATGTGTATATTTGTTTACTCGTACACCAATTTGCCCACATTCGTTCATATTGATAAACATTTTAAAAAAATAAATAGGAAAATAATAAAAAAAAATTAATCGTGTAGGATCTGAAATAAAAACAAATTTAAATAAGATTTGTTTACAAGTTATATAAAAAAAGTCACTTCAACCACTTTATTTGTAAACACACCTGTTTTGTTATGATTTAGACACCTGTTAATTAAAAACAAACAAAAAATTCCTAATTTTAATATAATATATTAATATTTGCATATAACCTATTAGTGGGTTTTAAAATTAAAAAAACCAATTAAAAATAAAAGATAATTGAAAAAAATGTAAACAAACTTTTTTATTGAAATTTTAATTTTTAAATAATTACTTTAATTAAGAAAAGATCAATTAAGATAAAATTTGTCGAGGTCCAGACCTAGCCAGATCGCCTTCTTATTCTCAAAACTTGTTAATCGAATTTGTTTCATCAAAATCGGTAGAGCCCTTTTCAAAATAGAATCAAGATACAAATATACCTATATTATAAAAATAATAGTCCAGATTAATTTGTAGCAACGCTCACGTAATGCTGCCGTCAGGGAGCGCTGATGCCGTCTTTGCGGCAAATTTGAAATATAATTGTAATTGAAACTCGAATTTTGGAATGAAAGACTCCAATTGATTTTAAATTAAGAAACATTAAATATATTGATAATTATTCCTCCCCCCCCCCTCACCACTCAAAAATTAAATATTCAATTCGCTTTTCTTTGCGCACAGAAGAAGAAATTAATCACATCTTATTTGATTTATATTTTATTATATTTGTTTATTTTTTAATAATTTGCCACTTTTTTATAATTTATTAAAAATCTAAATTTTGTTATTCTTATTTTTTGATTTTTACAAAATTAAACGACTTAAGACACGCATGCCCGAGTTTCTCATGGCAATACTGGATGGATCAGCCTGTCATACAAACAACACCTGATCTCTTTTAAATATTTGGAGCCTTATATCGATTATCGATCCCAAATTTAAAAAAATGATATAATATAATTCTCCTCCTCACACGATCCCACTTATTTAAATAAATCTATTTCCACACAAAAAATATCACAATGCTGTAGATTATAGAAAAAAAATACTTCCAGATTCATATCTAGAGCCTCATTTCTGTAGCTGTGTCAGGACGAAAATGAGGTGAAACTTTTAAGAGACTATGTATTTTCGGGAGTTTACAGGTATATATTTGGAGTGTGGTTTTTAAAGAGGAATACAATTTTTGGACCGAGACGCTGCCCGCCAGAGCACCAGCCCGGAGGTCCGAGCTTCGAGGGCGTGCCGAAGGCACGCACCCTAAGCTTCGTAAATGTGCATATATAAATAAATATACAAACAATTTTTGCTCATTTAATAAGAGTAGATTGCCATATAAATGAGTAAAATAGTAATGTAAATAAAAAATGAAAATAACTTTGATTATATGATATCTCGTATTTTCCTTCGCTTAGAGATTCTATTGCCGTTACCATTATAAAAATAAATTTACTAACTACGTTTTATTTTCAATTTTCTCTTTTTTTTTTTTTGTTATTTCACGTGAAGTTGCACAAAATCTATGCTATGGCAGGTTGCTGCTATGGCTCCATTAACAATTCCATCTCGGGGAAAAACGGCTCGAGAGGTGCAATTCTATATGCATTAATGGCGGCTCTCCATAAAAAGAGCGTAGGTATTGTACTGGGGGGGGGGGGAGGTTGAATGTCTTCCGGGCTGGTTTTCTCCGATTTATGTTATCAACAGTGGGGGGAAAATAGGCTTCTAGCTCACCTAACACTCGAGACTGGGCTAATAATTTGTTAATTCATAAGCTTTGGAGCGCCCCGGTTGAGGGAAATCTCGCAGCTTGATGCGCCTCAAAGGACGGGGTAGGAGGGCCCAGCCACCCTCTCGGCAAGGCTCTTATTGTTCTTCTTACGTTCAAAGAAAACCATTTCAAGTAGAGAGAACAAAAGAGAATACGAAAAGAAATATAGAAAGCGTCAACAAATAAAATGATTCGCAAAACAAATACAAACATCCACTCTACGGTAGGTATATCAAAACAATACAGAGAGAATGGATCTAACAATATGTACACTATATATTTGATTACGACCCAAATATTTATGAAAAAAAAAATAATTTTCGAAATTTTGGTGGCGAGGTTGATAGAATGGGAAAGGTGTTAAATATACATACACTGTGGTGCAAAAAAAGTGGAACACTTAGAAAAATTTAGTTTTTTCAAATAATTTTCAGAAAATTGAAAAGTTTTTGTTTTGCCGAGAGTAGCAGAGTTGTTGATTCACAAAGAGAAACAAAGAGGTTGTCCTCTGCTTGATGCAAATAAACATACACACATATATATCGAGATGATATATCTGTATATATATATTATTTATTTGTTTGAGTCTATAGTTTCGAAGACTTGGTCTTCATCATCAGTCTTTTTTAATTATAAATGTTGTTTTTCATGGAGTCAATATCGTATGGATATTGAAAATTTGATGTTCCTTCTTCACTGGTGGTCAGCTTAGAACTAAAGACATTCTTTTGGTTCACATTCAAATATAACCATATGTTTCCCTTTCTCCTTGTTTTACAAAGAGAAAGGCTGACAATGGAAGGGTTTGTTTTTCTTTTTTTCCTTTTATCTTTTGTTAGCAAACATCTTAAGCAGATTGCTATTTGATAATTCAATTTGGTTGTTCAAACAAAGTTTTGAATTTCTATTGAATGATTTCAAAATTTCTAACGATTCAATTGCGCTAATTAATTTTGGGTTTCTTTCTCCTTTTATTAATCTAATTCCTGTTCCTTCTGGGAAAGAGTGATTGTTTGAATTTACATGTTCCGCAAAAGAGTTTTCATTCCTTTTATTTTTCAAAATCTCTAATATGTTCATTTAATCGAATTTTCAGATTTCTCTCTGTTTTCCCCACATAGATCGCTTCGCAATCTTTGCATTTCAAACCATAAACCCCTTCTTCCTCTATATTTGGCAATTTGTCCTTTTTATTTGAACCCAAATCCCTTCCTAGAGTAATTGGAGTTTTGAATACTGTTTTGAACCCTAATTTTTTCATTTTTTTGTTTTAATTTTTCCGAAATTTGTCCATAATATGGGAGAACTATCTTAGGATTTTCCTTTTCTTTTTCATTCTTTTGTGAATATACTGATTCCAGGGAAACTATAGTCTCAAACAAATAAATAATATATATATATATATATACAGATATATCATCTCGATATACATATGTGTGTATGTTTATTTACATCAAGCAGAGGACAATCTCTTTGTTTCTCTTTGTGAATTTTCAGAAAAATCATATTTTATTAATACAGTCTGTGATTGTACAAATATTTTTAAAAATTTTTAGAAGGAAACTTTAATTTGAACCACTTTAAAATTAAATTTATTTAAACTAGCATACATTTTCATGTTTGAACCCGTTGTTTTTCAAAAATACCTTCAAAACAGTTAAAACTATTTAAGAAAAATCAACTTGTGTGAACCCCACACGACTTGCACATTAGTTTCTTCATTATTTGAAATCATCATATCAATTTTCTTCATTGATACCACTTCAATTTGGTTTCCAACAAGCGGTTTTGAGAAAATTTGAAAATTTGAGGACTTCCACTTTATAGATTTTATCAGTGACGGCGCCAGACTTTCCTTTTCTTCCCGGCAGAAAAAATTCGAAAGTCGATAAATTAGATACTTTGGATTTGCGATAATAATTAAAAAATTGGATAAAAAATATTATATTTAATTCAAAATTTAATTTATTTACACGCCTGACGCAGCTAGTATTAAAATAATAAACTGTGGTGCAAAAAAGTGGAACACTTAGAAAAATTTAGTTTTTTCAAATAATTTTCAGAAAAAACATATTTTATTTAAACTTTTAATACATTCTCTGATTGTACAAATAGTTTTAAACATTTTTAGAGTGAAAACAATGTATTACTTTAATTTAAACCCTTTAAAATTAAATTTATTTAAACTAGCATAAATTTTCGATCCCTTTATTGAATTGTATTAAATGATTATATCGTCTAATATCGAATTAAATTGAATATTTTTAATGTTTATCAGTTGGATTTGAATATCCCGTATGGAAATAAATAGATTTAGGAAATATGTTTTTTATATATTTTTGAAAATATATTAAAAATATAAAATTTTTGTGTTAAATTTATATAAAGCTTATGTTTTCTATATATTCTTAAAATATAAACTATTTTTATGTCGCTCTTTTATAAATCTATGTGTATAAAATTAAGGTTTTGTCTGAGCCAAATTTTGGTTGCACACGTTTCAAGTAAAGTTATGAACGAAAACACCTCAACAAAATTCCGGTCTGTATGTATGTCAGTCTGTTTCAGTGGTTTCCGCGAAAAAGTTGCTCACGATTCACTTAAAAGCGGCTGAAGGGATTATTATAAAAATTTCATATTTACATCAGATGTCTTCTAACTTACGTTTTTAGCTATATAACGTTTTGATATTTTGACCCCAGACGGGGGTTTGGGGGTGCGCACGAATCAAAATTATCAAATAACTCCTAAACTATTAACCCTACGGCAAATTTTATGATAAACAAAGTTGTAGGGGATGTGATTTCTGACAACTTTTCTTTAAAAAAATTCCCCATAAAACCACCTTAAAAAAAAGGGGGAGGGTGAAAAAATGTAAATTCTTGCCCTTGGAGCAAACTCAACCAAATTTTGTATACATAATCTCTGGGCCTCTAGAGAGCTAAAAATGCAAAAACTAACCACCCAAAATGGGGGGAGGGTCAAAAAATGAAAATTCTTTCTCTTGGACCAAACTCAACCAAATTTTGTATACATAATCTGTGGGTCACTAGAAGGCTAGAAATGCAAAAACTGGGTGGGGAGGGTGGGTGCGGGGGTGGAATGTAGTGGGGATGGGTTAGGGAATGGAGTGCGCGGGGTGGGGAGAGGGAGTGAGTCAAAGTAAGGTGGGGGTGCAGGAGTGGTGCGGGGGTGGAGTCTAGATGGCCAGACGAGGGGGGCAGGGTTGGAGGGCACGGGGCGGGGTCCGGGGGGGGGTTGCATGGTGCGGGGGTGCTTGAGGGGTTTCGGGGAGGAGTGGAGTGTGAGGGGGGTTCGTAGGTTAGGGTGCGGATGGAGTGTTGGTGTGGGGGCGGGGTTTGGGCATGGTCTGGCGGGTGGAGGCGCTGGGTGGGTTTCGGGGATGGATGGGAGTGGGAGGTGATGGTGGGGTTTGTGTGCTGGGAGTCCAGGGTCGTGCCCCCTGCTAGTTTTTATTTAAATTTAACACAAAAATTTTATATTTTTAATATATTTTCAGAAAATGTATAAAAAATATATTTCGAAAAATCTATTTATTTCCATACGGGATCTCATCTTTTAATTTAATTTCATTTGAAATATTGTCCAAGCATAATGCCTATAAAGACCGAAGAAGTAGCCCAAGCTGCAGCTCTAATAAATGATGCAAGATCGTATCGGTATTTCGCTCAACGACTTAAAGCATCGGTTGGAAATATCCACAGAGCTCTGTTGATAAAACCATATAGAGAAACAAACTCTTATGCCAGAAGATCGGGATCTGGTCCAATTACCATAGAGTTTCAAATGAGAGAGATGACAGATTCATACTATTGGAGGTATTGAGGGATCGGTATACTGCATACAGCAGCTCAAATTCAACAGACTCGACAAGTCAACCCAAGTGTTTGGACTATAAGAAGACGTCTCCCGAAATTAGGGTTGATGTCAACGAGACCAGCGACAGGCCCTCTTTTCACACCCAATCAACCTACGTGTTCCACTTATTTGCACCACAGTGTAGTTTAATAATACAAAACCGAAAAAAATGAATAAATAAAGATTTCAAAATATTACTTTTTACAAGCTTTTTATTATTATTATTTGACTTTTGCTCTTGACCATGGTCAAGTACAGCAAGCATGGATGAAAAAAATGTTGTTTTTTCGAATTATTTAAAAAACACTTGAAATCATTTTGATAAAAAAAATTTACCGAAATCATGACGTTTTGGTCTATAAAAAAGCCCTAATGAGTGAACATCGAAAAATTATATTTTACGAGATATTAATGATTTATTTGTCAAAATATCTGTTTGTTGGTACATTATCAATTTTTGTGTACCCTCTAGCTCAAAAACTAGTGTGAATATCAAAAATATCAAAACGAAATTTCACTCGTAGTTTTGGTCCATTGAGATTAATAGCTGATTAGATTTTAGTGACTATCGACCGGGGGGGGGGGGGGAGGAGTTAAAAATTAAAATTACCTATAAAAATTAAAATTACCTATAAAAATTAAAATTACCTATAAATGCGATCGATTGGGAGGCGCTGGAATATTTAATTGTTTAATTAATGAATCAAGGCTTAGGCTGCGAAAAATGAACGAGGAGAGGATTAAAAAGAAATTCCATAATTCATATCGACAAAAGGTATTAGTTTGGGTTCAGGGATCAGTAGCTTAGTGGATATAGGAGTTAAAACTCTTATGACAAAGCATTGCAGTACACATGCAAAGATTCCGGGTTCGAGCCCCGGCTGATCCTTTTGTCTGTAATAAAAATAAAACTTTTCTTCGTTCCCTAAAATTTAAATTACCTATAATATTTTCAAACTAAAAAAAGCAAGAAAAATGAAATTACCTATAAAATGAACCTATAATAACGAAAATATTTTTTGCTGCGTCCAAAATTAGGGGGGGGGTCAAAAAATGAAAATCTAGGCCCTTGTACCAAACTCAACCAAATTTTTTATACATAATCAGTGAACCCCCAGAATTCTAAAAATACAAAAACTAACCGCCCAAAATGGGGGAGGGCATGGTCTAGGGCCAAAAATGAAAATTTAGGCCATTGTACCAAATTTGGTATACATAATCATTGAGGCCCCAATAATCTAAACATACAAAAACTAAATTAGAATATTTCTTACTTATTTAATTATAAGAATAGAGTATTATAAAGATATCTTATCTTAACAGCCAACGTCTCGTGCCTGGACAAGGAATACTCTGAATCCACAGGAACTCACTTAAACTCGAGCACAAGTAAAAATAAACTCGCGAAACATTTCGATTTCGAAGGAATAAGGATTTGTGAAAACAGGGATTGAAGTTGGTTAGGATTAGGGATAAGACATGATTCTCTTGATAAAAGTATCATGAGCTCACGTGGGCAGGGAGACCAGTCCCTGAAATAGGTCTATACATCTTTATCTATAAGAAAAAAGAAGTACGCATCTACCCGTTACCCAAAGATAAAGAATTCGATTTTCCAGAAAATAAGAAAATAAAATACTTTATCTAAATTTTAGTATTAGTAGGGCGAGCACCTACCTGTAAAAAGAAAAAGAAATAATATTATTAGTAAAATAATATATTGACTTATATGTATTTTTTAATATAAATATTCGTAATAAAATTATATGTATTTAATATATTATTTATTTTATTTGATATTTTTTTTGAAAGAGTATTTCTTAATTTTGAATTATAAGAATAGGGTATTATAAAGATATCTTACCTTAACAACCAACGTCTCGCGCCTGGTCCAGCTAAGAGGGTGAATGAAGGTGGAGAGGCCTTATTGTAATATTCCCAGTCAATGTTTCATCCGTAACTGCTTGAGACACAATGTCCCTATCAATAAATCACTCCCCCATATATACCTTTCAATACTATCCCTATCTCCCCCCCCCACATACACCATCACTGTCCCTATCTAACCCACCCTCACATACCCCTTCTTACTATCCCTATCTCTCTCTCCCCCTTATATACCCCTCGAGAGCAATTAGTCCTAGCTATTATTAGCTTATCTTCCGAGATAATCTTAATCGGCTTAGAATATACTATTTTTACTTATCACTTTTTAATTATTTAACCGTGTTTAAAGCATATGATGACAATAATGAAAATATTATTAGTCAAATTTACATATATACAGAGAATCAAGGTAATTTTCCTAAATTATAATTGCCGGTAGAGCCCTGAAGACGTAACTTTTATGAAAAAACAAAAACAGTATATTAAATAGCCGCTATGTATACATATATATATATATTAGCCGTCAAAATATGAAAGTCTGTTTATATTATTCAAAACTATGATTATAAGCTTCTCACTTAATCTCTTTTGTATTCTCCCTTATACTGGGGAATATTTTGTCAGAAGATATTATTTTGTCCTTTGTATATTTTGTCAGGGGATGTTTTGTCATGGGATGTTTTGTCGGGGATATTTTGTCGGGGGCTGAAAACGCGCGGTACCGTGACAATTCCTGTAAGTGGGAGATAAATTTAAAAGACCTAATTTATCGATCGGAGAATTTACCACTGCTCGAAGCCCCTAAAAACTTAGTGAATTGGATATTGAATTGTATCTGAGTTTCTGAGATTTGGCTCGTGATCCCGGCTTCTTTCCTTCTACTCTGTTCTTTTCACGATGGAGGGGCCATCCCATACAGGCCTTTAGGGGATGCACCTTCTGGTGTTTCTCCTTCTCTCATCAATATCATTAGAAAAAAAACCTTGCAGCTTGGGAACGTAGTTTCAGTAAATTGAAACATATTAAAACATATTTATGATCAACGATGACAAATATGAAAGATTGAATAGCTTGCCAATTTTGTCAATCGAAAATGAAATAGCAAGAAATATAAATGACTGAAAACTTAGAAAAGTTTGCCGATTTAAAAGTAAGAAAAAATATTTTTTAATTTTTTTCTATGATACATATTTACTTTGATTGGTATACATTTTATTTCTTTTTTGAGATTATAATTTTTGTTTGTATTATTTTTTAAATAAATATATTTTTACTTTACCATACAGGGTATGGCCAAGTATTGTAATCGTGCATGAAAAAAGTATTATTTTTGCTTCTTTTTTAGTTTATCCAATGCGAAGTATTAGAATCGCTCTCGCGGCAAGCGCGACTTCAAAGGGTCCTCAGGTAAAGACTGCGGAACCCATGGACTCAATTAAGGTCACAAATTGAAGTATTCAATGAGATTGAATTTTAGCACGTGACGGTTTTGCCAAAAATTACCTGGAATCTCGTCGAGAGGCCAAAAAGTGCCATTTTTTTTGGAAGTGCGTGCGGATGGATGGATGGATGTATGTGTGTTATCGTTTTTTTCGTCCACGAATTTTTCCACACAGTTGGTGCAACCGATTGAATTGAAATTGAAAACCTACCAGTATTTTAACAAAATGAAACTCTGATTAGTTTTTGGTACATATCGGTCCACAAACATTAGTACTTTTTTAGTTTTTTCTAAATATCTTGAAAATGATTTAACCAATTTTGATGAAATTTAATATCCTAATTAAGTACCTTGGGGACCACAAAAAAGGTTAAATAAAGTTTTTAGTAAAATTATATTTTAAAGTACTTTACTCTAGAACAGGGGTGAGCAACCTTTTTAACCCACGGGCCAATTTAAATTTTAAAATTTTGTGGCGGGCCGCACTTACTAATAATTTACAAAGCTTTATATATATACTAATAAACATTATAATATAAAAATACAAAATTAAAAAAATAAATATTTCATATATAAATTTTAATGCGACAAGAAAAGAACAAAAATGCAAAATTTAAAAAGTAAATATTTTATATAATTATAAGTGTATATTATAAGTGTATATAAATGTTAAGGCAAAATAAAAACAAATAAAAGAAGAACAGAAAAACTAATTTACTTGAAAACTTTAATGAGAAATTTGGCACTGCTTTTTCGATATAAGCTGATCAATATCAGCTTTCTAATCGAGCATCACTCAGTCTTGATCGGTGGTCATTTTTGATTAATTTCATGGTTGAAAATAATTGTTCGCATACATACGTACTTCTGAAAAGAGACATCATTTGCTTTGCATTTTTCGTCAAAAGCGGAAATTTCTCAGGGCTCACATAAGATTTATAAAAATTATCGATGTTTACTGAGAAAAATACATTTTTTAAATCGGTATTATTCTGTATGTTAATCACTTCCATTTGAAAGTTTTCAGGAACTGTATCCACATCGATATTAAATGGCGAAGAAAACATTTTCATGGAAACCGCTATCTTCTCAGCTTTGAACATTTGGAATCGTAATTGAAATTCGTTGATTAAAATGTCTATATATTGTACGTATTTTTGAGAAGTAGTAACGTTTTCTTTTTCTAAATATGGAAAGTGAGACACATTATTCTGCAAAAGATGCTGTTTCCACAATTTTAATTTGCGCTCAAAGCCTTGAATTTTATCATACAAATTGTGAATAAACTGTCCTTTGCCTTGAAGTTCCACATTAAGATCACCGAGATGCTGAGTTATGTCGATAAGAAACGCAAAATCGCACATCCATTCTTTATCACCAAAATGAGGAAAGGCATATTCCTTCATATCCAAGAACAATTGTATTTCACTTTTTAAGGCGTATACTCTTTTTAGCATTGCACCTCTACTAAGCCAACGTACTTCGGTATTGAAAACCACGTCGCCATATTATTGCATGTTTGAACAAGTCGCCGATAAATGAGTAACTCGTCTATGTATTCGCGATTCAAACTAACTCGAAAGAAGTATACTTTGACATAAATCATATGTTTTAATCTGTCAAATTACATTCGATGGTGGCGCTAGTGTCAGATTGAATCCCGAATTGTATAGTACCTATCCGATTTATAAATTGGCGACTACTACTAACATAACATTATAATTAATTTATTGATGGGAGAAAAATTAATAAATAACAAATTATTATTATTAATAAAAAATATATTAAAAATATTTATTAACAATATAATAAATAACAAATTATTATTGTTTATAAATAATCGAGACGAATAATAAAATTCTATTTTAGAAATGCTCGGCGGGCCGCAGAAAAATATTTAAAGGGTCCGCATGCGGCCCGCGGGCCGCGGGTTGCTCATCCCTGCTCTAGAACATATTAATATTTCAAATGAATTTGGATAAAGTTTAGCAACGATCCGTTGTAGTTTATTTTTTTCAAAATATCGCAAAAACGGCTAAAACTATTTTGATTAAAAAAATTGTTCGAAACTATGGCTTTTCGGTCTACAAAAAAGCTCTAATAAAGTGAACTTCGAAAAAATTAATAATTGTTTTGTCAAAATGTCTGTTAATTAGTCGGTGCGCGATCAAATTTTTGTGTACAAGCTAGCTCAAAAACTAGTGTGAATAATGAAACCAAAATTCACACGTAGTTTTGGTCCAGTGAGATTAAGAGATTTTGGTGCATATCGACCCAAAATTAAGGGGGTTAAAAATTAAAAATCTAGGCATTTTGAGCAAACTAACCACCCCCTACATGATTATAAATAAATTTAAAGGCCAGGGTGTATGGTAAAGTCAAGTGGATGGTCTCATCAGAACACTATATCGTTTTTTAACCGACTTCAAAAAAGGAGGAGGTTCTCTATTCGATTGAATTTTTTTTTTTTTTTTTTTTTTTTTGTGCCTATGTTACCTCATATCTCCGCCAATTGTCAACCGATTTTGAAAATTTTTTTGCATTGGGTCCAGTCTAGCTTCCGATTGGTCCCATTTTTTTCGATTTTTTTCATAGGTATTAGACCTTTTTTATTAGGTTTGTTTAGACCTAACCTCTTTGTTTATGAACCGATTTCGATGGTTCTTTTTTTATCCGAAAGGGGGTGTCTTAGGGATGGTGTCATATTAATTGGGTCAAGTTCTGATGATATGATCACTATTAATGACATCACTAAAAAGAGAAAAATAAAAATAATTTTTAAGAAAAAATAAAAACCGACTTCAAAAAATTAAATGCAACAAATAAAATACACTAAAAGGTATAAAATAATTATTATCTTATTTAGTTACAACTAAACGACGAAATATTAACATGAAATTACTTTTTGAAGTTGGTGCCAAACATATACCTTTTATGAATCGCACTCGACGGATCTTACTTAGTACGTTTGGCGGGTACGCTCGCTTATAGGTATAGTTTGTTTGGCACCGACTTCAAAAAGTAATTTCATGTTAATATTTCGTCGTTTAGTTGTAACTAAATAAGATAATAATTATTTTATACCTTTTAGTGTATTTTATTTGTTGCATTTAATTTTTGAAGTCGGTTTTTATTTTTTTCTTAAAAATTATTTTTATTATCAATTTTGATTAAAATTTTCCTTTTTTTGCTAATTTTTTTTTAATTTGTAGCACATTTTATATTGTTGTATAAAAGGGCGCCAAAATTTGTTTTGCCCGGGGCGCTCAAAACCCTAGAACCTGCCCTGAGTATGAATCAAGTAATCCATCAACTTTTGCTCTGAATGTCTCTTATATACTGATGAACTGAATTAAGCAATAAAGCTTGTTATTTGCATAACTTGACGACTTGTATAGATTTTGGAATACTGGTAAATTTAAATATACATACAGACATATATATGTAGGTATATATATCGATAATCAAACACCCGCAAGCAACCCGAGCGACTTGTGAATTTAATTTCCAATGTAACTATTTGCGTAGTAAGCAACTAATATGTAATTAATAATTAATATAAGTTTAATAAATTGATCGGGAGAGGATAGAAGAGCCGCCCGAGGCAGACGGGTAGTGCTTCCAGCATCTCCGGGTATGTAATCTACATAGGAAACAAAGCCCCTGCCTGTTTGGATAGTTGGTAGACGTGATGGTTATCTTAGCCCGGGGCGGTCCTTTAGGCTCTTGACAGATTGCTGTTTAATTGGCAAGGGTGAGGGGGATGGTTTCTGGCTTGCAAACACACGGGGGGGTTGCTAATTCAACAAGCGTTGATTAACACGCCTTGCCCCCGGGGGCAGGAACGCTTTAAACCAGGCCAAAGGGCCCAAAAGGTACCAGGGTGCGCTTTACATTTTTCCTTTACTCATTCGGGTAGCTAATTCTTCGGCTATACTTCCCACTCTGTTATAGATCATCCCAGTTGGAGGGGTGAGTTCGAGGGCCAAAACCTCCACAGCTAATCACATATTAATAGATTTTTTATTTGAACAAAAAAAAAAAAAATACCGACAACGGTCAATTAATAAAGCTTTTTTCGGTAAAAATTATTTAAATATTTGCTAACGAAAAAAAAAAAAATGTATTAATATATATGATTTTTTAAGATCACATAATTAATAAATGAATGCGTGTGATGTCCATTTTGAAAATGAAATAAATAATTCTATATCTAAAGAGGAGGAGCAAATTAATAGGTAGAGTATAAATAGGTGGAATAACTAGATATATAAGGGAGAATAACCAAAGGGATTTTTTGAATCAATCATTAACGACGGATAATTAATAAGAAAAACATTACAAAATGAATTAAAGGTCTCTTTTATAGTAAATTCTATTTTACTTGTTTGTTTGTTTTTAATTTGAAAATTTTTTAATTTAAATTTTTAAGAACTCTCCCCTTAATGTGTGGTTCGATTTCAACCATAATCTAAACAGCTATTAATCTCAATATAAAGAATTTATATACTAGGTGTGCCGGTTAATAAAATCCTTTTTTTGACACAAATTTTTCAGAACTGGCAAAAGTGGTTTATTCAAAGTATGCACCATCGGATTCTACACATTTTGACCAACGATCCGGCAAATTGTGTATCCCCTCCCAGTAGAATTTCTCCCCTTTCGAGGCGAGCCAATATTCGAGCCATTTTGCCACTTCTTCGTAATTAGCGATGTGCTGGTCAGCCAATCCGTGTGCCATTGACCTAAAGAGGTGGTAATCCGATGGGGCGAGGTCTGGAGAGTAGGGCGGGTGGGGTAGGGCCTCCCATTCGAGCGCTTTGATGGTTTCTTTCGTCGATTTGGCGGTGTTCGACGAAGCGTTGTCGTGGAGCAAAATGACACGTCCATGTCTTTGAGCCCATTGCGGCCGTTTTTCGATCAATGCATGATTCAAATTGATCAATTGTTGTCTGTAGCGCATTCTTTTTTTTTTTTTTTAATGCAATCGAATGCAAGAAGGGGTGCACCAGTAAAGATGTAGCCCCTATGGATCTCAAAAGACCCTTGCATTACCGAAGAGAAGGGAAAGTTGATTAAGTGAGAGGGTGTAGACGTAGGTGTCTATGCACCCTGGTTTTGAAGGTTTGAAGATCATAGGTGCTGGGAAAGATAGAGGCTGGGAGAGAGTTCCAGTTCCTTGAAGTCATGGGGATATATGTATTCGCGAATGAAGTGGTCCGGCACTTTTCCAATTTGACCGCGAAAGAGTATTGGGAGTCGGCAAAACGTGTGCTGCGTGCAAAGCATGCTTTTGGGGGAATTATGGATTTTATCTCATCAGAGCACCTGCCCTGATAGTATCTATAGAAAAGGGAAAGGGCAGAGACATCTCTTCGATGAGCCAGCGAGTCGAGGGAGTCGGTGAGGGTAGAATCGTCAATTAGCCTGGCGGCTCGTTTCTGAATTGCGATTGGCGCGGATCTTCTGTCAGCAAGTCCTCCAGGTAAGCATCCTCAAACTTTTTCGGCTGTCCAGGCCGCTCCTTGTCGTTCACATCAAAATCACCACTTCAAAACCGTCCAAACCAACGTTGGCAGATTTTTTCAGATGGAGCATGGTCCCCATAAACTCCCCGAGAATACGAGCCGTTTCCGCAGCCGATTTCTTATATTATTATTATAATTATTAAAGTGAAAACAAAGATTTAAGTATCTTTTTGAGTGTCTTTTTTTGAAAAAAGATGGAAATTATTTCAAAAATCAACCCAGTATATAATATTATTAAATGAATTTAACTTTTGCAATTTAACGATATGCAATGTAAAAATATTTCTCAAATATCTATGATGTCCTTAAAAGTTAAATTCATTTAATAATATTATATACTGGGTTGATTTTTGAAATAATTTCCATCTTTTTTCAAAAAAGACACTCAAAAGATACTTAAATCTTTGTTTTCACTGTAAAATCCATGGGTCCGTCACTGAAAACTTTTTTCAGTTTAGCAGGAATTTTCACTATTCCCTTTGAGTTGAAGGGAGTGAAAAATCTATAGCTATAATACTTATATATGTTGCATGTCAGAGAGAGATTTGTCTTAAGGGTTTGGCTACTGGGCCGGCAAGCTTAGTTAGCGCTTGGGTTCGATTCCTAAGGGGACGAACCTCTCTGATATGCAATGTAAAAATATTTCTATAATATCTATGATGTCCTTATTATTGTTTGATAGGGCCTCCACCTCTCCCTTTTAGCTCTTTCATACTCTCTTATTAAGATCTCATGATATGGTAACTAGTAATTCGTGACATACATAATAATGCGTAAAAGCCAAATTTTAGGAAAATAATTTCTACTAAAAATGTGAAATCAAAAAAAAAATATAGTTGGACATGTGAAATGAAAAACATTCGTTTTAATTGAAGTTACTAATATATTCTCGACTTATTTAATAAATTGATAATGTTGAACTTGGCAGCACATTAGATCTCACTACTTTTTTTGGCAAACGGATTTTATTAATCGAACTTGGCCTTTTTTTACACAAGTGTTTTTGTTGAGATTATTATTACAGAATTAGATTATTGATTTAGCTTCGATAATGCGTATTTTAAGTTTAATTAAATGTCCAACCTAACCTCTCTCTCTTAATGTATCTAACATATCAAGCTTTTATCGATAATTTGTAATGGATTAATTATTATTATTAACATAAATAGCATTCAGATCAAATATACATGTATTGTTTAACATGATTTTTAATATGAGAGATTATAGTCTAGTTTAAGGACCCAGTGAATAATTTATCTTGCATCTTTGTTCAAATATATTATGTTTACATTACTAAGTATTGTTGAAATCGCTGTTGTTGTTGTTGTAGAAATCTCCATTAAATTAGCTAATTTTGGAAATAGACCACTCAATTCAACTATATATAGTAATTTTGAATGTGTAATCAACGATTTATTTAGTTAAGAGTAGCCAATTCATTAAATAGGACTTTACACATCTACTTCCATTGGTATTCCCCCCACTAAATAATTTTAATAACCGGAACAAAGAGAATTAAATTATACCTATAGTAATTGAAGTACATACAAATAAACATCGAATAATTTTTTTGTAGGAATAAAAATTTTCAATGCTTAAAAGGGTTATTTCATTTCGATGAGAATATAACATACGAGCTTTTCGGGCGTGCCGACGGCACGCCCTCGAAGCTCGGCCCTCAGGGCTGGTGGCCTGGCGGGCGGCGTCTCGGTCGAAAAATTTTATTCCTTTAAAAAACCACACTTCAAATGTATACCTGTAAACTCCCGAAAATACATAGTCTCTTAAAAGTTTCGCCTCATTTTCGTCCTGACACAGCTACAGAAATGAGTCTCTAGATATGAATCTGGAAGTATTTTTTTTTCTATAATCTACAGCATTGTGATATTTTTTGTGTGGAAATAGATTTATTTAAATAAGTGGTATCGTGTGAGGAGGAGAATTATATTATATCATTTTTTTAAAATTTGGGATCGATAATCGATATAAGGCTCCAAATATTTAAAATAATTTTTAAGAAAAAAATAAAAACCGACTTCAAAAAATTAAATGCAACAAATAAAATACACTAAAAGGTATAAAATAATTATTATCTTATTTAGTTACAACTAAACGACGAAATATTAACATGAAATTACTTTTTGTAGTCGGTGCCAAACAAACTATACCTATAAGCGAGCGTACCCGCCAAACGTACTAAGTAAGATCCGTCGAGTGCGATTCATAAAAGGTATATATTTGGCACCAACTTCAAAAAGTAATTTCATGTTAATATTTCGTTGTTTAGTTGTAACTAAATAAGATAATAATTATTTTATACCTTTTAGTGTATTTTATTTGTTGCATTTAATTTTTTGAAGTCGGTTTTTATTTTTTTCTTAAAAATTATTTTTATTTTTCTCTTTTTAGTGATGTCATTAATAGTGATCATATCATCAGAACTTGACCAAATTAATATGACACCCCCTTTCGGATAAAAAAAGAACCATCGAAATCGGTTCATAAACAAAGAGGTTAGGTCTAAACAAACCTAATAAAAAAGGTCTAATACCTATGAAAAAAAATCGAAAAAAATGGGACCAATCGGAAGCTAGACTGGACCCAATGCAAAAAAATTTTCAAAATCGGTTGACAATTGGCGGAGATATGAGGTAACATAGGCACAAAAAAAAAATTCAGTCGAATAGAGAACCTCCTCCTTTTTTGAAGTCGGTTAAAAAGAAATCAAGTGTTGTTTGTATGACAGGCTGCTCCATCCAGTATTGCAATAAGAAACTCATATGGGCATGCGTGTCTTAAGTCGTTTAATTTTGTAAAAATCAAAAAAAAAGAATAACAAAATTTAGATTTTTAAAAAATTATAAAAAAGTGGCAAATTATTAAAAAATAAACAAAAAATATATAAATCAAATAAGATGTGATTGATTTCTTTTTCTGTGCGCAAAGAAAAGCGAATTGAATATTTAATTTTTGAGTGGTGAAGGGGGGGGGGCGGTAATAATTATCAATATATTTAATGGTTCTTAATTTAAAATCAATTGGAGTCTTTCATTTCGAAATTTGAGTCCAAATTAAGATTATATTTCAAATTTGCCGCAAATATACCGATGGCGCTCTCTCTCGGCAGCATTACGTCAACGTTGCGGCAAATTAATCTAGACAAATATATATAGTATTATATTATATATTACTCAAACAAATAAATAAATAATATATATACAGATATATCATCTCGATATATATGTGTGTATGTTTATTTGCATCAAGCAGAGGACAACCTCTTTGTTTCTCATTGTGAATCAACAACTCTGCTACTCTCGGCAAAACAAAAACTTTTCAATTAGAATATTAACCTTTTAACTGTTTTATTGAAAATTACTGCGACTGTAACAGCTAATATTACGTAGGTGTATTCGTCTCAGGTCTATTGCAAAGATAATTTGATGAATATTTCCATCTATAGTCTACTATAATAATATTAGAAAACTAATTAAAATTATTTAGTTTAAACGGTGGTACAGATAGTAGTACCCTGAAGATACTAGTGGTGGAGACAGGTGTTTGTCGTGTAATTTTTTACTTTACCATTTACTTTTTTGCTTCGTTTTTTGAAAATAACTCAAAAACGGCTGAAATTATTCTGATTAAAAAAAAAATTGAGCGAAACCATGGCGTTTTGGTCTACAAAAAAGCTCTTATGAGTAAACATCGAAAATATTATATTTTACGATATATTATATGAATAATTTTGCTCAAAATCTAGTGTGAATATTTCACAGGTAGCTTTGGTGTATTGAGATTAAGAGCTGATTACAATGAAAAAGAGCACCAGATGCAAAAAGATATTTTCCAAAAAAACTAACTGCAAAGAGAAAAGTGTTCAAAAACAGACGTCATTGATATAAAAAATGTCGGTTTTTGAACACTTCTCTCTTTGCAATTGTTTTTTTTGGAAATTTGAAATTGTCTTTTTCCATTTGGTGGTGTTTTAAATAGAGAAAGAAAATAGTGTATGTATTTTCTGTGGGTCTTAATTATAGTAGATAATTATTTACTTACCTAGTCACTATAGTCTTAATGTATTTGGAGCCTTTTTTGTACTATGAACTATTGTTTAGATGCCATGTGCTCTGACACTGCGCTGTTGAATTTGACCGGGCGTACAATGCTGATCCCTCAATACCTCCTGGAGAATAGTATGAATCTGTCATCTCTCTCATTTGAAGCTCTATGGTAATTCGACCAGATCCCAGTCTCCTGGCATAACAGTTTGTTTCTCTATATCGTTTTCCAGCTCTGTGGATACTTTAAGTATTTAAACGACATACCGATACGATCTTGCATCATTTATTAGAGCTATTTCCTCGGTCTTTAGAGGCATTATGCTTGAACAATATTTCAAATTAAATTAAATTGAAAGATGAGATATTCAAATTGTACTGATAAACCTTCAAATATTCAATTTAATTCGATATTAGACGATAATCATTTAATACAATTCCAAAAAGGGATCAGATTTCAAACCTGAAAATTTATGCTATTTTAAATCAATTTAATTTTAAAGTGTTTAAATTAAAGTAATACATTGTTTTTACTCTAAAAATGTTTAAAAATATTTGTACAATCCCAGAATGATTTAAAAGTTTAAATAAAATATGTTTTTTTCTGAAAATTATTTGAAAAAACTAAATTTTTCTAAGTGTTCCACTTTTTTTGCACCACATTGTATAATAGGCCAGGTGTACAAATTTGCACAAAGCGTACCGAGTCATGTAAAAGTTTTTTTTTATTTTACCATACAGGGTATGGTCAAGTATTGTAATAGTGCATAAAAAAAGTGGGTTTTTTCCTTCTTTTTTTCGAAATATCTCAAAAATGGCTGAAACTATTTCAATTAAAAAAATTGAGCGTAACCATGGTATTTAGGTCTACAAAAAAGCTTTAAAGTGAACATCGAAAAAATTATATTTTTCCAGATAATAATTGTTTTGTCAAAATGTCTGTTAGTCTGTCTGTTAGTCCATGCGTTATCAAATTTTGTGGACGAGCTAGCTCAAAAACTAGTGTGAATATCAAAACCAAATTTCACATGTAGTTTTGGTCCATTGAGATTAAGAGCTGATTAGATTTTGGTGCATATCGACCCAAAGTTAAGGGGGTGGAGGGGGGTTAAAATTTAAAAATCTAGGCCATTTGACCAAACTCGACCAAATTTTGTACACATAATCAGTGGGCCTCCAGAAGACTAAAAATGGAAAAACTAACCGCCCAAAATGGGGGGGAATTAAAAATCTAGGCCGTTTGAGCAAACTCAACCAAATTTTGTATACATAATCAGCGGGCCCCCAGAAGTCTAAAAATGCAAAAACTAACCGCCCAAAATGGGGGAGGGGTGCATGGTCAAAAAATTAAAATCTTGGCTCTTGAACAAAAACTCAACCAAATTTTGTATACATAATCAGTGGGCCCCCGGGAGTCTAAAAATTCAAAAAAACTAACCCCCTCCCCTAGATGATTATAAATAATTTTTTAAGCTTTTTTTTTATAATTTTCAATAAAAATTGTATTGCTATTTTTTTAGTTCAAGCATTATTTTAAGCAAAAGGAACTTTAATTTAATTCTTGAAGGAAAACATTGTCCCATAATCACGATAAATAAGAATAAAAGCACATTGAACATGATCGATATAGAGTAGAAAGAGAGAGTCGGATATTGGAGAAACAAAAAGGGATGGTAAAAGAAGAAGTTAAAGAAGGGGGTAAGGGTAGGTAAGCCCTGTATGGTAGAGGTAGAGGTAGACACACGCTGCATATTCAACGAGCCACGTATATAGTAATTACGGAATGTGGGGGTAGGATTCAGTAAGAAGGTGGGGGGGGGGTTAGTTGGACCCAGCCCGACCGTTTCCACACTTATTATTAAAACGGTTTGTGCGGTTAGAAAGAGTTTTCAATATTTGATCGAGTCTGATCGTATATGGCAGGTGCGCCCCGTCTGAGCTGCGTGCCTTATGGCATAAAGGCCGTATTTGACGGCAGACCACAGACATCGTCACGGCAGCTAGTCTCCACGACCTACTAGATTTGACAATTGCCTCCTCCTCTAAAAATAGATACACATATTTTACCTATAGTCGTTTAGGGTTCCTTTTAGCTCTACGAGCAGCACCCAATATTGATCTCCATTATTTGTCACATCAATCAAAACATTTCATAATTTTTAATTTTAATTTTACCAGTCAATTAAAAAATCTATCAAGATAAGAATTTATATAAAAGTAAAGATTTGAGAATCTTATTTTTGAAAAGAGTTGGAATGTTTTTAAAAAATGAGCTCGGGTTCAGATTAACAAATCAATTATAAACGAGAAAGAATTTAATTTATAGGACAGATTCTATGATTTTAATAGAAATATTATTAAATTGGGATATCAGAGGGGATTCCCCAGGAGTCGAACCTGAGAACTAACATGCTTTCCGGTTTAGTTCTCAGGTTCGACTCTGGGGGATGAATCCCCTCTGATATCCCAATTTAATAATATTTCGTTGATACAATTTTTGATGGCTGTATATGTATAAAATTAAGTAATGGAGAGGATTCAGCCAATGGGTAGCCTCTGCTGAATAAAAATCTCCCAATTATAGAAAACGTTTCGGCTTTAATTAAATAATGCCATCATCAGTTTCTAAGAGCTGAAAAAAGCGATAGAGCACACATGTAAAATTACAATTAAAATTTTTACAAAAAATCCAAACTTGTTAATTACAAAATTATATCTTACAGTATTAGCGACACAATTAATTTTATAAATAAATTGTCCGCAGGCAGAGTTGTTGTGGATTTTATCATAATATATACAAAATTATATGAATTACAAAATGGTACATAAATCTTGGTGTGCTCTCACACTTTCAGCTCTTAGGAACTGATGATGGCATTTGGACAATATTTCAAATGAAATTAAATTAAAAGATGAGATATTCAAATCGAACTGATAAACATTAAAATATTCAATTTAATTCGATATTAGACGATAATCATTTAATACAATTCAATAAAGGGATTAGATTTCAAACCTGAAAATTTATGCTAGTTTAAATAAATTTAATTTTAAAGGGTTTAAATTAAAGTAATACATTGTTGTCACTCTAAAAATGTTTAAACATATTTGTACAATCACAGAATGTATTAAAAGTTTAAATAAAATATGTTTTTACTTTACCATACAAGGTATGGTCAAATATTGTAATAGTGCCTGAAAAAAGTGTTTGTTTTCCTTCTTTTTTTCGAAATATCTCAAAAACAACTGAAACTATTTTGATTAAAAAAATTAGGCGAAACCATGGCATTTTGATCTACAAAAAAGCTCTCATAAGTGAACATCGAAAAAATTATATTTTTCGAGATAATAATTGTTTTATCAAAATGTCTGTTAGTCTGTTATTCTGTTAGTATGTGCGTTACCAAATTTTGTGGATGAGCTAGCTCAAAAACTAGTGTGAATATCGAAACGAAATTTCACACGTAGTTTTGGTCCAATGAGATTAAGAGCTGATTAGATTTTGGTGAATATCGACCCGAAATTAAGGGGGGGGGGGTTAAAATTTAAAATTATAATATTTCCAAACTAAAAAAAAATTTTATACGCTGAAAGTAATACTTTCAAAAGAAAATTCTTTGAATCAGTGTCTATAAGAAAAAATCTAGAAAAAACTGTGAATTTCAAGGTAGATACAGAAAATAATAGCAGATATTATTCTGGAATATGGAATAAGATCAGCGAAAGAAATTAGAGTATTGTAATGGATTTTCGATTTCTTCCTGGTGTAGAGAGAATGACATTTTCATGTTTTTTGATGAAATTTTAGAATATTAGGGGGGTGGTGGAAGGTTTTTGGGTTGGCAATACATTTTAGGGGATTTAATGTTTCGAGATGTGTGTTCGCTGGTGATTTGTGTGTTGGAGAATTGAAGTTCTTTGTGTTATCGTATAGATCATTAAATAATATATGTAGAAAATAAATAATTAATAACTTGTAATATGTATTCAGATGATACAGAATGTGATTTGATTGGATTCAATTAAATTTAAAATTTAATTGAAAAGTTTTTGTTTTGCCGAGAGTAGCAGAGTTGTTGATTCACAAAGAGAAACAAAGAGGTTGTCCTCTGCTTGATGCAAATAAACATATACACATATATATCAAGATGATATATCTGTATATATATTATTTATTTGTTTGAGATCTATAGTTTCGAAGACTTGGTCTTCATCATCAGTCTTTCTTCAATTATAAATGTTTTTCATGGAGTCAATATCATATGGATATTGAAAACTTGGTGTTGGTTCGTCACCGCTGGAAGGCTAGGAACTAGGAATTGTTTTCTTGTAAATTTAAGATTGTTTCAAAGTGTTATGCCTCCCGACAATACTTTCCTGGAATATAAATATAATTATTCTTACGGGTCGCTTGGCGGTCCCTTTGAGGCTGGAGTGACATCTTTTTGACAAAGGCAATTCGCTTCCTGTCAATAAATATGAAATGGCTCTTGAAGCCAAGTCATAAATAATTGTCAATGCCTTTTTGGCCCCAGATGTTGATTTATAAATGTCATTTTTACCGTGAGAAATATCTATTTCCATTTCTGGAAATTTCCTATGAAGGGTCACGTGGTTCTGAAGACCATCCCTTAAAAAAGGGAGTGGTCAATAATTAAGAATTTGGCCTATGAGAGGGAATCTTAGAATTTCGACGTTTCAGGCAGCTTTTAGTCAGTGGAGAGTTTGGCAGTTCTAATTTTGCTCTTGAGAGAGTCAGTCCTAGTTTGAAGTCAGAGATGGTCACTTGTTAATTTGGAGTTAAGAGATGAGGCTCTCCAGCCATCAGTTGGAGACAAGTGTATGTATAATTAACTAATAAAAATAATCAAAAGTAAATAATGCTCTTTCTTTGAACAATCTCTCTCTTCAAAACCAGCACCAGGGCTTAAACAGGCCGAATCGCTTGGGCCCGTTACCAAGACCTTTCACGGGGAGCTATCTTCGAGATAAAATCAACAAATCGTCAACCCTTTCTCTGGTCAAGAAGGGTTGCAACCAAAAACCAACAGTGTGTCGCAACAAAAGTATGTTTGATGCTTTTTTGATGTAAGAAAGAATGTAAAAAAAATGTAAAAAAAAAGATGTAATGTGTGTTCATTTGTTTGTAAAATTGTATATTTTGGAAATAATGAAAGGATGGTTTTATTTTTAAGCTGATGATGACATAAATGTAGATGTCGAAACGTCCTGATATAACTATAAAATAAAAATATAAATCGTTATTATTTTTTGAAACAAAGAAAATCAACACCTATTCTAAAAGAGAATTAAGATCCTCTGGAAAATAAATTAATATAAATAAAATTCTCAGGATCCAATCTTATAAATAAAGATTTTAAATGAAGGATGAAGTTACCGGAGCATCGCGCTTGAGTGCCTCCAGGCAGTATTTATTCAAACACGAGATTTTATTAAGAAAAAACCAACTACAGTAAACTTGATAAATGAACTTAGTATTAAAATGAACAACATTTTATTATTATTATTATCTGAAGGTTTTCTACATTTTGATTTCGATCGCGACTCTAATGTAAGGAATTTTTGTCTAAATATTGAGTGAAAATAATATTTGAACTTATATATTTCTAACTTGAAATAATGATATTAAATAAATTTTAATTTTCTCATTAATATATCAAAGAATACTGATACGTCAACAAGAATTATTTTACCCGCTGATTTGAAAAAGATATTTTTATTCCGCGGGATCACTGTGATTACGCTATTGAGTCTCGAGTACTAATTGGACCAAGAGAGAAAAGATGTAATCCACTTAGCTACAATCCACCGTTCTCTCTTGGTCCAGATCTTCAATACTCCGCAGACTCCATGATAGCGTAATCCGCAGTAGTCTTCGCGAGATAAAAAATATCTTTTTTTCAAATCAGCGCGGTCAAAATAATTCTTGTTGACGTATCAATTATTCTTTGATATATTAATGAGAAAATTAAAAATTTATTTATTATTATTATTATTATTATTTTACTTTGAGAAAAAAATTTCTGTTAGATTAAACTTTCTATTATTATAGGTAGTTTTTTTTTTACTATTCCAATCTAAAATAATTCTACTCCCGATATATTATTCATTGTGAGAACCAAATATCGAATTCTAAGTACGGTTCATCAATAACCTATAAATAATCTATCAATGAGTTATAAATTTTTAATTCTTTTGAATAGACATATGAAAGAAAAACAAAAGAACAAGAAGACACAAAAGAGACTACATTTATCCCAGCAGGACGAGGGGCGGGGAGGGGGGGAGGGGGGTAGAATAATACACACATAATATATGATATTAATGAGGGTTTTGTATTTAGGTGGGCCATTCACCCTGGCGTGTTTTTGGAGTCCATGACTATAGGAGAAGATATATTAATTGGACAGCTAGTTGATGACGTTTAAGATTTAAAACGTTTATGGCTGATTCTCTAAAAAAATCGAAAAATGACTTTGATAATTTGATAGAATTTTTTTAATTATTATGGAATTTATTTTGTTAATTTGATAGTACATAGGCTAATTGTCTAAAACGTTATAGTGGTCCTTAATTTTTATGAGTTTAAATGGGGTTGAGGGAGTTCAGAATAGTTCCAAATAAGCTGACGTGTTCTGATGTGGCCATCCACTTGACTTACCATACAACCTGGCCCCTAAAACTATTTATAATCATGTAGTGGGGATTAGTTTTTGCATTTTTATACTTCTGGCGTCCCACTGATTATGTATACAAAATTTGGTTGAGTTTGGTATATGGCCAAGATTTTCATTTTTTGACCCTACACCCCCCCCTTTTAGGCCGGTTAGTTTTTGCATTTTTAGACTTCTGGGTGTCCACTGATTATGTATACAAAATTTGGTTGAGTTTGCTCAAATGGCCTAGATTTTTAATTTTTAACCCCCCCCTCAACCCCCTTAATTTTGGGTCGATATGCACCAAAATCTAATCAGCTCTTATGATGCGGTGGTGAGACGTCTGGCTGATGAACTAATAAAAAAGTGGAATGCGGGTCGAGCTCGAATATTTATATCAGAGCTCGGCCGGGAACAGGAAGCCAGACATCGTGGCGAAGGACGGGTCGGGGACGGTGTGGGTTCTGGATGTGCAGCTCCTCGGACTGGGGATTGCCCACAGAAACAAAATCAATTCAAGGGCACTCCAGTCTGGTGAGCAACATTGCGGCAAGATTTGCGGGGTGGGCTCGGGTTCTGTGAGAGTTGAAGCCATCACACTCTCGTGGAAGGGAGTGTGGTGGCATAAAGCGGTGCCTTCCCTTGTCGCCCTGGGAATTTCCCAGAGAACTCTATGCGATATGACCTTCAGGGCGATGAGGGGTTCTTTAATGAATTTTTACAGCTTCAACAGGAGAACTTATAGGGAAATCGCCATGCGCTAGAAATTGTATATAAAAAGAAAAAAAATTTTTTGTAAATATATTATGTTAATATTCCTATAATTATGTAAATACTCCTGTAATTAAATTCACCCGACTATGTAAATATTTCTTGTTAGTGGAGGCCCCCACCTGCGTGGCCCAATAAACGAAAAATCAATGGCCCAAAACTACGTGTGAAATTTGGTTTCGATATTCACACTAGTTTTTGAGCTAGCTCGTCCACAAAAATTTGGTAACGTACAGACTAACTTACTAAAAACCAGACAACCAGACTAACAGACATTTTGACAAAACTCGAAAAATATAATTTTTCGATGTTCACTTATTAGGGCTTTTTTGTAGATCCAAATGCCATGGTTACGCTCAATTTTTTTAATCAAAATAGTTTCAGCCGTTTTTGAGATATTTCGAAAAAAAGAAGGAAAAAAAACACTTTTTTCATGCACGATTACAATACTTGACCATACCCTGTATGGTAAAGTAAAAAGTGGCGAATTTTGAGATTTGTACTTATTGTAATTTTTTTAATTACAATTTTTATTGATTTAAAATTTTATCTTATATTATTAAATGAGCAATTCTTGTAGTATATAGATGTATATTTATACATTTAGAATTGGTTTCTCGAAAACGGTTCTAACAATTTCGATGAAATTAAAAACTTAACATTACTTTAACAAAATGATAATTTTTGGTACATACCGATCCACAAACATTAGTATTTTATTCCAGTACTTTTTTAGTTTTTTCTAAATATCTTCAAAATCTTAAATCTTTCAAGACACGCATCCACGAACACTTTCAACTCCGACCAATCCCCTAAATCTCTTTTTATTTCCAAGATACAAGGGTCCACCCGGACTTCAGTGGTTGAACCTTTTCTGTGCAACTCTTCTGTATCAGTATCATTATAAAAAATAAAAAAAATCAAAAAAAAAATCGCTTAGGTAACCAATTTGATCAACTGAATGTTTTCTACATTTGATTCAATCGTGAATCTAATGTAGGGAATCTTTCTCATCCTCAAAACTTGTTAATACGAATTTGTTTAATCAAAATCGGTAGAGCCGTTTTCAAAATAGAACTAAGATACATATATATATATATATATATATATATATATATATATATATATATATATATATATATATATATATATATATAAACAAATATACAAACAATTTTTGCTCGTTTAACAAGAGTAGATACCTCCAAACAAGTTAGTCGAACAAGTAAGGGACAAGTAGCAGAAAAAGCCCCAGTGTGAACCGGCCATTAGATAGTTCGTCACTATCAATGTGTGTGTTTCTGCCTACCTTTCTGGGGTCCAGAGTGAGCAGCCCCATGGGTAGCAATGAAGCTTGCAGGCCTTGCAGGTAGTAAATAATAATTTTTATAGAAATTTATTTACACTTTATAAAAATACATTCATAAGTGGTCACTAGGAGATTTCATTCTTTACTTTCTCCTATGCGAAGCATGGGAGAAAGTATTGGAATTGCTCTCGCGGCAAGCGCGACTTCAAAGGGTCCTCAGGTAAAGACTACGGAACCCATAGACTCAATTAAGGTCACAAATTGAAGTATTCAATGAGATTGAATTTTAGCACGTGACGGTTTTGCCAAAAATTATCTGGAATCTCGTCGAGAGGCCAAAAAAGTGCCATTTTTTTTGAAAGTGCGTGGGGATGGATGGTATGTATATATGTGTGTGTGTGTTATCGTTTTTTTCATCCACGATTTTTTCCACACCTTTGCGCTGATTGAAATGAAATTGAAAACCTACCATTAGTTTAACAAAATGAAACGCTGATTAGTTTTTGGTACATATCGGTCCACAAACATTAGTACTTTATTTCAGTACTTTTTAGTTTTTCTAAATATCTTGAAAATGACTTAACCAATTTTGATGAAATTTAAAATCCTAATTAAGTACTTTGGGGACAACAAAAAGGTTAAATAAAGTTTTTAGTAAAAATTATATTTTAAAGTACTTTACTCAAGAACATATTAATATTTCAAATGAATTTGGATAAAGTTTAGCAACGATCCGTTGCAGTTTATTTTTTTTTATATATATATAAATGAATCACTGTCTCTTAATCACTTTTCATTTGATTTGATTAGTTTTTTTCTCTCTCTTTTTTGAATGTTTTTCAGCAAATAGATGACGCGAATTAAAAAAATGAAATGTTGTCTATTTGAACATATGGCACCACCAAATGAATAGACCAGCTAGCAGCTGAGTGGGCGCTGCCCCGGGGCCCCAAACAACATATAGGGGAGGGTGGTTTACTTGATACGTATGTTATAAATCGACATTGGAAAACATGTAATGAGTTTGGCCATGCAATTAGCCCGGTCTGTTGCTGCGGCATTGGCTGACACTACAGACAGATTGGGGCGTTGAGTCCAAGTGCCCTAATATTTCAATGTTCTACCTCACTTAGGGGAGCATTTTACTTTGTCGACACCACAATGGAGACGAATGGCATCTCCACAACGAACTTGAGCTCCACAATTAACATCCATTCAAACGAGATAAAACCGAATAATTATTTCTAAAACGACGCCCGGTTTGTTTTCCTCGCTTCTTATTTAGAACTCTCTTCTCTGGAGAAACATTAATTTTAATCTTACAAAATAAGATTCTCCAATCAAATTAGTGTTATATTTATTACCAACAAACTCACAAACCGACAAAACAATCATTTTTAATTTAGAAATCTCATTATGATTAAATAAAGAATTAGACTGATGTAATGAGTTGTCTGGGTAGCCGTGTTTGTTTATGTTGTTATTATTATGTATGTTCAAAATTGCCACCATTTTTCACATGACAAATCAATACCAGAAAAGCATAGGCCCCTATAGTCGGCATCTGAAACCACCCCTCCCCACCAACATTTTTTCTCTCGAGGCCAGACGCACCATGCCAACTTCCTCGGCACGATTGAACACCAAAGGGTAACGATTACATTTAAACCTACACCGTGTGCTATGCGTTAGGCTTGTCTGAGTCTGAAGGCAAGCACGTTCTTTCTGATAGCTAAAATTCATATCATTTACGTGTTCATTTCTTTAATTATTTTCTTCTCTTTGTCCACTCTGAAGGTACACCTCACTGTAGATGTTTTGCTGGTCCGCCTGATCGGACCAAGCACAGAACACGATAATGGGTTCTGCACATGCGGCAATAACCACCGGAAAGGTTACGTTAAAAGCGCTGGGCCAATGGCTTAGCCACATAAATGTATGTTTTGATTGCCCGATCCGCTTGGCAATCGACAAACATATATATACATTTGCCCAACCAAGCGGCAACCCTTCTCTCTCGAACAACATAGAGAAGGTAACACTTTGCGCCGTGATCTTGCGACAGTGCTCCCAGCCTATACACGGCATATTAAATTTCGGTGTATGGAACGCGGAACGGCAACCGGTTGTATTACTTTATTAATATCTTAATAGAGATAGCTTTAACTTAGTAAATTGGATTGTATCTAACTTTCTGAGATTTGGCTCGTGATTCCGGCTTCTTTCCTTCTACTCTGTTCTTTTCACGATGGAGGGGCCAGTCCATACAGACCTTTAGGGATGCACATTCTGGTGTATCTCCTTCTCGGATCAATATCATTAAAAAAGCTGACTGATTATCGTATTATACTGCTAATTCGACAATATTTTAATGGGCAAAATAATCCGTTTTGCTACACGTGTAAAAAGTTGATATTTTCGTTACGAATACTTGAAGATTGTCTTTTACTTTACCATACAGTGGTAAAGTCAAGTATTGTAATCGTTCATGAAAAAAGTGGTTTTTTTCCTTCTTTTTTTCAAAATATCTCAAAAACGGCTGAAACTATTTCGATTAAAAAAATTGAGCGAAACTATGGCATTTTGCTCTACAAAAAAGCCCTAATAAGTGAACATCGAAAAAATTATATTTTTCGAGATAATAATTTTTTTGTCAAAATGTCTGTTTGTCTGTGCGTTACCAAATTTTTGTGGACGAGCTAGCTCAAAAACTAGTGTGAATATCGAAACCAAGTTTCACAGGTAGTTTTGGTCCATTGAGATTAAGAGCTGATTAGGTGCAGGTGGAGGGGGGGGGTTAAAAATTAAAAATCTAGGTCGTTTTAGCAAACTCAACCAAATTTTGTATACATAATCAGTGGACCCCTAGAAGTCTAAAAAATGCAAAATCTAACCCAACTAAAATGGGGGGGGGGGTGGAGCGTCAAAAAATGAAAATCTTGGCCATTTACCAAACTCAACCAAATTTTGTATACATAATCAGTGGGTCCCCAGGAGCCTAAAAATGCAAAAACTACCCGCCCCCCTACATGATTATAAATAATTTTTTTAAATATTAAATATAACTGAGGGGCCAGGTTGTATGGTAAAGTCAAGTGGATGGCCACATCAGAACACGTCAGCTTATTTTATCTAATACTTGCTGAGGCTTTAGTTGACAGAGCTAAATAATTCTTCTTGGTTAGACCAGTGGGGAGCAAACTATTTTTTATGTTCAGGGTATGGTCAAGTATTGTAATTGTGCATGATAATGACAATATCAACTGGTGTGTTCATCACACATTTATTTGAGGTCATCGCGACACTACTAATTTACACTTCCTTCCTTTATTTCGTTTTTTTTTTTTTTATTTTCTCGAAAACGGCTCTAACGATTTTTTTTTTAAATTAGTGTATTGAGTTAATAGTTGTGTCAAATTTTTAATCCGATTGAATTAAAGGAAAGGGTTGTAAATTAGGAGTGTTGTAAAATAAATATTTTAATCGTTCATATCTCGTCTTTGGAAAGTCACAGAGCCTTGAAATTTGAAACTTAAGCTATCTAGAGGCTACACAAAGTAGAACAAGAAAAACGAGGAAGTTGATGTTTACATACGTAAGAATTTACTCCCACCCCCTCCCCGTGTTTCGCAACCATAAGTCTCAGAGATTTTTTTTTAAATCGTATATAGCCGTTTTTGAGAAAATTTAATAAAAAATGTCATTTAAATGTCCATTTCCGGTCTTCCGATTTCAACTAAAAGCTTGATGTACTCCTAGCCTATATCAAGCTTAAGTTTTGAATTTCTATCTCTGAGACTTTTGGTTGCAGGGGGGTACATACGCACTGACCAATGGATTTTGGACCCATTTTTGGCCTCTGGCGGCCACAATTTCGGGATTATGTCTTAAATCCGGTTTCAGTATTAACCCAGGTAACCACAATATCCTAAGAATATTCTAAGGATATTCTAAGGACATTTAAATCTTCTTAGAATATTCTGAGGATATTGTGTGTTACCTGGGAAGGGCAACGATTCCTTCCACCTAGAAGTTACAAAATGATATTAACTTTTTTCATTTCAGAGATACAAGCTCTCAAAGATTCAGGATCCAGACTGGCCATCGCAATACTCTCCCATTATATTCTATAGAATATAAATGTGAAAGTAAAAAATAATTTTTAAGAAAAAATAAAAACCGACTTCAAAAAATTAAATGCAACAAATAAAATACACTAAAAGGTATAAAATAATTATTATCTTATTTAGTTACAACTAAACGACGAATTATTGACATGAAATTACTTTTTGTAGTCGGTGCCAAACAAACTATACCTATAAGCGAGCGTACCCGCCAAACGTAATAAGTAAGATCCGTGGAGTGCGATTCATAAAATGTATATGTTTGGCACCGACTTCAAAAAGTAATTTCATGTTAATATTTCGTCGTTTAGTTGTAACTAAATAAGATAATAATTATTTTATACCTTTTAGTGTATTTTATTTGTTGCATTTAATTTTTTGAAGTCGGTTTTTATTTTTTCTTAAAAATTATTTTTATTTTTCTCTTTTTAGTGATGTCATTAATAGTGATCATATCATCAGAACTTGACCAAATTAATATGACACCATCCCTAAGACACCCCTTTCGATAAAAAAAGAACCATCGAAATCGGTTCATAAACAAAGAGGTTAGGTCTAAACAAACCTAATAAAAAAGGTCTAATACCTATGGAAAAAATCGAAAAAAAATGGGACCAATCGGAAGCTAGACTGGACCCAATGCAAAAAAAATTTTCAAAATCGGTTGACAATTGGCGGAGATATGAGGTAACATAGGCACAAAAAAAAAAAAAAAAAAAAAAAAAATTCAATCGAATAGAGAACCTCCTCCTTTTTTGAAGTCGGTTAAAAATATAGCCACCCTCTTGATTTTTTTCTCCAACCTGCCACGTACCACCTATTCAATATATCTATTGTTCTATACCAGGGGTGGCCACTAACCTTAGCTATGGGGGCCGCAAATTTATAAAACTGTTTCAAAGCGAGCCACATTGTTTGGAGATTAATTAATGGTTTATTAAAAAAAGACACATTTTTTCATCATCATTGAGTATACAGTCCTAAGACTGGTTTGATGCAACAATCCGTCTCCACTCGACTCTGTCCACCGCCAGCTGTTTGACCTCTCTAAATGTCTGGCATCCCATATCCCCAATTATTTGGTTGAAATATTCTAATCTGGGTCTTCCCTTCCCCTTTTCTTTCCCCCCATCCCCTAAGCAGTCCCCCATGTCTCAGTGTGTGCCCCATCATCTGACCTCTTCTCTTCTTCAGACTCTTCCACAAGGTTCTTCTTTCTCCGATTCTTCCAAGAACTCCTTCATTTGTAATTTTATCCATCCATTTGATATTCATCATTCTTCTGTAGCACCACATTTCGAAAGCCTCCAATCTCTTTCTCTCGCTTTTCCAATTGTCCAGGTTTCACACCCGTACATTCACACACGTACACATTTTTTATTTTACAAAATATAAATGAA
Source organism: Forficula auricularia (assembly GCA_024734495.1). Lineage (NCBI taxonomy): Eukaryota > Metazoa > Arthropoda > Insecta > Dermaptera > Forficulidae > Forficula > Forficula auricularia. Next base: position 85,559,677 of record JALMQS010000099.1, read on the forward strand.
GTAACATTTATTTTTTGCTCTACTTATTTATAACATTACAAATTACAAATTAATTTAATTTTTGTATTATTATTTTTTTAATTTAATTATTATACAGGGTGGGGGCATAAAGATCTACCACATTTTGAAGAGATATAAAAAAATGAAATAAATTAACTAGAAGAAAACTAAATATATTTTTGAAAAGAAAATAAATGATTTTTTTTAATGTATTTTAAATATTATCAGATAAAAGGGGGGAAGAGAAAAAAATTCTAGCCCTTTTGACCAAAACTCAACCAAATTTTGTATACATATTCTGTATCCACAGAAGACTAGTAATGCAAAAACTAACTAAATTGTGTATACTTAGTTTGGTCAGAAAGTGTTAGAATTTTCATTTTTGACCCTCCCCCCATTTTGGGTGGTTAGTTTTTGCATTTCTAGTCCTCTCTGGGGGTTCACAGAATATCTATACAAAATTTGGTTGATTTTGGACAAAAAAGTCTAGAATATTTGACCCTCCTCCCATTTTGGGTGGTTAGTTTTTGCATTTCTAGCGCTTTTTGGGGCCTACAGAATATGTATACAAAATTTGGTTGAGTTTAGTCGAAAGAGCTAGAACTTTCACTTTTGACCCCCCCCCTTTTGTCTGATAATGTTTAAAATACATTAAAAAAAAAATTATTTTATGTTCTTTTCAAAAATATATTCGGTTTTTTTCTCTAGTTAAATTTTTTCATTTTTTATTCCTCTTCAAAAGATGGTAGATCTTTATGCCCCACTCATGTCACTTTTTAAAATCAGTATTATTCAAGAGGGTTCAAGAGCCGCACGAGATTGACTGAAGAGCCGCATGCGGCCCGCGAGCCACGTTGTGGCTACCTCTGTTCTATACTTTTAAATTTAACATTCATTCTTATTTTGAAATGACGAGTTAGGAATAATAGCCGAAATTGAGTGCCTAACTTTGTGAATTGGGGCTCGGGTGGGGGGTTGGGGGTGGGGGCAAAGGGGCTCGCTGGTCGTGTCGGTCGCTCCAATGTCTTCGTGACGCTGACGCTCCCAGTAACAAAAATGCCCTGCCCTTATGGCACATGAATATTTGAAAAGTGACAAGAAGAATCGTGGATTCAGAACTATTATACAGTTATTGGCTTCTAGACTTTCATACGGTACTAGAAACAGAATTATAAATGAAGAGACCACCCCTGCTCCCCCCCCCCCCCCCCCGCTTTGGCCTTCACTTCAATACCATTCCTAATATTTCTCTGAAATATCAACTAACCATTATATATGATTCCAAAATATCTTTATCTGAAATTATTTTATATCTCATAATAATAATAATAATAATAATTCACAAAGAGAAACAAAGAGGTTGTCCTCTAGCTTGATGCAAATAAACATACACACATATATATCGAGATGATATATCTGTATATATATTATTTATTTATTTGTTTGAGTAATATATAATATAATACTATATATATTTGTCTAGATTAATTTGCCGCAACGCTGACGTAATGCTGCCGAGAGAGAGCGCCATCGGTATATTTGCGGCAAATTTGAAATATAATCGTAATTTGGACTCAAATTTCGAAATGAAAGACTCCAATTGATTTTAAATTAAGAACCATTAAATATATTGATAATTATTACCGCCCCCCCCTCCCTTCACCACTCAAAAATTAAATATTCAATTCGCTTTTCTTTGCGCACAGAAAAAGAAATCAATAACATCTTATTTGATTTATATATTTTTTGTTTATTTTTTAATAATTTGCCACTTTTTTATAATTTTTTAAAAATCTAAATTTTGTTATTCTTTTTTTTTGATTTTTACAAAATTAAACGATTTAAGACATGCATGCCCATATGAGTTTCTCATTGCAATACTGGAGCAGCCTGTCATACAAACAACACCTGATTTCTTTTAAATATTTGGAGCCTTATATCGATTATCGATCCCAAATTTAAAAAAAATGATATAATATAATTCTCCTCCCTCACATGACCCCATTATTTATTTGTTTGAGACTATAGTTTCGAAGACTTGGTCTTCATCATCAGTCTTTCTTCAATTATAAATGTTTTTCATGGAGTCAATATCATATGATCAAGTCTTCGAAACTATAGTCTCAAACAAATAAATAATATATATACAGATATATCATCTCGATTATATATGTGTGTATGTTTATTTGCATCAAGCAGAGGACAACCTCTTTGTTTCTCTTTGTGAATCAACAACTCTGCTACTCTCAGTAAAACAAAAACTTTTCAATTAAATAATAATAATATTTAATAAAGAATTACATCTATAAAATATATAAACAAATATGTAAACAATTTTTGCTCGTTTAATAAGAGTAGATTTATAATTAGTGCTATATCATTTTGAATAGACCTACAAAAAATTTCCCCAAGGCCTTCTAATTGTTACCAAAAATATTATGAGTTAATAAATAAGAGGGAACAACAAGCCAGCAATTGAATTGACTATGAATTATATATTAAAATAATTTAGTTAACATTTTTAAAAAACTTTCCATTCTCATTACTATTTCATTAATCCTTAACTATTTAAAAATTATTGACTTAATTAATGGTTCTTTTTTCCAATCAAAGTTCATTTTGTTTGCAACCCACTATTTAAGTGAAGATCCAGAATCTAAAATCGAGTATCGAGTCTGCAAATGACACCACTTTCTCGTTATCTTGTTCTGTTTGGCAAATGACACCTTAGGTAATATCCGTTTTGCCAATCTCAAAGGACAGGGATTCTCGCTTTAACCGGCCACTGATAAATTTATATCTGAGACACACACCTGATGAAAAGGAATCCGAAAAACAAGGCCTGGGCTTATATCGACCAATACCCGAGATCGAACACTGACATTCAGCATCAGTAATAAAGGGAAATAAGAACTTTTAAAATATGGTACATATTTAAAACGAGCTTTCGGCACGCCCTAGAAGCTCGGCCCTCCGGGTTGGTGCCCTGGCGGGCAGCGTCTCGGTCCAAAAATTGTATTCCTCTTAAAAAACCACACTCCAAATGTATACCTGTAAACTCCCGAAAATACATAGTCTCTTAAAAGTTTCGCCTCATTTTCGTCCTGACACAGTTACAGAAATGAGGCTCTAGATATGAATCTGGAAGTATTTTTTTCCTATAATCTACAGCATTGTGATATTTTTTGTGTGTCACTAGATTTATTTAAATAAGTGGGATCGTGTGAAGAGGAGAATTATATTTTATCATTTTTTTTGGAAATCGATATAAGGCTCCAAATATTTAAAAGAGATCAGGTGTTGTTTGTATGACAGGCTGCTCCATCCAGAATTGCCATGAGAAACTCATATGGGCATGCGTCTCTTAAGTCGTTCAACTTTGTAAAAATCAAAAAATAAGAATAACAAAATTTAGATTTTTAAAAAATTTTAAAAAACTGGCAAATTATTAAAAAATAAACAAATAATATATAAATATATAAATCAAATAAGATGTGATTAATTTCTTCTTCTGTGCGCAAAGAAAAGCGAATTGAATATTTAATTTTTGAGTGTTGAGGGGGAGAGGAATAATTATCAATATATTTAATGTTTCTTAATTTAAAATCAATTGGAGTCTTTCATTTCAAAATTCGAGTTCAAATTACAATTATATTTCAAATTTACCGCAAATATACCGACGGCATCAGCTCCCTGTCGGTAGCATTACGTTAGCGTTGCTGCAAATTAATCTGGGATATTATATATATAATAATTTATAACGGAGAACAATTAATATATCTTTTTGGGTTTCACGTTCTTTATTTCATCTGTCTTTTTGTCTGTATCTAATGCAGGGCTGGCCAACCCGGGGCCCTCGCCGTACTTACCTGTCTCCCGTGGATATATATGACAAAGTTCTTAATTAAGAAAAGGAGTAAAAAACAAAAAAAATTGTTTTTCTATGCCTTTGTTAAAAATGAAGAAAGTTTTTGAACACTACTGTGGAGAGAAGAAGGAAATATTTTATTTGTTTCATTCATTGACCCTTTGAAACCCTGAAGAAGGAGGGAAAAATCCTCCGAAACGTCGGTTTGAAAGGAAAGGAGGAAGGATTCCAATAAATTACACCTTATTTGATGTGTTAATTTTTTCTTTCCTCACTTTCTCTGGGCTGACTTCCATTACATTCAATTAATGTATTTTAACCATTTTTTGTGACATCAAATTTAGGGGAACGCTGTGTTGGTTTATAGTGAAACATTGTTAAAATTAAATTAGGTTGGAGTTGGTGGTGTTTGACCACAACCATTCACCTTCATCGACCAACCCCCTTTACATGTCATTTCAAAAAGCAGGAAATTGGATTTATTTGAGTCAGCTGAAATTAAAAAGGCCATACACCTTAATCAAAACATCTTGAACAATCAAACAGACATCAAAACTTCACCAATAATTGACATTTTAATCAATGATATTTAATTTGAATTGGAATGTGATGAGGATGTATGGTGGGGGTTTTTATTTTTTAGCTCGTTTAATATAATAAGAAAGATGAGATTACTGGAATTGAGAGCAAGCGTGTTTTCTCCTTTATTTGGGCTTTCTATTCGGAGCCTGTCATTTTTGGTTGCATAATTTGCGGGGGTTCCCATGAATGCGCTATTGTCAGCAGGTGCTTCAGGGAAAATTATTTTAATTAAAAATTTAAAATCCACAAATCTAGATTGTCATTCAGAATGGAAAGAATGCATTTTAATTGAAAGAACTATTCTCTCAACTTATAATTATTCATGGCGAATTTAACATGGCTTGATCCTAGATTTCCCCATTGGCCCAAGTTATCAATTTGCCTGCCGAAGGCGGACTTCGCAGCTGGTAATGTATAATACATCCCTATCCCTAGAATATTAAGAAAAAATTAATTTATGCAAGGAACTTTTCCCTAATTTGCGAATGTGTGAGCAGAGTTTCGGTATGATAATGTGTGACTAAAAAATCAATATAAAAAAATTTCGACCGTATATGGCTTTTCGTAACAATAATATGAAATAAATAATAAATGCGTTTAATGTAGAATTTCATCCGGATTAGGTATAGGTATATATAAAAACTGCATTCCGATATTTTGAATACTTCTTAAATTATTCAACTTTAAATGAAATATTAGCACTCGACAAGTGTATTTATTTTTAAAGGCAAAAAATAAAATCGTTAAAAATATAATGAAGTTATTAGCTAATACTATTACTAAATAAAATAATCTAATGGATGACGCATCACACAAAAATTCCACTTGCGGCCCCTTTTCAACTCTTATTAACAACTATTCATTCAAAAATATTGTATAAAATCAAATATCTTAATGAAACGAAATGCTGTTCCATTTAGATGGTCCAATGAAATTACTACGAAAGTTCTATGAATAGAGCTATGTCCGACATTTATCGTTTAACCCAATGTTTTCTACATTTGATTCAATCTCGAATCTAATGTAGGGAATTTTGTCAAATATTGAGTGAAAATAATATTTGAACTTATATATTTCTAACTTGAAATAATGATATTAATAAATTTTTTCTCATTAATATATCAAAGAATAATTGATACGTCAACGAGAATTATCGTATCAATTATTTTTTGATATATTAATGAGAAAAAATTATTTAATATCATTTTACATTTAATATAATTAATAGGTATATATTCAAAAAATAAATTTTTAGATATATTTTTATTGTAAGTTAATAGACTTAAAAATGTCAGTGCTTTTTGTAATATGTCAAACAGACAAGAATCAAAAGTGACTTCATTTATTTATTCCCATATCAATTATTCAAAATTCAAAGGAGAATAATGCACAATGATATTAAATAAATATAAATTTCTATCCGTAAGATATTTATGAAGATTACTATTAATTTATTACTACTTAGGAGGAGGATTTTCGAAATCTAAAGAATATAAAGAGAATTGAAGAAGCTTCCATATTTAATCACAAAACTTTAATAAATATTAATATCTTAAAATAAAAATTGAATATTCTTTCTATAAGATAAAGAGTCTGCTTTTTCAAAATTCACTGAAAAACTCTTCCTAGCTTGGATCTGACCAGGCCACTATATTTCTTATTCTTCTTTAAATCCATTCACTCCGTATATGGGTGATTCTCAAAAAAAAAAAAAAATTGAAATTGATGTACTTGTTGATTTCTGTTAAATGGGATCCTAAGTTTTTGTAACAAAGAATTTTTAACTGACTTCAAAAAAGAGGAGGTTCTCAATTCGACTGATTTTTTTTTTTGTGTTACCTAGAATGCTGAAATTCTGCACACTGGTAAAGATTGCCACATTAATAAAAGAGGAACTTGAAAAACCGAAACTTTCACTTCTTCGGGGCCCAAAATGAAGGAGTTAAATTAATAGGCTAAATTAACATACAGTGAAAATTTATTGATCCTAGAATGGTAAAACTTGGCATGCTGGTAGAGTTTGGGGTACAATTAATGGGAAAAATCCAAAAAACGAAACTTTCCCTTCTTCAGGACCTAAAATAAAGGGGTGAATGTTATAGACTTAATTATATACTAAAAATTCATTAACTTTTGACGATTATTGTGAACCGATTTTGATGATTTTTTTGTATTGGGTTTAGTCTATCTTCCGATTGGTCCCATTTTTTTCATTGGTATTGGACCTTTTTTGCTATATTTTTTCAGGCATAACTTCTATGTTTATGAACCGATTTCGATAATTCTTTTTATATTGGAAAGAGGGTACCTTAGGGGTTGTCCCGTATTAATTTTGTCAAGTTCTGATGATATGATCAATGACGAATTAACGTAAATCTCCAATTCTTATGACCAAATAATCGAAATTATAATAAATAAAATCTTTTTTAAAAAAAATCAATCTTAAAACGTTCATTTAAAACCCGCAAACGTTTCTAGAGAATTTCTATATTTATAAATTGAAATTTTATTATCATTTTCTGATTCATTCGCCCGACGCTTTCTCTTACGAGATGCATGCAAGGTATTATATTAAGTCACTATTAATAACATCACTAAAAAAGAGAAAAAGAAAAATAATTTTTATAAAAAAAATAAAACCGATCTTCAAAAAAAAATTAATATAATAAGAACTCAAAAATAAAAATAAAATGTAATAAAAGGTATAAAATAATTATTTAATTTAGTTACAAATAAACGACGAAATATTTACATGAAATCACTTTTTGAAGTCCGTGCCAAACTAACTATATAATCGAGCGTACCCGCCAATCGTTCTAAGTAAAATCCGTCGAGTTCGATTCATAAAATGTATATGTTTGGCACCGACTTCAAAAAGTGATTTCATGTAAAAATTTCATCGTTTAGTTCAGGGCTTCTTAAACTATGGGTCGCGATCCCAGACGGGGTCGCGAAACTGAATTTTGGTATAGTGAAACATAGGGCAACAATGACTTTTCAGTCAAAATGGGGCCGCCAATTAAAAAAGTTTAAGAAGCCCTGGTTTAGTTGTAACTAAATAAGATAATTATTTTATACCTTTTAGTGCATTTTATTTGATTTTTGAGTTCTTATTATTATATTTGTTGCATTTAATTTTTTTTAAGTCGGTTTTATTATTTTTTTTAGAAAATTTTTTATAAAAACGTGTTGTAAAAAATCGGGAAATTGTATGATAATCAGCGTATATAACTCTAGTTGAATGCATTGTTAGGTTTACGTGGAGAAATTTTTGTTTGATTTTTGTCGAGCAGTGCTATTATTTAAATACTTCTGCATCGATTTTAAAACCCACTAAAATTTCATAACAAATAAATTTATTAAAATTAGTAAATTTAAATTATTTCAATAACATCTACGGCTAAAGAAGTTTAATTTCCCCCATTAACTTATGTGGATGAGGCTCACACAATTTTTTTATCTGAATTTTCAAATTAATTGTAGTATCAAAAATTAAAATTTCATAATTTGTAAATTAAAATTATTAACATTAGTGTGGTTTTCACATCTATCGGCACTCCGAGCAAAAATTATATACATTTTTAATATAGTTTATTTATTAGTCAAAAAACATATTGAGCTGCGCAAGGCCAGTACAAACTATAAACTATACAACTTGATTGAAAAATAATAATAATATTAATCGATAGTTAACTATATACGAGCCCCGTCCCATCTCAATTGGCCCACCAATATTTTTTCTTTTTAAATAAAACTATGCTAATTCACGGTAAATTTAATTTAAATATTTATTTTTATTATCATTTGGAACAACATTTTAAACAATTTAAAACATTTTATTGTAACATTTAACTTAAAATTATTTTTTAATTGTTAAAAACATATTTTTATATAAAAAATAGTTCTTTGCTTTTCACGATTTTTTTTTTAAGAATCTTTGAATATGTGAAATAATCAAGTAGGCTTTGCCTTTTTCCAACAAAAGAAAGTTTGTTTTGTTTATTATTAGTAAAAATGACTAGTGGAAAGGTTGTTGATGAAAAATTCGCTCAATTATTATCAATTTATTTAAAAGGGAAAATCAAACGCGGAAATTGACGATCTAGTTAATTTATCAAAGTTTACTGTCAGAAATATTATTCGAGTTTATAAAACAACGGGTACAATAGCTACAAAACCTCGGTATGCGTCGAAATCCAAAATATCAGATGCTGATAGAAGGGCATTTGAAGAAGATTATTAGAAAAAACAGGCGTTATAACTATGGTGAATTATCTGTTCTTTGGAGCGATGCTGTGGGGCGAAGTGTTTCAAGATCCACGTGCCATAGAGAAGTCTGGACCAAGATAGAATGAAAAAGATATGATCCATTAAGCTATAATCCAGTATCATTTCGCGTTTAGCCCGCATGATGCTTTTTATATCAAACACTGATATGGATCACCAAATGAATTTATAACATCTCAGATTTCAAATTCATATGGTGATCCATATCAGTGTTTGATATAAAAAGCGTCATGCGGGCTAAACACGAAATGACGTTGGATTATAGCTAAATGGATCATATCTTTTTCATTCCTCTTGGTCCAGACTTAAGACTTAGCAGACTCCAATAGCTTCAACCAGCAGTAGTCTCGCGATATATATCTTGTTTAAAAAGCGCGATCAAAAACAATTCTCGTTAATATGTTAATTATTCATTAATATATTAATGAGAAAATTATAAATATATTTAACTTCACTATTTCAAGTTAGAAATATATAAATTCGGATATTATTTTCACTTAATAGCCCAAGAGCCCACGACTGCCAGACCTTCGTTATTTTATAAAAGCTGAAAGTTTTTCTGTGCATGTCCCTTATACAGGTAAGAACGACCAGCGACTATAGAGTTTGGGTTGTGGTTATTTTGGCAGGTAACAGGTAATAAAGGTGTATAAAATAGTACTTTAAATTCGTTAAAGTATAAAGCTCAATTTTTTTATATTTTCTTCGGGATAACTTTAGAAATCTCGTCATCCATTGCCGGACAATTATGACAGTTGCTACCCCCTGCCAGACACCCCTAAACTTTAAGAAACTCAAGCTTGAGTGGTTTGCCATAAAAGAATTTAGTCTTTTTGATTTTAAGTCGATTCTTCCACGTTTTCAGTAGAAGTTGTCATTAATAGTCAAAACAACAAAAATGGAATGCAATAAGGTTATTCCTCTAGTATTAGATAAGAATCGATGGTTATTTTTGATTTTAAGTCGATTCCTCCATGTCTTCACCAATGGTTATCAATAATAACCGAAATGTCAAAAATCTATGTAAAAACCATTAAAACTGTCCGCCTATTGAGGTAACATTTTTTTCTAGGTCGCCAAGTAACATATATAAAATTTATCTTTTATATTATAACGAAAGTATAATTATAATTTATTAAAGTTTAGGGGTGTCTGGCAGGGGTAGCAACTGTCATAAGTGTCCGGCAATGGATGACGAGATTTCTAAAGTTATCCCGAAGAAAATATAAAAAAATTGAGCTTTATACTTTAACGAATTTAAAGTACTATTTTATACACCTTTATTACCTGTTACCTGCCAAAGTAACCACAACCCAAACTCTATAGTCGCTGGTCGTTCTTACCTGTATAGGGGACATGCACAGAAAAACTTTCAGCTTTTATAAAATAACGAAGGTCTGGCAGTCGTGGGCTCTTGATCTATAATATTTGAAAAAAAAATCACCTGCATTTGATTCGCGATTGAATCAAATACAAGTAACTTATGATTAGGATAGAATCGTTTTTAGAAAACTTTTTATTTATAGGTTTGGGTCTCTTTTACGTTTTACCTGTTATGCTTATTGAATAAATCATTTCTCAATTAATTTTAAACTTTATTGAAAGGAATAAGGGATGATAAATGCACTGTAATCCCTCTCTCTAACTCAAGTGGAAAACGGATACTCGGGGGGCGTGGAAAAGTCGACATAGGGACAGATGACGGGAACAATAGACATTATTATTCGAACCGCAAAGTATGTCTAACCTATTTTCACAAATCAATTTGTCTAATTGATACAAAGTAGGATATGTCATTAATGTCCGACGGATGGGGGCGAAGCGCCTACATTCAGGGGTCTCTGGTTGACTCATTTTGTGTGGTTCAAGTGTGTACACCTGACTCTCTTCCCTTATCGAGGGTGGTCCTCCCCCGCTTTACCCTTAACCCGCAATTGAGCCCCTTGTGCTCAACGGTTGACAAGTCGCCTACTTTTACGATAATTATTTGAATCGCATGCCATGCTTGGCTGCATCACGCGAACGCACATGAATGGTTCTTATAGTACCTACTTGTAGTAGCACACTATTATATAATATTTGTCAATCCCAATGATTCATTTTTATTTGTCTTTTAGATTAATATTAGAATATTTTGTGGTAAAAATTTCTGGGGGAATACTTTTGGTTCTAAGTAAAAATTAAATGAACACTTAAGTAATTTTAGTATTTTATTGTATATGCAGACAATGTACATGTTGTTTCGTCAAAGACGGCATCATCAGCACCTAATTATAACAAAAAATTTGTGAAAACCGACAACGCCATCAACTGGCTCCACGTAATAAAAATTTCAATTTTTAAAGGAGAATGAATGAAATTCACTTTCTTCTTTCCATCATCATCATCATTGAGTATACAGTCCTAAGACTGGTTTGATGCAACAATCCGTCTCCACTCGACTCTGTCCCCCGCCAGCTGTTTGACCACCCTAAATGTCTGGCATCCCATATCCCTAATTATTTGGTTGAAATATTCTAATCTGGGTCTTCCCCTTCCCCTTTTCTTTCCCACCTCCCCCTCCAAGATATCCCTAAGCAGTCCCCTATGTCTCGGTGTGTGCCCCATCATCTGACCTCTTCTCTTCTTCAGACTCTTCCACAAGGTTCTTCTTTCTCCGATTCTTCTTCTTCTTCCTCTTCTTTCCAGTAATTTTTATTTTTACAAGTGGTTTATCTAAATATTTATTTCGAGAGCTCTACGCCATCTCTTCCTCAGTGCAAACTGCAAGGCCAGAATAATAGCGAGTTAGTGGTATTAAAACATTAATTGTCTGATGATTACAGATGTTAATTTGTAAGATACTTTAAGGCATTAATTGCGAAATTTCATTCCGGAGATTTTAGCCTCGAAGATAAGCCCCGAAGTGGTCGACCTAGACCTAGAGTAATCCAGGACGAGGATTTGAGGACCCTGGTGGAGACTGACCCATCACAAACGGTGCGTGGAATGGCGAAAGAACTGGGCGTCAGCTCCCATGCCGTTTTTGATGGTTTAAAACGTATTGGAAAGGTCAAAAAGCTCGAAAAATGGGTGCCCCACGATTTGAACGATCGACAGAAATTGTCACGTTTAGAGGTCTGTTCTTCTTTGCTTTTGCGCAACCAAAACGATCCTTTTTTATTTTAAAAATATTATAAATGTTTTATGCCATTCTCAGCACTAATTTATCTTATAAAAAACATCACTAATCGTTTAAATCAAAAATAAAATACTTATTCTAGAATTGAATAGAATTTTTCACTAGAAACTGAAATATAATCATTCGCTAAATATTTGATTGAAAAATGATAAAATAGCCGACATCTTTATCTATCTATCTATACTTATTATAATCGGCTTGCGCGACGATGCTGACGAGATTTTTTTTAATTTTAGAATCCACTAATAGTTCATGACAAATAAAATTTATTAATGTAGTTGTATCGAGACAATACTAGCAAAAAGTTAATGCTAGAGTATATAGAACAGACAATAAGGGTTCATAATTCATAAGCCCAAAACTTTTTGCTGTTTATGTACCACTACTACCCAATCCGGTACTCGTTTGAAAAATCTGACAACATTGTCTGGGCTTGAATATTTTTATTATAGAAATGACAGATAAAATACAAAATAAAGGTCGATTTATAAAACAAAAAGTTCTTAATAAGCGATTGAAAGCTGTTGCGACAATGGCTGAATCGAAATAACGTCAAAAAAGTACTAAAGTTAATCCACTTTTAGGTTAAATATATGCGTTGTTGCCAGGTTGTTTTTAGTGTAAATTTTTCATTATACATTTTTCATTATTTATTCATTATTATCTCAGAAACTGTAACTATGAATTAAAATTTTCTAAAAAAGAGTATTAGTTATTGTTTAATGTTGCTTTAGTTTTGTATACCAATGGTAAGAAGAGTTTCTTAATTGTAATTAAATATGTATGTAAACTTTCCGATATTCCGTATTGTGCAATGTATAAGAGTCTGAAAAACTCTATCTTTGGAATTTAATTTCTCCGGAACTATATTGTCCATTAATTTCCTTTTGCCACTGATCGATGCAGAAGCATTCAAATAATAATCTGTCTAAATTTAAAAAATATCATAAGAAACCCAATATGGTGAAACAACTACCTTAAAACTGATAAATAGATCCGTAAAGAGCTTTTTTTCTATTTATTTTGAGAATTGAACACATTTTCTGATTTTCAAGCTTAGATTCTTGTTTAAATAAGCAATAGAAAAGTGAGAGAGTGGCGCTAACATTGAGGTGTCCTTCCCGGCCTGCCGACATCACCTTCTCATTTCTGGCCCTCTCTCTTACGAGTAAATTGTTTTAGGAGTGAACGAACTGACATTTGACAGCGTTGGCTTGTCTGTCAATTAGAGATAAAGTGCAAGAACATAGCACGGACCTTGTCCACTCCTGCGCCCGTTTGGTTTATTCAAACGGCCGGACATTTGGACAGTCACCATCCACGAACAATGGACCCTTTAATGGCCAAACCAAGTCCATTTCAATTCAGAAGAAATACATTTTGGAATATATATATTTTTTAAGAGGTTTTTAAAATTGTAAACATGTCTTAATTGGATGGCAATTTAAAAACTTGATAGATTGACAAATGTCCAAAATTTGGTACAGAGAGAGAGAGAGAGAAAAAAAATCCAATCCTGGCTGTGTGGTAATGGTATATTTACGTTAGAGTTACCAGGTCTGTAACTTTAAAATGCGGTTTTTTCCAATAGATGGCCCACAAAGCCTATAAATTCTGGCGCCATAGCCAATATGTCGTTTTGTAGCTATGACAGCAAGCTTCAAAATGTCATATTTGTTTTAACGTTTAAGAGTTGGTAGCATACTTTTTTTCGGTGGTAAACATGTCGAGTTTTGAGGTAAACAAAGACCATTTGCGGCACGTGCTGGTTTTCTTATTCAAGCAGCGGAAACACATCAAATACTTGTGGAAACATACGGTCCAGATACTCTATCTGTCAACACTTGAGAACGGTGGTTTAAACGATTCAGAAGCGGTGATTTCAATGTCAGTGACAAAAAATCGTGAAAATCGACCGAAATAGTTTGAAGACACCGAATTGCTTCTGGAACCTGGCGAAACAGTTAATATGAATCGCTACTGACAGCAAATTATTAATTTGAATCATACGTTGATCGAAAAACGACCAGTATGGGCTCGAAGGCATGGGAAGGTGATTTCGCTGCACTGACAGCACTTGAATGGGCAATATTACCCCACGCGCCGTACTCACCAGACTTTGCTCCTTCCGACTGTTTTCATCCATGGTATACGGACTTGCCGAGCAGCATTTTTATTCTTATTAAGACATCCAAAAATGGCTCGACTACTGATTTTGCTCACGCGGCTTTCAACTTGGAATAGCATCCATAATTTGCCTACTAGATGTCAAAAATGTGTAGAAAGCGGGGGCCCGGATACTTTGAATTAAAATATTTCCATTTTTTCTAAATTATTGAATATTTTTAATTGAAAAACCCGCATGTTAAAGTTACAGGCCTGTTATTTAGAAAGATACTGGGTGCGCCTTTCTTGTACCAGGATATGCATTCGATTATGACATCCTTCGTTGCTGGTTGCATTTTCAGGCTATAATTTACATGCTGGAGATTATCAAATCAAACCACTTCTAATATACTCGCAGCGAAACCCCAATACCCCTATGTATTGATGGAACCTGAGGACGGGAGAAAAGAACATTTTTTTCAGAAAAAGAGGAATTAATTGAACAACCCAAGCAATTTGAAACTGCGAAGTTGGGTGACTATTTCAATACAAGCTTTAACCCGTGGCCGCTGTGTACATATCAGATATAATATTGCCTACAATATTATTAAACAATAATTTTTAAAGTAAGCAATAGATATTCCACAATTTCATATAATACATAGATATATATTTTATTTGTTCCAATTAAAAATTGCGGATATATTTGATAAATTGTATTATATTAAACTGTTTGTGAGTTTTAAAAAAATTAAATTTAAATTTGTAGAAAAAAGTCAATTTGAATTTTCTTATTAGAACTTGGAAGGAGGTCGGTAATCATATCCTCCTGGGACTAAAAGTTCACTTTTAATTAATCACAGAGCTTCCTGCGTCTCTCAGGAGTTTATGTTTCAAATTTCAAATCAATCAGTTGAGTCATTTAACCTAGAGGTCGGTGAACATAGAGATAAAGAATCCCAAAACTTGTATATTGATCTGGGATGGATTAGCTGGTCTCGAAGCTCAAGATCCAGATCCTGAACGATCTGCGAAAGTTACAAAAGGAATGAATAATGATATTGTATGCTAAACTTTAATTTATGAAGAAAAGAAAAGGGCTAAAAAACAATTCAAACTGGGCCAATATTTAAAGTAGTTCGTCCATAGATATATATAGGGTCCGCCAAATAACTTTTTTTTTAATGCTATAAAAAAAACTACTGAATATTTTCTCAAATTTCTTTTTTATTTGAAAGTACAATCCTTCCGGTTAATAATGGAAAATAATTTCATTCAAATGGCTGCCTCGGCTGGCCATGCAGTAGCCTACACGATCGGTCCAATTTTTAAGCACATTATCGATTGTGTGCAGCTGTATTTCACCAATGGCTTCACGAATATTGTCCTTTAAAGCGTCAATTGTCTCTGGCTTGTCGGCGTAACACTTATCTTTGACGGCACCCCACAAATAATAGTCCAACGGTGTCAAATCGCAGCTCCGAGGTGGCCAAACGACATCAGCTCTGCGGCTGATAATGCGATCTTCAAAAACAGGGCGCAAAACATCGAGTGTAGCTTCGGCTGTGTGGCACGTAGCGCCGTCCTGTTGAAACCAAATGTTGCCAATATCCTTTGTGAACAAAAATTCGTTCAACATGGCCCGATAACGATCGCCATTGACTGTAACGGCCACTCCTTGCTCATTTTCGAAGAAAAATGGCCCAATTATGCCTCTGGACCAAAATCCGCACCAAACAGTGACTCGTTTTGGGTGCGTCGGCTTTTCAATGTATGCGTGCGGGTTTTCTGTGCCCCAAATGCGACAATTTTGCTTGTTTACATACCCGCCAAGATCAAAATGAGCTTCATCTGAAAAGATGATTTTTTTGGCAAAATCGGCATCTTCTGTAAGTCGATCGCAGGCCCAATTAGCGAAGCGAAAACGCATTGGATGGTCAGTTGGCTTCAACTCCTGAACCAATTGGACTTTGTATGGCGTCATACCAAGGTCTTTATGCAAAATTCGTCTCAATGATGTCTCCGAAATGTTCAATTGTTGAGAACGACGGTGAATTGATGTTGATGGCGCTTCACGCACACTTTCTGCCACAGCAGCAATATTCTCGGGTGTACGCACTGTTTTTGGCTTTTCACGCTTTGGTTTATCGATGAGGATGCCAGTTTCTTTCACTTTTTTCACAAGATAACGAACATACGGAGCTGACGGTGCTTCTCTTCTTCCAAAATCCGTACGCAATTTTCGCACACATTCTGCAACATTACCATGATTTTCAAAGTAATGTCGCAATATTTCCCAGCGTTGTTCAAGCGTATACACAACCATATTCGTTCAGCGGAAGGATAAAACTAATTATCTGTCAAATCAAACATGAGCTAAGTGTTACCATTCACGAAATAAGCACTAGTTGAAAAAAAACGTTAGATGGCGGACCCTATAGTATATATAGTAAAAACACTCCAACTTGAGGAAGGCGAACTGCGAATTATACCGAAAAGAGTTCAACTGGCTGGAGTCCTTAAATATTCAAATGTGATGGAAAATAGCGGCTATTCCAACCTTTTTATTTAAGACTAGGTAGTTCTTCAGCTTTTTTTACTTTTTCCTTGTTTTTTATTTCTTACTTTATAATATTCAATTTTCCTTGACCCGTGTGATCTTGCTAACTACTGATGTATATAATTCTTTATAAAGTCATAAGATAAAGAAATTTGATTTTTGATAAGAAAAGAGATAATTTTCAAGCTTAAATAAAAGATAAATTAATTAATTATTTATTCTCATGTGAAACCTACAATTAGTCGCAGGTCCTCTTTATTTATTGACCAAAAAGAGTGAATAGTTGAAGCTGTCTTTTTTAGTTGGGCTTTCCTATTTAATATTTAATTCCGGATAGAATTTTTAAAATTATCATAAAAAAAGGTTCTTCTCAACTTTGATACTGATTGAAAGGTTAAAATTATACAAAATAAATGTATTATTTTTTATAATATCCCTCCTAATGTATCGGATTGATTGTTTTTCAGTTCATATATAGGATGGGGCATAAAGATCTACCACATTTTGAAGAGGAATAAAAAATGAAAAAATTTAACTAGAAATAAAAATGCGGTTGTCTAACAAAGTCGGTTTACTGACGATAGCTGAACGTGACAACGTCATAAGAAAATACTGATGGAATGGTATGTTCTACGTTCAACTATCGTCAGTAAACCGACTTTACAGACAACAGATTTTTTTCATAAAATTCTTCGTTCAGAAAATCATTTTAAATTTACAAAATACTTGAATAAAATTTATTGTTTAAATTTCTACTCGACTGTTAAAATTTAATTTTTGATTTTATTATTTTATAATAATAAATTTTGTATTGACATTATTTCTTTCAGCAAGTAAACTGAATAAAAGTTGTTGTTCAATTAGTTACTTAATTATTTTTGCAAATTTAATTGTAATTTGTTGTAAAAAAGTAATAATTTTGAATAATTTATTATAAGAATAAACTGTGATTAAATTATTGTTCATAAATCTTAAATTTAAAATTTAAAATTTGGAAACATTAAAATTTTTGTAACTGTAGCTTTTAAAAAGCCCGCCTCAATCTTTGTCGCTCGTTCCGCGCTCTCGCTTGCACTTCAAGCCTTAAATGGAACGCCTCAGATGAGTCATGTTTTTTCGAGCGTGCAGCCGGCTTCATCGAATTATAAGACGTTGTCACATCAAAAAACTGATTTTATTTATGAAAAGAAGATAAAATATTTTTTTTAATGGGGTGTAAATATTATCAAACAAAAAAGGGAGGAGGGTCAAAAATGAAAATTCTAACCCTTTTAACCAAACTCAATCAAATTTTGTATACATTTTCTGTGAACCCCCAGACTATTAGAAATCCAAAAACTAACCAAATTTTAAATTCATAGTTTGATTGAAAGGGCTAGAATTTTCATTTTTGACCTGGAGGGCGTAGGCGTTTGTCCACCCGGGTTTTGTTAATATTGGATTTGTGCATAAATATTTGTAAATAAATTGTAAATATTCTTCTTCAAGTGCCATACTAGATTACGAGCTTCGGCGATTACTATGGAGAGTATCGTCTCTATTTAATTTTCCTGGTGGAAATTTTTTGCAGGGGTGGTTTCCCATTGCCTTTATTTTTAAAATACTGAAAAAATCTTCCACTCGATTGCTCGATATTCAAAGAGAATATCTAACACTAGTACTTCATCGTTTCCCGGATGTCTAATTCAGGTCTTATAATCTTATTATCTTGCCGCTCGCTACTGAAATACTAGAAAAATCACCCAGCCCATTGCTATATTTTCATGGAGAATATCTCTAACACACGCAGAAAAATTTGCATTCGAGTACATAAATTGGAAAAATATGCAAAATAATAAATTTCATGAAGTGAAAAACATCTTTTGAAGAACTGGAATTAAGAATAGTGTTTCTGTTTTGCCTAGATCAAATAATAAACCTTCTCAAGCTGGCATCAAACCTGAAACTGCTCACCGGCTCTGGGCTGAAAAAATAGCTCAATTTAAAGAAGTTCTTCACCACCACTGCCTTCAAATACTGGACAGTCAACAAAGAATTCAAGCCGTCATTCTAAAAGTTTATCTGTATTATTATTAGGTGTGCCAATTTCAGCTTTCACTGCTACTAAAATACTTGTATTAGCTACTGTTATAATCTAGTAAAATAAAGAAGAGCTAAAATAACGTGTAGATTATACTTTGTTTACTTTTTCTTCTTCTTCTTCTTATTTTAGGATTTCTCCTGTTAATTTCAGAGTCTTCCCCGGAGTCTTGGCAGCTGTCAATCCATCTTGTTGGAGGTCTTCCGAGAGGTCTCTTTGTGGTTAGTTTGGACAGTAGGGCTTGTTTGGCGAGCCTCTCATCCTCCATCCAACATCCTAGATGTAATGTGTTTGACTTCCAAATTCGTTTTTTCTTTTTCTTAGCAGTTGTCGTCGTAGTTAATATCCGTCCATCTGAGGCTTTTCTGTACTTATTTGAGCAGTTTATTTTATTGTCTAAGGAAGTAGATAGCTAGTCTCGCTCCCCGACCGTCGGCGTTTTATTGTTGGAGGTGCCATCTCTTCTTACCATTGTCTCATTAGCAGGTTTTCTGTGTTCATGTAAGGCCTTTCACGGCTACCGTATCAGCCCGGTGCATACGCAGTCCCCTACTTCCCGTTGCCGATTTAAATTTTCAACAATACAAATAAATAATCAATAAAATATTGGAAAGAAAACAAATTAATGATTAAACAATTATTGTTCCCCCCCCCCCCTCTGACATATAATTAAAAATAATCCATTCCATCGGATTTAATAGATGACACCATTTTATGTTTTTCTAAGAAAATTTGAATCTATTACCATCGGCAAACTGAAATCTTTCATAAACAATTAATTAATTAGATTTAATTATTCTTTAATACTTCCCCATTTTGTTGTATAAATTGATCTTGGTTATTCAAAGATCTCTTCGTTGCTAAATCCGTTTTATTAATTGATAAAAGTTCCAAAATGTGGGTATTTTGTTTTTGGTTAATCTTGGTGGCTTCCATGAACATTTGAAGTTATTCCTGGTTCATCCTCTTTGCCAATTATGTTATAATAGTATAATAAAATAAAGATCTACTCCCTCCGTCCGGAAATATGGTATACATTTGAAAAATAATCTTAGATTATCCAGAGTTTCGAAAGCAACTGGCAATACTCATTATATTGTTATTGTTTACATTGATAACTAAAATATCCTAACATATTTGACAGACGTTGCTTTTGTGTTGAGTTGGAATTTGAAGATCAAATATTAGTTTTTTAAGAAAAATAAAATAGTCACCGCTATAATTTCAAAATTGAAAATTTTAACTCAAATAACGTGAATTTACAAAGAAGAGATGCCAAATCGAATCAATTGACTATTGAACAACGTTATTTTATCTTGTCTTTTCAATTTATTGACATTGTTAACTCTTGATGATGGACTAATAATCCGAAACTATATTGAGTTTGTATAAACATTCTTTGAGTTTTATTTCATTCACTGTGAAACTACACAGCCTATACGCTATTAACTAACGTATTGACTTGTAAACTCCTGATGATGGACTAATAATCCGCCAAATATATTGAGTTTGTGACTTAAACCTCTTTGAGTATTTCATTTCATTCACTGTGAAACCTACACCCCTTTTCAACTCTGATTAACTAACGTATTGACTTGTCAAACTCACTGATGATGGACTAATAATCCGAAATATATTGAGTTTGTATAAACCTCATTTGAACTTCTTATTTCATTCATTATGAAAACTAACACCCTTTACTCTATTAACCCCCATTGAACAACGTCATGGTATCTTGAAACATATATTACAATATTTGAAAAGCAAAGAAAAATTAAAACACGGTGCTATTAATAAATTGATTGAAATCGTTCAAGATGCATTTAATAAACTAAAGACAAATCTCTTGATAACGTTTTCATAACATTAAAAACGTGTATGGAATCAATTATGTTGAAAGGAGGAAAAATTCCTAGAAAATTCCTCATAGGTAGATAAATAAAGTGAAACTTTGTCGTGAGGGTCGATTAGTTGAAAAGTATACCTATGTTCAGAAGAAGCGGTCAACAAGGCTAAATTTCACTTTAACCAAATTTGGATTACCCTAAAATGGTTTGTATTTAGTTATATTGTGATAATAAAATGAATTTAATATTTTTTTTATATTTAATTTTAGTAATTTGATTTTTTTTGCAAATGTATACCATATTTTCGGACAATAAAAATCGCGAAATGTATATCATATTTCCGGACGGAGGGAGTAAAATAAACGTTTAGATTTAGCTTTATTTATTTACTTTTTCAACAATACAAATAAATAATCAATAAAATAATCAAAAAAAAATTAATGATTGAACAATTAATTAATTAGATTTAATTATGCTTCAGTTAGTCTTAAAAGATCAGATCCATTTCCATGAATTATTACATCTCATTCTATTTAAGGTCCGTAATCGGCTCGAAAATTCTCCTGTACTCCATGTGTAATGTATGTTTTTTCAGCTTCTGATAATAATAAATCAGCCATTTTTATAATAAATAGATTTTATTTAAATCTTTAAATCTTCTGATAATTCAAATATTACATCAACTTTTGGAATTTAAGTTTACGATTTTGTGTCGGGTCTCATTGATATTAGCTGGACACTAGGGTGAAGCTAAAATCAAAAATTTGAAAAGGCCGTATGCGGAAAAGTTGTCTAATACAAAGTCTATTTATAATACGAAATCTCAGTTAAATCAAATGATATCTTAAAGTGCCCCAAGTGTCAATCGTGTATTGTGCCGGATTGTCGCAAATGCACTTTTGACGCTGACTGATGATTTCTCTCTGAAAACCACCGAAAAAATGCCGCGCTGGTCAATAAAAATGCACATTGCACAAGCTCGAAATAATTTTAATCGACGTTAAGCATTCCAAATAAGAGTTATATGAGTTTTCGACGGTTTCTGGCTGGTGCTAAATTTTTGAGGGACTAAAAACTACGAAAATTGTGGACTTTTTTCATATTTTGCTTATAACCCGAAAATCATGCGTCCTACAGAAAATTTTACTCTTATCAAAATGAAAGAGCATAACATTACGCGTCGAATAATCTACTTATAAGTTAAAATTGCTTCAGCCGTTTAGCCACAATCGATCGTCAAAATAGGCAATTTTTACCAAAGTGAATTATGCTCATTAGGTGGTCACAAGAAACATCTCTTCAAATTTTTGCGACGCTGACCCCCAGAATTGTTACCAATTGGCCAAAAAACGAGATTAGCAATCATTCATTTTAATTGGACAACGGTAACCCGTGCCACAATGAGGTTGAAAAAATTGCAGTTTTTCATTCATAAAATGAAAACCACTCATTCTAGTAACTTGATTCTTGTCTCATTTTCTAAAAAATTTTGTTGTCTTGAAGTTTTACTTGAGCCACTTTTTTGTTAAAACTTTTAGATTTGAAGATATCCAGAATTTTCCAAGACAGGACATGATCCGACCTTATTGCGGCACGGGTTACCGTTGTCCAATTAAGATGAAACTTTGCCAATCTCATTTTTTAGCCAATTGGCAACTATTATGGGGGTCAGCACCAAAATTCGAAAAGTGGTTTCTTGTGATCACATAATGAGAATAATTCACTTTTACGCAAAGTTGGTAAAACTTGCCTATCTTTGACGATCGATTGTGGCTAAACGGCTAAACTGATTTTGACTTTTCAGTAGATTATTCAACGCGAAATTCTATGCTCTTTCATTTTGATAAGAGTAAAATTTTCCGTAGGGCCCATGGTTTTCGAGTTATAAGCAAAAATCTGAAAAAAGTCACAAATTTTCGTGGTGGCAAAGGGGCACCTTAAGATTGCATCGTAGGAAGTTCAAATTTCACACACATGATTACACTTATAGGTGGCAACTTTTCCGCATACAGCCTAATAAATTGAGCAAAAAAAAAATTTGGGGGGGGGCCTTTTTCGCTCCACCCTATTGGACACCCTTGTCCTAAAACTTCGGGATTCTAAACTTAAGCTATTTAGAGGCTAGACGGCATACTCCAAGATTTTGGTTAAAATCGAACAACTGGATGTCGGGGGAGGGTTTTTGGGGTGAAAAGTGATTGGAGATGGAGGAGGAGAGGGGATTCAGGGGACAGGCGACATGAAAAGAGGTATAGGATGAGGACTAGTTAAATAATAATGATATGAAATGATTTTTCAGGTTTCTCCCAAAAACACACAGATTTTATTTCGAAACACTCTAGTAAATAATAATTTAAATTCTGCGCTCTAGTGCAAGAGGAGGGCACTAGTTGGCTGGTCTCCACAAGATGGCAGCAAAATTTAGACAGTTTAGATTTAGAAAGGTTAGCTTTCATTCAAAGGAAATTCAAATTTGCTTTTTTTATTTACACTCACAAATCACAATTAATTAATAATTAATTTCAATACATAATAATATCATTAATAGATTTATTTTTTACAAAATATGTGATTTAATATTATAATTGAAATAATTAATTAATCACAATTCATAATGAAACCTGACAAAGTTGATACATTATTATTCTTAGGACCTAGCTCTTCTTGTATTCAATCGTTTTTATTTCAAGTAAGTATTTTTTTAGTATTTTATATATATATTATATTATTAAATGAGCAATTCTTGTATTTATATATATATATATAGAATCGGTTTAGCTCGAAAACGGCTCTAACGATTTGGATGAATTCACGGGTTAGTGTTGGTGATTCGATCTGTCACGGTCTCATCTTCGGCTAAGTTGTTTTTGATGGGTTTTTTGTGAATTGAAATAATTATTCACAGGTGGTTGTCTTAATAAATATGTTTATTTACATTTTTATTCAATTTCCTTTTAATTATTAATTGTTTTTTGAATTTTAAATTCCACTAATAGATCAATACAAATATTATTATATATATTAAAAGTTAAACAATTTAATTGATTGATGGAGAGAGAGGGAAGGAAGATTAACCAATCGACTTGATTGGGGAATAATGGAATTGAAATAATTATCGGAAAAGAGGTTTTTTTATCTAATTAGATTTTTCCTCTTATTAAAAACAAGGACTAAAGATAAATAAGGACACTCGATGGTGGAGAAGTTATCTCCGAAATCGAAGCAAAATACAAGGTATACATTATTAATGTAAAATAATTGGTTTAATAAAATTTATAAAAAAAAAAAAAAAAATTTAATTGATTGAAGGCGAACGGAACAAACCAATCGACTTGATTGGGGAATAATGGAATTGAAATAATTATCGGAAAAGAGGTTTTTTTATCTAATTAGATTTTTCCTCTTATTAAAAACAAGGACTAAAGATGAATAAGGACACTCGATGGTGGAGAAGTAATCTCCGGAATCGAAGCAAAAAATACAATGTATACATTAATTAATGTAAAATAATTGGTTTAATAAAATTTATAAAAAAAAAACAATTAATTGATTAAAAATCGAGTTTTAAATCCCACAAGCGTATTTTTCTGTATTAGAATTTGGCAATTTAATTGATGAACTCAAAAATTGTTATTTAATTAAAAAGAATTATTATACGGTATTTATTTATATACCTATATACTTATATACACATAATCTGTGGGCCACTACAAGGCTTGAAATGCAAAAACTGGGTGAGGGGGCGGGGGCGAGAGTGGAGGGGTACGGGGGCGGAATTGGGGTGGGGTGGAGGGGTACGGGCGGAATTGGGGTGGGGTGAAGGAGTTCCGGGGGCGAGGGCGGAGGGGTTTGCGGATTAAAATATAGCTTTTTACTGAAACAAAAAGTTACCGAGCATCGCTCGGTGGCCAGGTACTATATATATTAAATATTATTTTATTAATCTTTTTTATTATTTTCAGTCAGCAATTTATTTGGCCGAACAAGGATTTAAAATTTTATTCATTTCAACTCAACAATTTGAAAAATTACCACCTTCATTTAAAGGTTTGATTAATCCTGGATCAGAAATTATGAAGCTAATCAGATTTATGTAATAAATAATGCCTTTTATATTTTCTTTAATATCTTCTTCTTCTTCTTAATAGGCGCTTGCGCCTGTTCTTCCAATTTCTTTAATATAAGTATCCTAAAAATATATTAATATTATATTGTATTTTACCTAGCTCCTTAGATCAGATTGATAATCTGGAAGGTTTTTTAAAGTTAGACTTCTCTTCAACGTCGTAATCCTCTCTACAGAGGAGTCGTGACCCTCATTTCTTCCATATTCTAAGAGCTCGTAGTCTTCCCAATTGCAGCCCGCCAGATTGGTCTGTTTCTGGCCATCGCCGTTGCAGCATGGAGCGTAATACCAAGTTGGGCCTTTATTTGATCCGCCCATCTTGTTGATGATCTGCCTCTTCTTCTTTTGCCTTCCACCTTGACTTGCACGATGATCCCTTCCAAGCCTGTATCTGAGCGGGTGAGGTGGCCGAAATACTTGATCACTCTCTCGAGTACCATCCCAGAGAGACGCCGGTCCGCGTGGACTTCCTCTATAATTGACTTATTAGTTCGGTGAGCCGTCCACGGGATTCTCAACACTCTCCTCCAACACCACATTTCGAAGGCATCAATCCGATCGCAGTTCTTCTTCTTTAGGGTCCATGTCTCGGAGGCATAGAGTGCGACAGGGAAAACAAGAGTCTTGACAATAATGGCTTTTGTTTTAGTTGTTATGTTTTTGTCCTGCCAGATCTTGGTCAGTCTAACCATTGCCAGCCTCCCGAGTTGTAACCGTCAGTTAATGTCTCCATCAGATCCTCCTTCGTCGGTAATTATGGATCCCAATTATACGAAGTGGTCGACCACCTCCAAAGTTAGACTATTCATCTTAAAAATAAAAAAAAATATATAAGATCGAAGTAGTTATTGGAGACGGACTGATAAATGAATTCAGTGGATTTTGATGAAGCAGTCCAAAATTCCAAAAAATGAGATAATTGAAACTATCTTTTTTTATTTATTCAAAAACCGACGTTTCGGAGGTTTATTCCCTCCTTCTACAGGGTTTTGAAAGGTAAGTGAAGGAAATCCAATGTGACATTCCTCTGATCCTCTCTGTCTCCTCTTCCAGTGGCAGTAACAATATTATATAACGAGCTTCAAGGGCGTGCCGAAGGCCCCATAGAAAATCACACTCTAGAGGTATATCTGGAAACTGCAGAAGATACATCGTCTCTTAAAAGTTTACCCTCATATTCGTCCTCAGACGTTGATCTATTGATATAGGTATTTTCTAATTGGTGGAGGCCTACAAATGTTAATACTCCATCCGTATTTGGAGGGTAATGAGAGTTAGTGGAAGAGGAGAGAGCCCAGAGCAGTAGCGTAGCCAGAAAATTTTCATAGGGGGGGTCTGTCAATCCATAAAACAAAATATTTAGTGGGAATTTTTTTTATTAAAACAAATAGAACAATTAAATTGTGTTTTAACGCGGAAAGTTTTGGGCTAGTTGTAATTTCTTCGACACATTATGTATTTGGGTGTGCTGAATCCGAATCTGAGGTTTGATAACAGAATTTCGTGACGGAACATTGTCAAAAATGCAAAAAAAAAAGGTAAAAATTCTCATTTTTTTTTTTTTTGGAGGTTTTTTGCTTATAACTTGAAAACTATCAACTTTTTGTAAATAATCTTCCTATTCCTAATGAAAGTTTATAGAATTTCCTACAAAATTCATCACTTAGTTTTTTTCTCCGACCAACCGTTCGGGTTCAAGCGCTCAGTTGAAAATTGGCCTATTTTTTTGTTTGCGCAAATCCCAAAAACTCGCACTTTTTCGATTTTTTCCCATTTTAACCATGATGGAGTATATTTTCGACAAAGACCACTCTATACATTTTTAAACTAGATTAAATTTGATACAATTTAAATAAAGTTCCATCTTAATTGGATAATGGTAACCCGTGCCGCAATGAGGTTGATGTTTTGAAAAACTAATTTTTAGCAAAAATCGCAGTTTTTCCTACATAAAATGAAAATCACTCATCCTAGAAACTTGATTTCTATCTCATTCTCTAGGAAATTTTATTGAATTGAAAGTTTACTTGAACCACTTATTTGATAAAAGTCTTAGATTTATAGATATCAAGCATTTTCCATGACACTTTTGAGGATAGGATCATATCCTGTCATGGATAATGCTGGATATCTATAAATCTAAGACTTTTATCAAATAAGTGGTTCAAGTAAACTTTCAATTCAATAAAATTTCCTAGAGAATGAGATAGAAATCAAGTTTCTAGGATGAGTGATTTTCATTTTATGTAGGAAAAACTGCGATTTTTTTGAAAAAATGGGTCATTCCTGTCATGGAAAATAATGGCCGGAGAAAAAATCTAAATGATGAAATTTGTAGGAATTTTTATGAAGTTTTATTTTGAAAATAAAGGTTATTTAGGAAAATTCGAGTTATAAGCAAAAAACCGCCAAAAAATGAGATTTTTTACCTTTTTTCCATTTTTGACAAGGTTCCGTCACGGAATTTTGTTGGCAAACCTGAGATTCGGATTCAGCACACCGAAAAACATAAAGGGTCGAAGAAATTACAACTACCCCAAAACTTTTCCGCGCGGGGCCCTTTAGAGAACAATTTAACTGGACTAAAAAGGTACTTGAAGAAATTAAAAAAGAACATAATTCTTGATTAAACAATATTTAATTATGGTTAGTTTGCCATAAGAAAGAGTTTGTCGTTGCCGTTACTCATCCCATTAGCTCCTGCCCTTGTGGGGGAGGGGGGTTCTTACCCCCTCCCCCATGACTACGCCTCTGGTTACACAAGCCCTTTTAAAAAAGAAAGCCTAATAAAACTATGATTTGAATTAAATAAGGTAAAATAAGTAATTTTATAATTAAGTAATGGAGAGGGATTCAACCAATGGGTAGCCTTTGCTGAATAAAAACTCCCAATTATGGAAAACGTTTCGGCTTTAATTAAATAATGCCATCATCAGTTCCTAAGAGTTGATGAGTCCTTGAAGACGAGCGCCATATTTGTGTATAAGGTGTCCGAGCATGATGATATTCCTCAATGGTTAAAAAGTTGATACAATTTTGATGGCTGTATATGTATATAATTAAGTAATGGAGAGGGATTCAGCCAATGGGTAGGCTCTAATTTTACTTTAATTATCATATAAGTATAATATATTTATATTTAATTTTAATATTAATTATAAATTGTATTGATTATAGGTATTTAACTACAAATGAAGCACTTTTGGATTATCTTTATTCAATACATACTCATGCACAAATACCTCAAGTAATCATTATCGATAAACTAGAAAAATATGCAGTACTTGAAGAGAATCAAAAAAATTCGGAACCATATCAATGTGAAATGCATAGTGCCCTAATATGTGCATCACTTCTGAATGCAATGGCTGTATGTGCATCGAAAACGGAAAGCCGTGTCATGCTGATCGCATCCATTGAAGACATGGATCATTCTTATTTGAAGTTGAATTCGATAAGTGATTTATTTTTCACAGATATGATTTATTTATTAAAGAATGAAAATGAAGAGAATATTTCTATTGAAAATATTTCTGCCCAATCAAAAGGCATTAAATTGGAATTTAAAATGGACTCTGTAGATAATAAAATTATATTTAAAAAAATTCTTGAAAGTTTTCAACAATAATCTCCTTTATGATAAGTATCTTATTATTAACTATATTATTGCTCTTTATTGTTATATTATTTATAAAATAAAGTATATTTCTTTTCTCTTTTGTGCAAAAGAAATTTGTATTTAATTTCTATTTTATTAACTTCCCTTTAAAACCTCCACTCTTACTTGCTTCCTTTCAGAAAAAAGACCAGAGGTCATATTTCTAATATCGTCGGTGACTATATAATTAAAATAATTAACCCCAAGATTTGACTATCTTTTTTTGAAAATAAGATGGATTTTTCAAAATAATAAATAAGATTTTAGTAGAATATTTTATAATATTGGATTGGCAACTAAGTAATTGCGGATTTTTTTTAGAAAATCAAAGACAATTTTTTCATGGAACTAAATAACTTTATTCTGTAATATATTGCCCATTTTGATCAATGACCTTTTGCCATCTTTCAGGCAGCATCATAATCCCACGTTCATAAAACTTCTGGTTTTATTAGCAAAAAACTGAATCAGGTACGATTTGACATCATCATCATTATTGAAATTTTTACCATTCAAGGAGTTTTGTAAAGATCGAAATAAAAAGTAATCAGATGGTGCAAGGTCAGGACTATATGGTGGATGTGGCAAAACATCCCAACCAAGCTCCAATAATTTTTGCCGAGTGACCAAAGATGTGTGTAGCCTTGCATTGTCATGATGGAATACAACACCTTTTCGATTTGTCAATTCGGCCCACCTTTCTTCAACTGCATTGTTTAATTTCGTTAGTTGTTCAATATAGACAACAGACTTGATCGTTCGGTTGGGTGGTAAGAGTAAACAGCACATAACTTTTTGTGAGCTTGCGATGCGTTTTTCCCTTTGCGGAAATAAAAAAGCAAAATATGACGAAACTGTTCCTTTTGATTTTCCATTTTTCAACGAACGCCAAACGAAAACTACGCGACCGATCAAATAACTTTTTTTACTGATTGACAGCTGAATTGCCAACTATCAAATAACAAAATGTGTTTTACATTTGGACTACGCCAGCAAACCTAAAAATTCAACTGAAGCCATCTATGAGTGAAATCCGCAATTACTTAGTTGCCAACCTAAGATAATACATTGTAAGAGGGCTTCGTCCCCTCAGGATTTGAACCCGAGTACTAACAAGCTTCCCGGGCTTGTTAGTTCTACCCTCGAGACAATAACACACCCTGACCAATGGCGGATCCAGAGGTGGGGAGGAGACCGCCCCCCCCCCCCATAGAGGCCCGTGCCTAGCAAAAAATTTGTAAAAAAAAATTTTTTTTAATTTTTAAAATTGAAAATAAAGTTCCATATTTGTGTGTGTGGAGGGGCGGCGTCTCCGACTCCCCCCCCCCCCGCTTGGACAATTCGATCGCGACACACTTCCGAGATAAAAAGTATATCTTATATACATCGGGCACCTTAATTCATTCTCCCCTCCCCATAATAAAGATCTACTACATTTTGAAGTCGTATAAATAAATGAAAAAATTTAACTAGAAAAAAACTGAATATATTTTTGAAAAAAACATAAAATAATTTTTTTTTATGTGTTTTAAACATTATCAGACAAAAAAAGGAGGAAGGGGGGTCAAAAATGAAAATTCTAGCCCTTTTGACCAAACTCAACCAAATTTTGTAAACATATTCTGTGGACCCCCAGAAGGCTAGAAATGCAAAAACCAACCTAATTTTGTATACATAGTTTGGTCGAAAGGGCTAGAATTTTCATTTTTGCCCCCCCCCCTCTCCTTTTTGTTTGATAATGTTTAAAACACATTTAAAAAAAATTATTTTGTTCTTTTCAAAAATATATTCAGTCTTTTTCTAATTAAATTTTTTCATTTTTTTATACCTCTCCAAAATGTGGTAGATCTTTATACCCCCACCCTGTATAAAGAAGCACACATGAATAAAAACATATTTTTTCAAAACATCAGCCAAATTAGTTAGTCTACTTATCCTTTTTTTTTTTTTTTTTTAATTATACTTAGCCTTTTAAATTTCTTATTAAAAAAATTATTAATTACTTTTTTAGGTAGAAATAAAATGATTTTTACTCATCGCTAACAGTTCCGTGGTCACGGACCAATCGTTTTTTGGGCCCTGGATACCACAATATCTGGTTTTATGTTCTAAATCCGGTTTCAAACTATTAAGGGCATTGATTCCGTCCGTTTAGTAGTCACAAAGTGAAATTAACTTTTTTCACCTTGGATATAATACAAGCTCTCAAAGTGTCAAGCGTGAAATGTGCAAGCGAATGCATTAGGTACATTAAATTCTATATCATTACATGTTATAGACTAGGGGTGTCCAACCTTTTGGCTTTCTCGAGCCACATTTGAAGGAAAAAAATTTTCTAGTGCCGCAGATAAAATATACTAATACTATTAATATTTGTTAATAAAAAATGATAGTTAGTACTGTAGAATAATGATATTCACCATAACAAAGAATATATTATGTAGATATGAGGTGTTTTTATTTTTGGAATCATTAAATTTTACAAAAGATTTTAAAATTTGTATTTAAATGTTTACCTTGTCTCTGATGAAGGTCTGAACAATTCTCAAAAAAGCTGTTGTCAAAAGAAATATACAAAACGCGACACTGATAAAATACAAATTTAAGCACTTGCCCGGCTGAGTGCTCGACTCGGAATGAAATGCATTTCAATTGGAAAAGAAGAGCAATGGGAAAAAGAATCCCGTTTTATATGATTAGATATCAGAAAGGAAAGAAAATAATTCCAGATAAAATAAAAACATATTCAAGACATGCCCAATTGATTGGAGATTATTTTTAAACAGCTAGCGTGTGCGTCAGTCAGGTGATTTTCACTTAACTTTTCCTAATTATTTAAAACTCAATATTTTATAGCAGTTTTCTCAACCTATGGGTCGCGGCCCCATGTATATCATAGTGGTCCTATGATAATTAGTATTTTTTTATGGTTTTTAAAAATTTCGAGAAAAAAATTTATTCGTTATTATTAAAACCCCTTTTTAGTATTGAGTTCTCTTTTTTTAGTTATTTTGAATTAATTTTTATCGTTAATAGGTGTTTTAAAATAAATAATTAGTATTTTAGTTTGTTGAAAGAAATTCAAAATCAATTAAAAATAGTAATGATCATAGGACCACTATCAACCCGCTCTTAAAATATGGTACGTAGAATGAATAGAAGTTAAAAATTATCAAAAAAATCGAAGAGTACATACTTACCTTTTCAAAAGCTAAATTAAAATTATCAAACTCAAAAAACATTTTAAATAATTCAAATTTAGGGAACGAAGAAAAGATTATTTTTATTATAGACAAAAGGATCAGCCGGGGCTCGAACCCGGGATCTTTGCATATGTACTGCAATGCTTTGTCATTAAGAGGTTTACCTCCTATATCCACTAAGCTACTGATCCCCGAACCCAAACTAATACCTTTTGTCTATATGGATTATGGAATTTCTTTTTAATCCTCTCCTCGTTCATTTTTCGCAGCGTAGGCCTTGATTCATTAATTAAACAATTAAATATTCCAGCGCCTCCCAATCGATCGCAGAACCCAAAGATCGAAAATAATTTTCTCTTCACCCGGGGCGCGACCACAACGAGGCCGTGTAAAGACAATTAATAACAAATTCAAATTTAGGGAACGAAGAAAAGATTATTTTTATTACAGACAAAAGGATCAGCCGGGGCTCGAACCCGGGATTTTAAATAATTTTTTTGAATTTTTTTCTAAAAAGTATGTAAAAAAACAAAAATATCAAAAAAAAAAAAATTGAATTTGGACCATTTTTTGAAGAAGTTCTGAGCGAAAAACCGAAATTCGATATCTTTTAAACCGGTGATCAAAAAATAGATGAAATTGGTATTATTTGACGCGTAATTTAAAGAGCTTTAATTTATCTAATAAATATTTTTTGATTTGATAAGCCGTTTTAGAGTTATTCAAGAAAAACTGAAAAAACTCGGAAATTTTCTCATTTTGAGGCGCGTAGAAAATATTCCACATCACAGATTTGGGAGAAAACTTAGGGTAGTAATATTGGAGTACCAATAAAGGTATTCCAGCATTAAAATCTTTACGGGGAATTATTTCCTTTTCAAATCGTAATTTGTCTGGACTATTAGTAGTCTCAACCAATTTATTAACCACCATGCAAACATCATTCAAATATATATATATATGTACATGAGTAATTTCATTATAAACTTAGTATATAAATATGAAAAACTCAATTAGCGAACTATAGTCCAAGTATATTATAATATACACATTTAATAGGTAACCCTGTATATTTCCCCCTTCTTCATGCGCTCTTTTTGTATGTTTTTAATTTTACAGAGGGTCAAAATCGCCTCTAAAAACTACTTTTGAAGTACGAAATTTCAAAATTTTGGGGGAGGCGCGCGTCATACCTCCCAATTGAAAGTCTGGTACCACTCCTAGTATAAAAGTAATATATTTCTTGTAAATAAACATTAATTAATTGAATTTCATACTAAAATAAAAAATATTGTTATATTCTATATAGCGATGAGAATTTTTTTTTAATTTCGCCCCCCCCCCCCCCATAAAAAATTCCTGGATCCGCCCTTGTCATTTATCCTTACATGACTCGTGTTTTACTAAAAGAAAATTGTAAATAATTTTATGATATTAAGACTGACTTAAATATAAAAAGTATTCAAATCGCAAAACATTTCTATTATAAAAGTAATTGAAACTTTGCGGCTAAATTTTATATTTAGCGCCAACATTGAAATGCTTGACAGCACACTCAATCAACTGGTCTTTGCTTCTTGTTATTTTCTAAATGTCTGTTGAATTGAAAGACACTTGCCACACCTTGTCCATTATTTCAATGGAATTTTCAATTTAAAAAGATCTCGTTATTGAAAAAATACAAAACCTAATTTAAAATATCCATGTTGTTTATTATTTAATTCATCATGACGAAAATAAAAAATGTTTTATTAACATTTACATTTGCGATAATTACTTGTGGCCTTATACGTAAGTATATTTATTATAATTTAAAAGAAAAAACTCACACCCTATTCGGGTATTAAGATCTTACAATATATAATCAT
This sequence comes from Forficula auricularia, assembly GCA_024734495.1. Classification (NCBI taxonomy): domain Eukaryota; kingdom Metazoa; phylum Arthropoda; class Insecta; order Dermaptera; family Forficulidae; genus Forficula; species Forficula auricularia. Next base: position 85,593,043 of record JALMQS010000099.1, read on the forward strand.
ACATTAGAGCATTAGACCATATACAAATTAATTATAATCACTTACTTCAAAGAATTTACAATTACCTATTCAGTGACGGTTGGTGTCAAAAATATTCATATTTGTTTGTTTTTTCTGTTTATTTTTTTATATTTATTTACTTCAACAATTCATAAACATTTTAACAATTATTTCTAAAAACAACAACAATTATAAAAAATTGGCACGTTCTGATGTGGCCATCCACTCCACTTTACCATACACCCTGGCCCCTCTTTTATATTTAATAAATAAATTTATAATCATCTAGGGGGAGGGTTAGTTTTGCATTTTTAGACTTCTGGGGCCTACTGATTATGTATATGTTACAGTAAAAACCCGCTTTTTAGTAGAACGTGTTCTTACTAGCTAAACCGCGTTTCACTGAATACCTTTGAGACAACTAGAATTTACTGATGTTACTTGAGTTTGGTTCAAAGGTCTAGAATCTTCATTTTTGAACTTCCGCCTCATTTTTGATGTTTATTTTCAAAAAATTTTAAACGAAAATGTCAAAAATTAGAAGCAAAGTTGTAGAGGATGTAATTTTTGACATTTTTGGTACGTACGTATTAACGCCACCGCAGATTTGGCGGTTTTTAAATTTCGCCAATCTACACCTAAATTTTTTGAGATAATTCATAAAATAGAATAAATCAGTTCCTCTCTGTCAAAAAACAACTTGACTAGGTTCGGTTTATGATCTCGGTTTGAATAGATAAAAAAATGCGTTCCAAAACAAACCTTGCGGTGGTGTTAATGTGCCCGCATTTATTTTCTATTTAATCAAACCGAACCTAGTGTTGTTTTTTGACAGAGGGGAACTGATTTATTATATTTTATAATTTATCTCAAAAAATTTAGGTGTAGATTGGCGAAATTTAAAAACCGCTAAATCTGTAGCTGCGGTGGCGTTAATACGTAAGTACCCATTTTTGTTTAAAAAATTTTTGAAAATAAACACCCAAAATGAGGAGGAAGTTCAAAAATGAAGATTCTAGACCTTTGAACCAAACTCAACCAACATCAGTAAACTCTAGTGTCACAAAGGTATTCAGTGAAACGCGTTTTAACTAGTGAGAACGAATTCTTACTAAAATACGGGTTTTTACTGCAACATATACACAATTTGGTTGAGTTTGGTACAAGGGACTAGATTTTCATTTTTTGATTCTCCCCCCCCCCCCCCCATTTTAGGCGGTTAGTTTTGCATGTTTTGACTTCTGGGGACCCACTGATTATGTATACAAAATTTGGTTGAGTTTGCTCAAATGGCCTAGATTTTTATTTTTTGAACCCACTCCCCCTAATTTTGACCGCCAGAAAAAAAAATATTTTCGTTATTATTGGTTCATTTTATAGTATATTTCATTTTTCTTGTTTTTTTTAGTTTGAAAATATTATAATTTTAAGAAATTAATTTTTTTTTATTTAGGAACGAATCTAAGATTTTAGTAGAAATATTTTTACATTGGATATCAGAGGGTCGGCAAGCTAGTTAGCGCTTGGGTTCGCTTCATGGGGAGTTCGAAACCCTCTGATATGCAATGTAAAAATATAGATTCGTTGCTAAATAAAATTAAATTCATTTCTCAATATTATAATGGTTATTTACCTAACTGGATTGATTTTTGAAAAAATTCCATCTTTCTTCAAAAAAGATACTTAAATCTTTACATTTATTATAATTTTAATTTTTAACCCCCCCTCCCTTAATTTTGGGTCGATATGCACCAAAATCAAATCAGCTCTTAATCTCAATGCACTAAAACTACATGTCAAATTTTGTTTTGATATTCACAGTAGTTTTTGAGCTAGCTCGTCCACAAAAATTTGGTAACCCACAGACTAACAGAATAACTAACAGACATTTTGACAAAACAATTATTATCTCGAAAAATATAATTTTTTCGATGTTCACTTATTAGGGCTTTTTTGTAGACCGAAATGCAATGGTTTCGCAAAAACACATGGATCCACAATATCTCCTACCAATATGCATTGATCTAATTAAAATGTTCATATCTTCAGCTTCATTATTGTAAAGAATTATATAGAAACAACCTTTAATTAAGCTTTTATTAACATAAAAAGACCGACATACAAGAACAATGAAAATTACAACAATTGGCGAATAAATAAACAGACATCGCATATATGAAAAAACAATGCCGGAAATTGTATATTATATACACATAGACTCGCAGAAATGATGCAATTTGAAAAATCCAAGAGGACAACTGATGTACTGTCCGCGTAGCTATTTAAAAAAATAAAAAAAACGTTTCTTGTAGAAAAATCTTTTCACTTTATTAATTAGATGGATATGATAATGTCCAATATACAAATCTACCAAATGTATCTTGGACATTATGATATCCATCTAATTAATAAAGTGAAAAGATTTTTCTACAAGAAACGTTTTTTTTTTTTATTTTAAATAGCTACGAGGACAGTACATAAGTTTTCCTCTTGGGTTTTTCAAATTTCCTCATTTCTGCGGTCTATATATTTAATTATTACATTCTCCCCCTCCAAAATTACAGTTCATAGTCTTCAAAATAAGCTGTTTTTTTTACATTAACGTTGAGGTCGTCCGGGGTACCGATACTCAGAACAATTAGGGACACTCAATACGACTATCTTGTTGCTGGGGCGAAGCTGGTTTAATAGTCTGTGATTCATGTGACCCTGGACCACTTTCTTGAGAAACATTGTTTTCCTCTGCGACAAAGGATTCCGAATCTTCTAGTTTCTTCTTGAAACTTTCTCCTTGTCCTGCTCTAGATTTATTCTCCATCTTCCTTAATATCCCGATGCAAATTTTCGCAATACCATTATCATCCTTGTATTTCTTATTACTAGAGACCGGATTCCTATGCAATTGCATATTTTGTTTACCGCCACATACGACCCAGGGGATCAATTATCTATCCGAATCATGCATCTAGAATACTTTGGGTTAAATTTTATACTTCATATTTTTCCATATTTGAGTAATATTGCATAAAATTGAATATTTCGCGCCAAATACAGATGTTTTAAAAGTAACTTTTCGGAGAAAGAATGAAAAAAAAAGAAGAAATAAAACAGAGGGACACTAATTTAAATTCGACGAAAACAATAATAGGTCTCAACGACAAGATTGTAGTGTTGAACGGATTACAAAAGATGTAAACATAGCTAAAAACAACAAATCACTTATTTTTCTTATTATTCAGTTGTACTTTGACTTGACTAGATACTTTACTTGAAAATGCCGAAAAGTTTGGAATCTTTTTCTTTCAAAATAAAAGTGGGGGTTTTAAGTTCCTTTAAATTCGTCCCCATTACGCCTGTGGATGTGTACCGCTTCTTTTCAACGTATAAATCAATTTTAAGTGACCGTAGACATAATATCCTGAAGATAATTTAAAAAAATACTTGTAAACATACATTATTCAAATTTTAATTATTTTTGAGATCCTTTCTTAAAAATAATGTCTTTTTTTTAATGGTCTTCGAGAACTATAGCCCATTTTGAGCACTGAGTGTTTGTGTGTGTGTGTGTGTGTGTGTGTGTGTATACGAAAGAGTGTGTAAATTAGTGTAATTTTTTACCCAATAAATGTAAATATTTGACACTTGATGTCTGTAGCTTACTTTATCATTTTTATTCCTTTAAATACATAGTCTTTTTGTATTCAATTTTAATTTTTTAGTACATAAAAAATTTATTTTGCCATCTTTATAACTGCATATTTTTGCATATTTCAGCATTTTTTTACTGCCTAAAAATCCGGTCTCTACTTTTTACATATAAATAATGATAATATTAATTCGTATATTTCTTTTCTTTTCAGATTACAGTGAATGTGCATGTAACATTCCAATAATTTTAAGAGGTTCTTGGTTCTCTTGGGAAAATGGAAAAAACACTGTCACTGATATTGATGATGACTCGATGACAAATCGTGGCCAATGTGTCACGGTTAAAGAAGAATATCATGTTAATTACACCTTTATCTTTCAAAACAACGCTTGCTTTCATTGTGTCAAGTTAATTGTAAGAACAATAAATGTTCTGGAAAAAATAGAAAGTATGAATATATAATATTCTTTAAATATTTCATTTTATTACTGTGTAAATTATGTCTCGATTTTCAAGTTAAGAGCGGGGCTATTTTAAGTCGAAAATGGCATATAATCATTTTTCCGAAACCCAATCATTACATAGTTATGGACAATTCGTAGCTTTTACTCACAGCGAGGGTGAACCGCGACCTAATATCGTGTAGGCCTACTTCCACTTTCATTTCAAAGTAGAAGACAATAGATGAAGGGGCATTATCTAATAAATTCCAAAATAATTCTACATAATTCCAAAGACGATCGCGGTTCACCCCTCGACTAGGTTTGTTTATATAATTATATTGAATAAATTTTATTTTCTCATTAATATATCAAAGAATAATTGATATATTAACGAGAAAATTAAAATTTATTTAATATCATTATTTCAAGTTAGAATATATAAGTTCAAATATTATTTTCACTCAATATTTGACAAAATTCCCTACATTAGAGTCGTGGTCGAATAAAATGTAGAAAACCTTCAGATAATTATATTGAACCATATTTAGATATATCAAAGTCACTTTACAATGCAGATGCATAGAGCCCAGTAAATAGGGGGGCTTACATAAATTGCGGGAATTTTTTTTTTAGAATCGTTTGGTATGGTGTGGTTATGCCAAATCTAAGTTTGCTACCTCGAAAGTGTGAGGGACAACTTTTGGTGGCCGAAAAACCTCGAAAGTTTCAGACTTTTTCCAGTTTTTCACTTATAACTCGAAAACAGTCCATATTTTGAATTAATCGTCCTATAGTAAATTAAAGAGGACAAAATTTTAAGTCGATTAAAAAAATAGAAAATTTGTCTAGTAGTTCGATTTTTCATGGGATCCAAAAAACAGCCACCGGGATCACTTTTGAATATCCCAAAAACTCGCACTTTTTTCGATTTTTCCCATTTTGACCATGAAGGAGCACGTTTTCGACAAAGACCACTCTATACATTTTTAAACTAGTTTAAATTTGCTACAATCTAAACAAAGTTTCATCTTAATTGGATAATGATAAAAATTGCAGTTTTTCAAAACTTCAACCTCATTATGTCATATTGAGGGTTACCATTATCCAATTAAGATGAAACTTTGTTTAAATTGTAGCAAATTTAATCTAGTTTAAAAATGTTTAGAGTGGTCTTTGTCGAAAACGTGCTCTTTCATGGTCAAAATGGGAAAAATTGAAAAAAGTGGGATAGGTATTCAAAAGCGACCCGGGAGGCTGTTTTTTGGATCCCTATAAAAAATCGAACTACTGAACTAATCTTGTCTTTTTTTTAATCGATGCGAAATGTTGTCCTCTTTAATTTACTATAGGACGGTTATTTACAAAATATGGACCGTTTTCGAGTTATAAGCGAAAAACTGGAAAAAGTCCGAAAATTTCGATGTTTTTAGGCCACCAAAAGTTGACCCCCACACTTTCGAGGTCGCAAACTTAGATATGGCATCCTAGAAAAAAAATCTTTTCCCGCAATTAATGTAAGCTGAACCACTTTTTGGATCCTCTATTTACTGAGCTTGATGGGCTAGTGGCCAGGGCCCCGCAATCCATGGGACATTTTTGTGAGTATGGTGTTTTTCATCCAGAATTACAAGAAGTTATTGATTATTTTGAGGATACATGGATGGTCGCCCAACTTTGAGTTTGGTCCAAAAGCCTAGAATTTTCATTTTTATAACCTTTTATATTAATTAATTGGTAAAACACCGGCTTCGCACTATTTTTAAAATGTATTTTTTATAGATTACTTAATTCAAAAATTCTGCTTTCATAAAAAAGGACTACATTTTCTACAAAAAAGCTCTGTAATCAATTAAAATGGAATTTAGCCATCATTACAATTATGATCATCACAATTTTTTTTTTAATATAGTAATACATTTTATATATATTTTTTTATCAAAAATATTCTACTCTGAAAAGTCAGAACATTCCCCTCCGAAATGTCGGTTCATGAATAAAAAAATAGTCTAATCTAAATTATCTTCTTTCTTTGGACTGCCGCATCAATATTTACTCAATTATTATTATTATTATTATTATTTATTTATTTATTTACAATTTGTCAAAATTTTAATTGTTATTAAATTGTAAATAAATAAAAAATAATAATAATAGAAACAAACTTTCCTTGTTGTTTTTTCATTAAGAATTATTTGAAGAACTGTCAGTCTGAATTATTTATTAAAATAAAAGTAGTTCAATCATTTCATTTATACAGTGTGGGGCATAACGATCTCCCACATTTTGAAGAGGTATAAAAAATGAAAAAATTTAACTAGAAAGAAAACTGAATATATTTTTGAAAAGAACATAAAATAATTTTTTTTTTTTAAAATCAGATTTAAACATTATCAGACAAAAAGGGGGCCAGCCCTTTCGACCAAACTATGTATACAAAATTTGGTAAGTTTTTTGCATTTCTAGTCTTCTGGGGGTCCACAAAATGTGGTTGAGTTTGGTCTAAAGGGCTAGAATTTTCATTTTTGCCCCCCCCCCCTTTTTTTTTTGTCTGATAATGTTTAAAACAAATTTAAAAAAAAAATTATGTTCTTTTCAAAAATATTCAGTTTTTTTTCTTCAAAATGTGGTAGACTTTGTGCCCTACCCTGTATATTTACATAGCATTCATATGGTAAAATTAAAAAAACTGAATTTACTAGAATAAAAATTTAATAAAATATTTTTTTTTTTTAGCTACTTGTGTAAATTTACGACCAGATGAACAGCCTACAATAGATCGAGTGTGTAGAGGTCTAGATCCAGATCAGCAGCTAGTCACTCTGTTTTCGGAGAATTATGTTCCTGTCAACTGTCGGTCCAGTCTTGAGGGAGTTTGGCAATTTGCATATCAAAATAGATTTCGATTCACTGGCGAGTGCAATAATCCTGATGCTCAAATAAAATCATGCCAAACACCGGGAACTCAATTCTTAATTACAAATCAAAAGTTTAATATTACTTATAAGAAATGTCCTGGGATGACAGGAACGTTTGACGGATGTAATTATTAATTTTAAACTAATTTTAAATATTTTCAAGTATTAATTGAAATCTTAGGGACCTGGACAAAAATTAAATTACAGAGTTTTATTCTTCAATGCGCCGAACGTTTCGTCATTTTATAAGGTTTAAGCCGTTTCCGCGGTTTGACAAAGTTGGTCCCATCAGTAAGTTATGATTAAAATTGTCAGAATTAAAACTTAATTATCGTAAGGTTGTATATTTGTCAACAACATAACCTTGAAGTCTTAGTGAATTTTCATTAGTATATTATATTTTTTTGTGTGCGAAAATGTCGAGTTTTGAGCCAAATAAGCGAACTTTTGATTTACTTCTTTAATTTGAAAAAATCTGCAACTGAGCCACACCGATTGCTTGTAGAAGCATTTGGTGAGGCTGGCTTAAGTGAGAGAAGTTACCATATGAGTGGTTTCAAAAGTTTAAGAACGGTGAATTTGACATCGAAGAAAAATAACGTAGCGAAAGGCCGAAAGTGTAAGAAGACGCAGAATTGAAAGCATTATCAGACTAAGATTCGTGCCAAACGCTAGAAGAATTTCTAGGCGCGAAAATAAAGATTTCCCTGATATTCACTTCGATTCGAATACCCTGAAAATGTGTGACAGCCTATCCATGTTGGGCGTCTCTGTCGCATCTGACCTGTCTTGGAATGAACACATCTCCTCTGTAGCGAAATCTGCAGCAAGGAAGATTGGCTTCTTATTCAGGTCCAAGCGATTTTACAAACCCCCACAACTTCTCACCATCTACAAGGTCCAAATCCGCCCCTGTCTCGAATACGGCTCTCATCTATGGAGAGGAGCCTCAAAATACTCTCTTGCTACCCTGGATGCAATTCAGAAACGAGCCATCAGGCTAATTAACGATTCTACCCTCACCGACTCCCTCGACTCGCTGGCTCATCGAAGAAATGTCTCTGCCCTTTCCCTTCTCTATAGATACTATCACGGCAGGTGCTCTGATGAGATAAAATCAATAATTCCCCCAAAGCATGCTTTGCACGTAGCACGCGTTTTGCCGACTCCCAACACTCTTTCGCGGTCAAATTAGAAAAGTGCCGGACCACTTCATTCGCGAATACATATATCCCCATGACTTCAAGGAACTGGAACTCTCTTCCAGCCTCTATCTTTCCCAGCACCTATAATCTTCAAACCTTCAAAACCGGGGTGCATAGACACCTACGTCTACACCCTCTCACTTAATCAACTTTCTCTGCTCTTCGGTAATGCAAGGGTCTTTCGAGATCCATAGGGGCTGCATCTTTACTGGTGCACCCCTTCTTGCATTCGATTGCATTAAAAAAAAAAAAAAAACTTGCACATACATTAGGAGTGACTCAACAAGCAATTTCACATCGGTTGAAATCATTGGGAATGATTCAAAAACAAGGAAATTGGGTTCCATATGAACTGACGCCGATTTTCCATAAAACCTATTTGGAAACACTCAATTGGAAAGTTTTACCCCACCCGCTAATATTCACCAGAAATTGCTCCTTCTGATGTCCACTTGTTTCGATCGATGGCGCATGGCCTGTCTGAGCAGCACTTCACATCATATGAAGATACCAAAAATTGGGTCGATTCGTGGATAGCCTCAAAAGATGAAGCGGTATCCATACGCTGCCAGAAAGATGGTAAAAAGGAGTGGCAAACGATGGACAATACTTCGATAAAACTTAAGGTTGCGTTCTTTAACAATAAATGCCCAATTTTTTTATTAAAAACGGCGGAAACATATTTGTACACCTTATAATTTTATTTTTCTCCAGCTCCCTACGATTTCAATTAACAATTTTAATTATGGATGACATTCATTTATGTTTTCTTTTTCTTTAATATATTTACAATTTTTAGTGGTAGAATTCAGCTGTTTGGGAGATTGGTTTGTTGATAAAAATCATTTTTTTGCTGTGGCAAATACTAAAGAATCAAGAAAAGACGAAAAATATAGATGCTTTCTGAAAAACAGAGATGATGATCTTTATTTTGGAGTTTCCATTACAGCCGAATGCAACACTTTAAAAACAGTCGAAAAAAGTCCTGAACGTTTAAGGGTCACACCAGGTACCAATATATATTATGTTTCTCTTTAGTTATTTTAAAAATAGTTAAATAAGATTACACATTAGAATATAGGCTTTATTTAACAGAAATCCAATTACATAATTAAACATCAGGGTTGCCAGATCGAATCTGAAAAAATCAGTAGAAAGTTGTTTATCAGTAGATTGATAAAAAAATCAAAAGACTTATTAATAAATTTTTCATGCTTTAAAATACTTAATTGAAAAGTTTTTTGTTTTGCCGAGAGTAGCAGAGTTGTTGATTCACAAAGAGAAACAAAGAGATTGTCCTCTGCTTGATGCAAATAAACATACACACATATATATATCATCACGATATATATATGTGTGTATGTTTATTTGCATCAAGCAGAGGACAACCTCTTTGTTTCTCTTTGCTTTAAAATACTCATTAAAAACATTTGGTGTGCTCACCACACAACTTTCACATTTTCATTTATTTGAAGTCATCGCGACACTACTAATTTACACCCCCCTTCCTTTATTTCGTTTTTTTTTATTTTCTCAAAAATGGCTCCAACGATTTTGAGAAAATTAGTCCATTCACCAAGTGTCTTGAACTTGATAAATAAACTAATTTTTAAAAAAAATCGTTGGAGCTGTTTTTGAGAAAATAAAAAAAAACGAAAAATCTTTCATGTAAATGTCCACTTCTGGTTTTCCGATTTCAACCAAAAGCTTGCTGTACTAATTCTAGCCTATATAGAGCTTAAGTTTCGAATTTCGTAGCTCTGAGACTTATGGTTGCGAAACGCAAGGGAGTACCTACGTACACACGCACTGACCAATGGATTTTTGGCCCCTGGGGACCCCAATTTCTGGTTATATATCCTAAATCCGGTTTGAAACTATTAAGGCCATCGATTCCTTCCACCTAGAAGTTACAAAATGAAATTAACTTTTTTCATCTCTGAGATACAAGCTCTCAGAGTCAGGACCCAGACAGGGCATCGCAATACTCTCCCATTATATTCTATGAATAGAAATGTGAAAGTAAAAATTTTAGATAGTAAAAAGTTCATAGTCACAATAAAAACTAATCTTTACCTTTATAAAAATAGAAATCAAGTAGTCAAAGTTTATCAATAGTAGTAGTAGATTGTGAATTTGGAAGATATGAATTATTTTTAATCAGAATCTGAGATATTTTCGAACATAGAGCTCGTAAATTTGGGTGAGCAAAGTTGTAGGGGATGTGATTTCTGACAACTTTTGTTTAAAAAAAATTCCCCCGAAAAACCACCCAAAAAGAGGGGGAGGGTCAAAATATGAAAATTCTTGCTCTTTGACCAAACTCAACCAAACTTTGTATAGATAATCTGTGGGTCACTAGAAGGCTATAAATGCAAAAACAAACCACCCAAAATGGGTGTGGGGGGGGTCAAAAAATGAAAATTCTTACCCTTAGAGCCAACTTAACCAAATTTTGTATACATAATCTGTGGGTCACTAGAAGGCTTGAAATGAAAAAAACTGGGTGCGGGGGTGGAGGATGGAGTGGAGAGTTTAGATGAGAGTCCAGAGGCCTAGTGGGGTGGAGAAGTAAGGGTTCAGGTGAGGGTCCAGAGGCTTAGTGGGGTGGTGCGGGTGGGGGCGGTGTTTGGGCACGGGTGCATGGTGAGGGGGGGGTTCTTGGGTTGGGAGTCCAGGGGGTGTGTCTCCTGGCTAGCAAGAGGGCCGCCGAAAGCGGGCCTCGCAGCTAGTATTGTATAAGATTAAACGCTTTTAAATATAATAGTTTTATTTTCTTTCTATTTTCAAAAATGAATTTCTTTCTGGACCACCCTATACAACAGAGTTCACAATAAAAGATTTATCAATACTCAGGATAGATTGCACCTTAATTTTTTTTAATAAGTTTAGTTTAGTAATATATATATTTTTTTTATTCTAGTTAAAGCAGAAGTAGTTGAACCTGGATGCCGACTTCCTCAAAATTTTAGTGGAAATTGGATTAACACAGCCAATATTGACGCTGATATATTTATCAATGAAACACATATTATTGAGACATGGTACCCGGATGAAGGTCGTTATAGAAAAACTATCTATGTATGTCGCGAACAAAGGGATTCACGGTTACATGATGGCCCGACTTACAGTTGATGGATGGTAAATTACCTAATTAATATTCATAAACAAATTTATTGATGAAAAAAATTATATTTTTAATGTATTTTTATAGCCAAAAAGATTACCTTTGCTTTCATTTTATTCCTCGTCATCACAATATTATACGATATCGAAGAGGGATAGCAGTAATTAAAGATGATTTTCATACCGTATGTTCTTGGGTACAATTTAAAAATCAAATTGCTTGGAAGTATGATTTATATTTAGGTAAGTGAAATTTTTCATTTTTCCCATATTTTTTTTTCATTATTTATAAATTATTAGGAAAATGTCCATGTTGAATATTTTAATTTTATTATTAAAATGCTCAATTTATCTTTCTCTCGAGATAAATTTATAAATCCACTCACTCTTTACTAGTTAAGTAATAATCAAAAACTAAAAGAAAATATTTTTATACTCTTTTCTCAAGTAACTTGCACTTCATCATCATCATCCTTTTTCTTGTCCACTGCTAAACATAGGCCTCCTCCAAATGTCTCCAGTTTTCTCGATCTTTTGCAACTTTTATCCAGTTTGTCGATATTCTTCTTATATCGTCTGTCCATCGTGTGGGAGGTCTACCTCGGCTTCGCTTATCCTCCCTTGCACTTAAGTTTTTTTAATGAAAATGATGAGAGAAGGAGTTACACCAAAAAGGTGCAACCCTTAAAGGCCTGGTTTGGCCCCTCGATCGTGAAAAGAAGAAGAAAGAATTTTATGGGCTGGGCGGGGGACGAAGGTATCTGCGGATACGGGTCTTAAATAGCTGAAGGTTATAAGTCGCGGGAAAGATGGTGGCAGGGAGCGAGTTCCAGTCTCTGGAGGTCATAGGGATAAAAGAGTTGGCGAAAGCGCTTGTTCGACTTTTATCCAATTTGACAGCGAAAGGGTGCTGGGCATTCGTAAACCGCGTGTTTCTCGTAAAGAGGGCTTTAGGGGAGGGGGGGATAATTGATTTCAGCTGTGGATCGATTAACTAAAAGATACTCTTTTGTTTCATTAATCGCAACCACAATTAAAATAGTTTATTGAAATCGTAGAGAGTTTGATAAAAATTAAATTACAATTTATTCTTTAATGTACCGAACGTTTCTTCATTTTATTTTTTACTTCTTCAGCGGCTCAATATATAACTCAATTCCCAGCTATCACAATAATAATCTATAAATATTCTGATAATATCTTCTCTGGACATTGGAATATCCTGTGAATAATCTTTCAATCTTCGTAAATATTCTGGGAATTTTCTTAGAACTAAAATATTCGTGTAGGACATTAAATTCCCTTTCCCGGAATATTCCTAGTTGCGCATTCTTGGAATATTCGGAAAGAATATTCTCAGAAGATTAACACCCATACAAATATTCTGTGGATCTCCTGGAGATAATTGGAATATATATGTCCTTTAAATAACTTCTTAGAATATTCTGGGGATATTGTGTGTTACCTGGGTTGTCTAATGCGGTTGAAACTATGAGAAAAAACTTATCAATCAATCCTTTCTCGTTAAAATACATTAATAGTCTAAAAATCAAAGTTAAAATTAAGAATAATGTCTTTTGTTCTATCAAATATATTATAAAACATCAATTCAATATATTTGATTGAACAAAAGACAATTGTCAGGCCCGCGCATAGGCGTGAGGTGTGTTGTTTCGGGGGAGGGGGGGGGGGGGGGTAGCCGTGCATCGCTCGGTGGCTCCAGGTACTAATAGTTAAGAGCTGTAAAAATGTACTTATTACAATGTTCAAATCAATTTTTTTTTTAGCAAAAAGCCCTGTACCTATAAGATGTCCGGTTGCTGGAAAATTTAATTTTACTCAACGAGGCGACGTACCGTTTGAAACAAGAATTCTTGGTGGTGTCACACTTTCCCCTCGACCAAATACTTATTGTAAACAAAATATAAGTGATTTGTCTGTATGTGATACGGATCAAAAAGAAATTTATATTGATGAGAATTATTGTTTGTCATTGGATCATTTAGGAAGACCTGTCGATATTTACAGTAAGTATTATATATATATGTATATATGAATCACTGATTTCAGAAACAACTAGGCTTACCATATTTTTTTGGGTCTAACCCAGAATATATTTTTGAAATTTCTTAAAAATCTTAAATACATAGTTTAATGAAATATTAAATTTTATTTATTAAGTTGTATTTTTCACTAGACATGACTTTTTCAGAAATGGTTTATTTCTTTTAATTAGATCATAAAATTCACAACAAGAACGTTCTGAATTAATTTTAACATTATGTTAGATACTGAAAGTCTACCCCTTTCTGCAAATCAAATATTCCCCATAATTGAAAAACTCTCTCAACTGAGTGTCCCAGGTAAAGACATCGCAAACTCAACCATTTTAGAAATATTGGAACATGAAATAGTGAGCCCTATCCAAAAAACACTAAACCATTAATTAACAAATACAATAATTTTATCTTATCTTTCTTTATTATCAAGTCAAGGTCAAGTATTGTAATCGTGCATGAAAAAAGTGGGGGTTTTTTGCTTTGTTTTTTCGAAATATCTCCAAAACGGCTGAAACTATGTTGTTAAAGAAAAAAAATGTGTGCTTCTCGGCAAGTGATAACTTTCACCAACCAAGTAATTTTTTAGGAAGACAATTGCAAGGATAATTGCCTGGAGAAAAGAGAATTGAATATTTAATTTTAATTAGATTAGTGGGGTGGTGGGCAAAGGAATAATTATTAATATATTTAATGTTTCTTGATTTAAAATTAATTGTTGTCTTTCTTTCAGTTTAATTCAATTATACATATTTCAAATTTGCCGCGCCGCAATATATTCAATAAATTCTATTTATAAAATACATAGCTATATATAATATATTCAATTATTTCCACACTTATAATAAAGTCTAATTCAAAAATATTCATTTTAGTAAAAGTAAAAGCAAAAGATTTTTAAAATAGTTCTATGGTCTAGTTGGTAAAGTGTCTGGCCTCTGATGCAAGAGGTCTCAGGTTCTAATCTGACATCCGGCAAGTCATTTTTTTAAAGAGCCGTATGAGTGAGAGAAGGGAAGCCAGACAGACTGGCGCCGTAACGCGGGGGGTGGGGGGGTTCTTTCGTAAATAATTATAAATTATTTTTTTATAAATTTCTCTATACCTTAGCCCAAACAATTTTGGATCTGGGTTTGCGCACAATAGAATTCGCCGCCCTTTCCCAACATATACAATGAAACTATTTGTCCCATCAAAATTCCAGAAGACCTTTCACGTCGATTAGGACTCTCTGGCTTATATTGATATTTTATCGAAAATAAATTTAAATAATATTTTCTTAAAATTCTTGATTTTAAAACTAAAATTTAATTTTCTGGCCTGTACGTTACAAGTCCCTTGAGCTTGAGCGCCGTGGTGTCCTGCACCACCTGAACCACCCTATAGGCCCGGCCCTGACAATTTCTCATCTACAGTTCCAAAAAATATAATATAAATAATTATTATTATTAATTAGTTGAGCGCATTTTTCTCGTCACAACGACCTCTCATAAACACTCCTAAGGGCGGCTGGCCATAGACCCATTGCAAGTTTATAAAATAATTTTATTTGTCTATCACTATTCCAATCGATTTGAACCCTTTAATATATGAATATTTCTAGTACCTACTATAGGCCATTTGGAAGACTATTAAAACATCGGAAATATAGTAAGAAGTCAATATTTCAGGAAAAACAGGATACAGAAGAAAACAGTACCTGGATCTATTAGAAGAAGAAGAATTGGTCTTTTGGCAGATTCATAGAATATAATAAACAAGCTATATAAGTTACCTAATAAAAAGTTCATTTATAGTTAGTTAATTAGTTGATAAGGTAGTTGTTTCAGCGTATGGGTTTTCTTAGGATTTTTCTGAAATTTAGGCAGATTATTATTTAAATATTACTGCATCGATTGATGGCAAAACGAAATTTATGAATAATATAGTTCCGGAGATATTTTAATTCCAAAGAGAGTTTTTCAGACTCTTATACATGGGATATCGGAAAGTTTACACATACACATTTAATTATAATTAAGAAATTCTTCTTACCATTGGTATAAAAAACTAAACCAACATTAAACAATAACTAATACGTTTTTTAAGAAAATTTTAATTCATAGTTACAACACAGTTTCTGAGATAATAATCAATAAATAATGAAAAATTTACACTAAAAACAAGCTGGCAACAACGCATTTATTTAACCTTAAAAAGTATGTTAACTTTAGTACTTTTTTGACGTTTTTTCGCTTCAGCCATTGTCCCAACAGCTTTCAATCGCTTATTAAGAACTTTTTTATTTTATAAATTTTCCTTTATAATGTACTTTATCTGACATTTCTATGATAAAATATATACAAGCTCGGACAGTGTTGCCAGATTTGTCAAACGAGCACGAGATTGGCAAGTAGTGGTACATAAACAGCAAAAAGTTTTGGGCTTATGAATTATGAATCCTTATTGTCTGTTCTATATACTCTAGCATTAACTTTTTGCTAGTATTGTCGCGAAACAACTACCTTAAATGCGAATAAATAATATACCTAATCTAGTAAGTGTGTTGGCATGACTGATTAATTATTGAAGAATTTAAACTATTTATTTATGTATTGTTGATAATTATATTATTAAATTATAGTGATTGAAATAAAAGACTTATTCATGAAATCTTTTATCTAATTAATTTAATGTGCAAAAAACTAAGAAGTCAAATATTAAATCGAATAATATTTAAATTATATTTTTTTAGGTGATCCTGATTACAAACTTAAATGTATTGGCTATTGGAAAGAAAATCTTAAATCTTATTTAATTACCTATGATGAATTGGATGCATTTAGTAAATATCGATGCTGGGTATATCAAAGAGCTGATTTAAATCGTGTTCTAATGTCCCAAGCTATTGGGCCCTTTTGTGATTTAAAACAAGACGTTTCTTCATGGAATTATACGGAAGGAGCAAGTGTCGCGCTTGAAATGCAGGAGTATGAAAGAGAAAGTAAGTGTTTCATTCTAAAATTATAGTAAATGAAATTAATATGGTATTTTAACAAATAAAAAAATATATTTAAAAAAACTTCACAAAAATGAGGTATTTGAAGGCCAAGAGAGATAGATGTGAAGCTCTCGAAATAAAATAAATAAATTCTCATTTAAATAGGTGTTGGTTTTATTCTTTTTTGTCAAAAAAGAATAAAACCAACACCTATTTAAATGAGAATTTGGATCCTTAAGAAGTTTGGTTATATATAGTTATATATATGTCGTGGCCACATCGTAAAATTGACCATTTCATGAAATGCTCGAGAATTTCATGAAATGGTCACATTTCATGATGTGGCCAACTTAATTTGACCAGATCATTAAATCGTGAACATTTCTTGATTTTGTCATCCACGATTGGCCGTATCGTAAAATAGGGTGTCCATAAAATATTTAATAAAAATCCAGAATATCTTACAAACTTGTTTATTGTTCTTTAAGTAAGACAAACATTTATAACTAGGAACTTTAGGAAATATTAAAAGAATCTTAAAATACAACATACCAAATCTAAAATGCCACAATGTAGAAAAAATATTATTTTAATTTATGTTACCTATTCATTTATATAGGTTCCTAATATTATCCTTACAAAATTAAACATCAAACACGTCAACTTACATAATTATTTTTAGAAACAAACAAATATTTAGATATAAGTAGGTACTTTGGTACAAAAAGCAATCGAAAATTCACGTAGAATGCACAAACAATTTATATCAATTGAAAATAAAAGAAGACATTCTTACAGTATTTCAGTCATTTGTTGGCGCACGACAAACTTTGGTGGCACTTCGAAGTACAATGTGTTTTGTTTTTTAAACATGCGCATCTGTTTGTACGGCATTGATTTTTTGCTGGCTTGCATAAGCATTTTTGAAAGCCTTGACCTCCAAATAAAGATTGGAAATTTACAGCTTCTCTCAATGATATTGGCAATTCTGATATAACTTCCGAATAAATTATTCACTTTTTCACTAAGAGTAACAACATTGTTTTCAGCGGCTGCCATGTTGACACATAAACAAAACGCTTCCGCCTCTACCGGTAATTAATGTAACCATTTTACGATATGATCAAATAATCTTGATCATTTCATGAAGTAGCCGCGCGTTTTGTTGACCATATCGACAAACGATTTCGTATCATTGATCTGGCCAAGGCACATCATGATGTGGCCAATAGACAGTGAAACATTTCATGAAATGTGACCATTTCATGAAATTCTCGAGCATTTCATGAAATGGTCAATTCTACGCTGTGGCCACGACATATATAAATAAAAAATTCTCAAAAAACTAATCAAACAAATAAATAAAATTCTTCGTAATTGGAAAACAATTTTTTCTTTATTATTGAGATAATTAAAAATCATCGAAACATGTTTCCGCCAACTTCGGTCTACAACATTCAAATGGTACAAAAGAAAAAAACATTAACATAGTGATACAAACAAAAAACAAATCATTCAATAGAATAATTATATATACCTACCGGGTGAGTTTTTTATCTTGAGACAGTCTTAACATATAACTCAAAAACAGTGCATTATATGAAAACAAGTTTCAAATAAAAGTTTATTTATATCGAGGGGAAACTAAGCTAATCAAAAAGTAAAGTGGGAGATAAATTTAACCCTAGAATTTACCACTGCTCGAAGCCTTTAAAAAACTTAGTAAATTGGATTGTATCTAACTTTCTGAGATTTGGCTTGTGATCCCGGCCTCTTTCCTTCTACTCTGTTCTTTTCAAGATGAAGGGGCCATCCCATACATGTCTTTAGGGGATGGACCTTCTGGTGTATCTCCTTCTCACTCAATATCATAAAAAAAAAAATTGAGTGTATTTTCACAGTGAATGAAATAAAACTCAATATATTTCCGATTATTAATCCATCATCAGGAGTTTACATATTAAAAACTACACTCCCTTTACTTTATTAATTGAAGGGTTTGCTGCTAAAAGGAGGTAGCTCCAATTTTTTCAGTTTTTGGGAAACCAAAAAAAAACGTTTAAAAAATTCAAAACGACGAAAAAATTCAAAAGGACGGGCAGCTCCATCTGTTGAACAACGCAGGAAATAACGATTGGAGCTACATCCTTCTTGTACCAAACAAAAGATTTTTTTATTCACAAGATAGTGTTAATATCTCCCAACATCAATAGGATGGAGCTACCTCCTTTTAGCAGCAAACCCTTCAATTAATATCATGTTTCACCTAAAACCTACACTACTTTCCCTAAGTAAAACTAAACTAACTTACGTTATATAAGTGTTTATAATGATTTTAATACTTCATTATACACAGATTTAAGAGATTATTTTCTATAACATTTAGGGAAAGCGGTGTGAAACATATTAAACACAGGAGTTTTTTTGACGGGTTATAGTGAGTGTTTCACAAAGAGGAACAGTCTTTTGTCAAACCTCCTGAAGAAGGGCTCGTAACCCGAAATATGTATAGAGATAAATAACAAATCTTCAAAATATAATTTAAAAAAAAATTTATTTCCTTTTGTGAAACACCACTATAACTCGTCAAAAAACTCCTGTGATTATTTTCTACTTAATTGAACTACTTAAACTTTTTGAGTTTAAAAAAGTTTCTTTCTCGTGTCAATCCACTAGATAATTATTAAAAATAATTAAGGATTTTTTGAAATCTAATAATTGATTTAATATTCTGTTTATTTGATGTCGGATAAAAAAATAATTCTTATGGAAGTTGCACAGTGTTTCTTGTAGATTATGAATATGAAAAGAAATATATAGGTTTCCATTTCAAAAACAGAACTTGACCTTAAAATACTCTTGAAAGCTTGTTCTAGATCGACAAACAATAGCGTAGTTTAGTTTCCCCCTCGATATAAATAAACTTTTATTTGAAACTTTTTTCCATATATATGCACTGTTTTTAAGTTATAAGACTGTCTCAAGATAAAAAAACTCAGCCGGTTTCCATATACAAATGCAATTCCATGTATGGCAAGTTAACAATACTTGAAACACTTCATATTTCTCTTGGACTTCAAATACCTCATTTTTGAGAAGTTTTTACATATTAATTTCCATTTCAATCAATAATTATTGATAAAAAATTATAATTAAATTTTAGGAGATAAATGTCCTATGCATTTCGACGACGGGACTAATCCCTGGATTCAAACGGAAAATTACATCAAAGTATTTGACTTTGGACCCTATAGTGGCTATAGTGGTTCTTCAATACCATCTTCTTCTTTTACCTTAGTTACAAGTATTTTAATCTTAAATATTTTTATATTAAGAAATTATGAATTCTTGTAGTAGGTCTTTTAAAATTCATTCATTTCTTATTTTTGATACTTTACAAAATACGATAAAATATAATATACTTATTTACTTAAACAATTTTAAAATTGTACATTTGAAGCTTCGATGGTTGACTTGTTTATCAAAAGAGAAGTTTTGGCTGAAACCACCTAGAATGGACATGTTTAATAATTGAAGGAGACAATAAAAGAGTGTGTCTTCTTCTGGAATTATAAATTTTATTTATAACGAGACTATAGTTTCGAGAGCTTTGCCCTCTTTATCAGTCTATTACAATTGATTCACAGGAATTAATGTATGAATGGAAAGTGAGCTTCATGTTTAATAAGTTATTCTCATGTAGTTATGTGAATGCACATCTAATTCTAGAGTCGTTTTCAATTGGTTGTGAAGTCATTCCAAGAAATAGATTGAATGCATAATGATTTTTCATTTTAATGAGAATATCCCATCAAAAATGCCGAAACTTCTCTTTTAGGATGAATTTTTAAATTTATAAAAGCATTCTATGTTAATTATAATCACGCCCTCCAGCAGCTAGTTATACCTAATCATAATGAAAAATTATATTTATTAAAAATATAGTTTTATACCACATAGATTTATAGATGTATATAAATTTTAATTTTATACACTTTTTTTTACTTTGGATATTAACAATCCGTCCATTTTACAAAACATTATTTTTGCATTTAAAATTTTTAAAATAGTAGTTATTTATGTTTAGCTGTTTTTATAAAAAAAAAAAAAATATATTATATACTTGAACGTTAATCTTGAATTTTTATCAATTTTTAAATATTTAGTTTTGAATAAAACTTTTTAAAACACACACTTATATTTTAAAATCCATTACATGTAGAAAATAAATGTTTTTCAAACTCAAATAATTAAAAAAAAAAGCGAGAGCGCTTATTTTAATTAAATTTCACATTAAAACCGCATAAGCTTTTATCGAGAGGTGAACCGCGACCTAAAATCGTGTACACCTACTTCCAATTCCACTTTCATTTCCAAGTAGATGACAATAGATTATCTAAGGAATTCCAAATAATTCCAAAGACGGTGTACACCTAATTCCAATCGCGGTACACCCCTCGGCTTTTATTTTTAGTAATTTGAGTGTTTGGAAATTTTTTTGATTTAGAAGAAAAATATATTTTCTACTAATTGAACTCAATTGCGTCCATATTATTTAATATATGAAGTACATTTGCAGGTATTAAATAATCAAAGAATTGCCCAACGTTTCGCCAATTTTATTTAGCCTTCATCAGGCGTCTCAATGATTATAATTTAATTACAAGACTATAAAAAGATGTGCACATATTTCCAAATCTTCACAATACATTCGACTTTTATGATGAATTCTGAATAAAATTAGCGAAACGTTGAGCAAATCAATGTGAATTCTTTGATTTTTACTTTACCATACAGGGTATGGTCAAGTATTGTAATCGTGTATGAAAAAAGTGTTTTTGTCCTTCTTTTTTTTGAAATATCTCAAAAACGACTGAATCTATTTTGATTAAAAAAATTGGGCGAAACCATGGAATTTCGGTCTACAAAAAAGCATTAATAAGTGAACATTGAAAAAATTATATTTTTCGAGATAATAATTGTTTTGTCAAAATGTCTGTTAGTCTGTGCGTTACCAAATTTTTGTGGACGAGCTAGCTCAAAAACTAGTGTGAATATTAAAATCAAATTTCACATGTACAGGGTCGGGCAAAAGTAATCACCCGATGTTCTTTTGCTGTATTTTTTTTTTTAATTAAAAACTTTGGTCTGCTTGTGAAATTTGTTTATTTAATCCATTAGAATTTATTCCATCAAGTCGAGAAAATGATATCGGCCAAGTGGCCGCCGCCAGAGTTGATGACCATACGGGCCCGTTTTATGGCATTTTCCATCACTCTTGCCAGAACTTCGGGCGACAGGTTCTCGCATTCGTTGGCGAATATTCTCCTTAAGAGCTTCAAAAGTCTGAGGCTTGTTGACGTAAACCCGCGACTTCAAAAAAAAGTCTGGAACGGTTAAATTGGGTGATCTGGCCGGTCAGTGTAAATCACCAAATCAACTCATCAAACTTGGCCGATATCATTTTCTCGACTTATGGAATAAATTCTAATGGATTAAATAAACAAATTTCACAAGCAGAACCAAGGTTTTTCATTAAAAAAAAAATACAGCAAAAGAACATCGGGTGATTACTTTTCTTATAACGTTTTCCAATAGGGTGATTACTTTTGCCCCACCCTATAATTTCGGCGCATTGAGATTAAGAGCTGATTATTTAAATTTCTTGTCCAAATATCTGCAAATGTACTTCATATATTTTCTACTTTTTAGTGAATTTTGAAATAATTCTGTCCATTTTTTTATTAATACATTATTTTATACTTTTTATTAGTTGATTTAAAAAATAATACTCTGACTCATATATGTTATATGCCTTGACAGATCTGTTAACATTTTATTTTTTAAAGTTTAAATTATTGGAAAAACATTATTTCAATTGAAGAAATATTTGTGTCGTCATCGCAAATATGGGTAGAAGCTGATCAAAATTCGGTTTCAAGATTCTACCCGGACAGACAGAGAAGCATGTGAAAATGTTTTTAGATTTGTTTATTTTTAAAAGAATAAATCAAAGAGGAGTGTATCTTAGTTACATCAAGCAAAAGACGCATTCTTTGATCTATTCCTTTCAAGGATATACTTAGTTTTAATTAAATATTCAAAGAATATGCTAATATCGATAAGGTAATCTACAAGTGCACTTAGTTTTTTATTTCTTTTGTAAATATTAATAAGCCATATTATTTTAATTTTATTTTTTTAACTTACTTTATTTACTACGTAAATTTTTTTATATTTGGATTAGTCGAAATCTATTATGTATTTGTTACTTGTCTTTTTATTTGCATCCATTTGTTAGTTTCATTCGTGTTTAAAATATATCTAATTCAGAGGTTCCCAAACTTTTCTGAGTCGCGGCGCCTTTTTTCAATTAAAATTTTCCCATGGCGCCCTATTATATATTAGTACCTGGAGCCACCGAGCGATGCATGGTAACCAAATTAAAAAAAATACAAATATATATAATACACGCCCCCTGGACCCCCCCTGAAATCACGCACCTCGCCCCCACTACTGCACCCCACCGCCACCGCCCCACCCCGCACCCAGTTTTTCTACCTTTCTAGTGGTCCACATATTATGTGTATATAGGTATATAAATAAATTCCGTATAATTATTTTTTTAATTAAATAACTTAAATAAATAATAATTTTATTGAAGCAATTTTTTATATGAAATAATGTATACATTGTATTTGAGGCTTCGATTTCGGAGATTACTTCCCCACCATCGACTGTACTACTTGATCTTCTAACTTGAGATAATATTTTTAGTTAAGTGTTTTTTAACAAGAGAAATTTTAATCAATTAAATTGGCAAATTCTAATATATAACAATATTTGGTATAAAGTATTCGTGGGTTTTAAAATTAAAAAATCAATTAAAAAATAAAAGATAATTGAATAAAATGTAAACAAACTTTTTTATTGAGATTTTTATCTATCAATAATTACTTTAATTAAGAAAAGATCAATTAAGATGAAATGTGTCGAGGTCCAGACCTAGCCAGATCGTTTTCTCATCCTCAAAACTTGTTAATAGATTTTGTTTCATCAAAATCGGTAGAGCCGTTTTCAAAATAGAACTAAGATACAAATATACAAACTATATATAAATATAAATATAATATATATATAAACAATTTTTGCTCGTTTAATAAGAGTAGATTTACAACCGATTTGAGTAGTTGACAAAATTGGTTCTACACAATTGGTGGTAATATTTACATTTCTCTCTCTCTCCCTCCCATAGTAAAAGTACATTATATATCAAAACAAATACCATATTTGGTCTATCTAAATACTTTTGTATTAGAATCGAAATAAATATCTTGTGAATTAATAGTTTCTATTTTTATGAAAATCAAAAGTCCAGAACCCAGGGGGGAACGGACTCTGTGTACCTATATATTTCAGATTTTTAAGAGATAAAAATGAATAATAAATAAATTTTGAGCTTCTCACTTTGTTTTTTGTCTAGTTAGGCCAAATGTCTTGCTTCCATTAATTATGATGCTTCGCGGCGCACTCATGAAGAGGCCGAGGCTCCCCGGGGCGCCGCGGCGCACAGTTTGGGAATCTCTGATTTAGTTGAATGGAATCGTAGGACACTGGAAAATTAAAATTAAATACAGAATTTTACTTTTAAGATTCGGTCATTTCCTCGATTATTTTTCGACTTCCTCAGCGGCTCACTCTGTAGCCCAATTGTCCATTATTGATAAAACTATGTGAAATGTATCTCTTTTTTCATTGATTTAAACACATTCTCAATTTCCATTAAAATACATTCATAATTCACAATTAAAATTAAATTAAAACAATCAAGTGTATTTGTTCATTGAATACAATGCATTTCTCTATCACAACAATCATCTCAATACATCCAGTTTCCTACGATTCCATCTAACAATTATAAATATGGATAAGATTTAGTTGAAGAATATTCATTTGGAATTTCGTAGTCATATATTTTATAATTTTTCAGTAATGCTAACTAATACTAATTACTATTTGCCCTGCGATTTCACCATCAATTATTATAGAGCTTCAAAATTGATTTTATATATATATATATATTCAATTATTATTTTTCATTACAAGTAATTATGTGATATTCAATTTTTTTTTAATATTAAAGATACTCATATTTTTCCAATTTTTACTCCGTCGGATTTAGAAAAAAGTTCAGAATCTCAAATTATATAAATGTTTAAGTTACAAGCTTTAGCCGGTGTCCACAGGGCACATATCAATATAATTGTTTTGGTATTCGTTTGTCGTTTGTACTTCTTTTGAAGTGAAAAGGGTCCGCTGCTTGCCATTGCGTTCGATGTTCATCCGTTTCGTTTTTGATTCGTTGTCTTTTACTGTCACTATTAGCACGAAAACTTTTTGCTCGTTCAGGCATTTTTGTATGAGATTCACAATTTTTCCATATAACAATATTAATTAAGTAGTTAGTAGTGGCCCTAGAATATTATTTAGCAGTAATATTTTTAAAGTAGGCAGTAGATATCCCACAATTTCATATAATACATATATATTTTATTTATTGTAATTAGGAATTGCGGATATATTTAATAAATTATATTATAGATAATAAGTAAAAATATATTTTTCTAGGTGGGTTTCACAAATAAAACAAATATATGTTTTGAGTTTTTTATCTCGATATATATTTCGGGTTATGAGCCCATCATCAGGAGTTACAAAAGAAAACTAAATATAAAATTGGAAACAAATGTATAAGTGAAGTTCAATTGGGAGGAACGTACATGGTGGGGGGGAAAGAATGCAGTATTGGTTATTGTATTAATAGACAAATGAACAAAGGAGTTTAACTAAGGGCTTAGAATTATCCCTGGGCTTAGAAATAAAGGAAGGAAGAAGTAAAATAAGGTAAGGGAGGAGGGGTTAAGAACATGAAAGAAACAATAGTAAAATATTAAATTAGAAATTTTGAGAATGGGAAATAATATTTTTCGGGTTATTTAAATTATAAAATATAATCTATAATGGTATTTTTATTAACTTCTAAATGGTTATTAAGGATGTTACTATTATTTGAAAGGGCTTTTTTAATTTCTGTGGACTCCAAAAGATCCAACCTAAGGCCTTTTCTTTCAAAATGAATAGGAATAGGATTATTAATAGAGGCCGAATGAGTAGAGGAATGTAAATGAATGGCGAAAGCAGAAGTTGAATCTAAATTGATGTTATCAGATCGGTCAAGGCGTTTAAGATGATGGGCTCATAACCCGAAATATATATTGAGATAAAAAACTCAAAACATTTATTTGTGAAACCCACCTAGAAAAATATATTTTTACTTATTATCTATTAAAATGTTTCACCTAGAACCGACACCAAATTCTTTAAAGATTATAAATCATATTATATTAAACTGTTTGTGGGTTTTAAAATGGTAAATTTAAATTTGTAGAACAAATTCAATTAGAGTTTTCTTATTAGAACTTGGAATAAGAATAGCAAAAAAAAAAGGTCGATGAACATATCATCCTGGGACTAAAAGTTCACTTTTTATGAATCATACCGCTTACGAGATCTCTAAGGAGTCTATGTTTCAAATTTCAAATCATTCGGTTAACCCGTTTAATCTGGAGGTCGGTGAACATAGAGATATAAAATCCCAAAACTATTATATTGATATACTTATTTGGTTATAAACTTATAATTAATAAATCTCAACTAATCTTTGCTTTGAAAAGTAAATATCTCTTAATAAATTTTTTTCTCCATATCGTGTTCATTTCAAACAAATTTGTAAATATTATAATTTACTTAATTTTATAAAGAAACAAAAAGTTAAATTATTATACTTATATATATATATATTATATAATAATATTTTCTTATATTTCTAAGTGACTTATTTTTAGAATAGAATTTCTTATATTTAAGAACCCGAAGGAGATGTTTCGTTCGCGTTCTTGTTCAGATGTGAAAGCATCTTTAAAATTTATCTCCCAGGCTAATCTTATATGAAATTATATTTACTTATATATACAATATATATACAGACTCGAATCTATAGGAAAGAAGGGGCTGCAGTCCCCACTTCTAAATATTTTATACATCTTCTATATTTTTGAAGTTATATTCCATGATTAAGATTTATATTCTTAGTGTTTTTCATTATTGTAAGAGTTTATTATGGATAAAAAATATGTTTGAACAATACGTCAAGAACGAAGCATATAAATTAGAAAATTCTAGTTTGTTAAGGATGAAATTAAGAAGGAAATATCAAGCTAGAAAATGTGAAAAAATGGATGCAGATTTTTTTAACAAAAAATATATCTAAAGATAAATTATTGTTTTAAAAAAATACAATTTTGTTAATGATTATGAATCTTAAAAGTGGATTCTGAAGTTATATTCCATGATTAAGATTTATATTCTTAGTGTTTTTCATTATTGTAAGAGTTTATTATGAATAAAAAATATCTTTGAACAATAATAAGTCAAGAACGAAGCATATAAATTAGAAAATTCTAGTTTGTTAAGGATGATATTAAGAAGGAAATATCAAGCTAGAAAATTTGAAAAAATGGATGCAGATTTTTTTAACAAAAAATATATCTAAAGATAAATTATTGTTTTAAAAAAATACAATTTTGTTAATGATTATGAATCTTAAAAGTGGATTCTGAAGTTATATTCCATGATTAAGATTTATATTCTTAGTGTTTTTCATTATTCTAAAAGTTTTTTTCAAATTGCTTCAGGAAATACTAGTTTGTTAGGGATGAAATTAAGAAAGAAAATATCAAGCTAGAAAATGTGAAAAAATGGATGCAGATTTTTTTAACAAAAAATATATCTAAAGATAAATTATTGTTTTAAAAAAATACAATTTTGTTAATGATTATGAATCTTAAAAGTGGATTCTGAAGTTATATTCCATGATTAAGATTTATATTCTTAGTGTTTTTCATTATTCTAAAAGTTTTTTTCAAATTGCTTCAGGAAATACTAGTTTGTTAGGGATGAAATTAAGAAAGAAAATATCAAGCTAGAAAATGTGAAAAAATGGATGCAGATTTTTTTAACAAAAAATATATCTAAAGATAAATTATTGTTTTAAAAAATACAATTTTGTTAATGATTATGAATCTTAAAAGTGGATTCTGAAGTTATATTCCATGATTAAGATTTATATTCTTAGTGTTTTTCATTATTGTAAGAGTTTATTATGAATAAAAAATATCTTTGAACAATAATAAGTCAAGAACGAAGCATATAAATTAGAAAATTCTAGTTTGTTAAGGATGATATTAAGAAGGAAATATCAAGCTAGAAAATGTGAAAAAATGAATGCAGATTTTTTTTAACAAAAAATATATCTAAAGATAAATTATTGTTTTAAAAAAATACAATTTTGTTAATGATTATGAATCTTAAAAGTGGATTCTGAAGTTATATTCCATGATTAAGATTTATATTCTTAGTGTTTTTCATTATTCTAAAAGTTTTTTTCAAATTGCTTCAGGAAATACTAGTTTGTTAGGGATGAAATTAAGAAAGAAAATATCAAGCTAGAAAATTTGAAAAAATGGATGCAAATTTTTTAATAAAAAAAAATATTGTTTAAAACAATACAATTTTGTTAAAGATTATGAATCTTAAAAGTGGGTTCTGAAGCTATATTCCATGATTAAGATTTATATTCTTAGTGTTTTTCATTATTGTAAAAGTTTATTATGAATAAAAAATATCTTCTTTGGATCCAAGAATTATTTTTACGATTTTTTAATAGTATTTCTACATATTAATGAGTATTTCATTTCTGTAATTTTTTATACTAGGTTTATTTTATTAACAAAGAGATAATTTGAGTTAATAATTCAGTGTTTGTATTATCAAAGTTTCTTATGGTTCATGCGGCCCATCATACATGAAATTTCGAGCTGCACCCTCCAATCAGACGAAGTAGGGGTGGCCAATTTCAAACCAAATACTTATTTGAAAGAAATATAATCTTATATATATATGTTAACATTTAAATGAAAGCGAAAGTTAAAACTTTTATCCGGTCACTGCCCTATTTTGGTGCACTTACTATTAGGAAAATAGTTGAAAACGCGCCTAAACTAAGGAGTTGAATATATATAAAATTTGATTATAGGATCTAGTCAGGGGATCCATCGCCTAAATGGAGAAGGCATTTGCGGGCTTAACGCAGAAGATGTCGGATCATACCCGGCTGGGTCCTGTATCTTTTTTTCAACTCTTGGTTCACTATCAAAAACGAGTCTGGTCCCAAGTGCACCAAAATAGGGCAGTGACCGGATAAAAGTTTTAACTTTCGCTTTCATTTAAATGTTAACATATATATAAACATTCTAAATAAAATTTATTATTGAAAAACTGAACAAAATTCATCTGTTTCGATTCCCCAAAGAATCAAACAGATGAGAATTGTAGTAAATTTATAGCAACCATCATCATCATCATCATCAGCCTGTCGATATCGACAATCCACTGCTGAATATAGGCCTCTTCCATCAAATGGAAGGGGGTTGGCATTAAGTCACCACGCTTGCCAGACGGATTGGTGACTAGGAATCAGATTATAGCCGGTCAAATATCAATGCAGGGACTCGGACTCGAACCCGGGACTCCTGCTTAGAAGGCTACTGTCTTTAAGCTCTCGGCTAATCCGATTCCTCATAGCAACCATACTATTAGAAAAATAGAAGAAAAACGCGATTGAACTAGAGAGTTGAATATATATAAGATTTGATTATAGGATCTAGTCAGGGGATCCATCGCCTAAATGGAGAAGGCATTTGCGGGCTTAACGCAGAAGATGTCGGATCATACCCGGCTGGGTCCTGTATCTCTTTTTTCAACTCTTGGTTCACTATCAAAAACGAGTCTGGTCCCAAGTGCACCAAAATAGGGCAGTGACCGGATAAAAGTTTTAACTTTCGCTTTCATTTAAATGTTAACATATAAACATTCTAAATAAAATTTATTATTGAAAAACTGAACAAAATTCATCTGTTTCGATTCCCCAAAGAATCAGACAGATGAGAATTGTAGTAAATATATATATATAGAATAGAATGTATATGACCCATGGATCCATTCATTTCCTTCCAGGTCTAGGTAAAATAAATAAATAATAAAATATAAAAAATTATGTTTTCTTACATTTCCTTGTTCTCTTCTTTAATTTAGATTAATATTAAATCAGACTAAATATATATAAAAATATAAATTCTAATTGAAATTAATATTAAAAAAATTTTTAAATAAAATTCATCTTATGAAATTATTTTTTTTTCTTATAGTAATAAAAAAATTGAACAGAAAAGTAAATAAAATATTTTAGCACATTTATTTTTTATTTGAACGAGAAATATATTTATATATATACCTATATGTATATTATTTATGAGAAAGTTTTTCGGGAATTAAGTGGGAGATAAATTTAACCGAATTTATCGCGCGGAGAATTTACCACTGCTCGAAGCCCCTAAAACCTTAGTAAATTGGATATTGAATTGTATCTAAGTTTCTGAGATTGGCTCGTGATCCCGGCTTCTTTTCCTTCTACTCTGTTCTTTTCACGATGGAGGGGCCAGCCCATACAGGCCTTTAGAGGATCCACCTTCTGGTGTATCTCCTTCTCACATCAATATCATTAAAAAAAAACAAAAAGGACAAAGTGACAAAAAAATTTGTCCTTTCCGAAAAACATTCTCATTAATTACAAATCATGAACCAAAACGTAATAACAATTATATATACAGGGAACTAAAGTAAAAAACGAAAAATCTTTCATGTAAATATCAACTTCACGTGTTCCGATTTCAATCAAAAGCTTGCTGTACTCCTAGCCTATATCGAGCTTAAGTTTCGAATTTCGTAGCTCTGAGATTTACCCACTCTGGCGGCGAAAGTTGAACTTCATTGGCAAACATTTTGATTTTTGACCTCTCATTTTATAATTGACAAGCAATAATATTTTTTGTCAATTCAAACTTTTGTTTTAATTTTCTTTAGTTTCTCATTAGGGTAAGTATTTTATGAATATTGCTATTTATTCATCTATTTATTTATTTTAAAATAGATATATGTTTTTCGTCAAACATCTATTTATTTATTATTTATTAAAAACATTGTTATCTCTAAGGACCATCTAGCCCCTTTAATGTACAATTTAATTAAAGAAATACAATTCACAATATAATAAACAAAAACGTATATATTTTATTATAAATTGAGTGTTAACATCACACAAAATAATAAGTTAACATACTATACTAAAACAATCATTCCCTTCATAGTCCAGTCAAATTGTGCTCAAATGGGCCCCTATGGGAAAAGTTTTGCGATTGTTCTGATTTTTTGCATATATATATTTTTGGGGCGCTGAATCCAAATCTGAGGTCTCCCGCAAAAATTTCATTTCGAAACATTGTAAAAAAATTTCCATTTTTTTAGCGGTTTTTCCCTTATAACTCGAAAACTATCTACTTTTCGTAAATAACCTTCCTATTCAAAATGAAAGTTCATAAAATTTCCTACAAGTTTCATAATTTAGGTTTTATTCTCCGACCAACCGTTCGGGCTCAAGCGCAAAATCCAAGTTTTCGACCTGGGCAGGGCCCCCGGATCACCCAAATAGTCGCACTTTTTTCGATATTTTCCCATTTTGACCATGAAGGAGCACGTTTTCGACAAAGATCACTCTATATATTTTTAAACTAGATTAAATTTCTACAATTAAACAAGTTTCATCATAATTGGATAAATGGTAATCCGTGCCCAAGGCAATGAAGCTGAAGTTTTGCAAAAAATCGTAATTTTTCCTTCATAAAATGAAAACCACTCATCTTAGAAACTTGATTCCTATCTCATTCTCTAGGAAATTTTATTGACTTGAACGTTTACTTGGACTACTTTTTTGATAAAGTCTTAGATTTATAGATATCCAGCATTTTCCATGACACTTCTGAGGATTCGGATCATATCCTGTCATGGAAAATGCTGGATATCTATAAATCTAAGAGTTTTAACAAAAAAGTAGTCCAAGTAAACGTTCAATTCAATACAATTTTCTAGAGAATGAGACAGGAATCAAGTTTCTAGGATGATTGGTTTTCCTTTTATGAAGGAAAAATTGCGATTTTTCAAAACTTCAACCTCATTGAATTGTAGAAAATTTAATCTAGTTTAAAAATATATAGAGTGGTCTTTGTCGAAAACTTGCTACTTCATGGTCAAAATGGGAAAATATCGAAAAAAGTGCGAGTATTTGGGTGATCCGGGGGGCTACCGAGGTCGAAAACTTGGATTTTGTGCTTGAGCCCGAACGGTTGGTCGGATAAAAAACCTAAATAATGAAATTTGTAGGAAATTTTATGAACTTTCATTTTGAATAGGAAGGTTCTTTACCAAAAGTTGATAGTTTTCGAGTTATAAGCAAAAAATGGAAATTTCACCTTATTTTGCATTTTCTACAATGTTGCGTCACGAAGTTTTGGTGGGAGACCTCATATTTGGATTCAGCGCCCCCAAAAATATATTTAAATCAGAAAAATCAAAACTTTCCTGATTAAAAACACAATTTGACTGGACTATCAAACAATCATAAATTTTCTGAAAAAATGAATTTTTGTTATATTTGTTGATGTTTAAAATATGTCTACATCCCTATTATTATTACCACTTTCCAAAATATGATTCATGCCGGAATATATCTGATATAAAAATCTCTGACAAGGAGTATAAAAACATAATTGTGGATTTCGTGTCCTCTGAGCAGGCCCGCCGAGAGGGGGGGGGTAATTACGAAAGGGGCCCGGCACAAATACATTTTTGTACTTATAAAATCTATTACTTATAATTGAATGTAATGGAAGGCAGCCCAGAGGTAGTGAGGAAAGAAAAAATTAACACATATAAAATAAGGTGTAATTTATTGGAATCCTTCCTCCTTTCCTTTCAAACCGACGTTTCGGAGGATTTTTCCTCCTTCTTCAGGGTCTATAAACCAATATGACAATTTTATAAAAATGGGGTTGGTCATCATACATTTCAACAATAAAACAATACAATTATATATACAATGCAAACAGCCAGATTATCAATAGAAAAAAAATATATATATATATAATTTACTCACTTCAAAGGGTCAATGAATAAAACAAATAAAATGTTTCCTTCTCTCCACAGTAGGGTTCAAAAACTTTCTTCATTTTTAACAAAGGCATAGAATTACTATTACTTATTATTATAAATAAAAATATAAAATAGCAAAATTAGTTAACAAATCATATTAAGTTACGGATTTATTTATTTGTTAAATAATAAAGTATTTTCAAATTGAAAAATGTAGTGCTTTTATTTGTTCCTGAATTGAGGGGCCCGCTGGTTTGATTTTGCGCCAGGGCCTGCCTGTGAGTATATTGACACTGAAAGTGACTGCAGTTCTAGAAGTTGAGAGCTACCTATTTATTCTACCATATTGATAAGATTAGAGAGAAAGAGGAAATCAGAATGCTCTCTTCTTAAATTAAGATCCAGAGTGATATATAAAGTTTCATAAGACAAATTCATTATTGGAATATGGATTTTAAAGGCGACGAATTTACCGCTAAACCCTTTCAAGTTTTTGGATATGAATTTTGCAATGGGCTGACCACACGGGACTTGTATATAACAGGTCATTCAATAAGTCCGTAGGATAAGTAAGAAAAAAAAAATTTTTTGACAAAACTCAATTTTATTATTCAACATAGTTGCCTTCGAGGGCGATACAACGAGTATAGCGATTTTCCAACTTTTCAATACCACTTTTATAGTACGATTTCTCTTTCTCGTCAAAATAGGCCTCAGTTTCAGCGATTACTTCATCATTGAACTTCTTTTGGATTCTGGTGTGTAATAGTGAAGCCATGTCTCATCCATTGTCACATATCGACGATAGAATTCCATTTTATTGCGGTTTAACAGCGCCAAACACTCCTCTGAAGCATCGATTCGTTGTTGTTTTTGCTCGACTGTGAGCTCACGCGGCACCCACTTTGCACAGAGCTTTCGCATACCCAAATGTTCGTGTAAAATGGTAAAAACATTACCATCTGATATCTTTACAATGTCAGCTAGCTCGTGCACCTTCAATTTGTGGATTTTTTTTTTTATGTTTTCTGGAATAACAGCCTCATTTGCGCGTCCACTGCGCTCTGCATAATTTGTGCTGGTACGACCAAATTTAAATTCAGCAATCCACTTCTCTACCATTTGTCTCGATGAAGGAGAGTTCGGATAATGTTTATCAAGCCATTGTTTGGTTTCCACTGTATTTTTTTCATCAAAAAGCAATGCTTTATTAAAACTCGAAATTCAATTTTTTTTTCAATAACAAAAGTTGCTTCACACAAAATGCTATAACTCACGAATCAATAGTCAGATTGCTGTCAAATTTATACAGGTATCGTTTGAAGGTTAGTACTAAATAAAAATCATATGGAAAAATACGGACTTATTGAATGACCTAATAGTACTTCTAACAATCGAATAGTATACATTTTTTAAAGTAAATATATATATATAGGTATATATCAAAAAAATTATTTATTGATTGTACCATATATTTAAAAAATACAAATCTTTTAAAAAAACAATCAAGAACATTTTTTTTAATGCAATCGAATGCAAGAAGGGGTGCACCAGTATAGTAAGATGCAGCCACGGTCCCTAAGCAATTAAATAAGACACAAGGAGAAACAAAGAGGTTGTCCTCTGCTTGATGCAAATAAACATACACACATATATATCGAGATGATATATCTGTATATATATTATTTATTTGTTTGAGACTATAGTTTCGAAGACTTGCTCTTCATCATCAGTCTTTCTTCAATTATAAATGTTTTTCATGGAGTCAATATCGTATTGATATTGAAAATTTGGTGTTCTTCTTCACTGGTGGTCAGCTTAGAACTAATAAAGACATTCTATTCGGTTCACATTCAAGTATAACAATATGTTTCCCTTTCTCCTTTCTCCTTAGAAAGGCTGACAAAAGAAGGGTTTCTTTTATTAATCTAATACCGGTTCCTTCTGGGAAGGAGTGATTGTTTGAATTTAAATGATCCGCGAAAGAATTTTCGCACTTTTTATTTTTATAATCCCTTAAATGTTCATTTAATCGAATTTTCAGATTTCTCTCTGTCTTCCCTACATATATTGCTTCGCAATCTTTGCATTTCAAACTATAAACCCCTTCTTTTTCTATATTTGTTAATTTGTCTTTTTTATTTGAACCTAAATCTTTTCTTTTTTTTTTTTTTAATTGAAAAGTTTTTGTTTAAATCTTTTCCTAGAGTCATTGGAGTTTTGAATACTGTTTTGAACCCTCCTGAAACCCCCTTTGTTTCTC
Source organism: Forficula auricularia (assembly GCA_024734495.1). Classification (NCBI taxonomy): domain Eukaryota; kingdom Metazoa; phylum Arthropoda; class Insecta; order Dermaptera; family Forficulidae; genus Forficula; species Forficula auricularia. Next base: position 85,627,842 of record JALMQS010000099.1, read on the forward strand.
CTTGTGAATCAACAACTCTGCTACTCTCGGCAAAACAAAAAATTTTTAAGAAAAAAATAAAAACCGACTTCAAAAAATTGAGTGCAACAAATATAAAAATACACTAAAAGGTATAAAATAATTATTATCTTATTTAGTTACAACTAAACGACGAAATATTAACACGAAATTACTTTTTGAAGTCGGTGCCAAACAAACTATACCTATAAGCGAGCGTACCCGCCAAACGTACTAAGTAAGATCCGTCGAGTGCGATTCATAAAAGGTATATGTTTGGCACCAACTTCAAAAAGTAATTTCGTGTTAATATTTCGTCGTTTAGTTGTAACTAAATAAGATAATAATTATTTTATACCTTTTAGTGTATTTTTATATTTGTTGCACTTAATTTTTTGAAGTCGGTTTTTATTTTTTTCTTAAAAATTTTTATTTTCTCTTTTTAGTGATGTTATTAATAGTGATTATATCATCAGAACTTGACCAAATTAATATGACACCATCCCTAAGACACCCCCTTTCGGATAAAAAAAGAACCATCGAAATCGGTTCATAAACAAAGAGGTTAGGTCTAAACAAACCTAAACAAACCTAATAAAAAAGGTCTAATACCTATGAAAAAAAATCGAAAAAAAATGGGACCAATCGGAAGCTAGACTGGTCCCAATGCAAAAAAAATTTTCAAAATCGGTTGACAATTGGTGGAGATATGAGGTAACATAGGCACAAAAAAAAAAAAAAAAAATTCAATCGAATAGAGAACCTCCCTCCTTTTTTGAAGTCGGTTAAAAACTTTTCAATTAAATTAAATAAGACCTTCATACAGAAAAGTAAACTAAGCTAATCAAATTTAAATTTTTTTTTTTTTTATTTCAGCAACCCTGTGGATTTGAATTTACAAATTAACTATCCCAAATGATCAAAGACATGACCGTTTCAGCTGATGGGAATAATAAATTCCACACTATTAATATAAAAGATGAAAATTTTAATTTGGGAATTAATTTTTCTATTCAATTTTTACAAGTAAGTATTTTTAAAGGCTATGATTTAAATGGTCAGCTAAATATTGAGGTTTTGGTCAGCTCCAAAATGTTTTCTGTCAGCAATATAGGGAATTGAGACGCTACTATAGTGGCCAACAAGAATAAGAAAAGTGAAACAAGTGACCAAGAATCCTTAACTCATAGTAAATGAATATTATATATAATATTTATTTACTCTTATCTTTAATAAGAAAAGTGATAAGCAAATAATGTCATATTGGACAGCTCTGAAATTTGTTGCATAGCTAATTAAATATATCTGCAGCAATATTAGTAATAAAGAGGCAAATCGTGAGTCAGATTTAATAAAATTTTGGCAAGATGTAAAATTTACTTTAATAACAAGTAAAAAAATAATAATTTAAATAATCACGATTGTCAGTAATGCACTAAAAGGTATACAATAATGTACCTAAAAACTTTTTTATGTCAAAAAACGTGTGGCACTTTGACGAAATTAATTAGAACTACCTACAGGCTTCTCAAGGAAGCACCCCAAACCGTTTTGACTTAGTTATTGGACATAAAAAAATGCTAAAATTTTTAAAATGCAACAATTTTCAACCCCCTCCCCAGAAATTTCAATGACACACTCTGCCCCTACAATAGGAACTTGATGAGTGTTTCGAGAATAGATAGCGCTGTCAGCACGCTTTTCAATTCGGATTGGCCTTAATCGAGACGTGTGTCCTGTCTGTATTATTAGCTCTGTAAGCATATTTCGAAACGAAAAATCAATTCTACCAGTTTAAGAATGGATATTGGAGGTGTTGGGTTCAATTTAAAGATTTTTTTTTAATATTTTTTTAAATTTTTTTTATTTATATTAAAAAAAAGTATAAAATTTATTATTTATTTATATTAAAGAAAAGTATAAAATTTATTATTTATTTATATTAAAGAAAAGTATAAAATATATTATTTATTTATATTAAAGAAAAGTATAAAATTTATTATTTATAATAAAGAAAAGTATAAAATTTATTATTTATTTATAATAAAGAAAAGTATAAAATTTGTTATTTATTTATAATAAAGAAAAGTATAAAATTTATTATTTATTTATAATAAAGAAAAGTATAAAAGTTAGTTTGTTTTTTTTTGGAATGAATAAATAAATAAAAAATTTACATAGGTTTTATATATATAGAAGCTGTCGTAGGCTCGGCTATTTATGGATCCCTTCCTATGTCTTCCACACTCTCGTTGATAAAATTGTATCGCGTGGCTATACCCGGATATTAGCGGATATAGCGGTAGATCGATCTCGTATTTTTTTCTTCTTGGTATTTCGAGGACGCCAGGTCAAAGATAAAAATTGTGATTCCGGACTTCAGTGTCTTTCAACTATTATTTGATGAAGAAGCGAAAAAATGGCTATTTGGCTGTATCTTTGAGCCTGTCTATATATGGTCTTGTTTCTTCTACAGCTCATATGAGAATGGCAAGCTGACTCATTTCTTCTTAAAATAAAATATATATATATATATAATATTTATTTAAAATAAATTTATTTCAAAGTCCGATAATCCGGATAAAAATGACCCAGCCCAATCATCAATATCAATACTTTATAATAAAGCAGTAAGGACTCGCTTGGTTTGTCCTGTTTCGCCCACTTATGGCTCCGCCCTCTGTATACTCTATTTACCGTATACTTTCTGGAAGCTTCTAGAAACTTCGGGAACATTCTGGGACAGTCGTTCACAAGAATTGGACTCTGTCTTGCGGAGTGATGTTGAAGAGCGACGGTTTGCGCGCCGAAGGCGTGCTTTGCAGCTGGTTGTATATATAAATTGATTATTTATTCATTCGTTCATTTATTTTTTTTATGTTAATATTATAGGTTAATATAATTATATGTTAATATTGTATACATCAGGGGTCTTCAAATTATGCACCGCGGAGAACGGTGCCCCGCAACAATGTGGTCACTTTTTATTACAAAAAAATGTTACATCTTTAAAATAAATAATTAAAAAAAAGCAATATAATAAAAAATCATTTGATTCTAATCTAATGATTAGATAATTAAGCTTTGTATTACAGATATTATGTAAATATACTGAAGTTGTTATTTTCTACGTTTTGAGAGAACTACACCGAGAAATTGAAAAAACTTTGAAGACCCCTGGTATACATAAATTTATTTATTTTTAATGTTTATATAAATATTTTATTTTATTCTTTCTTATAGGAACATCGTTCATGACCATTACAAACTATTTATTTATTGTATTTAATTTAATTTTAATTGAATGTAATGGAAGGCAGCCCAGAGGTAGTGAGGAAGAAAAATTAACACATATAAAATAAGGTGTAATTTATTGGAATCCTTCCTCCTCCTTTCAAACCGACGTTTCGGAGGATTTTCCTCCTTCTTCAGGGTTCCAAAGGGTCAATGGATGAAACCCTGAAGAAGGAGGGAAAATCCATCGAAACGTCGGTTTGAAAGGAAAGGAGGAAGGATTCCAATAAATTACACCTTATTTTATATGTGTTAATTTTTTCTTTCCTCACTGCCCCTGGGCTGCCTTCCATTACGTTCAATTAAAATTTCTACCAGTCCGTCTCTCTCCAGAGAAAATTTCGTTGCAAAAATAATTTAATTTTAATTTTTTAATTTTATTTTATTATTTATTTATTTATTTTTTAGGTGAACTCAAACTCGCATATAATTGAACAAACTATATATCTCATTACAACGCAAACTTTTCAAATGGCTATAAGTATGTACTTCTTCTTTTTGAAAAAGCTAATTCTTTAACCGGGCAAGAATGTTCAGAAAACAGTACAACTTATTGATGCAATTTTCTAAACATGTTGCAAATCTGGATGATAGCAAATTACTCAAATCGAACACTCTGGTAATATCATGTTTTATATTCACAAATAAATAAATCTTAATTATCTAATTTTGCTATATAGGGACCGTGCGTCACGACTTTAGCGGCAACTGGCGATCAAAATGTAAACATAATAGGGTATTTATTAAATGTTTATATGTCATTTTTTGTTTACTATTATTATTATTTATTTATTTAAAAATATATATGTATAATATAAACTTTCCGAGGATAAATAAATAAAAACAAAACAATATATCTATTTACCACAATTCCCCCAAATTATTTGAATAAATAAACACAAGAGAACGCTACCTTCGGCAGTAGTGCTGCCTCTATGTTTAACGCACGATCCCTATATCATCATACCAAATACTGTATATATCAATATAGGACAGTCTGTCAAAATCCTATAGGAAATTTAACGGTTTTTGGCATCATGAATCCAAGCGCCGCCATCCGGGCAAGAATGAAATCTTGGTGGCCCAGCAATAATGAATGTGCTTCTTTCAAATTAACCATTTACCAGGACTATTCTCTAAGCAAAAACGTTAACTTTTAACATCCGAAATCAACGTTAATTCATTTTAACACCTTGCCTCAAATTGCTATTCTGTAACCAAAAACTTTAACACCAAGCGTTAATATTTAGTCAAAAGTGTTAAAAATTAAAGTCATGCCAGAGGTGCCTTTAATATTTTAACACCGTATTTAATGCTCAAATATGGCATCTTTAACCAAAAAGTCAAAAACTTTTGCTGTTAAAATAAGATTTATTACAATTTTTAGGATATATTTGTTTATTTTAGGAGTAAAATTTATACTTTCAGTTTTGAGACATCATAAAAAATTATCCTCTTCTAAATAATAGTAATTTCAGAATATAAAATTTTTTATTAAAAATAAATTAACCAAGCGAGCTGTCAGATACTAGATTGAGAATAACAAATCAAGTTAGTAATGCGCATGCGCGAGAAGCCATCGAGGGGTATAAAATCACGAACAAGCAGAAAACTTATCTATCTTCATATGGATCATTAACACCTGGTTTTAAAAAGTAAAATGTTAACGTCGCTGTTAAAACTTGGTTTAGAAAATAGCATTTTTTAACGCTGGTGTTATTACTTTACTTTTTAACACCCAATTTAGGATGTTAAATTTTAACGTTTTTTTTTAGAGAATAGACCTGTACATGTGATATTTTCTATTATGCGCTATATGTATTTCATCCTAGCCAGTTAGAGTGGGCAGTTTTCATGATACCGATGTTTTTGATAGGCTGTCCTGTATTGATATATACAGTATTTGATCATACATAGGGTGCGGTAAAGAAGTGTGGTGTTCTTGAAAAGACTGTCGTGGATGCTACGCTGGCCGGAATATGAATTAGAATGTCAGTTTATACTTGTTGCCTGATGACATTTCAGTATCAATTGAGCCTTGGTGTGTGGCTCATCGCTGTTGGAATTGGTGAAAGATGACACCGTTTTGTTCATGAGTGACGAGGCCCAGTTATCGGGAATAGTAAACAAATAGAATTCCCGATACTGGGCCCCCGAAAACCCGCAAAAACTTCATGAAAATTCTAGCCCTTTTGACCAAACTCGACCAAATTTTGTATACATATTCTGTGGACCCCCAGAAGGCTAGAAATGCAAAAACTAACCACTTAAAATGGGGGTCAAAAATGAAAATTCTAGCCCTATCGACCAAAGTCAACCAAATGTTGTATACATATTCTGTGGACCCCCAGAAGGCTAGAAATGCAAGAACTAAGCACCCAAAATGGGGGGGGGGTCAAAAATGAAAATTCCTTTCGACCAAACTATATATACAAAATTTGGTTGAGTTTGGTGGAAAGGGCTAGAATTTTCATTTTTGACCCCTCCCCTATTTTTTTGACTGATATAATGATTAAAACAGATTAAAAAAAAAATTGTTTTATGTTCAAAAATATATTCAGTTTTTTTTTTTTTTTCTAGTTAAATTTTTTCATTTTTTTTATTAGAGTTGTTGACTCTTTAAAATATGGTAGATCTTTATGCCCCACCCTATATTTAGAAATATAAACTGAAATGGCAATGTAACTTGAATGTATAATAACAATAAATTTTGAAATTTTTTCAAAAATAAGTGTGTGACAGTCTTTTCAAAAACATCATACTTGTTGCCGAACCCTGTACAATCAATCAAGAATAATTTCGTAATCATCATCATCACTATCATCATCATCAGTATCATCATCATATAAAAAAAAATCATAAATTATATTATCATCATCATCAGCATATAATACAAAATAATAAATAATATGAATAGATTTAAACATATAAATTATCAAATTAAATAGATATAGATATACACATATTAAACAGGAATAATAATGGAAAGGGTCCATAAAATTCATATAAATCATAAAAGGATGATCATCAGGCAGGTTAAGCAGGTGGCTAATAAAGGGCATGGCGCTGGTTCAAGACCGACTAGCTGCAATTGTTTGACCGGTAATCTGATTCCTTCAGGGGAAGGCAATGGGAAACCACCACTGTGGAAAAATTTTCCCAAGAAAATTACAATGGAGATGATACTCTCGGCCGACACACGAAATCTAGTATGGCACTTGAAGAAGAAGAAGATGATCAACAATTGACATACCACTGTTGCCAACTAAAAAAACCTAGCCTAAAAAAAAAAAATGATTTTATAAAAGCCTTATATTTGTGCACCAAATTTTCTATTGCTAAATTGAAAAGTTTTTATTTTGCCGAGAGTAGCAGAGTTGTTGATTCATAAAGAGAAACAAAGAGGTTGTCCTCTGCTTGATGCAAATGAACATACACACATATATATATATGAAATATATACCGGGTGAGTTTTTTTATCTTGAGACAGTCTTATAACTCAAAAACAGTACATTATATGAAAAAAAGTTTCAAATAAAAGTTTATTTATATCAAGGCGGAAACTAAACTACCCTATTGATTGTCGACCTAGAATAAGCTTTCAAGGGTATTTCAAGGTGAAGTTCTGCTTTTTAAATAGAAACCTATATTTTTCTGTACATATTCTGAATCTACAAAAAAAACTGAACAACTTTCATTAGAACTATTTTTTATACGTAATCAAATAAAAATAATATTAAATCAATTAGATCGCAAAAAAATCTTAAAAATTATTTTTAAAAATTATTCAACTTAATTATCAAATAATAATGATTAAATAAATATTTATTAAATCAAAAAGTCACAACAAAGAAAATAAGTGTTTATAATGATCCTAAAACTTCATTATACGTAGGTACACAGATTTAAGAGATTATTTGATAATTAAGTTGAATGATTGTTAAAAATAATTATTAGAATTTTTTGAGATCTAATTGATTTAAAGTTTTTTATTTGATGTCCTATAAAAAAATTGTTCTTATATGAAAGTTATTCAGTTTTTTTTTCAAGACTTAGGAAATGTAAATGAAAAATATAGGTTTCCATTTAAAACTACGTATAATGAAGTTTTAAGATCATTTATAAACACTTTATTTTCATTGTTGTGACTTTTCGATTTAATAAATATTTATTTAATAATTAATTATTTAATCATTGTTATTTGATAATTAAGTTGAATAATTGATCAAAATAATTTTTAAGATTTTTTTTGAGATCTAATTGAATTAATATTTTTTTATTTGATGTCGTATAAAAAATAGTTCTTATAAAAGTTGTTTAGTTTTTTTTGTAGATTCAGAATATGTACAGAAACATATCCTAGGTTTTCATTAAATTGAAAGTTTTTTTGCCGAGAGTAGAATTTTTATATATTGAAGGGAGACAATAAAAGAGTGTGTCTCTGCTTGAATTATGTACTAGATGAAGGAGGAGGTATCAGCCAAAGATGGAATCACTGGGTTCAATAAAACACCTTTAATGAGACGTTTCGACGTTTATTGAACCCAGTGATTCCATCTTTGGCTGATACCTCCTCCTTCATCTAGTACAGTTTCATCACAGCCACGAACTTGCTTAATATTCTGTTGGAATTATAAATTTTATTTATTTATAACGAGACTAGTAGTTTAGAGGGCTTTGCCCTCTTTCATCAGTCTATTACAATGGATTCATAAATTAATTCCTGTGAATCCATTGTAATAGACTGATGAAGAGGGCAAAGCCCTCGAAACTATAGTCTCGTTATAAATAAATGAAATTTATAACTCCAGCAGAAGACACACTCTTTTATTGTCTCCTTCAATATATAGGTTTTCATTTAAAAAACTGAACTTGACCTCGAAATACCCTTGAAAGCTTGTTCTAGGTCGAGCGTAGTTTAGTTTCCCCTCGATATAAACAAACTTTTATTTGAAACTTTTTTTCATTTAATGCACTGTTTTTGAGTTATAAGACTGTCTCAAGATAAAAAAACTCACCCGGTATATATTTGATATATATGTGTCTATGTTTATTTGGATCAAGCAGAGGACAACCTCTTTGTTTCTCTTTCTACTAATAACACAATCCCAATAAAAAAAAAATTATTACCTGCAAATTTTTTTTTTTTCTATATAATATAATATTTAATTTTATGAAATAATAAAGAAAATATAAGTATATATAAAAACAAAAAATAATTGTAACAAAATAGCTTTAAGAAAAAATATGGTTATATCAATGTCCTTGTAAAAACAATATACGTAAATGTACTTTGGAGACAAAGGGACAAAGGGAAAATGGCAAATGGCAAATTCTTCTATACAAGAGTCAGGGCAGATGGCGCCACCGTACTATGGGTCTCAATGATTTGAAAAGAGATTATATTAATATATGTACATATAGTCCAGTAAAATTAGAAATAAAATCAAAATCTGAATTTTGGTATATATGCTTATTACGGCTTCCCTTTGAACATACCTAAAAGCCCCTTCAAAATCTGTTGCTCTCGTGCCGCAATCTTGAAAAAAGGTACACTTTTTTCAGTTTTTTGCCTATAACTCGGCAACTAAAACGGATACGAAAAAATTGTTCAGATAAAAAAATATAGTTTATTAAATTTTATTCTTAATATATTAAGGGAGTTCGAGACACCAAACATTCCAAATTTAATACCTCACACTAAGTAAAGTTTATTGTATTCATTTTGTTACATAATAAAAATGTTAATTACAAATTTTATTTTTATCTATAATCCATTCCAATTAAGATCAAGTACCTGGAGCCACCGAGCGATGCACGGTAACCCCTGACCCCCCTCTCGAAACAACACACCTCGCCCCCACCACTGCACCCCCACCCCACCCCTACCGCGCCTCCCACCCCCGGATCCTCCACAACTCACATCCCACATCTACCACACCCGCACCCAGTTTTTGCATTTCTAGCTTTCTAGTGGTCCACATATTATGTGTATATTTGTTTACTCGTACACCAATTTGCCCACATTCGTTGATATTGATAAACATTATAAAAAATAAATAGGAAAAATAATAATAAAAAAAATAATCGTATAGGATCTGAAATAAAAACATAAAATTAAATAAGATTTGTTTCCAAGTTATATAAAAAAAAAGCCACTTGAACCACTTTATTTGTAAACACACGTGTAATGTTATGATTTAGACACCTGTTAATTAAAAACAAAAAATTCCTAATTTTAATATATATATATTAGGGCAGTCAAAAAATCCATTATTATTTTTTACAAGTGACACGGAAAAAATGGGTTGCTAGACACCTTAGACAAAATTCTTTCGAGCTCTTATAATTTTACTAGGAAGATCTCTCCGGCATCGCAGTTTCTTATTTTTTCTCAGTCCAATAGAAAAAAATTCATACCTCATCATTAATTGATTGTAGAGAAAAACCGCTCTTAAAGAATTTCGTAGGAAATTTTAATGCTCTACAAAAAAGGTATCTTATATTTTTTTTACGTAAAACTCATTTATTTGAAGTGATATTGTAGAGATTTTAAAGTTTGGATTATTTTATGACAAATTTCATTTTTGTCATATGAATTCTACAACTGCGACAATAAATGGCTATTATAAAATTTGCAATACACATTTTTATAGGAAATTAACTGCTCTATAAAGGGTAATTAAGCGTTCAAAAGATATTCATCATCAAACTTTCATGTGTAAAGATTTTAAGAGTTTTTGATTAGATATTCGAAAAATTTCAATTTAATTTATAAGTTTTGAGAACATTTACAAATTTAAAATTCTCTAGAGAAGAAATTTTCTCTAGGGCAATATCCAGCTATAGTGGAAAAATGCTTAAAGACGTTTTGAAGACGTTATCGAAAAAAACAACATGATCATGATTTCTAATGATTAAAAATAAAATGTTTAAAATAATTGAAAAAAAAATTTCAAAAATTTTGAAAATAAAACTCAAATAATACTTATATTAATGACAAAAAATGAAATTTGTATGAAATTCATAAATTAAATTGAAATTTGTCGAATATCTAATCAAAAACTCTTAAAATCTTTACACATGAAAGTTTGATGATGAATATCTTTTGAACGCTTAATTTAATCGCCAAAACATAAGACACCCTTTTTATAGAGCAGTTAATTTCCTATAAAAATTTGTATTGCGAATTTTTATAATAGCCATTTATTGTCGAGTTATAAAATTCATAAACAAAAATGAAATTTGTCTTAAAATAATCAAACTTAAATCTTCAATATCTTTCAAATGGTGAGGTTTACGGAAAAAATATAAGATACCTTTTTTGTAGAGCATTAAATTTCCTACGAAATTCTTTAAAAACATTTTTCTGTACAATCAATTAATGATGAGGTATGAATTTTTTTCTATTGGACTGAGAAAAAATAAAAAACTGCGATGCGGAGGATCTTCCTATTAAAATTAAGAGCTCATATTTAGAAAGAATTTTTTTAAGGTGTCTAGCAACCCATTTTTCCGTGTCACTTGTAAAAAAAAATAATGGATTTTTTTGACCCACCCTAATATATATTTTTTTTTTTTTTATTTTTTTATAAATTTTATTAAACCAACCATTCTACATCAATTAATGTATACATTGTACCTTTTGCTTCGATTCCGGAGATAACTTCTCCACCATCGAGTGTCCTTATTTATCTTTAGTCCTTGTTTTTAGTAAGAGGAAAAATCTAATTAGATAAAAAAACCTCTTTTCCGATAATTATTTAAATTCCATTATTCCCCAATCAAATCGATTGGTATCCTTCCCTCAATCCATCTCTTCTCCTCCCCAAACAATAATATCATAATATATATAATATATATATATTAATATTTGCTATAACCTATTAGTGGGTTTTAAAATTAAAAAACCAATTAAAAATAAACATAATTGAAAAAAATGTAAACAAACTTTTTTATTGAGATTTTCATCTATCAATTATTGCTTTAATTAAGAAAAGATCAATTAAGATTACATTTGTCGAGGTCCAGACCTAGCCAGATCGTTTTCTCATCCTCAAAACTTGTTAATAGAATTTGTTTCATCAAAATCGGTAGAACCGTTTTCAAAATAGAACTAAGATACAAATATATAAACAAATATATAAAAAACAATTTTTGCTCGTTTAATAAGAGTAGATTTGTATTTATTATTTTTATTTTTTAACATGTTAATAATTTGCATATTTTTGAAATAATGAATTTTTGTTAATTCATTTATTCTGTGCTGGCCCGCGTCGTGACATAAAAATTGAAATTGGCCTTTTGTTAAAAGAAGTTGCCCACCCCTGGTATAGATGAATATTGATTAGAGTTGCCCTCTTTGGACCATATCGTGTGGTTGCTCATGTTGGACCGGTCCAATCTAAGTGACGGAACTTCTTGAACGAATTTTTGTTAATTTTGATTTATTTTTTTTTAGGGCTGATATGGCTAAAAGAGGACATACGGGCGTTGGTCTGAAAACGATCTTTTATTGGCAGTTGACGCTTATAAAAATGAGGACTATGGTTTGAAAGAGTGATGCCAGGAAGAAAAAGAAGCAGAGATGATCCGCACTTGACTCCATACAAAATGTGCTGGAGTTACTCCAAAAGTCAAAAACTACTTTTGAGTCACTCTGCCGCTCTGACTTGTAATGGTCCAATTTGGGCAACGGGAGAACCTACGTGGGGGTCATTCCATGTCAACTCAACACACCCATTTTACCTCACCACTTTAGATTTTCTTGAAATTTGGTACACTGATATATTGTGCTAATATGAATGAAAATACAAAATTTCAAATTTTTATCTTGAATAGTTTTTTTATACGGACTTGTGAAGTTTTCAAGAAATCGCAAAAAAACCACGAACAAACAATTTTGAGACTGCTCTAAAAGCTAAGACAGCTTAATTGAGTTAGAGAGGTGGGTGGGACAGGTGTCATTTTGCAGCTTTTTTAATGCTCTTTTCAGAGACATACAACATGACATGGGTTGTAATAAGTTTTTTTTTTTAATGTAAATCAAATTTTTGATTTTGATTTTTCTAAAAAATTACCACTTTTAAAATTTTCAAAAAAAATTCTGTAAATGGATAGTACTTTCATAAATTACTATCCAAAGTATAATGATGGGATGGTATAATGTGGTCTATGTTTAAAAAAATTATTACAGACTCTTGTTTTTCATAAATGCCCAGTTTTGACCAAATAATAATGTAGTGAAACGACATTTTATGAAGGATCACTTGGTGTATATTAAACTAACTTCTAGAAAATGATGTAGACCAAACCCAATTGGCTTTTTCAAAATTTAAACAGTGAATTTCTGAACATGGACCTCCTTCTTCAAATAAAATCTTATTTATACTCAACAATTTCACATCTTTAGCCACTTTTTAGGTCAGTACTGATGTTTTTCTTATTGGTTTACAATTAATATTTTTAGTTCTGTGTAAATTTTTAATGAAGTTAAAATAAATCTCACCCTTTAATATCACTCATAAATATATAGTCTTGTTATAAAATCTGCTAACTATTGTAAAGCTGACCTAATGAAATAATTATTCATGTATTCACCAAACAACAAAACAATATGTTCAACTTGAATTGTAGATTTTTATAATGTCATTTTGTTATACAGGCATAGCAATTTTGCCCGAAACCGCCTAAGAAATATATGTTTAATGAATTTATTACTAAACAGTTATTTAATTAGCACAGTGTTTATTTCATAAACATAGTTTAATATACACAAGTGATTTTTCATAAAATGTCGTTTCACTACATTAAAATCATTATTATTTGGTCAAAACTGGGTATTTATGAAAAACAAGAGTCAGTAATAAATTTTTTAAACATAGACCCCATTATACCATCCTTCATTATACTTTTTGCTTAGTGGTTTATGAAAGTACTATCTATTTACAGAATTTTTTGAAAATTTTAAAAGTGGTACTTTTTAGAAAAAATCAAAATCAAAAATTTTATTTACATTAAAAAATAAACTGCAACGGATCGTTGCTAAACTTTATCCAAATTCATTTGAAATATTAATATGTTTGTTCCTTTATTATTAATCAGATATCACTTGCAATTTGTAGTTCATATTGAAATAAATTCAAAAATAATTCTCATTTAAGAGTCGAGGAATAACCATTCTACATTGGATTTTTGACGTTTCGGTTTTTATTGGTAACCATTGCTGAAGACATAGAGGAATCGACTTAAAATCAAAAATAGCCATCGATTCTCATCCAATACTTGAGGAATAACAATTCTACATTAGGTCCTTGACGTTTCGATTATTATTGGCAACCATTGCTGAAGACATGGAGGAAACGACTTAAAATCAAAAATAACGATCGATTCTTATCTAATACTAGAGGAACAACCTTATTGAATTCCATTTTTGATGTTTTGACTATCAATGGAAACCTCTACTGAAAATGTAGAAGAATCGACTTAAAATCAAAAAGACTAAATTCTTTTATGGCAAACAACTCAAGCTTGAGTTGTTTACCAAAAAAGAATTTAGTCTTTTTGATTTTAAGTCGATTCTTCTACATTTTCAGTAGAGGTTTCCATTAATAGTCAAAACATCAAAAATGGAATTCAATAAGGTTATTCCTCTAGTATTAGATAAGAATCGATCGTTATTTTTGATTTTAAGTCGATTCCTCCATGTCGTCAGCAATGGTTACCAATAATAATCGAAACGTCAAAAACCTAATGTAGAATTGTTATTCCTCAAGTATTAGATGAGAATCAATCGCTATTTTTGATTTTAAGTCGATTCATCTATGTCTTCAGCAATGGTTACCAATAAAAACCGAAACGTCAAAAATCAATATAGAATGATTATTCCTCAAGTACTAGATGAGAATCAATCGCTATTTTTGGTTTAAAGTTGATTTCTCTATGTCTTCAGGAATGGTTACTAATAAAAACCGAAACGTCAAAAATCCAATATAGAATGGATATTTCTCAAGTATTAGATGAGAATCAATCGCTATTTTTTATTTTAAGTCGATTCCTCCATGTCTTCAGCAATGGTTACTAATAAAAACCGAAACGTCAAAAATCCAATATAGAATGATTATTCCTCAAGTACTAGATGAGAATCAATCGCTATTTTTGGTTTAAAGTCGATTTCTCTATGTCTTCAACAATGGTTACTAATAAAAACCGAAACGTCAAAAATCCAATATAGAATGATTATTCCTCAAGAACTAGATGAGAATCAATCGCTATTTTTGGTTTAAAATCGATTTCTCTATGTCTTCAGCAATGGTTACTAATAAAAACCGAAACGTCAAAAATCCAATATAGAATGATTATTCCTCAAGTACTAGATGAGAATCAATCGCTATTTTTGGTTTAAAATCGATTTCTCTGTCTTCAGCAAAGGTAACGGATAAGAAAACAACGCAGTTGCTATGGTTACTCATAAAAATTCCTCCCAAATTTTTAGCATTTCACAGAGAGAAGCCTATCCATTCTTACTTAAGTTAGGTTAAATGAGGTATATTAAAACGATCAAATGAATAAATTTAAAATTTTTTTTAAAAGTACTATCTTACTTTAGAGTAAAGTACTTTAAAATATAATTTTACTAAAAACTTTATTTAACCTTTTTTGTGGTCCCCAAGGTACTTAATTAGGATATTAAATTTCATCAAAATTGGTTAAGTCATTTTCAAAATATTTAGAAAAAAATAAAAAAGTACCGAAATAAAGTACTAATGTTTGTGGGCCGATATGTACCAAAAACTAATCAGCGCTTCATTTTGTTAAACTAATGGTAGGTTTTCAATTTCATTTCAATCGGTGCAACGGTGTGGAAAAAATCGTGGGCCAAAAAAGCGATAACATCCATCCATACATACATACATCCATACATCCATACGCACGCACTAAATGAAAAAATCGCCCTTTTTGGCCTCTCGACGAGACCCCATGTAATTTTTGACAAAACCGTCACGTGTTAAAATTCAACCTATATGAATACTACAATTTGTGACTTTAATTGAGTCCATGGGTTCCGTAGTCTTTACCTGAGGACCCTTTGAAGCCACGCTTGCCCCGAGAGCGATTGCAATACTTTACCCATGCTTTGCATTGGATAAAGTAAAAAAAATTTATTACAACCTATGTCATGTTGTATGTCTCTGAAAAGAGCATTAAAAAAGCTGCAAAATGACACCTGTCCCACCTCTCTAACTCAATTAAGACAGCTTTTAGAGCGGTTTCAAAATTGTTTGCTCGTGGTTTTTTGCGATTTTTTGAAATGTTTCAGATTTTTGAATTTTTTCTGTTATAATTTTTTTTTAAAGTAATAATATATACAATTGTATATCATTCGCTCAATAGCTATAGTTGTCATAGAAACCCCTATCCAACAATACCTACTGTTATTTGCTAGCTTTTAGTTTACAGTTAAATCTCTTGGCTTTAATTTCAACATTTCTATTATAAGATAAAAATTTCTAGATTTATTTAAATAAATACAATGTAATTTTTGTTTTTCAGAGGATGAGGAACAAAATAAGTGTTTATTTACGACTTATCAATTGCAACGTTTCGCTACTTTATTGCAGCTTCTTCAGGCTCTTGATAAATAAAGCTCTAAACACCCTGTCAATTTTGTAAGCTCTGGCCATTATTACACATAGCAGAGCTTAAAAAATTGACAGGGTGTTTAGAGCTTTATTTATCAAGAGCCTGAAGAGGCTGCAATAAAGTGGCGAAACGTTGCAATTGATGGGTCGTAAATAAACACTTATTTTGTTCCTCATCCTCTGAAAAACAAAAATTACATTAATAAGTTATGGAACTGAATCCCAATGATGAATAAATATAATATTTAAATAATAAATTTTCCAAACTATTTATATGAATTAGTTTTTATTTTTAAAATAACATATGTGACTATACTAATGCTGTAGTTCCTCTCCTCTAAGCTCTTCCTTATCTAAATCAACGACCTTCTAAATTTGCCTCCAATCCTTTTTTTTGTTACTCAGATGACAACACCTCCAAAACGTCCCTTCATTACAAAAAAAAAAACGCATTGATTCAATTAATTCAAATTTATGCAGAATTAAATTAAATTAAATCTAAATTAGTGATTTGTTTTTTCTATAATTTTTTTGTATATCCTACTTGTTAGACCAGGGGTCGGCAACCTGCGGCCCGCGGGTCGCATAAGGCCCTTTGCAACTTTTTGCGCGGCCTGCCAAAGCACCAATATAATTTTAGGAAAAATCAACAAACTTAGAGCGTTTTCTTGTGGACATTACAACTTACCTCAATAAATTAAATATAACACTTCAAGGCAAAGGAAGTTAATCAACGAGCTATTTACAGAAATCAAAAGTTTCCAGCTTAAAATAAAATTGTTTATTTCTCAACTTAAAAATAATAATTATTGTCATTTTCCTACTTTGCAATCGTTTTTAACCAAAAACGACAAACAGTGTCCTTCGAATATTTTTAATGAGTCACTAAAAGTACTGGATGAAAATTTTCTTCATCGGTTTCAAGATTTCTATGCAAAAGAAATGGACATATTAATATTTGAAAATCCTTTAAAATTTGATATTGTAAAAGCACCAGAGAATTTACAACTAGAGTTAATTGATTTGCAATCTAACAATGTAGGTATATAAAAATAATTTTGATGAAAATAATTTAATTGCATTTTATTCAAATCTACGAGAAAACATATTTCCCAATTTAAAATTTTTTGCAAAATCAATGATTTGTATTTTTTCAAGCGCCTATTTATGCGAACAAACATTTTCAAGAATGAATTTCATAAAATCAAAATATAGAACGAGGTTGACGGATGAAAATTTACAAAACTTGTTGAGGATCTCAGTATCCCAAACACAACCGGACTTAAATGAATTATCAAACAATATTCAAGATCAAAATTTGACGATAAACGATTTTCCTTAATATTTTATATTTACATATTTATACATATGTAATTTGAATTGTATTTTCTTTTTTCCTTTTTGAGAATTGTAAAATTCTTGTTCTCTGACATGTTATATTATAGAATGTCTATAAAAAATAAATTTTTTTCTTTATTTATTTTTAATAATATTTATACTCGTATATGATATAAAAGCACTATTTAAGTTACATTTGAATGTGCGGCCCGCATAAAATTTTTTATTTTGAAAATGGCCCGCCGTCCGAAAAAGGTTGCCGACCCCTCTGTGTTAGACTATAACATAAGTATCATAGCGGCACAGGGTGCACGGGCCAAGTTCAAACATTGACTGTACGCTGTACGCTATTAATACAACCCTTTCGACCTCCCTGCAGCTCAGAACCAATTTGAGATACAATCCTGAAATTATACACATGTAATTATATAATCCATCTTAAAGAGAGTACCGAATTTCAATAATATAGCATAAATACTAGGATAAGTCAAAAATTACCTACACTACATTAAACTAAGATAGGAGGGGGCCGCATGCGCATGCTTTGAGTTGGCGCGTCTATGGTCACGTGTGCGGAATTTAATCACGGTCGCGTCAGTTCTCGTCTAGCTACAACAGCATAAGCATGTCAGCTCTGCTATCAGATTACACCAGGGAGATAGGGAGTGCCTGTAAGCTTAGAACTTAGGCGAGGAAATTGTCTCCTGAAGCGTGGGGAAGAAGAAGCTCGACCGCCATCTTGCATAGTTCAAAACATTGCCAAACATAACGTTATCAAATGAGAAATACATGTTTAACAAAGAGCTAATACTCTCATATAAGCACGTTTTTCTTTAATATAAAATACAGTATATGTTCCTATGACTATTTTGTGTATATTCATCTTATTTTAATGTGAAATAATTTTAATTAATTTCAATTTTCTCTAGATAACTGTAAAAATCAAAAAACTATAATTTAAAATAGTTCTTTTATTAGTTTTTTTTATTTATGTGACCTTATAATTTTGAAAAATCGAAGGTAAAATGATATATATTTTAGTATAGGACCATATGGAAATCTCAATGTTTTGAAAGATCCAAGATGGCGGACTGTGAGTCAGAGATGACGTAGACAGGCGACACTTTTAGCCATATGCTCTCTCCCTATCTCCTTGGATTGCACCAAAGAGGTGCAACGAGGAGTGGTCAGAGGGTATGAAAGGTGCTGAAATTCACCGGAGACTTTTGTCACAATACGGGGAAAGTGCTTTATCTCGTAAAAGAGTTTTTTTATGGATCGAAATGTTTAAAAACGAGCGTAACACAAAAAGAGGGAGGGCGACCGTCAACTTTGAGACCCTAGAACACCCTCCCTACAGCCCAGATCACGCTCGCTCAGACTTTCTCTCCGCTCAAGGAGGCTTTGAGAGGTCGTCGATTTGCCTCAGACATGGACGTTCGGGATGCGGTGCAAAAGTGGCTTCATGACCAACCGAAAACCTTCTACCAGGAAGGCATCCGGAAGCTTGTGGCTCGCTGGACCAAGTGCATTGCTAAAGGTGGATGGAGACTATATCGAAAAATATGTATCTGTTGTACACGTATCTTAGTTTAATAAAGTTGTAGAACGAAAAGTGTAAGTAATTTTTGACTTATCCACGTAGATTCTGAGATATGGACCTGAGAAAATAGCTAATTTGGCACTCACTCACTGACTGACTGACAGGTTTTCAAAACGTATAGGGGTAAAAATAAATAATTTAAGAAATAAGAATATTTTAATATCATTATAATATTATAATAAATCCTTAAATATATAGTACATATTTTTATATGTTCTTGGTTTCCAAAATACATTTCTAACTTTAATAAATTTTTAATATCTTTCATAAATATTTTATATAATTTGTACACGTTTTATATAAAAAATATTGAACAAAACTTATACATTCCTTCTGAAAATAATTTTTATTCCTCAATACTATTTAATAGTTAATGGATGGAGATAAATATATTAATTTATTATTTTAAGCAGGGTAAAATCATTATACCTATATATATATTATAATTTTTAATTTAATATATATATTAAAATAAAAAAAAAATGTATTACTTAAATATATATCGGGTAGATTAATTTGATTTTAGTCACAAGTTTATTATTCTAGGGGTATTTAAACTAATGCTTATATTTTTATAAAAATTGCATCTTCGTCTGTTCCATAGGCTTTACGGGCTTTATCAATACAAGAAAAGGAAGTAATACAAATACCTGAAAAATAAAAATTACATAAAAAAATAAATAGAAGAATAAGATTCTTACAAAACTTAAGTGATTTGTAGAATTTAATTTTATAAATTAAAGGGTATCTTTAGTCAAATAAGATAAATAAGTAGAGAAATTTTAGACAATTAACAATATTTATTAGATAAATTTATTAAACAGTTTCGGTCACCCTTGGTAGGCCATCTTCAGTAGTACTAAAAATTGAAACATTTTTTTTGAAGCTTTGCTTCTTAAAGCGCTCTGGCCAAGGCCTAAATGGGAAAAAAGCGACCCCGTAAGATTCCCACACCGCAAGATTCTGGGCTGCTGGTAGGGGAAGTGAGAGAGGGCGGGTGAAGGGGCGCCTCTTGTTGCGGATTCTGCTATGACTATACACAAATCGCAAGGAGCAACTTTCGATGAAATTGTTTATGAGTATGGTAACGGACATTCACAAGAACTTGTGTACGTTGCGCTTTCTCGTGTAACAAATATTGAAAACTTGTATATAGTTACAAAAGATGACACTACATTTAGGTTCCATCATAATCGACAACAGGCTAGATCAACAGTGTCATTATTACAAGAATTCAAAAAGCTGTCATTAAATTCCTTACAGAGAAAAGCTCAAATTATCAATAATTTCGTTCACAATAACAAAGGGCTTTCAATTGCCAGAGTATTAAATGTCACAAAAATGATGTCACAGATACAGTTATTAGAAATATTAATGTACTACTACTAACTGAGACGTGGATGGGTAATGATGAACATTATGATGTACCTAATTTCGACTGCATTGTTACATACAAACGAAGTGATGTTCGAGCAAGTGGAGTAGCAATTTACAAAAATTTAAATGATAAAACAAATATTATTACTCCGAATATTGAAACCATGTCGAATACTAATGATATAAACGTTAGACGGACAATTATTGGAGATATCTGTGCATGTATGTGCAAAATGGACAATAACGTTGAAATAGTCATGGTAGTCATTTATATTTCACCGAATTCTAAATTGGAAGACATAGAATTTTTCATTCATCGTGCACTTCTAGAATATTCTAAAGAGGGTTCTCTTTTAGTTGGTAAAAATTTCCATCAGCTTCCACTAATTTTGGCTGGCAATTTCAATGTTAACTTTGCAGATCCAAAATCAGATCGCTTAAAATTAAGCAATGACCCAGCAGCATCTACAACTAAATATGGAACCACCATTGATGAAGTTTTTTCAAGATATTCACAAAATATTGAATCACAAATTTACGTGTCTTATTTCAGTTATCACAAACTTTAGATTTCTATGATACAAACAATAGATCTCAATTGTTTACATATTTTTCAATACATATTCTGTAAATTTTTTATAATTTATTTATAAATTTATTATTTGCAAAAAATTCTGTTTCCGACATCTTCTTATTTCATTATTATAATTGATTTTTTTTTTTTTATTTTTATTATTTTATTATTTGTAATCAATGGACAATGCATATCAACGACGAAGAAGCAAAGCTTCTTCCGACAGTCCCACGACTGTCTGTATTTTTACTTTATTTTATATACAATTGTAGTGATGGGTAAATCGATTCCAAGTAAGTTAAAAAGAGAGTGACGACGAAAATAATTCAGTTTCTTAATGGATAATTATCATTTTTATCAATTAAAATTAATTTTAAACTAAAGAATCGATTAAAATCATAGTGTCATTCATGCAGTCATCAGAAATATGTATAAATGTAAAAATAAATTAGTCTTTTTTAATGTGTTTTCAGAATAGATCAATATATGATAGATTTAGTTAATTGAGATTTGATTATAAAATGTAATATTATAGAAAAAAATCTTTAATTGATCATCAGTTCAAATCAGATTCTAAATTCAATGACAAGTGTTTATAAATTATTTATCTATTGAAAATTGTTGAAGTATCCATGTTAATAAATTGAGAATGAGTTATATATGCAGATTGACAAATTCCAAATCTTGAACGAAATTATAGGTATGTATGAATGTGAAATTTTATGGTTTTTATTTTGTATAATTGGTGAGTTTTTTATCTTGAGACAGTTATAACTCAAAAACAGTGCATTATATGAAAAAAAGTTTCAAATAAAAGTTTGTTAATATCAGGGGGAAACTAAACTACGCTATTGTTTGTCGATCTAGAACAAGCTTTCAAGATGTATTTCGAGGTCAAGTTCTGTTTTTTAAATGGATATATTTCTTTTCATATTCATAATCTACAAAAAAAAACTGAACAACTTTCATAAGAACTATTTTTTATCCGACATCAAATAAACAAAATATTAAATCAATTAGAGCTCAAAAAAATCCTAATAATTATTTTTAACAATTATTCAACTTAATTATCAAATAATAATGATTAAATAATTAATTATTAAATCGAAAAGTCACAATAATGAAAATAAGTGTTTATAATGATTTTAATACTTCATTATACACAGATTTAAGTTTCTTTCTCGTGTCAATTCAGTAGATAGTTATATTGTATTACCATAATAAATAAATGGAGCATTTTTTGTTGAAGATAGAATAAAATAAATAAAAGATTATTTATATCAAGGGGGAAACTAAACTACACTATTGTTTTTTGAACTAGAACAAGTCTTTCAAGGGTATTTTAAGGTCAAGTTCTGTTTTTTAAATGGAAACCTATATGTTTCTGTACATATTCTGAATCTACATAAAAAACTGAACAACTTTCATAAGAACTATTTTTTTATACGATATCAAAAAATCAATTAGATCTCAAAAAATTTTAATAATTATTTTTAACAATTATAGAACTTAATTATCAAATAATAATGATTAAATATTTAATTATTAAATAAATAATTTAATAATTTTCCGACACTGTTTTGTGATATTCCAATGTATCGCAAGTCTTCTGGATGAAACATTTTTCTTCAACAAAAAAATGCTCCATTTTTGATTATTATGGTAAAACAATATAACTATCTACTGAATTGACACGAGCTATTTTAAACTCAAAAATTTTAAATAGATCTATTAATTACAAAATAATCTCATAAATCTGTGTATAACGAAGTCTTAAAAGATTATTATAAACACTTATTTTCATTGTTGTGACTTTTTAATTGAGATCTAATTGATTTAATATTTTGTTTATTTGATGTCGTATAAAAAAATAGTACTTATGAAAGTTGTTTATTTTTTTTTGTAGATTTAGGAAATATAAAGAAATATATAGGTTTCCATTTAAAAAACAGAACTTGACCTTGAAATACCCTTGAAAGCATGTTCTAGGTCGACAACCAATAGGGTAGTTTAGTTTCCCCCTTGATATAAATAAACTTTTATTTGAAACTTTTTTTCACTGTTTTTGAGTTATAAGACTGTCTCAAGATAAAAAAACCTCAGCCGGTATATAAAAATTTATTTCAATTCTACTGAAGATAGTCTACCAGGGGTGACCGAAACTGTTTAGTAAATCTATCTAATAAATAATGTTAATTGTCTAAAATTACTCTATTTATTTATTTTATGTAACTAAAACAAACCCTTTAATTTATAAAATTAGAAGAATAAATAATTAAGTTGATATATTACAATCATCCCAAGACGGATTCCGATATAAATATTTTCTTTTAGATAAATTATATCCAATAAGTATAATATAATGACCTGTAAAAAAAAAATTGTATTAATTTCGGGAGAAAAATAGAAATGTTTTAAAAATATACACACCCATATAAGAATTTCGTTGATGAATATTATTAGTTTTTGAATTTATATTGCAAATATTACATTTAAGAAGAGAGGAGTCAACTAAAAGAATTATTGGTCCTATTTTGGCCAAATGAAGAAGAATATTTTGATGTGTAATTGAACCTTCGATTATAAGCGGATCTTTATCCAGAGCAGCTTTGGCAAATTTTTCATTTACTCTTTTTTCATCTCTAAAAATTAATTTAATTTACATTTAAGTAATTATTAATTATGAAACATGTATAATTAATACATACTCTAAGTAAAATATGCCCGTAAAATTCCTCGTGTTCATATTCTGGATTTACTCCTAACATGGTGGTAGACATAAAGTGTTGTACATTAAATCTTTTCAATAAATAGCATAAATCTATTGTCCATGTTGATTGAAAACCCTCCTCTTGACATATCTATAATGAAATAAAAATTATTTTTAAAAAATATTATAAAAGTATATATATGTAGATTAGAGATATTAGCATTGGATCATAGGCGCCGACTTTTGAAAATTTCATGTGGGGCTCAACTTCATGTTAAAATGAACGAAAGAGGGGGGGTCAAAACACTGACCTCTACAATTGTTTAAATTTAGTGAAAATCTTAGTAGCACATCTTTAACTAAATTGTATAATGAATTTGCAGTTGTCTCAGCTATTTCGTAAAATCCTAAGAAATATTCTTGTATTTCATAATTATCATCCACTGTACGGAAACAAATAGAAACCTGTTCTTTTACGGAAATATCTGCTGTTTCATCTATCATTATAGCATAATAAGTTGAAGTTTTGATGCCCTTTAATATATTTCTTTGTAAATGTTTTCCTAAATATATTTATAATTTCATTTACAACATCGTGTGACAACCATTTGTGGCCTGATCTATTTAGCCATGAAGATAGAGAAGAATTATCTTCTGCACATACTTTCAGCAATTGAAATAAATTTGACGTTTCGTCTGTATGCCCTCGAACAGCCAAATTTTGTACAGCAAGATATTTGATGGAAGATATGATACATAATAATGCACCCCTCGCAAAAAAATTAATCCATTATAAATTCCATGTGGGGTTCCGCCCCCATGCGAATCCGTCCATGTGGGGCTCAAGCCTTTGGGCACCCACAAAGTCGGCGCCTAGGCATTGGATCATCACTTTTTGTAATAATTAAAATTAATTACAATATGTAGTTAATCATATAATATGCGCTGTCTGTTTATTTATTAGCCTATTGTTGTAATTTTTAGTTGGAGTTTTTGTATGTCGGGCTTTTTAAGTTAATAACATTGTAAAGAATTAGATAAAAACTTTTAATTAGGTTTTTATTAATTTTAAAAAGACTAACATAGAAAAATAATAAGAACTCTGAAAATAACAACAATAGTAGAATAAATAAACAGACAGCGCATATATGATTAACTACATAGTAATTAATTTTAATTATTACATAATTTAATTTAAGTTTTTATATTAATTATTTGTGTTAAAATGAGGCAATTAAAAAACCTTGAGAACAGTTAACAAGTTCTCGTAAGGAGATAAAAGAAGGCTGTTAAAAAAACCCAAAATCTTCTTGTCCTTAGCAATTATTTATTTAAAACTTGGAGACATGTTTCGGCTGACACTTTCAATCATCAGTCTAAAAAGCACAATCACATAAACATTACAATTGCAATAAAATTTAAGAATCAAAACAGTCCACTCACCCACAATTCTAGAATAGTACATTGGTAAGATTAATGAGATTTTATTGGAATTGCAAAAGAAATGTAGATTTAATGTTACCAATGATATTCTAGAACTGAAGGTGAATGGACTGTTTTGATCTTAATTTGTATTGCAATTGTAATGTTTATGTGGTGCACTCCTTAGACTGATGATGGCGTGAAAGTATCAACCGAAACATGTCTCCAAGTTTTAAATAAATAATTGCTAAGGACAAGAAGATTTTGTTTTTTATCAGCCTTCTTTTTTCTCCTTACGAGATATCTTAACTGTTCTCAAGGTTTTTTAATTGTCTCATTTTAACATTAATAATTAATATAGAAAAAATGATCTCCCCACATGCGCGGAGATTCTATTGGCATCTTTATGCCAAAGAGGTCCAATTTCAGATATTGTTATTAAGCACATAATATCCATTGGCTTTCAATTTTAATTCATTGATAACTATTTATTTATAAATTTTGTAATACACCAACACTTCGTGAATCTGAGAAGACTGGCTAAATGGGCACTAATTCAGGCCAAGAGGGTGGAAAAAAGTATAAAACCTCTTAGTACAGTTTATCTAATTTTTATTATATAATAATTAAATTAAATTATGTAATAATAAAATTAATTACTATATAGTTAATCATATATGCGGTGTCTGTTTATTTATTCGCCTATTGTTGTAATTTTCGGTTTTCTTGGGGTTTTTGTATGTTGATCTTTTTTTATGTTAATAAAATTGTAAAGAATTAGATAAAAACAACCTTTAATTAGGTTTTTATTAACTTAAAAGATCGACATACAAAAATAACAAGAACAACGAAAATTACAACAATAGGAGAATAAATAAACAAACAGCGCATATATGATGACTACATAGTTATTAATTTTAATTATTATATAATAAATAACCTTTGAAAAATAAAAATTACAATAATAAATAATATCCATATATGTAGTTTATTTAAATAATAAATTAATAAGTTGTTGTAGGGAAATAAGGACAATAGCTTATGCAAGTATTTTTTATTTTTATGCAACGTTTCGTCAACTTTGTTGACTTCCTCAGGAGCTCAAACAAATTAATTTCTTTGCATATTTGTCATTTTATAAATATTTATTCTTAGCAAACAGATATAGGCATTGATTGAAAATATTTCTTATTTAAATCTCAGATGAGTGTACATACATACATTTTTTAATTTATACCTACAAATACAACCTGCAAATCTGAGGAAATTTAAATCTAATTCTATCGTCCACTTGAAATCTCACATATTTTTTATTACCTTAAGTTAAAATACTCACGAATCCATATATTTATCATGTTATTTAGTGCTTTCTGCTAGTTTTAAGTAGGAGCATTTCATTATGATTTAATAATTCTTAAAACTAAATAGTTGGCATTAATCTTTTTATTCAAAGTTGTGGATGTTTCGGTTTCTTGCGTAAACACCATATTATCAACTCGTCATCGACCCCGAGATAACAACCCTTAGAATCTTTTTAAATTTTCTATCTTAAGAGATTTATTGTATAGCGAAGGATGATTAATAAGTGCTCAATATGCTTAACTCAGTCGATAGAATTAGATTTAAATTTCCTCAGAAAATCATAAGAGAGTGTCATCTATTAAATTCGATTGAATGGATTACTTTTAATTACATATGTTGTTAGGGCTCTCGTGAGGTGAGTGCTGTGTGGCGCTATGTGCCGCGCCCCCCATCAGGTCGATGGGGTCCTAACAATCTTGCGTGTGCAGAGTTGTAGGTTGCGTATTCATATAGGGTGTGTGCAGGGTAGGGGCTGCTGGATGGCGGTGGCCCCTCCAGATTCGAATGTTCGAATCCAATTCGCTACTCCAGTCGAATCGAGTCGCTTTAATTATAGCATGGGTGAATATATTTCACTCATGCAAAAGCGACTCAACGATCCGACTGAGTCATCTAGCGGCCGTGTCTCAAGACTCGTCGCTATGAGCGAGAGCGGGCCGCTACACATCATATGTCAGAAGAGTTGTTTTTCACTCCCTCGGGAATCTAACCTGAGTGCCAGTAACAGCAATCCGGGCCATTTGGCGAACCTCTGACAGATGCAAACGCGTTAAATATTTACACGTTTACTTATGTCAGAGGGGTTCGCACCTCACAGGGTAGCCAAATGGCCAGGATCTCTGTTACTGGCACTCGGGTTCAATCCCGAGGGGTGACAAACAACCCTTCTGACATATGTAATTAAAACTAATCTATTCCATAGGATTTAATAGATGACACTCTCTTATGATTTTCTGAGAAAAAAAAAATAATATTTCATTATTTGTGTCCATGATCAATAATTAAAGGAATCTTAGGGAGTTGGACTTGACTTTAAATTAAATTGTACAAAGTTTTTTATATAAATTGGCCAAGCCGTCAGTGGCTCATTTATTAAACTTATTTGCCTGGAGTTTTGACTAAGAGGTTGAAAATGGTTTTTCTCTTAGTCAAAACCCCAGACAAATAAGTTTAATAAATGAGCCACTGAAGAAGTTGCGAACCAGCAACGAAACGTTTGCCCTATTTAAATAGTATTTAATTTAAAGTCAAGTCCAACTCACCCTACGATTCCTTTAATTAAAAAAATAATAATTCAATTTTGCAACGTTTCGACTATTTTATTTGAAATTTTCAAGCTATTAAGTAAATTTTCTTTTGTTGAAAAATTCAAATAATTTCAAAACACATTAATTCAATGAAAGACATTTCAATATAAAATTATCAATCAAATGCAAGCGTACCTAATGATGAGTTTTATTTTTAATATTTGATAACTACTGTGTATTTTTCAACAAAAGAGAAGCAACAATCACACTTTGCGAGGTTGAATAAGTTTTAATTAAAAAAAAAATAGAAACGTCAGAGCTAAATTAATTTTGTTTTAATTTACCTGAAGACCTAATACTTACCTTACGAATCCATATTAAGTTACTTTGCTTAAGGCATACACGAATAACATCATACTTAATGAAAATCTACTTTGTTAATAAGTATAGAGATGAAAAAAAACTTTTCATCCAATACAGAATAAGAAAAATGATTATTATATTAAAAAAGAAGGAATGATTACATTTTCAAGATTTTCAAAAAGTAGGGAATTGGAATTGACTTTAAATAAAATACAAAGTTTTTTATTTAAATAGGCCAAACGTTTCGTTGCTGGTTCGACACTTCGTGGCTCATTTATTAAACTTATTTGTCTGGGTTTTTGACTAAAAGGTTGAAAATGGTTTTTTCTTAATCAAAACTCCAGACAAATATAAGTTTAATAAATGAGCCACTGAAGAAGTTGCCGAACCAGCAACGAAACGTTTGGCCTATTTAAATAAAAACTTTGTATTTAATTTAAAGTCAAGTCCAACTCTCTGATTCCTTTAAATAAAAAAAAATAATAATTCAATTTTGCAACGTTTCGATTATTTTATTTGAAATTTTCAAGCTAATATTTTGTTGAAAAATGCAAATATAATTTCATAATCAAAATTTGATATTAAAACATTTTAATATAAAATTATCAATTTTACTTAGAGAAAGTGGTGTAGGTTTTACGTGAAACATGATATTAATTAATAAAATAAAGGGTGTGTAGTTTCACAGTGAATGAAATAAAACTCAAAGAGGTTTATACAAACTCAATATATTTCGGATTATTATAGTCCATCATCAGGAGTTTACAGGTTAAAACTCAGTTTTGTTAAAACTCACCTCTTTGAGTTTTATTTCATTCATTGTGAAACTACACACCCTTTACTTTATTAAATAAAATTATCAATCAAATACAAGGATAATATGTTGAGTTTTATTTTAATATTTGTTAACTACTGTGCATTTTTCAACAAAGAGAAGCAACAATCACACTTTGCGAGTTTTAATTTAAAAAAAAAAGTAGAAACGTCACAGATAAATAAATTTGGTTTTGATTTACCTGAAGACCTAATACTTACCTCACGAATCCATATTAAGTTACTTAGCTTAAGAAACGAATCATACTTAATGAAAATCTACTTTGTTAATAAAAGTATAGTGATGAAAAAAAAACTTTTCATCCAATACAGAATAAAAAAATGATTATTATATTAAAAAAGAAGGGATTGATTACATTTTCAAGATTTTCAAGAAGATACTTTCGATTCTTTGTATTAAGAACCATTGCGACACATGAAATTCCACAATCCCAAGTAGACTTTTGTTGATAATGTTTAAGATGAATTTCATGAGAAAGCGGAATAGCTAAACAACAAAAAATAGATGAATTGAAAAATATTATAATCTTAAAGAGAGATAAACACGAAAAATAAAAATTTTATACTTTGCAGAAATCCTTCTTGGGTATTCATTTCAAAAAAAATAATAAGTTTATACTTCCATATATTTATAACGAATTAATTGTATTTTTTCTCCTTACTGAAGAGAATCTAATACGGTGATAATATAAACACATAGTTCATCATATAAGAAAAATATCCTAGAAAATTATTATTAGTCCTATTATAAATTATAAGTGAGATTTAAGTAACACAGTTTTTTATAATAATATATCAAATTTTATTTTTTAACCCTAAATGTCAGAAATATTTAAAAAATAATTAATAATTTTTTAAAAATGTGACACACAAGAAAGTACAAATAAATATGTTAATTATTTGGTGAACTAGTAACTCTCGCACTGACTGTCTCGGATCTCAAAGAAAACCATCACATGTTCACCAATGACATTCGGACCATATCTATATATATATATATATACATACACGAGTGAATTTAAAGCTCGACGGGGATTAGATTTTTTAGAATTTTTTATTCTTTATTTTGAAATATAATTAAAAAATTTTAAAATATATATATATATATATATATATATATATTTCAGATTTTAAAAATAAAACTAAAGAAACATTAATTATTAAAAGTAATAGAGTAGTCCAGGCAAATCTATATATATAGAAAATTCTTTGCCCGATACACTCACTCACTCACTCATCATCAAAACAGCCAGAACCACTGGACATAGAAACATGAAATTTGGAGAGGATATTACATCTATGACATAGGGGCTCACTAAGAAAGGATTTTTCGAAATTCGACCCCTAAGGGAGTCAAAGGGGGCAAAGTGTGTTTTCACTGATTATGCGATATCTCTTAAGGACAATAAAATATCTACTTGCTTTTTACTTATAAAAATACTAAATTAATATATCAAAAAACTTATTTCAGGATTTTTTGAAATTCGACTTCTAAAGGGGTCAAAAGGGGCAAAATATCTTTGCAATGTGTTTGCACTAATTATGCATTTTCAATTAAGAACGATAAGATATCTACTTCATTTTTACTTAATAAAATTCTAAATACAAATATCTAAAAAGTAATTTCAGGATTTTTTGAAATTCGACTCCTAACTATCCAAAATGTGAGTGGGGGCAAAAATGAAAACTCTCTCCTATCTTGATCAAATTTTGTAGAGTTATTCTTTATTACTTTAAGAAACTATTCCTGTAAAAATCAACTATGAAAATTGACTGTATGGGGTCGAAGGGGAGGGGGCAAATTATAGAAATTTTTAGCTTTTTAGTACATTTACTCTTTAGAAAACTGTGGATTATTTATTTGCAAATATCTAAAAAATAATTTCAAGATTTTTTGTAATCGACCCCCCCTCCTCAACTATCCAAAATGTGAGTGGGAGCAAAAATTAAAACTCTCTCCGATCTTGATCAAATTTTGTAGAGTTACTCTTATTACTTTAAGAAACTATTCCTAAAAAAATCAACTATCAAAATTGACTGTATGGGGGCGAAGGAAGGGGGGGCAAATCATAGAATTTTTTAGCTTTTTTATACATTTACTCTTTAGAAAACTGAGAGTTATTTATTTGCAAATATCTAAATATTTGCAAATATCTAAAAAATAATTTCAATCTCCCAAAATGTGAGTGGGGGCAAAAAATTAATACTCTCTCCGATATAGAACAAATTTTGTAATGTTAGTTTTTAAGACTATATATAAAACGAGCTTTTCGTGCGTGCCTTCGGCCTGGTGCCCAGGCGGGCGGCGTCTCGGTCCAAAAATTTTATTCCTCTTAAAAAATCACACTCCAAATGTATACCTGTAAACTCCCGAAAATACATAGTCTCTTAAAAGTTTCGCCTCATTTTCGTCCTGACACAGCTACAGAAATGTGGCTCTAGATATTAATCTGGAAGTATTTTTTTTCTATAATCTACAGCATTGTGATATTTTTTGTGTGGAAATATGTAGATTTATTTAAATAAGTAGTATCGTGTGAGGAGGAGAATTATATTATATCATTTTTTTTAAATTTGGGATCGATAATCGATATAATAAGGCTCCAAATATTTAAAATAGATCAGGTGTTGTTTGTATGACAGGCTGCTCCAGTATTGCAATGAGAAACTCATATGGGCATGCGTGTCTTAAGTCGTTCAATTTTGTAAAAATAAAAAAATAAGAATAACAAAATTTAGATTTTTATAAAATTATAAAAAAGTGGCAAATTATTAAAAAATAAACAAATAATATATAAATCAAATAAGATGTGATTGATTTCTTTTTCTGTGTGCAAAGAAAAGCGAATTGAATATTTAATTTTTGAGTGGTGAAGGAGGGGGGGGTAATAATTATCAATATATTTAATGTTTCTTAATTTATAATCAATTAAGTCTTTCATTTCGAAATTTGAGTCCAAATTACGATTATATTTCAAATTTGCCGCAAATATACCGATGGCGCGCTCTCTCGGCAGCATTACGTCATCGTTGCGGCAAATTAATCTAGACAAATATATATAGTATGTATGCTGTAAAAATCAATAGCCAAAATGAGTGTGTGGGGGCGAAAGAGGGGGGGGAAATACTACAAATATATATATTACAGACCTATAATAATCACATGCCGAGACGCGGCCCGCTAGGCTACCTGCCCGGGGCCGAGCTGTAGAGGGCGTGCCGAAGGCACGCCTGGAGCAGCTCGTGTTATAATCAGGAAAGTGTTGGGGGTAGTTCTAATTGTTTGCATATATGTGTTTTTGGGGGCTCTGAATCCAAATCTAAGGTCTCCCACTAAAATTTCGTGACCCAACATTGTAGGAAAAGCAAAAAAAAGGTGAAAATGTCCATAGTTTTTCGCTTATAACTCGAAAACTATCAACTTTTCGTAAATAATCTTCCTATTCAAAATGAATGTTCATAAAATTTCCTACAAATTTCAATGTTTAGGTTTTTTTTCTCCTACCAACCGTTCGGGCTTAAGCGCAAAGTCCAAGTTTTCGACCTTGGCAGCCCCCCCGGATCACCCAAAAACTCGCACTTTTTTCGATATTTTCCCATTTTGGCCATAAAAGAGCATATTTTCGACAAAGACAACTCTATACAGTTTTAAACTAGATTAAATTTGCTACAATTCAAACAAAGTTTCATCTTAATTGAATAAATGATAATCCGTGCCGCAATTAGGTTGAAGTTTTGAAAAACAGCAATTTTTTGCAAAAAATCGCAATTTTTTCTTCATAAAATAAAAACCACTCATCCTGGAATCTTGATTTCTATCGCATCGGGAGTATTCAAAGGGGGAAAAATTAAAATACCCTCACGTGCAAAGAAATGGAATCACTTCCCTTGCGAGTTGTTAAATGTAATTTTCATTCTCAAATATAAATAATGTTATATTAATATTTTTTAGAAAAAATATTTAAATTTCTAATAAATTACAATAATACTCGACTGGAATCCATTGTTAGATTTATGGTTAGAATCTTTTTTGCCGACCAGTGTAATTTGAAAAACACTTTATTTATGAAGGTTTTCTACATTTTATTCGATCGCGACTCTAATGTAGGGAATTTTTGTCAAATATTGAGTGAAAATAATATTTGAACTTATATATTTCTAACTTGAAATAATGATATTAAATAAATTTTAATTTTTTCATTAATATATCAAAGAATAATTCTTGTTGACGTATCAATTATTCTTTGATATATTAATGAGAAAATTAAAATTTACTTTATTTATGTGCTGTCTAAATGGGCTTTGTTCCCGGTGACATTAAATAAATTAAAAAAAAAAAAAAGTAATTTGAAATTGAAATTTTTAACAATTCGCTTTTGACACTTGATCTTTATAATAATATAGGTAGGTATATAAAATAATTATTATTATTTAACTAAGAAATCGATGAATCTACTCTCTTATTAAACGAGCAAAAATTGTATATTTATTTATTTGTATATATATTTGTTTGTTTATATATTTGTATCTTGGTTCTATTTTGAAAACGACTCTACCGATTTTGATGAAATTCACGGGTTATGGGGTTTTTGGGGTGATAATTCGTTCTGTCACGGTCTCATCTTCGACAAAATTGTTTTTGATGGGTTTTTTCGTAATCTCATTAATTATTCTCAGATAGACAAATCCCATTCTTAGGGTTTTAAAAAAAGCTTTCCCTTTTCCTTTTATACCCAGGCAGACAATGGGTTATTGTTTGTTTCATTGTTCTAAAAGGCCTTGAACAAGTATTGTGATTGTGGATTTTAAGATATTTTGTTCTCCCTAAACGTTAGAAATATTAATAAACGTTTTATAATTGTTTTTATAAAGAACTTTATTTATGGGGGGGGCAGATAGGCTAGGCGGTAGCGTATCATCCTGCTAACCAAGTGGACCCGGGTTCGAATCCGGCTAAAATCTGACCCCCGGGCTAGAGACAAAATTTTAAAAATATATAGTATCGTAAATTGGCTTATGGTTGGAAAGGCCAAAAAGCCAAAAAAAACAAACTTTATTTATTTAATAGAATAAAAAATAATCAAGAATTTATTTAAAAATATTCAGTTGTTTCATGTCCATTTTTTATTTAAATAAAAAATTAATAGGTTTTTTGGACAATTTTATATTTTATTAACGTATCTTATTAATTTTTGCACAACGTTTCGTCCGTTTCCGGACTTTATCAAGTGCTCAATCAGTTAACACATTAAACGTCTATAAAATAGTGAGACCATCGAGAAAACAATCAGTGTACTATAATATTAGCCAACACATATACCTATTCAACGAGCAATCAATTGAAAACTTAGATCATATAGAAGCCATATAATTTCTATATGATCTAAGTTTTCAATTGATTGCTCGTTGAATATATGTGTTGGCTAATATTATAGTACACTGATTGTTTTTCGATGGTCTCACTATTTTATAGACGTTTAATGTGTTAACTGATTGAGCACTTGATAAAGTCCGAAACGGACGAAACGTGCAAAAAATTAATAAGATACACGTTAATAAAATATAAAATTGTCCAAAAAACCTATTAATTTTTTATTTAATTAAAAATATATTTCGCATGAGCAGGTCTCAATTTTCTGAAAAAACAACACATTTTGATAGGTTTTATTTATTAATTGCATGAATAAAAATGAATCATTTGGTTGAATCAAAACAGGTGCAGAAGGTGTAGGAATCCAGGGGTAGGGAGAGGTTTCGGGGGTGGGGTCGAGCGGGGTGGAGGTTTGGGGGGGGGGGGCTACATTGGGCTACTATTATATATTTTCGTATTTTTTTAATTTGAAAGCGCCTCTCAAAAAAAAATCGACCTTTTTATCAGAATTTTAAATTAAAAATAATATTAAAATAAAACTTTTAACTAAAGGAAAAAGTTACCGAGCATCGCTCGGCGCCTCCAGGTACTTAAAGTATTA
This sequence comes from Forficula auricularia, assembly GCA_024734495.1. NCBI lineage: Eukaryota > Metazoa > Arthropoda > Insecta > Dermaptera > Forficulidae > Forficula > Forficula auricularia. The sequence goes on from JALMQS010000099.1 coordinate 85,662,576, forward strand.
TAATTAAAAGAATTAAATGAATTAATAATATGTTATTATATTATATATATAAAATAATAATAATAATAATAATAATTTTTTAAAAATGTTAAGTAGCGCGCCCTGGTCTGTGGACTCTGAAGGACCCACTTGAGAAATGTCAAAGTAGAGAGAAAATATTATTTATATAATCTTTGATGATTGTTCAATTGTCCAAGTGACAATGTCAACAAATATGCAGTTGTTTTAATTTTAATATTACAAAATCATCTATAATTTATAATTTATTTATAATAATTTAGAACACCTTTGACAATAATTTGGGAAATGTCTTCATTGAGTGGGTGTCATTGTGGCAAAGAGAAACAACTTTTCGATCTTTCTTCCAAACACGACGAACCAGCATTGGATCAAGATGAGTGTATTTGCGAAGAAAACCAAACTTTAGCGTTCTTTAATGAAATAAATTCGATACACGAAGCTCGATTAAAACTTCTCGAACAAGAAACTAATCAATCCGATGTTTATGAAGTAAAATTTACAATTTTCATGATTCTTTATAAGAGTTTTCTATAAATTTATCATTTTTCTTTTTTTAGTTGAAAGTTGAAACTTTAAAGAAATGGATTGATGATCTTACTGAACAAAATTCAATGCTAATTGAGACTGTGACTCAATTGGAACAAGAAGCCTGCAAACGTGTTCACTTATTGGAATCAAAATTAAGACAATCTGCTACCACTGCCTATGAATATGTTGCTAAGGTTCAAGAATTTAACAACCAAACAGAATCTATGGTATGCTTTTTTATTTTACTACAAATTTTATCTTTTTTTTTTTAATGCAATCGAATGCAAGAAGGGGTGCACCAGTAAAGATGTAGCCCCTATGGATCTCGAAAGACCCTTGCATTACCGAAGAGAAGGGAAAGTTGATTAAGTGAGAGGGTGTAGACGTAGGTGTCTATGCACCCTGGTTTTGAAGGTTTCAAGATTATAGGTGCTTGGAAAGATAGAGGCTGGGAGAGAGTTCCAGTTCCTTGAAGTCATGGGGATATATGTATTCGCGAATGAAGTGGTCCGGCACTTTTCCAATTTGACCGCGAAAGAGTGTTGGGAGTCGGCAAAACGTGTGCTGCGTGCAAAGCATGCTTTGGGGGAATTATTGATTTTATCTCATCAGAGCACCTGCCGTGATAGTATCTATAGAAAAGGGAAAGGGCAGAGACATCTCTTCGATGAGCCAGCGAGTCGAGGGAGTCGGTGAGGGTAGAATCGTCAATTAGCCTGACGGCTCGTTTCTGAATTGCATCAAGGGTAGCAAGAGAATATTTTGAGGCTCCTCTCCACAGATGAGAGCCGTATTCGAGACAGGGGCGGATTTGGGCCTTGTAGATGGTGAGAAGTTGTGGGGGTTTGTAAAATCGCTTTTTTTTTTTTAATGATATTGATGAGAGAAGGAGATACACCAGAAGGTGGATCCCCTAAAGGCCTGTATGGACTGGCCCCTCAATCGTGAAAAGAACAGAGCAGAAGGAAAAGAAGCCGGGATCACGAGCCAATCTCAGAAACTTAGATACAATTCAATATCCAATTTACCAAGGTTTTAGGGGCTTCGAGCAGTGGTAAATCCTCCGCGCGATAAATTCGGTTAAATTTATCTCCCACTTAATTTTTATTACCAGACCCTATACTTACAGAAAAAATGTCTGGGTATAGCCGGGAATCGAACCCGAGACCTCCGGGTTGCCAGTCAGTTGTTCTGACCATTACACCACCGAGGCGGACGTGGACCTGAATAAGAAGCCAATCTTCCTTGCTGCAGATTTCGCCACAGGGGAGATGTGTTCGTTCCAAGACAGGTCAGATGCGACAGAGACGCCCAACATGGATAGGCTGTCACACATTTTTAGGGTATTCGAATCGAAGTGAATATCAGGGAAATCTCTATTTTCGCGCCTAGAAATTAGACAACATTGAGTCTTATTTGAATTAAAGTTAACTAAATTTTGAGAGCCCCATTTATTCAGTTTGTCTAGGTCGAGAGTAATTGAGGAGGCAATATTGATTCGATTATTCGGGAGAGAGGGTTTACCGTGTAGAGGGCTATCGTCGGCGTAACAATGAGTGGGGTTTGCCGTTTGATCAATAAGGTCGTTTATATAAATAAGGAAGAGTGTGGAGGAGATTACAGAGCCTTGGGGAACACCAGAGTTTGTGGAGAACGATTCAGATGATATTCCATCCACCACAACTTTTATACTTCGGTTTGTCAGAAAGCTTTCTATCCATGATCCCATTATCCCTAATAACTCAATATTCTGCCAAAAATCTGTCACTAGGACAATTATCAATAATTTATATTAATTTCTTTAATTCAAATGATTATTTAAATATGAAAGATATTAATTTGCCGATGGTAATAGATTCAAATTTATTAGAAAATCATAAGATGGTGTCATCTATTAAATCCTGACGATAGCACCCTCCACAACGCTCAATCCTTACTAGACAATCGCGCAAACATAGCCTCCTCAATAAATTCAGATTTAAGCATGCTTAAAAAATGGGGATCTCACAATTTGGTAAACTTTAATGCTAACAAAACACAATGCTGCCTAATTTCTAGGCGCGCAGATAGGAACCTTCCGGACATTTCCTTTGATTCGAGCTCATTGGAATTCCGTAATAAAATATCAATGTTAGGTGTCACCTTAGGTTCTGACCTCTCTTGGAATGACCATATTATCTCAGTAGCAAAAGCTGCAGCATGTAAGCTTGGCTTTCTTTTCCGAACCAAACGATTTTTCACCCCCACTCAACTCCTTATATTATACAAGGCTCAAATTCGCCCCTGTCTTGAATATTGCTCGCATTTGTGGAGAGGAGCCTCCAAGTATTCTCTTAATACCTTAGATGCAATTCAGAGGCGAGCTATCAGACTGATAGGCGATCCTACATTAACTGACACTCTCGACTCCCTAGCCCATCGTAGATCTGTCTCCGCCCTTTCCCTTTTTATAGATACTACCATGGCTTTTGTTCTGACGAAATTAAATCGATAATCCCACCAAAGGGCTTCATTTGCGCGAAATACACGATTTTCTAAAACTCAACACCCCTACGCGCTTAAACTGGATACTAATCGAACAAACGCATTCGCCAATTCATTTATCCCTATGACATCTAGAGACTGGAACTCTCTTCCCCCGACCGTCTTTCCAGCAACTTATAACCTTCAATCTTTCAAGACCAGCATCCACAGATACCTTCGACTTCTACCCAATCACTAAATCTCCCCTTATCTTCACGTTACAAGGGTCCACCACGGACTTCAGAGGTTGTACCTTCTTGGTGCAACTTCTTCTTGTATCAATATCATTATAAAAAAAAAAATCTGATGGAATGGAATATTTTTAATTATATGTCAAAGGGGTTGCTTTTCACCCCCTCGGGAATCGAACCCGAGTGCAGTAACACAATCCGGGCCACCTGGCTTACCTGCGGATACGAACCTCTCTGACATATGTACATGCGTAAATATTTTACTCAAAGATAGTTATCTTAATTTGTAAAATTTCGCGATATAGTGATTCTAAATTTAAACAAATTAAAGATAACAATCTTTGAGTAAAATATTTTACGCGTTTGCATATGTCAGAGAGGTTCGTATCCCGCAGGTGAGCCAGGTGGCTCGGATTGCTGTTACTGGCACTCGGGTTCGATTCCCGAGGGGTGAAAAACAACCCCTCTGACATATAATTAAAAATATTCCATTCCATCGGATTTAATAGATGACACCATCTTATGATTTTCTCGATTATTTTAATATGCTCTAGGTGGTTTTACCATTAATTCCCGCCCTTAGCATAAGATTGCCACATAGAGATCAGAGGCAGATCCAGAATAATTAAAAAGGGGCCCCCAGTCCAACTGACATATAATAAATCGTATGTTTCCTATATTTGATTCAATCGCGAATGAAATGCAGGTGATTTTTTTCAAATATTAAGTGAAAATAATATCTGAACTTATATATTTCTAACTTGAAATAATGAAGTTCAGATATTAGTTTTCACTTAATATTTGAGCAAAAATCACCTGCATTTCATTCGCGATTGAATCAAATATAGGAAACATACGATTAGTTAATGGCAAGTACCTAACATACGTGTTAACAGATCGGGCGCTCTGGACTGAGAAGATTGAATATATAACATCTCAGATTTCAAATTCATTCATTCATTCATCTCTCATAGAATGGTATATTCTGCAAAATCTTCAAGTCTCTAATCTAACCACTAAGCCTTAAAAATTAAAAAACATAGGGACTTTAATAGTCTAGATTTACCTCAGAATGTAATTTTTTGATTGTTGTATTATTTCATCTATAGTTATAGTGAATTCTTTTATCAGTTGTTCCTTTTCGTAGAGCTATATAGAAAAATATTAATAATATAGTGAAATATAAGTTAATTATAAGTTTATATATATATATGATATATATATATATATATATATATATATATATATATATATATATAGCCCAGATTAATTGCAGCAACGCTAACGTAATGCTGCCGACAGGGAGCGCTGATGCCGTCGGTATATTTGCGACAAATTTGAAATATAATTGTAATTTGAACTCGAATTTTGAAATGAAAGACTCCAATTGATTTTAAATTAAGAAACATTAAATATATTGATAATTATTCCTCCCCAGCCCCTCACCACTAAAAAATTAAATATTCAATTCTCTTTTCTTTGCGCACAGAAGAAGAAATTAATCACATCTAATTTGACTTATATTTTATATATTATTTGTTTATTTTTTAATAATTTGCCACTTCTTTATAATTTTTAAAAATCTAAATTTTGTTATTCTTATTTTTTGATTTTTACAAAATTGAACGGCTTAAGACACGCATTCCCAAGTTTCTCATTGCAATACTGGATGGAGCAGCCTGTCATACAAACAACACCTGATCTCTTTTAAATATTTCGAGCCTTATATCGATTTTCGATCCCAAATTTTAAAAAAATGATATAATATAATTCTCCTCCTCACACGATCCCACTTATTTAAATAAATTTATTTCCACACAAAAAATATCACAATGCAGTAGATTATAGAAAAAAAAATACTTCCAGATTCAGATCTAGAGCCTCATTTCTGTAGCTGTGTCAGGACGAAAATGAGGCGAAACTTTTAAGAGACTATGTATTTTCGGGAGTTTACAGGTATACATTTGGAGTGTGGTTTTTTAAGAGGAATAAAATTTTTGGACCGAGGCGCCGCCCGCCAGGGCATTAGCTTGGAGGGCCGAGCTTCGAGGGCGTGCCGAAGGCACGCACTAAAAGCTCGTTATTTATAATTAATTATATTATAAAAACATCCACGACAATGTTTGAACTGAAATTATCCAGACACTTATTATCTTACGAATTTCCATGATAAACTAATAAATTGTATATATAATATTTATATATGTATATTTTTTTAGAATATAAAAAATAATGTCCAAGATGAAAGCCTAAGATGTCGTATGCTAAATTTGGAAAACGATGTTTTAAATCTTTTAGAATTAATACATCGAGTGAGAGAAACTGGTTCATGGAATACAAATGGCTTACAATTTACCGAAGTAACTACAGAGGATATTTTTGGAACAAATTTGTAAGCTTATTATATAAATATACAGGGTGGGCCATAAAGATCTCCCACATTTTGAAAAGGTATAAAAAATGAAAAATTTTAACTAGAAAAAAACTGAATATATTTTTGAAAAGAACATAAAATACATTTTTGTTAAAAAATATTTGAAAATAACCACCCAAAATGGGAGGGAGGGTCAAAAATGAAAATTCTAGTTCTTTCGACCAAACTGAACCAAATTTTGTATACAGTGGTACCTTGAGATACGAATGTCCTAACATACGAATGTTTTGAGATACAACATGAAATATTCTAAAATTTATACCTCGACATACAACGAAAAATTTGAGATACGAATTTGCGATGTGCCTTATTTGATGATAGAGGTGTCTCACATTCTTTCGTAACATTTTAAAAAGAAGGCAGAAACAGACCTCTCTTGATCGTTACCTTATGAAGGTCTCACGCAGTGAAAGTCAGGAAAGTGAGGCCAAAAAGGCCTGACGTTAAAGTGATGATTAATAAACATTGTGTGTTATTAATATATTAATAAACAAATTTATAAACATTATGTGTATTATTACTCGTTTATCTATATACAAATTGTGTATATTATGTGTAATTTAACTGTGTTTTGGGCATGCGCGGATCCAGGGGGGGTGGGGGGCGACTCCCCCTCAAAGCATTGGAAATCAGCATTTTTTATATATTTATTTAATTAATTTTTTTATAGCATCAAATTTTAAAATTGAAGAAAATAAACTTCTATGTTGGGGGGGGGGGGGGGGGTCGTCTCTGACCCCCTAAATCAGAGGTCTGGATCCGCGCCTGGTTTTGGGTTAGTTTCATATCGCTAGAACGCATTAATATATATATAATATTACATTATTTTAAATGGGAAAAATTGCTTTGAGATACGATTTTTTTGCCATACGACGATGATCACAGAACGAATTAAATTCGCATCTCAAGGTACCACTGTATATAGTTTGGTCAAAAGGGCTATAATTTCCATTTTTGACCCTCCCTCCCATTTCGGATGGTTAGTTTTTGCATTTCTAGTCTTCTGCGTCTCCACAGAATATGTATACAAAATTTGGTTGAGTTTGGTCAAAAGGGCTAGAATTTTCATTTTTGACCCCCATCCCCTTCCCCCTTTTTTTGTCTGATATAATATTTAAAACACATTTAAAAAAAAAATATTTTATGGTCTTTTAAAAAATATATTCAATATTTTTCTAGTTAAATTTTTTCATTTTTTTATACCTTTTCAAAATGTGATAGATCTTTATGCCTCACTCGATAGAAGGAATCGTAGGGAACTGGATAACGATTTCAAATTAAAACACAGAGCTTTTATTAAATAAACCAGACGTTTCGTCAATTTATTTGGACTTCCTCAGTGGCTCATTTCATCACTCCTTGTCAAAATGTCCAGTTTTTACTACAAGACAAAACATATAGGTATATTCATTAATCTTATTTAATAAAAGCTCTGTGATTTAATTTGAAATCTTTATCCAGTTCGCTACGATTCCTTCTATGAATTTTAATATGGATACCAGTGATATACCTAACATAAATATATATATTTATAATAGCATTTTTATTTTTATTTTTTTTTAGGCCAAATGACAACGAAACATATCAGGTACATTCAAATTAATAGTTTTAAAATTCCAATAAAATCCCAATTGATAAAATTTTATTTATTGAAAAATTTATAAAACGTTTAATAAAATTATTAAAAATTTATAGATGAATTTCTTTAAATTATAAAAATTGAATATGATTATTTCTGCTTAACATACTTAATGGAGGCAGAGAATATTTATTTAAAAAAATCAAATTATTTATTAATTTTTTATATTACTTGTTTTAATTTTCCTTAAGTTTTTTTTACCTATCACTTTAGAAAATAAAAAAATATATAATACATTTTTTTAATAGAGGCAAGGAATGAAAAAAATCTTCGAATATATTATTGAAAATTTATTCTTATGCTATATGTTTTAATTCTATTCTTAAAATTTTTATAAGGTTGGCAACTAAGTAATTGCGGATTTTACTCATAGATGGCTTCAGTTGAATTTTTAGGTTTGCTGGCGTAGTCCAAATGTAAAACACATTTTGTTATTTGATAGTTGGCAATTCAGCTGTCAATCAGTAAAAAAGTTTTTTGATCGGTTGCGTAGTTTTCGTTTGGCGTTCGTTGAAAAATGGAAAATCAAAAGGAACATTTTCGTCATATTTTGCTTTTTTATTTCCGCAAAGGGAAAAACGCATCGCAAGCTCTCAAAAAGTTATGTGCTGTTTATGGCGACGAAGCCTTTAAAGAACGGCAGTGTCAAAATTGGTTTGCCAAATTTCGTTCTGGTGATTTTTCACTCAAAGATGAAAAACGCTCTGGTCGTCCAGTTGAAGTTGATGACGACCTAATCAAAGCAATAATCGATTCGGATCGTCACAGTACAACACGTGAGATTGCAGAGAAGCTTCATGTATCACATACATGCATTAAAAATCACTTAAAACAACTTGGCAAAGTTGAAAAACTCGATACATGAAAGAAACGCATTTAACGCAACGCATTAACAGCTGCGATTTGCTAAAGAAGCGTAATGAAAATGATCCATTTTTAAAACGACTGATAACTGGCGATGAAAAATGGGTTGTTTACAACAATATCAAGCGGAAAAGATCGTGGAGCAGGCCAGGTGAACCAGCTCAAACAACATCAAAAGCTGGTATTCATCAAAAGAAGGTTTTGTTATCAGTTTGGTGGGATTACAAAGGAATTGTCTACTTTGAACTCTTACCACCCAACCGAACGATCAATTCTGTTGTCTACATTGAACAACTAACGAAATTAAACAATGCAGTTGAAGAAAAGCGGGCCGAATTGACAAATCGAAAAGGTGTTGTATTCCATCATGACAATGCAAGGCCACACACATCTTTGGTCACTCGGCAAAAATTATTGGAGCTTGGTTGGGATGTTTTGCCACATCCACCATATAGTCCTGACCTTGCACCATCTGATTACTTTTTATTTCGATCTTTACAAAACTCCTTGAATGGTAAAAATTTCAATAATGATGATGATGTCAAATCGTACCTGATTCAGTTTTTTGCTAATAAAAACCAGAAGTTTTATGAACGTGGGATTATGATGCTGCCTGAAAGATGGCAAAAGGTCATTGATCAAAATGGGCAATACATTACAGAATAAAGTTATTTAGTTCCATGAAAAAATTGTCTTTGATTTTCTAAAAAAAAATCCGCAATTACTTAGTTGCCAATCCAATATTTAAATTTAAAGAAATAGATAAGACTATATATTTTACTATTTAAAAGGTTTAATTCCCTTATATTGGATGTTGGATAAGGGTTGTTAAAATCAATTAAGCAAATCACATACTAGTACTACTAAAGGTCATTTGTGCCTGTGTCTGTATATATGTCCGTCACCCTAGAAATATTCAATCAACTTTACTTTACGTCAAATTCCATTAGAAGCAAAGCTGCAGAGGATATAATTATTACATTTTCGTTTAAAATTTTTTTGAAAATAACCACCCAAAATCTGCGGGAGGATCAAAAATGAAAATTCTAGCCCTTTGGACCAAACTAAAGCGAATTTTGTATACATAATCTGTGCTCCCCTAGAGAGCTAGAAATGGGGTGGATAGTGACCGGAGGCTGGGGGAGAAGGTCCGGCGGGGGTTGGTGTGGTGGAGAGCGACCAAATGCTGGAGAAGGGGTCGGTTTTAGGACAGGATTGGTGGGATGGAGAGGGTTTAGGGAGCTGGGTCCAGGGGGCAGAAGTTCCTTGGCTAGCAAGACGCCCGCCAAAGGCGGGCTTCGCAGCTAGTATTAATACAATTAAAAAGTTTTTGTTTTGCCTAGAGTAGCAGAGTTGTTGAATCATGAAGAGAAACTGAGAGGTTGTCCTCTGCTTGATGCAATTAAACATACACATATATATTCAGTGAAACCCCTCAAATCCGAACCCCGTAAATCCGAAATTCCGGGAAATCCGAACGAGTTTTTTTTTTGACAAATTTAAGTTGACACAAAAAACTGCTTCATCAATTTTTTCATTTACGGAAACTGTTACGTGATGGCGTTCTTTTACATTGCAAAACTGTTCAATTTTGACACGATTTTTTTTTCAGTCACGAATTGTTGCTTTACCAACACCAAACTCGCCAGCCCACTTTGTCAAACTTTCCCCACCGTCCAGACGCTTTAAAGCTTTCAGTTTTTGTTCTACGGTACAAAAACTGTATTTTCGTTTGCTTGTCATAATTTAAAATCAAAACATTAATCAACACCGTTCACTTAATTAAAAACTTTTCGGCTAATCCGAACAAATTGAAATCCGAATAGGCTTCACCCCCAATTAGTTCGGATTTGAGTATATCATATAAATATGTATAATGGATATATATATATTTATTTGTCTGAGACTATAGTTTCGAAGGCTTCGCCTTCATCATCAGTCTTTTTAATTATAAATATTTATAATGATATGTGACCATTCAGCAGCTTTTTCAAAGGGATAATCTTATAAATTTATAATACACACTATATGTTTCTCTTCAAAACTGTTAACAAATTTCCACAAAACACCAACAAAACCGATATCGAAATAAAGCACAAATTTTTATTTACAATTTGAAATAAAAATCGTTCACACTGACCCAAAAAGACCCCAAAAATTTCGAAATTTAATAGGAGCCCTATATGAGTAGAACTTTAATCCAAGGATTCATTCTTCGAATCTCACACATGGCACTTAGGGAATCGTAAATTCCACTGCTCGGTGGGGGAGTCGCCACATCCCTACGCTTAATTAAATATGTTAATATACTTATAATTTTTTAAGGCCTTTGTATTTTTGCCATCAACATATTTCTAGATTTTTTTGTTTTATTTTTCATATCAGGATTTGAAAAATATTTCTAATCTACCAGAAGAATCTAAATCTTCAGGATTTCTTCTTGTAAGGTAAATATTAAAACACTTGTTTTTTCTTTTTGATAATTTGAAATTACAACTGCTTAATCTTTAAAATATTAGAAATCTTCGTCAAGAATTGGATGAAATGAAACGTCAACTATATCTTAAAGATAAACAAATATTAGAAGTTTTGAAAAAATTTCAACATTTAAGAGACAATTTATCGGAAACTTCTAGCAAAGTATATACGTTATTTTGAAATATCTATTTATTTTACATTTATTTATTTTATATTTAATTAAGACTTGATAATTTTAGGTAACTTATATGATTAAACAAGGCCAAGGCAATACAGATTCGGAGAATAATTTATTAAATAAATTTAAGGATATTTCTGACAATATAAATACAAAAACAAATATTATTTCACCACAAGTAAGGCATTAATAATTTTAATTATTTTTTTTTTAAAACACTGCATAATAATAATAATCTATATATAGAAAATTCTTTGCCCGATACACTCACTCACTCATCATCAAAACAGCCAGAACCAGTGGACATAGAAACATGAAATTTCTAGAGGATATTACATCCATGACATAGGGACTAACTAAGAAAGGATTTTTCGAAATTCGACCCCTAAGGGGGTCAAAGGGGGCAAAGTGTGTTTTCACTGATTATCCCAGGTAACACACAATATCCTCAGAATATTCTAAGAAGATTTAAATGTCCTTAGAATATCCTTAGAATATTCTGAGGATATTGTGGTTACCTGGGATGCGATATCTCTTAAGGACGATAAAATATCTACTTGCTTTTTACTTATAAAAATACTAAATTAAAATATCTAAAAACTGATTTCAGGATTTTTGAAATTCGACCCCTAAAGGTGTCAAATGGGGCAAAATATCTTTGCAATGTGTTTACACTAATTATGCATTTTCAATTAAGAACGATAAGATATCTACTTCATTTTTACTTAATAAAATTCTAAATACAAATATCTAAAAAGTAATTTCAGGATTTTTTGAAATTCGACTCCCAACTATCCAAAATGTGAGTGGGGGCAAAAATTAAAACTCTCTCCTATCTTGATCAAATTTTGTAGAGTTATTCTTTATTACTTTAAGAAACTATTCCTGCAAAAATCAACTATCAAAATTGACTGTATGGGGCGAAGGGTGGAGGGGGGGGGGCAAAATATAGAAAGCTTTTTTGTACATTTACTCTTTAGAAAACTGAGAGTTATTTATTTGCAAATATCTAAATATTTGCAATTATCTAAAAAATAATTTCAACCTCCCAAAATGTGAGTGGGGGCAAAAAAATTAATAAAAATTTTGTAATGTTAGTTTTTAAGACTATATAAAAAGTATGTTGTAAAAATCAATAGCCAAAATGAGTGCGTGGGTGCGAAAGAGGGGCAAAATATTACAAATATATATTACAGACCTAATAATCACATGCCGAGACGGCGCTCGCTAGGGCCACCTGCCCGGAGGGCCGAGTTGTAGAGGGCGTGCCGAAGGCACGCCTGTAGCAGCTCGTAATATTATATAATAATATAAGACTTTATTGTTAATTTTTTCTTAAAATACATATTATTTACAAAATTGGTTAACTTGAAACTAGGCCCTTAGAGGCACAGGCCTCTGCTTGAAATTCCCATGCCCTATGCCTTTCTCCGGCTGGCAATCCTACACCAATCTTTCCCCGTCTTTTTGGCGATGTCTTCGCTCTATCTCGTGTTCTGCCTACCCCTTTTTCTTTTCATTACGATTGGACACCAATCGGTTATTACACTGGTCAACAGTGGTTTTGGTGCCGGGGTATTTGAAGCTGATTTCATATGAATTTGATGCCCTGAATTCAAATATGGAATTAGTTTTTGTCTAGCAGCTCAAGTTTCTAAGATATAGGTAACATTTTAGTGAATATTGTTACATAAATAAATAAATATGTTATTTTAATTTTTTACTTTAATGATGGAATTTTTATTGAGGTCTTTTGGATATGGTTGTTTACCTGGTGGGTGGATGGTAATATAGGATTTTTAGCATGAAAAAAATTCCAAACTTTAATGTATATAGATGTATTTGTTGTACAACCGTGCAGTTGTTTCTGGCTCATATGATAGGCCTTCCTCAGCAACCTGCATACAAGAACTGAGTTAATTCTACACCTTGAGACAATTTATAATTTATAACTCAGTTCTTGTATGCAGGTTGCTGAGGAAGGCCTATCATATGAGACAGAAACAACTGCACGGTTGTACAACAAATACATCAATATACATTAAAGTTTGAAAAAAATTTTCATGCTAAAAATCCTATATTACTATCCACCAGGTAAACAACCATATCCAAAAGACCTCAATAAAAATTCCATCATTAAAGTATAAATTTCTGGATACACTGGCATATTAGCATGATGATCGCCATCTAAGTGCTCAAAACTCAATGTTATTTTAAGTTAAATACATCTAGCAAATAAAAAATTAAATACGGAATTTTTATTAATTTTACATTTTTTAAAAATGTTAAAGGAACATAAAAATCTTAGAGAATATTGCAGTAGTACTTATGTAATTACAAATAACAAAAAAAAGAGGAAAAAGTCATCGATGAAACCAAGTTAGTCACTGAACACGGAAGCTTCTTTTCCGTGACAATCTTGAATGTATTTTGGAACAGTCCCTTTTTAAACTCCAGCAATAATCTGCCAGCATATGGGTATCCCATCTACCTTGGTAGCGGTCGTCCATAGTTTTAATATCCAGGTGAAATCTTTCACCTTGTTCCTCATTGGTGTCTCCTAAATTTTTATTAAAACGGTCTAAGTGACTGTGAAATAGTGCACTTTAATGCTCATGTTACACCTAAGGGATCTGAAACTGTTAATCATCTCTTTTACCAGTTCAATATAGTTTTTAGCTTTGTGTTGGTCCAGAAAATTTCCCAAAACTTCAACAAATGAAGTCCAGGCTTTTCGCTCAGCTCTTTCATGGAGTTCACATTTTATTGGGCCATCTTCAGTTATTGGCACAGTCCCCGTAAGGGGGGGCAGGTGCACCTGTGGGTCCGGGCGTAACATTTTTGATATTATTCCACTTCATAAAAACACATACTTATTCCATAATAAGGGGCCCGCTTCAGATTTTGAGCCCCGGGCCCGAAATTTCATGTGAGGGCTATGATTATTGGTCTACAGAAGTATATAAATCGTTGTTAACATTAGTAAATATCATTCTTATCATTATTATATCAATTTAAGTTGTTATGGTTGGTTTTTTAACTTAAAATTATACACATATTACAATAAGCACATGTGATTGAACATAGTTTTGTCAACAATAAGACAACATTCTTATATCTTGTATTTTAATGACATTTTTTATTTTTATTATACAGTTTTTGAAAAACTCCAAAAATATCGATCAAACAGTTGAAGAAAACGAGCAGCGTCTTCAATTAATTTCTTTGAAGAAACAACTTACCGTTTCTGAAGATCGTTATCATTGTTTGTTGGCAAATAAAAATGAATTAGAACAAGAAATCGGATTAGTAAAGCGAAATCTCGAAAGAGCATTAGACGAGTCCACAGATTTAAACAAACAACTAGAGGATAAGGATAAAGTAAGAGAAGTAATCGATTAAAGTATCTTTTTCTTTGCATAAAAAGCAAAGATATTCAAATTCATTTTTATTACAATTTAGCTTTTTAATTATTTATTTATTTATACCCCTTTGATTAGCTATTTTATAATATTTACAATAATTTTACCTAGTCTTTTTAATTATTAATTGAAATAAATTAATATGAGTTTTGTCTGTGTAATTTTGCCTTCGGCTTAACTTTAATTTAAATCTGTTTAAAAAAATGTTTTAAAATTTCAAATAGATTTATTTAATATATTTGTTAAATAAAAGGAGATTGAGCCAAATTGGAATCTCCTAAAACTTTATTAGACACTACCCATATTGATTGTATTTCATTTTGAATATTTCCCATTATCAAAATTAATAAAATTTAAATTGAATCGTTTCGTTAATCGTATCCATATTTATAATTGTTAGTCGGAAATCGGAGGAAGCTGTAAAATTAAAATGAGTCGGACGTTTCGTCTTTTATTTTTCGACTTCCTCAGCGGCTGTAATATTAAATACAATACAATGACAATTAGACAATTATAACAATTATCTTTATATGTTAAAGGAGACAATAAAGAGTGTCTTCTGCTGGAAAAATACATTTTTAATTTTTTTACTATAGTTTTGAGGGCTTTGCGTGTAAAACTCACTTTCACACATCGATTCTTGTGAATCAATTATAATAGACTGATGAAGAGGGCAAAGCCCCCGAAGCTATAGTCTCCTTTATAAATAAATTAAAAATTTATTTTTCCAGCAAAAGACACACTCTTTTATTATCTCCTTTAATTTATAAACATTCTGCTACTCTCGGCAAAAAGAAACTTTCAATTTAATCTACTATATATATAAAATTCTTTGCCCGATACACTCACTCACTCACTCACTCACTCACTCACTCATCATCAAAACAGCCAGAACCACTGGACATAGAAACATGAAATTTGGAGAGGATATTACATCTATGACATAGGGGCTCACTAAGAAAGGATTTTTTGAAATTCGACTCCCAATTATCCAAAATATGAGTTGGGGCAAAAATTAAAACTCTCTCCGATCTTGATCAAATTTTGTAGAGTTATTCTTTATTTGTAATTACAAATGAAGAAGTTCTTGGAAGAATCGGAGAAAGAAGAACCTTGTGGAAGAGTCTGAAGAAGAGAAGAGGTCAGATGATGGGGCACACACTGAGACATGGGGGACTGCTTAGGGATATCTTGGAGGGGGAGGTGGGAAAGAAAGGGGGAAGGGGAAGACCCAGATTAGAATATTTCAACCAAATAATTGGGGATATGGGATTGCCAGACATTTAGAGAGGTTAAACAGCTGGCGGGGGACAGAGTCGAGTGGAGACGGATTGTTGCATCAAACCAGTCTTAGGACTGTATACTCAATGATGATGATATTCTTTATTACTTTAAGAAACTATTCCTGTAAAAATCAACTATCAAAATTGACTGTATGGGGGCGAGGGGGGGGGGGGGCAAAATATAGACATTTTTAGCTTTTTGTACATTTACTCTTTAGAAAACTGAGAGTTATTTATTTGCAAATATCTAAAAAATAATTTCAACCTCCCAAAATGTGAGTGGGGGCAAAAATTAATACTCTCTCCGATATAGATCAAATTTTGTAATGTTAGTTTTTAAGACTATATAAAATGTATGCTGTAAAAATCAATAGCCAAAATGAGTGCGTGGGGGCGAAAGGGGGCAAAATATTACAAATATATATTATAGACCTAATAATCAAATGCCGAGACGCTGCCCGCCAGGGCCACCTGCCCGGAGGGACGAGCTGTAGAAGGCGTGCCTGGAGCAGCTCGTCTTATATAAATTAGGCTAACTAAATTTTATCTCACTATGTAATTCAATTGTCCATTATTGATAAAAAACATGTCATTGTATTTGATTAAATCCAAAAAGGGGATTTCTAAGGGTTGATTATCAGTGGACTGTAGGTGATAGGAGCTGTGCCGGATAGAATAGGTAGAATTGTAGTTAAACCGCGCGTAGGTGAAAACACTCAATAAAGAACACTTCATATATAAAATTACTATCGCCTTCATTATAAAGGGATAAATAAATACAATAAATGAATCTATTCAAGCCAATGGTGACGAGAAAGCTTAATAGCACAGGGACGGTTTCGGGAGAAAGGCAGAGGGTACGTGGCAGGGTGTTTTACAAGGAGAGAGAGAAACAGATAAGAAGCAGAATCGGGGGCCTAGAGAATATGGTCCAGGAGAGTAACAGGGGTCAGATCAGAGAGAGCAGGGCATTAAGAGTAAGCAGGGGTTGTCACAGGAAGATCAGATAAGGGTAAGGATAAATAAAAAAGAAAGTATTGCGCTCAATGAGTAATCAGAGTCAACTGAGGTCAAGGGCGAGCAAGAACGTCCCCACACCTCCAGAGGGGCGGTGGACAGAGGTGAGGCGGAGGAGAAGCTTCGGCAAGGGTCAAATTTGAATTTAACCAGTATTGTATTTAATATTACAGCTGATGAGAGAGTCGAAGAATAAACGACGAAACGTCTGACTCATTGAAAGAAAAACTCTGTTTTTAAATTTAATTTTCCAGTTTCCTATGATTCCAACTAATAATTAAATTAAAAAACATTTATTTTATTTTTTAAATTTCTACTTTAGAATATTTTTAATTAATTACCTTTCTCAGAATTTTATCTGTCGTTTTATTATTAACCTTTTAATACAAAATTATAGCTATCATTAGTATATTTTTGTTGAATTTAAATAATTAACGATACTTTGATCGATTTGAAAATATTTTTTATTTAGAACAGTGGTTCCCAAACTCTCTCTCTCCCTATCAATCAATATCTTATCGAAAGAAATAGATTTAAATTTTCTTACTAAATCATAAGCGAGTGTCATCTATCTATTAGATTCGATGGAATGTATTATTTTTAATTATATGTCAGAAGGTTTTTTTTCCGCCTTCGCGGGAATCAAACCCGATTGTCAGTAACAGAATCCGAGCCATTTGGCTACACTGTGAGGTGCGATAATTAAATATAATCCAATCCATCGGATCTAATAAATGACACTTTCTTGTGATTTTCTAAGACAATTTAAATCTATTTCTATCGGCAACTTGAAATCTTTCATATTCAAATTGGTAAAGTCATTCCATTGCCCTTCGAATTTTGAATTTCTTCAATATTCGAAACATCCAAACACCTTTATGGTATTTAAACTATATGGCATGGCTATTTGTTTAAATTTAGAATCACTAGACCGCGTAATTTTACAAATGAAGATGTAAATCTTTGAGTAAAATATTTAACGAGTTTACATAATATGTCAGAGGGGCTCGTGGTGGATTTAGGCCTAGGCCCGTGAGGCCCGGGCCTAGGGCGGCAAAAAGACAGAAATAATTTAAATTAAAAATGGGTTTGGATTTGTTTTATTTTAAATGGATGGAAAGTTTTTAGTAAATTTTATTACGGAATTTAGTTTTAGTTTGGAAGTATACTCTTAATCTTTTAATTTATCAATATTTGCCTTTATTTAAAATTTCTTTCGTTTTTATTTAAAAGCCTCGGAACTAAATTTATATTTTTCATTCAGTTTGCCCTAATGACAGCCATCCAAATTCAAGCAAATTAGTTATAAATATCCGAACGATTTAGAAGATACCATAGGAAATGAATGTATTCACTTACACTATCAACTGAAAGATTTATTTAAAAATACTGATGACGTGCGCTCTGCACAAAATATATACAAAATATTACATTCATGTAATCTTCGCAATGTTTACCCTAATGTACATATTGCACTAATAATTTTTTTAAGCATTCCGGCAACAAATTGTTCCGTAGAAAGATCTTTTGCCACCCTGAAAAGGGTAAAATACTATTTGCAAGTATTGGTCAAAATAGACTTAATGCACTCGCATAATTATCTATCGAGGCTAAATTAGTGGAAGAAATTGATTACGGTGATATAATCAATTTTTTATCGCTAACCGAAGTTATAGAAAGAAGAAATTGATCTCATAAGTTAATTAAAAAAATGTATTTACTATTAAGTGGATATCGATGAGGCAGTCAAAAAAAAGAAGAAGATAATTTACACTATCTTTTTATTCATAAAACCGACGTTTCGGAGGCTATTTCCTCCTTCTTAAGGGTTTTGAAATTAAAAAAAAATATTTCCAAATCATTATTACATTATAATTCTGCTGAGAATGAAATACAAGATATTATTGTTACTGCCACTGAAAGAGGAGACAGAGGGGAATGCCGCATTGGATTTCCTTCACTGACTTTTCAAAACCCTGAAGAAGGAGGGAATAGCCTCCGAAACGTCGGTTTTATGAATGGAAAGATAGTGTAAATTATCTTCTTCTTTTTTTTTTGGACTCCCTCATCGATATCCACTTAATTCACTTATCAGTCAGTCCCCAAAAATTACTCCAATCGTATTTACTATTTATTACGGAAAATTATATTTGAATTATATTTGAAATTATTTTTGAAAAATTTATGTAAACCAATAAACAGTTATATTTAAAATAATATTTGATAGTTTGAATATTTGATAATTAGCCATATAATTTTGACAATCACTTTTACTTAGAAAAAAGGGGGGCACATTGGACAGGGCCTAGGGTGGCATCGAACCTAAAACCCCCCTGCTCGCACCTCACAGGCTAGCCAAATGGCTCGGATTGCTGTTACTGGCACTCGGGTTCAGTTCCCGAGGGGGTGAAAAACAACCCTTCTGACATATAATTAAAAATAATCCATTCCATCGGATCTAATAGATGACACTCTCATGATTTTCTAAAAAAACAACAACAATATCTTATCACTTTAGGCAACTGAATTCATTATGTTGTGTGAGAACACTATAGTATTACGTGTTATTCAAAATCACACATTATCACCATCCATTTTCCGTATTCATCTTCTTATTTGGGAACATCCATTAATTACTTCAAACAAATTTTGTATTTTTTAACCCCTTCTCCCCTGTTTTGATGTCTACTTACTTACTTTACTTCTACTTTTCGCGTAATAAAGATTTATTTATATATTTATCTACTTGGCCG
Source organism: Forficula auricularia (assembly GCA_024734495.1). Classification (NCBI taxonomy): domain Eukaryota; kingdom Metazoa; phylum Arthropoda; class Insecta; order Dermaptera; family Forficulidae; genus Forficula; species Forficula auricularia. The sequence continues at coordinate 85,681,907 of JALMQS010000099.1, forward strand.
CGGTCTTCCGGTAATCTCATGGACCACAGGTTGGGAACCACTGGTACAAACATTAGAATTAATTGAATATTTCATAAAAATATCTTTATTCAGCAAAATGAATCTTAATATTTTAATAAAGAAAATTTGATATTTTCTTATTATTTATGTAATATACCATATATTATTTTGAATGAGTTAATTTAGATTTTTATAGATAATATAGTTATTTATTTACTATGTTAAAATCCTTCACAGTCTTTCTACTACTTATTTATTTTATTGTCATTAAATATGCTTATAAAGATAAATAGCTTTTAAGGGGTGGGAACTTTTTAGTACACTCGAGATATTCGACTGGCCTTAACATCGGAAGTCGCTGATAAACATGATCAAATTATCAATCTACGTAAGGATTTGCAATTACTTGAAGAACAATGTCGACGCGCTGAGATGCAAACTCTCTTCAAAGATGATATCATTCGAGAGCTGAGGAAAGAATTAAAAATCGCTAAAGCCAAAGTATTTATCTATTATCTATCTAATTGTCATTTTCCTTACATTTTATCTTTAATTATATTATGCAACAGTATTCTTGTTATTGGCAAAAAAATGAAATTTTCCTTTTTGAAAAATTTCTTATTTAATTAAAAATTTATATAATGCATTTATAAGTAAAATAGAAAAAGTTTTATGCTTTTTCAACTTTCAAGACTAATTTATTCTAATAATAATATAAAACGTTTTACAAAGAGAAACAAAGAGGTTGTCCTCTGCTTGATGCAAATAGGCATACACACATATATATCTCGAGATGATATATCTGTATATATATTATTTATTTGTTTGAGACTATAGTTTCGAAGACTTGGTCTTCATCATCAGTCTTTCTTCAATTATAAATGTTTTTCATGGACTCAATATCATATGGATATTGAAAACTTGGTGTTCTTTCATCACTGGTGGTCAGCCTAGAAGATGAAGACCAAGTCTTCGAAACTATAGTCTCAAACAAATAAATAATATATATACAGATATGTCATCTCGAGATATATATGTGTGTATGTTTATTTGCATCAGGCAGAGGACAACCTCTTTGTTTCTCTTTGTGAATCAACAACTCTGCTACTCTCGGCAAAACAAAAACTTTTCAATTACATGAAACGTTTTCTTTGAAAGTAGTGTAAGTCCATTTTATATTATATGGAGATATTTAAGGGTTTGTATTTGAATGGTTTGAAAAATATTGGTATATGTTAATAGGCTCATTTTATGTTTTTTAAATATTAAATTGATTTAAATATATAATGTGATCGTTTTTAAAGTACAGGGTGGGTAAGATAAAAGAGTCCCGGTATGAATACAGAAGTACAAATACTTAGTAAATTACAAATATATAATTTTTATTTAAAAGTAGTAAATACAGAATATTATGAATAACAACATACTGGTCATTCAATAGTTCACAGGAGGTGTTGAAAGTATTCTCCATGAACTTCGATACACAAATTAGGACGTCTCAACATGTTTTCGAAAACTTTTGCCAGTTCATTTGGTGTGATTTCCGCAATTGTATTGCGAATGTTCGTTTTCAACCCTTCAATTGTATGCGGGTTATTACTGTATACTTGACCCTTTATGTTACCCCACAAATAAAAGAGACAGGCAGACAGATCGGGCGATCTGGGAGGCCATAAACCTGCGGAAACTGTACGTTCTTTTCCGAAAATTTCATGGACGTATGACATTGATAACCATTAAGTATGCGCCGTGGCTGCTGGAAAAACGCATATCGTCGGCTTAGAGTGTAAACCTGCTAACTCCATTTTTTATCATATATGACAAATTAATACCGTTCGAAAGAAAAAGAGATGCAGCATCGTTCAAGTAAAACTGTTACTTAAAATTACCTTTGTAGAAAAAAAATATGAAAAATAGTTTCTTTCCATAACAACAATATTAAATTTTGTTTGTTTTTTTCTCTGCCCTGTAAAATTTCCTTGTTGTGAGTTAGTAGGTTTACACTCTAAGGCGACGATACTCTCGTTCTTCCTCCGTCAGCTGCGCTACGAATGTTTGCAACAATTCCGTTACATACACTTCAGAGTTTACGGTGTTATTAAAGAAAATGGGGCCTACAATCCGTTGGGCTGAAACTGCACACCGAAGGCCTATTTTTGCATCATGCAGAGGCACCTGAGATTGTTCGTTGACCAATAACGAGTGTTTTGAGAGTTCATGTATCCGCAAAGGTGGAACCATGATCTTCATCTGTGATAAAGTAAAGATTTGGATCCAGATAACCATCAGCGGGGAATCGGATTAGCCGAGAGCTTAAAAACACTAGCCTTCTAAACAGGAGTTCCGGGTTCGAGTCCGAGTCCCTGCATTGATATTTGACCGGCTATAATCTGATTCCTAGTCACCAATCCGTCTGGCAAGCGTGGTGGCTTAATGCCAACTCCCTTCCATTTGATGGAAGAGGCCTATATTCAGGAGTGGATTGTCGCTATCGACAGGCTGATGATGATGATGAACCATCAGCGACATGATTGAGTTACCATTCGCAATAATGTTGTTGTTTTGCATTGTCCGTAGATTTTAATGTTTTCATCACCCTTACTTTGTAAGCTCGATTCAAATATCACCTTCAGTATGACTCCGGGCCTCTTATATCTTGGCCAGGAAATTGATACTTTTGATGACCTCAAAAGAACTTATACCACTTTCAAAATCAATAAAATGTGAAAATCATACATTTATGAAATATTAAATATGGTATTTCAATTGAATCAAACCAATTTTTTTATCAAATTTTTATTAAATAAGTCAAAAAAACAAAATAAAAAGTCTCTATTTCAATATTTCGTTGCCATGCCATTTTTAATTTTTTTCATTATGAGAAAGTTGTTTAAAATAGTCATGTATTGAAGGAATATAAGGTAATAGATCCATCATATCGTTGAATTTTCGGGCCTGGCTTGATGATATAAAGGTGCTAGTATTAATTAATAAAGTAAAGGGAGTGTAGTTTCACAGTGAATGAAATAAAACTCAAAGAGGTTTATAGTGCTAATATTATATTTTCAAATTTTTGTGGTCTTCCTCGGCTGTGGGATCTTAAATCTAGTGATTCAAACTCCGCATTTTCATCTAATGAAAGTAGACTTAGACCACTTTTAAAGTAATTATATTTGTAGTTTCATTAACTACTTACGTAAATTTATATTGACAAAATGATGAAAAATTTTGAAGGATTTTTTTTGGAACTGTTTACTATATAAAAATTATAGTAGATTGCATTCATTGTTATCATTAACTAACTTTTTGTCAAAAATGGATTTAGACCACTTTCAAAGAAAACGGCTCATATATATACATATATATAAATTTAAGCTTAAGCGTTTAATAAATTGGCAATCTGCTAGTTGTAAATAAATGAGGTTCTGCTAAAAGGGCCCTCAACTCTTTTCAAGCTCCCTAATGTGTATATTTTGAAAACTATTAGTTGAAATTTTAAATTTGTTTAATCTTACTTCTTCTAGAGATTATTTCCAACTATTTCTAATCTTATTTGCTAAAATCCTTATAAAATAAAATTTTACAAACAGCTTCGGCTTCAATCATACTATGCCTGGAAAATGTATTCCTCTTTTTAGGCTCGAGTATCAATTTTGTTTATAGGTCTTAAGGCTTTTTGTTTTTTTTGATTATTCAAATCTGATAATAAATGAAATAACAAGAAGAAAATTTTATTTAATTTTTCAAATAATTGCATATAAAAATTACTTACCCCAAAAAATTATTTTATTTTTCTTAATGATTATTTTGTGTAAAATTTGAATCAATATAAAATTGATAAAAATTTATTTCTATATGTATAAGATAAATTATATGTATAAGTAGTAATTTTTTGGTCATGCTGGGCATGCATTATATAAATTAAATTATATATTAAAAACAAGATAATAATGTAGAAGTTATCTCAGGCCAAAATAGAAAAATTTCTCTGAACCAACTTGACATACCAGATCATTAAACTCTAGTCAAAACTAATTTAATTTATCAGAAGAAATTTTCTCTTTGGAGCGAGACGGGCTGGTAGAAATTTTAACTGAGCAATGATGGAAGGATAATGAAAAAATATTTCTATTGATGCTTCTGTTGAGAAAGGAAAAATTTCGAGCACTGATGAAGGAGAGAAGAAGGAAGTATCTTGTATGTTTTCCTCATTGACCCCTTTTAAAACCCGAGGAAGGAGGGAAATCCACCGAAACGTCAGTTTTTGAGTTGGGGAAAAGTGAATGTCCAATAAATCTATTTTATTCGAGAGAATTTTTTCATTATCCTTGGGCTGCCTTCCATCACTTGTCAGTTGCTAATTTTATTTATTATTATATAATGTAGACCGCAATTTCTCAAAATATTCTTATTAAAAATAAAATAAACTCTTGAAAAGTTAACTTAAAAACCAAAGCAATAAAGTATAGATGACTTTATTTTTAAGTTTAAAGGATTATTTAAATATAATTGGAATGTAATTAAAATTTTAACGTTTTTGAGAGTAAAAAAAATAATTTTAACTCTCAATAAGTACTTATACTCTGACAATCCTAAAAATATTAAAATAAATAATTGAACCGTTAAATAGAATTAATAATTTTTGACTGCTAATTCTGCAAATTGATAAATTATTCCGGGCAGGATTTGAGCCCGCGTTTTGCTCTGTGGCCGAAGCTGCGCTAACCAACTACGCGAGTTCGAATCCTGCCGGGTGTAATCAATTTTATTTTTCCTTTTCAAAAATAATTTACCCATCTGCAGAATTATTTATATCAGTCAAAATTTATTAAATTTATTTAACTTTCTCGGTTCAATTATTTAAATGAATTATAAAACTAATGTTTAAGAATTTGTTGAAGGAGAGATGGCTGTCCAAAAATATATAAATTTAAAAAGTGAGGAATTCAGTCAGTAAAGGAAGCCTCTGTCGAATAAACTCCCAATTATAAAAAACAGTTTCGGATTTGATTAGACACCTTCAGTACTAATCAGCTGTAATTTTGTTAAATATTTTTATTCGCTTTTGAGACTTTGCCATTGATAATTTTATATACAGGGTGATTCACGGTCGATGGGACGTTGGACGTTTATGGAAGACGGAAGGCAGGATTTTTCTGAAAATTTAGCACCTTACATTTTCTTACCTCTTCTATCGATCTAGAATATTTTCAGCATTGCGACGTTTCGGCTTCCATCGAAAAGTCGTAGCAACTTTATTTTTTTAAATGGAACACCCCGTATATTAACACGTTTTTAGAACCGCCCATTTATTAAAATACTTTTTTGTTAATATTGTCCTATACCTGTCTCTATCGGTTTTCGAGGGGAGGGGGAATTGATTATTTTTTTCGAAATTTCTCAAAAATGGCTAGAAGTGTTTGGCAAAGAGAAATGAATAACGGAAATAATAGTAATCTTAGCACGCCCTGTATAATATGGAGTCGATTTTTCGGCGTAAATTAAATACTTCGGGTCTGTCTAAACTACCATCAAAATATCAACTTTTCATGAATTGAGAGCACTAATTTATTTAAGTTTAATTAGGGCCATGTTTTCGACCATATTTAACACACATTATTTTTTATCTCGAAAACCGATAGAGATAGGTATAGGACAATATTAACAAAAAAGGATTTTAATAAATGGGCGGTTCTAAAAAAGTGTTAATATACGGGGTGTTCCATTTAAAAAATAAAGTTGCTACGACTTTTCGAAGGAAGCCGAAACGTCGCAATGCTGAAAATATTTTGGATCGATAGAACAGGTAAGAAAATGTAAGGTGCTGGATTTTCAGAAAAATCCTGCCTTCCGTTTTCCATAAACGTCTAGCGTGCCATGGACCGTGAATATAATATATATATATTAATATAATATATTAATAATATATATATAATAATAATATAATAATATATATAATAATATATATATTTTATATACCCTGTATATAAAATTATCAATATATTAAAAATTTAGAGAAAAAATACTATTAGATATGTATTACTTTTTTCCTGGATTTTGCTTTAGCAAAATCTTGTATTAAATCGTTGCAATCCAATTTTTCAAATGCTTTATTTTCTATATAAAGTATAGATAATCCATCTAGCCTTTCTGGTCCCATACTTGATCTTAAATAATTTTTTATACTCTTTAGTACAGAGAAAGATCTCTCTCCATTTGATACTGGAATTGTCATATATATTAGTATTATATAAGTAATAAAAGTTTAGGAAAACTTATTTTAATCAAAACGAGGTGAAAGATGTTTTTACTTTACTCATATTTTTTTTATCTCTGGCTTACCGGGCCCCGGGTGAGCGCCCGGTGCGCCCATACTATAATCCGGCACTGATTTTATGCTCATTACAGCTCATTAGAATTGAAAATGGCATTATCTAATTAAAGCCGAAACTCTTTTCTATAATTGGGAGTTTTTTTTATTACAGACTCTCCTTTACTGGCTGAATTCCTCTCTTTTTTAAAAATTTATCTAAAATATATAATGATGCCATTGAAATTCATAAATATTTCATTTTAAATCAATTTATAATCTTATAGTTATCATTAATCGAACGAGGATCAGGCGATAAATCTAGAAACCCCAAAGAGAAAGAAAGCATTATCGAACCTGAACGGCTTGATAGAAATAGCAACGGAGAACCTCAGAAAAATTCGGAACAAAAATCATCTGCTTTTCAGGTAGAGAAATTATTAAATCGAAACACTAGTGTTCGTATATCTCGAGAAAAACGCTAAACGGTTCTGGACTCGCATGCTCTTCTTATAACGAAATAATTTATTTATTATTTATTAAACAATATTTTTTGTCTTAACTATTTTATAATAAAATATTCTTATATTTTTCAACTTCTTTTTATTTCTTTATCTAACTATTGGAAAATGGTGGTTTAAATATATATTGTTTTGCAAAATAAATCTCAAATTTTCAATTATTTTTGTATACATTTTTCTATAATTTCTCTCTATATATATTTTTTTTTAATTTCTTTGTATAATTATTTTCTTTCTCTATTAATAAAATATAATTTTTTTTATCTATTTTTATCTTTTATTTTTCCATTCTCAGCCTCCATTATATATATGCATTTATTCTTATACAATTTTTATTTCTTTTGTAATCTTAACTGGTTAATTACTATTAATTAAGGGCATTCATCTAGCATGATTAACTGATTAATTGATCTATTATATCATTATTATAGACCTCTCTATTCTCTATTTCTTTTTTATCATTTCCTGCCTCGCTCTCTCTCTCGCTTCTTATTCTAAAACTCCACCTTCTTTTTAAAATCTATTTTTATCCACCCTCCCTTCCGCTTACCATTCAAAAGCTTTCTCTCTTGTTTGTATATCAATACAAACACACGCTTTCAAATTAAAATTTCACTTTACAGTTTATTTATTTATTTGTTTTATTTCATTATTATTCCTTATTAAGAGTTGTTTTTTTTTCAAGAAATTCAAAATAACTTTCTACTTTTGTTTTCAGAATCATATTAATCAAAACTCATTTGAAAACAATAAGGTGAAATATAAAATTATTCTTTCATATATATCATTATAATAAACGAATATTTATGTGTTTTAATGTTTAATCATTTTTTTTTTTTAGATTTATGATAATCGGAATTCTTTTTCTTCAAAACGAAAAGTAAATTAATTTTTTTATCATTTTTAAAAAAATTATATTTTTTAAATAAAAATTAACATTTTTAAAGAAATTGCAGGTTCTCTATGGAACTGAAGATTTAAATCAGGCAAAAAAAAAGTTTTTAAAAAAAAGGTCACTATCTGCTCCTGCCAAATGTAGAAAAGAAATGGCTAAACCGATTCTTCGCCAAAGAAGTCTTCTTAATCCCTCCATCAATGGAAATGAAATAGTTCATAAAGAAGTAATTTTATATCTTAAAATTTTATTATACCTATTATTTAAATTAATACTGATGTTTATGTTAATTATTAATTGTTATAAACAAAAAATTTTCTATTCATAAATTTTTTAAGAGCGAATTAAATTAAAATGCAAGATAGATTTCACCAAGGGGTGAACTGCGATTGGAATTAGGTGTACACCGTCTTTGAAATTATTTTGAAATTCATTAGTTAATCTATTGTCTTCTACTTGGAAATGATAGTGGAAGTGGAAGTGTAGAGGTAGGTGTACACGATTTTAGGCCGCGGTTCACCCCTCGGATTTCACATATTTTTATAAATTTAAAAAAGAGAGAAATTCAGCCCGCAAGGGAAGCCTCTGTCGAATAAAAATCTCCCAATTACAGAAAACGTTTCGGCTTTAATTAGATAAGGCCATTTTCAGTTCTTATTAACTGAAATGAGCATAAATGTATCAATATATCAATAAATTATAAAAAAATAGTTGTACAGTATTTGGAAACTCAATACATTAGTTAAACAATGAGTGCGGACAGAGTTGTTGTGAATTATCAAACACAAAATTATATAAAAAATATCTACATAGGGCTTAGTATACTCACTTAATATTGCGAAGTCTCAAAATCGAATAAAGAACTGAAGATGACCTTATCTAATTAAAGCCGAAACCTTTTCTGTAAGTGGGACTTTTTTATTCGACAGAGCCTTCCCTATTGGCTGATTTCCTCTTTTTTTAAAATTATTAATTGTGGACAGACATCTCTCGCTTTATTAACAAATATTGGTTTTATTTATGTAAAATCTACCTTGCATTTTAATTTAATTCACTCTTATTTAAAATGTTTCGCCTAGAATCGACACCTTAAACTCCTTAAAAATCATAAAATTCTTTGCAGGAACATTTTACAATGTACTCAAGTACAAATGTATAATAAAACAATATTTTAAAAATTTCATACATATACATATTATATACATCACTTTAACTATTAACTTTAAATTAATTAATGTTCAGAACAGTGGAGTGCGGTCCATGGATGCTGTGGATGCGACGCATCCCTAAAATTTAAAACTGAATTTTTTCTATCAGGTTGAAATTTCAATTAATAAAGTAAAGGATGTGTAGTTTCACAGTGAATGAAATAAAACTCAAAGAGTTTATACAAACTCAATATATTTCGGATTATTAGTCCATCAGCTTAAGCTGTAAACTCCTGGTGATGGACTAATAATCCGAAATATATTGAGTTTGTATAAACCTCTTTGAGTTTTATTTCATTCACTGTGAAACTACACACCCTTTACTTTATTAATTAATATCATGTTTCACCTAAAACCTACACCACTTTCTCTAAGTAAAATTGAAATTTCATTACAACTATAAAAAGAAAAACAATCATCAAAAGTAGCTAAAGTGAAGCTAAACTATCCGCTCTATCTTTAATTTCAATTGAAAAAAATCTAATGATAAATTTAAAAATAACAAAAATTCTCTGATACGGTTATCGATGAATTTTTCAAAAAAGAGCGAAGAATAAAATGAAGGGTTCTTATTTAGACAGCATCTCCTGTTGAGAATTCACCGCCCGCTACTGGTTTAAAAAATAATGAAAAATAAATCTAAATTTAATTTTTAATTTCGTTTTTTTTTTTAAATTTTTTTTTAAGGATCTTCGAGTTTCATTTGTGAACAAAAATATGGATGATGAATATAATGAGGTAAAATTACTTTATATGGATTGATCAGAAAAACATAAAAATTTAAAAATAAATAAATAATTTTTTTTTTTTAGATGAAAGAAAAATATGAAAAAATTTCTAAAGAAAATCAAAACTTATTAAAAGAGATGGAAAAAATTAAAAACGAATCTTTAAATATAAACGATAAAGAAGCTCTTATTGAAGAAAAAAATATATTAGAAAATACATTAATTCAGACAACTTCTATTTATAACCAAGAAGTGAGAACTTTTATTTATTTAATTTTAAAGATTTTAAGTATTGAAATTGTTTTCGTCTTAGACTCATATCAATGTTGACAACTTTTATACTAGTTAAACCATATTGAAACGCCTTCCCAATTGATTACAAACCCAAAGGTTGAAAATTATTTTTACTTTACCATACAGGGTATGGACAAGTATTGTAATCGTTTTTCTCTCTTGGTCCATACTTATAATACCCTGAAAATGTGTGACAGCCTATCCATGTTGGGCGTCTCTGTCGCATCTGACCTGTCTTGGAATGAACACATCTCCTCTGTGGCGAAATCTACAGCAAGGAAGATTGGCTTCTTATTCAGGTCCAAACGATTTTACAAGCCCCCAAATCTTCTCACCATCTACAAGGCCCAAATCCGCCCCTGTCTCTAATACGGCTCTCATCTATGGAGAGGAGCCTCTAAATATTCTCTTGCTACCCTGGATGCAATTCAGAAACGAGCCGTCAGTCTAATTTACGATTCTACCCTCATTTTTTGACCCCCCCCCCCTAAATGTCTATAAATGATTTTATTAAATATTAAACATAAGAGAGGGGGGACAGAGGGGTATGGTTAAGTCATGTGGATGGTCACATTAATTTATTTCTTTGCCCCGGGAGGGTAATCACAACGAGGCAACGTCGAAAGACAATTATAAATTAAATTAAATTAGAAAACCAAGAAAATCTTTTCTATAATACAGAAGAATCTTGTCTTTATTCTCTAATTTAATTTAATTTGTAATTGTCTTTCGAAAAGTTGGTTCGTTGTGAGCGGTATAAAGAAAAAATAATTTTCAACTATTAGTTGAATGTAATGGAAGGCAGCCCAGGGGTAATGAGGAAAGAAAAAATTAACACATCCAAATAAGGTGTAATTTATTTGGATATGTGTTAATTTTTCTTTCCTCACTACCCCTGGGCTGCCTTCATTACATTCAACTAAAAGTTCTACCAGTCCGTCTCTCTCCAGAGAAAATTTCGTTGCAAAAAAATAATTTTCAACCTTTGGGAAGGCTTTTGAATATAGTTTAATTATTATGTAAGGCCACACAGCCATGTAAATGAATAAAGGAGAGATTAAATAAAAATGAAATTCTAAATTCATATAAACATTAGGGGCCGTCCATAAATTACGTCACACAGTAAGGGGGAGGGGACATTTCAGATTTGTGACAAAATGTGACAGAGGGGCCCGGAGAACTTAAAATTTGTGATGTCCCAAAAGTCAAATTATAAAATTTTAAAAATTACAATTATTAAATTATATGAGGCAGTAAAGATTCAAAAAAAAGAGAAAAATATATCTATCTTTTTATTCTAAGCCGACATTTTGAAGGTTACTTCCTCCTTCTTCAGGGTTTTGAAAGGTCACGACACTAAATTTCTGCTGATAAGGAGAAATTGTACAATATTGTTACTGTCACTGAGAGAAAAGACAGACGGGAGTGCCACGTTATATTTCCTTCACTGACCTTTCAAAACCCTGAAGAAGGAGGAAAGAAACTTGCGAAACGTCGGGTTTGAATAAAAAGATAGATATAATTTCTCTATTTTTTGAACCTTGAAAATCCATTCAAATTACTTACCATCCCGTCTCCAAAAACTTCAATCGTATTAAATTATAGGGTATAAAAGTGATAGTGTGACCTCACAATACAGGGGGGCTCATTGAAAATGTGACACATGGGGAGGGTGGTCTAAAAATCTTGAAACCCGTGTGACGTAATTTATGGACGGCCCCTTAGGTATTAGCTTGAATTCGGGGTTCATTGGCTAAGAGGGTATAGGAGTTATGCTCTTATGAAAGCATCGCATCGGATATGCGAAGATCCCGGCTTTGAACCCCAGCTGATCCTTTTGTCTATAATAAAAATAATTTTTCCTTTGTTCTCTAATTTAGTTTATATTAGTATTTTTTCATAATTTAATCTTAGAAATTAATTCATTTTATTTTTAGTTATCCAAACGTGATCGTGAAATAGCTTCTATGAAATATTCAAATGAAAAAGCTCAAAATGATTTGGAATATACTCAAAATGAAATAGCAAAATATCAGAAACGTTTTGAGATGATTAGTAAAGAAAATGAAACTTTCCAACTAGAAAATTCTAATTTATTACAAAGAATAGAAAACCAACAAAAACAGGTACTTTATTTTATATAACACTTCCGAATAGAAATTTAAAATGATATATTTCAAGACATGTGTGATTCTCGAGGGGTCAACCGCGACCTAAAATCGTGTACACCTACTTCCACTTCCACTTTCATTTCCAAGTAGAAGACAATAGATTATCTAATGAATTCCAAAGTAATTCCAAATAATTCCAAAGACGGGGTACACCTAATTCCAATCGCGGCTCACCCCTCGGTGACGCTTATCACTTGTCACGTTCCCCGTCGCCCGTTTAGTTGTTTAGCGTTGCGAAAAGTCAATTAGATTATAAATTGTTGTAATACTTCGTAATGAACTTGAAAAAAAACTCAAAAACTTCAGGAAAGAGTAAAAAGAACAATTGTTCAAAATTGTCAGTTTTTCGACTTTTAAAAATTTAATTTTTACAGGCCCCTTGCTGAGCACCAACTGCTTTAAATCGCAAAGTATAGGGCCGTAAATAGAAATCCGGGGGTCTCTCTATTGCTTAAGCTTTATTTTCAATTTCCTTTCACAAAGAAGTTAATTTTCTTATTATAATTATTCAAGAAACTCCTGTATACCGGGGTTGGACCCTCATATCGAAATGGAGAGAAATAAATTTCTCGGAGTTGAAGGTACTTGTGGTCCACCTTTTCATTCAAGTTGCAGAGGCTATACCTGAAATCCCTTCTCGTCATTCCATACATAGGACATTATCCTATGGCAGGTCATTCCCTGTCTATTCCGCGAAGCTCTGGAACACAATTCCTGCCAGTATAAGGGGGAGGGGATCGCTTGGCACTTTTAAAGCGAAGTATTTTGATTTGTTAATGAGTCAGTTGAGGGCTGGGTGATCGGCGGAATGAGGCTGAGATGTTATATTTCAAATTTTTGATCATGCTGATCATTTTGTGTTATATTTATTTTCTTGTTAATTAATTTTTATAATTTTTTAATGCTAAATGTTAATATTTTCTATATTTTCTTAGTTGTATTTTGAAAGCAGATATTGTATGTAATTTTATGCTCCAGGAGAATAAAGATAAGAGTAAATAAATATTTTATTTAATATGGATTTACTATGAGTTAAGGATACTGGGTCACTTATTAGAATATAATTCTCAGAGTAATATTAAAATCTAATCTAATCTAATCTATTTATCTGCAAAATGCGACCACTCACCAAGATCTTAAATCCAGAGTCTTGTACATATATAAGAGGGAACCGTGGTTATTTTGTTACTATTTATCTCTAATTAATCGAATTTGAGCTTACATTCTCTCTGTGTTTAAGGACGTTCCCTAATATAGTTCAGATGCAGTTCATTATTTTATTTTTTTTCATTGAAGGACTTTCACCATCTTGATGAAAAAACTATTATTTGTTAAAATAATATATTCGGAGTAACTTAAAAAAAAAATAGAAATTATTTACCACGTAGTTTTGATAAAAAATAAAAACAAAAACAACATATTTGGGCGATTATTTTTTTTTTTATGATATTGATGTGAGAAGGAGATACACCAGAAGGTCCATCCCCTAAAGGCCTGTATGGGCTGGCCCCTCCATCGTGAAAAGAACAGAGTAGAAGGAAAGAAGCCGGGATCACGAGCCAAATCTCAGAAAGTTAGATATAGTCCAATTTACTAAGTTTTTAGGGGCTTCGAGCAGTGGCAAATTCTCCGCTCGATAAATTAGGTTAAATTTATCTCCCACTTAATTTTTATTACCAGACCCTATACTTACAGGAAAAATATCTGGGTATAGCCGGGAATCGAACCCGAGACCTCCGGGTTGCCAGCCATTTATTCTGACCATTACACCAGGGAGGCGGACATATTTTTAATGGAGGGGATATAAGATCAATGACTTGGAAACGATTCATTCTTAAATAGAATATAGTAGTGTGAGAAGTACAGTCACGTTAAAAAACAACCAAAAATTTTAACACCGTTCATATTTATAGAGTGGTTACGAGGCTAAAACTTTTTGTGTGGATTATAGGATGTGAGCTTCTGAGGCATAAAATAGACCGACTATTTTTTAAAATTAGAAAAGAAATTGAGTTCCCCACTTATGCAGGGGTCCTCTTAGCTTCTCTCTCTGACGGGGGCATACTGGCAGAAACAGTCATCAACACATAATTTCAATTGGGTTCGAACTATAATTAAACATATTTTTGCTAGATATCATCCTTTCTTGACTCGGATATTTTAATTAATTTATCTATTAGCATTTTTATCTAGATAAATAGCTTATAAAAAATTTATAGGTTCCATCACATAGTCAATTTTTACTATATATTAATTTTCTAGTGGTGTTAGACTAGGTAACTTGTTAAAACAAGTCTTCTGTTTTATCCCTCATTGAAGGGACTTATGAACAACTACGTTCTTTATTGCTCTATATTCGTCGGCCATTAGTGATGCCCTTTGGCTGGTTGCGGAGGGATCGGTTTGGGATGCTCTGCTTGCCCTACTGTGCCCCCGAGCCTTAGGGATCAGCATTTGAGGGCTGGCGAATTTATGGAAATATGAACGAATACGATCGGCTGGCTAAATGGGCATCTATGTTCCCGAGGCCAATAAAAGAAAAGAAAAAAAAATAGGGAAAGAACTACCTTAATTGCTAAACTCAAGCGTGGAACATGAACATTCTAATAAATTTAGATTTAGCATCCACAATGCATTCTAGTGGCATTCTCTGATAATAAAATTGACCATTGAAAAACTTATTTTATCTCCATTATGTATGCTAATGGGTTTTTTTTTTTTTTTTTTTTAATGATAATGATGAGAGAAGGAGTTACACCAAAAAGGTGCAACCCCTAAAGGCCTCGGTTGGCCCCTCCATCGTGAAAAGAAGAAGAAAGAATTTTATGTGGTTGGGCGGAGGTCGAAGGTATCTGTGGATACGGGTCTTAAATAGCTTAAGGTTATAAGTCGCGGGAAAGATGGTGGCAGGGAGCGAGTTCCAGCTCTCTGGAGGTCATAGGAATAAAAGAGTTGGCGAAAGCGCTTGTTCGACTTTTATCCAATTTGACAGCGAAGGGGTGCTGAGCGTTAGAAAACCGCGTAAGCTTCTCGTAAAGAGGGCATTAGGGGGGATAAGAGATTTCAGCTCGACTGAACAGACACCGTGATAGCGTATCTGTAGTACAGAGGAAAAGGGCAGAAACGGTTCTTCGGTGAGCCAGGGAGTCGAGTGAGTTGGTTTAGAGCCGGGTCTCCTATTAGTTTAATTGCTCGCTTCTGAATTGCATCCAGTGTTGCAAGAGAATGCTTGGATGCACCCCTCCACAGATGAGAGCCATATTCGGAGACAGGGACGAATTTGAGCCTTATACAGCATAAGAAGTTGACTGGGAGTATAACAGCGTCTAGACCTAAATAGGAGACCAAGCTTGCGCGCTGCAGCTTT
Source organism: Forficula auricularia (assembly GCA_024734495.1). Taxonomy (NCBI): domain Eukaryota; kingdom Metazoa; phylum Arthropoda; class Insecta; order Dermaptera; family Forficulidae; genus Forficula; species Forficula auricularia. The sequence goes on from JALMQS010000099.1 coordinate 85,697,401, forward strand.
AGCAGTGGTTGAGATATGGTGCACTCCATGAAAGGTCAGACCCTAGAGTTACGCCTAGCATTGAAATTTTATCCCTCGAGTTCTAGTGAGTTTGAGTCGAATGATGTCGAATGAATGGGTTAGTCCACTATGATCTCCATAGCCTTATATAATCCTTAACTTAGTTCTCAAAAATTTGTTTAATCTTATTGAACAAAAATGCTCTAAACAAAAAACTTTTTTTTCTATAGATGATCAATCAAAGGACTACAATTGGAAATTTGCAGCAGGCCCTTCTTATGACGAAGAATCAACTAGAAGACATCCAATCTAAGGACGTGAGTGGTTGGGGATGGTCTTTAAATTCAGGGACAGGGGGAAATCGTCATCCTGTGCACGATGTTTAGTTTAGTCATATTATGCTTGAGAATTGACTAACACCTTAAAATTTTTTAATATTTATTAAGTGGAACATTGGGAAAAATTTTATTGTTAAACTATTTTTACATTTATTTTAAGAAACTGTTAACTTTAATTTTATTTGAATTAGTATTTTTAAAAAGTATTTTAAAAGAGTATTAGAAAGTATTCAAATCGTCTTCCAAGATATATAATTTTATTTATATTATTTTATAAAATAATTTAATTGATTCGAGTTATGTTGACTATTAAGGGAATTCTTATTAAAAGATTTTAACTTGTATTGCCTCAAATGAAATTAATGAAAAACAGTGCCTTTTAATATAGACATTATTAACTATTGCTTTTAATAATTTATTTAAAAGCTATTAGAAATCAAAATAAAGCAATATCTATTTGCCTATAAGTTTTGTCTGTGATTCACTAATCATTTTGCTTATTAAGCTCTCCGATTTGATGAGGATCTTTTTGACAATTAAATTATTCTAGTCCGTTTTTTAACCAGTCAAATAATTATATATTATATTTAATGTCATAAATCAATACTATTTAACATATTTATTCCTCTAGTCTATTTTGGACAGTTGAGTCAATCATTATTTATATATGCTAGGTGTGTAAATATGAAACCGGAATTTGCTCATAAATGGCTCTAGTTGTCAATGTAATGACTGTGAAACCGCGTCATTGGTGGCATTTGCTTGTTTTTATACATTTACCAAATAATTTTAATTCAAAACAATACAAGTTGAATAGAAATACATATTTTTTGATACCGTTGAACATGTGGAAATTTCTGTCTAAAAACTTCGATATACAGACAGCATTAATTTGATGAAAACTACTGCAGAATCGCATCGAATGCTTGTCGAAGCTTACGTTGAGCATGCTCTTGGAAATCACAGTGCTTTGTGTGGTTTAAAAAAGTCAAAAGTGGCAATTTTGACGTGAGAAAAGAAGAACGTGGAAAACCATCGAAAAGACTTGAAGACGCCGAATTGCAAGCATTGTTGGATGAGGATGACGCTCAAAAGCAACAACAACTCCCGGATCAATTAAATGTTACACGAGAAGCCTTCGACATAAGTTTGAAAGCCATGGGAAAGATCCAGAAGGTGGGAAAATGGGTTCCATATGGACTGAATAAAAAACAACAGGAAAGCCGAAAAAACACTTGCGAATGGTCCTCGCCAGGTACAAAAGAAAATCATTTCTCCATCGCATTGTGACTGGCGATGAAAAATGGATATATTTCGAGAATCCTAAGCGCAAAATATCATGGGTAACTCCAAGCAAACCAGAAATGTGTTATCTACAGAGATGTGACTTATTTTACCATATATACAAGTATTTGAAATACAGATACAAATACGTATTTTCATCTTATATCTGAAATATTTTTTTAATTTGCATTTTGTATCTTGTATTTAGATACATTATTTTGGTATCTTAATATTTTGTAAATACTAAGTTTGCTAAAATACTTTTACTAATTACCTATACATTTTTTTACATTACGCCATCCCATCATAAAGACAAAACTGAACGCCGCACCCTTAAAATTTTAATTTATCAACCTATTAAAAGACTGTATGGTCTAATTACTTTTGCCTGCTGCCCACGCCGCGCCATATTTTATTGTGACTTAGAAACACTTCAATACCTAAATAATAAAGACACCAGCCTAAAGAGTTTAAATGTTTATCCTACAATAAAAAAAATATTTTTTAAATATAACACCTGTTTGCCGAGTTCCACCCCCTCTGGAGCGACTCTTCTTTGTTTGGGGAGATGATAATGAGACCTCATCAATGAGTGATAAAATGTTTGAACAACTGGTTTTACTCAAGTCGCAATTAAAACCTTAAAAATATAATATTTTCTCACATTTACTCGATTAACGCGATCAATGTTCATAATTAATATAATAAGCTAAATAAACCTTATGTTTTAAGATTAATAAAAATATGCTTTCTTTCAAAAAGAATTTAGAAAATAGGTATTTTGTATCTATCATTTCAAATACCATTTACAAAAGTATCTTGAATCTGATATCTCAAATACTTTACTTAAAAGTATCTTGGAACTTGTATTCCAGATCCTTTTTATGAGGTATCTTGTACATCTCTAGTTATCTATTATGAGCTACTAAAACCTGGCGAAACCTTTAATACTAAACGCTACCAACAACAAATAATAGATTTGAACCAAGCATCGCGTGTAAAAAACGACCAGAATATCAAACAAGGCAATACAAAGTCGCTCAAGAAAACGATTGAAGTCTTTAGTTTGCAAATAGTTTGGCATGCAGCTTACTCACCAGACTTGGCTCCATCCGATTCCTACTTATTTGCATCAATGGGACACGCACTTGCTGAGCATCGCTACTTCTTACGAAAATCTACGAAAATGGCTCGATAATTGGTTTGCCTCAAAAAAGCAACAGTTTATTTGGCTAAGGATCCACAAATTGCCAGGGAGATGGGAAAAATGTGTAACTAACAATGTGCAATACTTTAAATAAAATATTTTTTACCATTTTCATACAAATAAATGTGTATTTTCTATAAAAAAAATTCCGGTTTCATATTTACAGACCTTGTATATAATTCGTTAAAGTAGCGTGGCTAAAGGTTTAGGATCCCTATGTGAAAAAATAAAAACAGCTTCCGACCCTGTTTGAAAAATAATGTGTTATTGTCTAATCATAAATTGATATCGTGTTTAGTCAGCTTTCGTAGATGTGATTAGAATTTGAAAAATAAATATATTGACGTAATTAATAAATTTATATGTATTATAGCGAAAACATACGAAAAGTAATTACAAAATCTAATAAAAAATTCAGTTCATCCAATCCACTTAAATATTTAGATGCCTATATAATCACATAGCTTCCATAGGCCTCGTTACGCTACTAATTCGTTAAATATTATAATTCGAATGTTACCTAAACCCAAAGTTGTGAATGTTCTTTAAATAAAATTTTTAGTAAATATATTAATCTTTGTTAAACGAGACTGACGATTTTTTTTTCCAATTAACATTTTGCATCCTTTTTCTCTCTAGATGACTAACCGCTTGATTTCTAGGAATTGTATCTCTCCCGCTAGAAGCCTTATACTTAACTATGATATATTTTCAAACCTTCATTTCATAATAAATTCTAAATTAGAATTTTATTTTTTTTTTTTTTTGGCTTTTTGGCCTTTCTAACTCATAAGCCAATTTACGATACTATATATATATTTTAAATTTTGTCTCTACCCCGGGGATCAGATTTTAGCCGAATGCCTCGAGTTGGATTCGAACCCGGGTCCCCTTGGTTAGCAGGATGATATGCTACCGACTAGCCTATCTGACCCCACCAAATTAGAATTTTATTTTATAATATTTTTGGCAACAATGTCTTGGGGAATTTTTGTAGGTGTAATCAAAATGATATAGCTATAATTGTAAATTAGCATTTTAATACTTTTTTTTATAATAGATGCTGATGATGCCGGTTTTTGGAGAAACAAATTGTATACATTGTCCACCAAAAATACCGCTGACACATATTATGAAGGGTACAGTGGATAAAGGAGCATTGTCAACTAAAACTATTTCTTTATTTTTGAAATTGCGCCCTTCTCCTCAGTATAGCAAAACTTTTCCCGTCATTTTAAGCTTTATATAACGCCTTTATTTCAAAAATTAAACGAGATTAATATTCAGGATAAGTACTTATTTGATTCTTATATTATACTAGCTGCAAGGCCCGCCTTCGGCGGCCCTCTTGCTAGCCAGGGGGCACGCCCCCTGAACCCCCAACCCACGAATCCCACCCTCACACTACACTCCCCCCCGACCCATCCAGCACCCCTACCCCCGCACCATGAACCCGTGCCCAACCCCCGCCCCCCATACCACAGAACCCAAACCTCACCCCCCACTCCAACCCACCACACTCCCCGAAACCCACCCAGCACCCCAACCACCCACCCCACCCTCACCCCACCCACCTCGGGCCCCCAACCCACGAACCCCAACCTCACCCCCCACTCCAACCCACCACACTCCACGAAACCCACCCAGCACCCCAACCCCCGCCCCCACCTCCACCACTCTAACCTGCACCCCCCCCTCGGACCCTCACCCCGTGCCACCCCACTACGCCACTGGACCCTCACCTGAACCCCCCATCCACCAACCTTGCACCACCCCGTGCCCCACCCGCCACTCCACCCCCTGCACTCCATCAGTTTTCGCATTTCTAGCTCTCTAGTGACCCACAGATTATGTAAACAAAATTTGGTTGAGTTTGGTCCAAAAGGCAAGAATTTTCATTTTTTGACCCCCCTCCCATTTAAGTGGTTAGTTTTTGCATTTCTAGCTCTCTAGAGACCCACAGATTATGTATACAAAATTTGGTTGAGTTTGCTCCAAGGGCAAGAATTTTCATTTTTTGACCCCCCCCCCCATTTTGGGTGGTTAGTTTTTGCATTTCTAGCTCTCTAGAGACCCACAGATTATGTATACAAAATTTGGTTGAGTTTGGTCCAAGAGCAAGAATTTTCATTTTTTGACCCCCCATTTTGGGGACGCCCCCATTTTGGATGGTTAGTTTTTGCATTTCTAGCTCTCTAGAGGCCCACAGATTATGTATATAAAATTTGGTTGAGTTTGGTCCAAGAGCAAGAATTTTCATTTTTTGACCCCCCCCCCATTTTGGGTGGTTAGTTTTTGCATTTCTAGCTCTCTAGAGGCCTACAGATTATGTATACAAAATTTGGTTGAGTTTGCTCCAAGGGCAAGAATTTATATATTTTTCTCCTTCCCCCTTTTTGGGTGGTTTTTGGGGGAATTTTTTTAAACAAAAGTTGTCAGAAATCACATCCCCTACAACTTTGCTCATTATAAAATTTCCCGTAGAGTTAATAGTTTAAGAGTTATTTGATAATTTTCATTCGTGCACCCCCCAAACCCCTTTTGGGGTCAAAATATCAAAACGTTATATAGCTAAAAACGTAAGTTAGAAGACCTCTGATACAAATATGAAATTTCATAATAATCCCTTCAGCCGTTTTGACGTGAATCGTGAGCAACTTTTCGCGGAAACCACCGAAACAGACAGACAGACAGACATACAGGAATTTTGTTGAGGGTGTTTTCGTTCATAACTTTGCTTGAAACGTGTGCAACCAAAATTTGACGTGATTTGGACCAATGTACAGACAAAACCTTAATTATATATATATAGATAGATTATATGATCAGGATCGAGGCTTAATGAATCCGGTGGAAGATGGAACCCTTAGAGAATGACGGTTGTTTTTCAAAATAAAAAAAATCTTCATCAAGGTTGTAAATTTGTTTTGAACATGAAACGTTTCAGCATCAACTCGATGCCATCTTCAGTCTGCAAATGCATTTAACATTACATTACATTGAATTTCATAATTAATATATTATTGGATAAAAAACTCATCTTAAACACAGATCTTTGTAAATTTTAAGCTTGGCGGTGTTGTGTGATTATTTATAAGCTATTAAATTCTGAAAAATTCATTTGCCCGTCTTACTTAGAAAATCCATTTGTCGTCGGTCGCTCCACCAGGAAGACAACGCTAGTGAAGGTGCACTATAAAACTAAATACTTCTTTCATTCCTTCAAATTGGCGGGTGCAAGGCTTTGGAATGAACTCCATCCGAATTTCATGCAAACCCGACTCTTGGTGCTCTCAGGTCTTCGTTCTTTATGGATCCCACCCAATAACTGATACTCCTTACTCTTATTTCCTTTATGTCTTCTAATCTTTCTCTACTTTTTTTTCTCTTCTTTCCCCATAAAATTTGTGTATTGGTGAACTCTTTTGCCAAATTTGTAAAATATTGTTGCTAAATTATGTATAAACACTAGGTGGGACCTAAGGTCCTATGTTTGTATACTTTCATCATCATCATTGAGTATACAGTCCTAAGACTGGTTTGATGCAACAATCCGTCTCCACTCGACTCTGTCCTCCGCCAGCTGTTTAACCTCTCTAAATGTCTGGCATCCCATATCCCCAATTATTTGGTTGAAATATTCTAATCTGGGTCTTCCCCTTCCCTTTTCTTTCCCACCTCCCCCTCCAAGATATCCCTAAGCAGTCCCCCATGTCTCAGTGTGTGCCCCATCATCTGACCTCTTCTCTTCTTCAGACTCTTCCACAAGGTTCTTCTTTCTCCGATTTTTCCAAGAACTTCTTCATTTGTGATTTTATCCATCCATTTGATATTCATCATTCTTCTGTAGCACCACATTTCGAAAGCCTCCAATCTCTTTCTCTCCGCTTTTCCAATTGTCCAGGTTTCACACCCGTACATGGCTATGCTCCATACATATGTCTTCAATAGCAACTTCCTGTTTGCTAAGCTGATTGAGGAGGAGCATAGTAGTTTTTGTTTTGAATTAAACCCCATTTTTGCTTGGGCAATTCTTGATTTAATTTCGTTTTTGCTCCTCCCATCCCATGTTATTTTACTTCCTAGGTAGCGGAATTCCTTAACTCCTTCTAGGTTTTCTTGGTTAATTTTGATGCATTCCTGTCTCGTTTGTTCTTTTTTTGTACATACTAGGACCTTGGTTTTATTCTTGTTTATTTTCATTTTGATTTCTTCTATTAGGATTTGGTTAATTCCATTCAAGGCGTCCTCTAATTCTTTTTTATTGCTTCCTAGAAGGGCAATGTCATCGGCAAATCTTAACATAGCGATCTTTTGACCTTGGATTTCTATACCTGTATCAATTTTGTCTTTGAATTCTTTAATCGCTTCTTCTATGTATAAGTTGAAAATCATGGGTGACAGCACACATCCTTGTCTTACACCTTTTTTTATTTTGGCTTCTCTTTGTTCATCACCAATATTTATAATTGCCGTCTGGTTTTGATATAGATTGTAGATTAGTCTTCTCTCTGAATTTTATTCCCGCCTGTTTTAATATTTTAAACATAATTTCCCAATTGACGTTATCGAATGCTTTTTCTAGGTCTATGAATCCGATGTAGACAGATTCTTCCCTGATAAAAGCCCTTTCTATTATTAGTCTAAGAGAGAGAATTGCTTCTCGGGTGCCTCTGTTTCTTCTAAAGCCGAACTGGTCTTCCCCCAGATTTTCTTCAACTCTTTGTTCTATTCTTCTTTGGATTATTTTGGTTAGGATTTTGGAGGCATGTGAGGTTAGGCTAATGGTCCTGAAATTTTCACATTTATCCGCGCCTGTCTTTTTGGGAAGTGTGACTATTTTGTTTTTTTCGAAATCTTTTGGGATGATTCCCAATTTATAGATTTTGCTAATTAGTTCAAAAAGTTTGTCACGTGCCTTTTCTCCAGAGTTCTTTAGGATTTCAGCTTGTATATTGTCTATTCCGGGTGCTCTATTATTTTTTAGTTCCTTCAAAGCTGTCTCGAATTCTGACCTGAGTATGGGGTCTCCTAATTCGTTTTCGTCCACAGATTCTTCTTCTTCTATTGGGTTCATTGTTTTTTCTTCTCCATAGAGTTCTTCTAGGTGTTCCTTCCATCTATTTGCCTGTTCGTTTTCGTTTAGAATAATGTGGCCTCCTTTATCTCTTATGTTCTTGCTTTTTGGCTTGTCTTCTTGAAAATTTCTTTTTATTGCCCTATAGGCTACATCAACTTTTCCCAATACTAGATTTTCGTTGACTTCTTTACATTTTTCTTGAATCATTTTTTCTTTTGCTTTTCTACATTCTCTTATAACTTTCCATCTTAATTTTTTATATGTTTCTTTCCCTTCTTCGTCTTTTCTGTTCTTAAATTTTCTTCGTTCGTCAATCAGTTGCCGTATTTCGTCTGTTACCCATGGCTTTTTAATTTCGTTTTTCTTTGATTGAAGGACTTCGTTAGCTGTTTCGGTCAGGCTTGATTTCATGTCATTCCATTCTTGTTCGATTTCATCTTCTTTATTATTTGTGTGTGTTTTTTCTTCCAGTTTCTTATTCATTACGTTTTCGAAGAGTTTTTGGGTTTCCTTATTTTTTAATTTAGATATATCCCAGTTTTTTCGCGACCGCCCCTTTTTTATTAGTTTTTTAAATTTTAGTTGGCATTTCATCGCAATTAGATTGTGATCACTAGCTATATCAGCCCCAGGATAACTTTTGCAGTCCTTTAATTGATTTCTGAATCTTTGTCTGACTAATATGTAATCTATTTGAAATCTCCCCTTGTCTAACGGCATTTTCCACGTGTAGATCCTTCTTGGATGGTGTTGGAAGAGTGTGTTTGCTACTACTAGACTGTGCTTACTGCAAAATTCAATTAATCTTTCGCCCCTTTCATTCCTATTTCCTAGACCGTGTTCGCCCACCACTTTTCCTTCTTTGCCTTTTCCTACTCTTGCATTCCAATCCCCCATAATTATTAAATTTTCATCCCCTTTAACGCGCTTCATCAGGTTTTCAATTTGTTCGTACATTTCTTCTATATCTTGGTCCTCATATGATGTAGTAGGCATGTATACCTGGATTATCACAGTATCTTTCGGTTTCGAATCCACTGTAATCATAACAATCCTTTCGCTTACCTGTAGATAATTCTTTACCCTTTGCCCTATTTTTTTATTCATAATAATGCCCACTCCTGCCCTCCCATTCTGCCCCCCCGTGTGAATGATTCTATGGCTGTTTTCGAACCAAAAATCTCCCTCTTCTGGATATCTCATTTCACTAATCCCAATAATGTCCAATTTGTGTCTATCCATTTCCCGCTTTAAATTCACTAGTTTATCGTCTCCCCTTAGCGTCTTAACATTCCACGCTCCGACTCGTAGAAAGTCATTATTTATTTTTCCCTTTATGATGGTCTCTCCTCGGGTAGCCCCTTCCCGGAGATCCGAACGAGGGGCTAGTTTACCTCCGGAATTCTTTACTCGAAGAGAAATCGTCATGTTGCATATTCTCGGGATTTGTAATGTGGTGGTTTCCCGTTGCCTTCCACATGTTGAAGAGAAGAAAAATGAAAAGGAAATCAACTCCTAGCCCTCGAAAACCTAATAGCGTCGGAGTCGGTAAAAAAAAAAAAAAAAAACAAGAGTTGGCCAAGGGAGGCCGTATAGGAGAGAGAAAAAGAGAAGCCTGACACAAGTAAGTGGAAGCAATGTCAGACTTAGCTCGGATAACCCCGTGGTCGCAATCCACGTACTCATCAGAAATGAGTTCCTGAGGTATCCTATTGTATACTTTGTTAAATAAATAAATAAAATAAATAATTCACAAACATCATAAATACGAGGAGGAGTTGAGAAATAGGTTTCCCCTGTCGACTGTGGTCAGAGTTGTGTATGAAAGTCAAAAAATAGAATGAGACATTAAAGATATAACAAACCTTTATTTTTCCACATAGGTACCAAGTACATTGAGACATTTGTCATGTCGCTTAATAAGCTTCAAAAAGCCCTCCAGGAAAAAATCAGGGCTTTGCATACGGAAGAAGCGTTGAACGGCTTGTTTCACTTCCGTATTGCTTCCAAAGCGCCTTCCCCCGAGATTTGTCTTCAAAGCCGGAAACAGATGGAAGTCGCTTGGTGCGAGATCAGGACTGTATGGCGGATGGTGTAGGCGCTCCCAACCAAGAGTTGCAATATGGTTTTGCGTTGCCCTCGCCGAATGTGGTCTGGCATTGTCATCCAACAGCAGAACGCCAGATGTGAGAAGGCCAGGCCGCTTTTTCCGAATCGCCTCTTTCAATTTCGACAGGGTGTCACAGTAGCGCGTAGCATTGATGGTTCCAACCTCCAAAAAGTCCAGCAACAAAACTCCTTGGGCGTCCCAGAAAACTGTGAGGAGCACTTTACCTGCAGAGGGAGTTGTCTTGAACTTCTTTCGGACAGGTGATGACGGATGTTTGTGTCACAGTAGGTGTATCGGTGACTTGCGCGTTTTCCTGCTGTGTCGCCTTTCGCCCATAGCCGTTCAACGCTTCTTCCATATGCAAAGCCCTGAATTTTTCTTGGAGGACTTTTTGAAGCTTATCAAGCGATATGACAAATGTCTCAACGTACTCGTACGAGAATAATAAAATAAAGGTATGTCATATCTTTAATGTCTCATTCTATTTTTTGACTTTCATACACAACTCTGACCACAGTCGACGGGGGAAACTTGTTTTTCAACTTCTCCTCGTATCATGACATGAATGTTGATAAATTGTATAATTGCATAATACATATTTTATGAAGTATGGTTGTTTTTAACATGTATACATAAATGTCACTTTTTTTTTTTTTTTTTTTTTGGCTTTTCGGCCATGGTAGCCATAAGCCATTTACGATACTATTTATTTTTATTTTTTAAATTTGTCTCTACCTCGGGGGTCAGATTTTAGCCGGATGCCTCGAGCCGGATTCGAACTCGGGTCCTCTTGTGTAGCTGGCTGATATGCTACCCCCTAGCCTACCTGACCCCACACATAAATGTCATGATATTGAAAATAATATTTAACAATTGGACTTTCTCTTACCCATGTCAAACAATAAAGTACATTTACAAATTTGCACATTTACTTTATTGTTTGACATGGGTAAGAGAGGGTCCAATTGTTAAATATTATTTTCAATATCATGACATTTATGTTTATGTATATGTACATGTTAAAAATAACCATACTTCATAAAATATGTATTGTGTAATTATATAATTTATCAACATTCATGTCATGATATTTATGATGTTTGTGAATTATAATATATTAATTATGAAATTTAATGTAATGTAATGTTGAATGCATTTGCAGACTGAGGATGGCGTCGAGTTGATGGTGAAACGTTTCATGTTCAAAATAAATTTACAACCTTGATGAAGATTTTTTTTATTTTGAAAAATAACCGTCATTCTCTAAGGGTTCCATCTTCATTAAGCCTCGTTCCTGATCATTTAATACAGATTAATAGTTTCCTTGCTTCTAGATCAGCCACACTCAACCTTTTTTTTCTACGGGCCACATATATATTTTTGCTAAGTTACGCGGGCCGCAACATTATACACCATGTGGGAAAATGGTTTTACAGATCTCCCCCCCCCCCCCATGTAATAAATAAAACACAAAACATAAATAGATCCAAACGTTTATTTAAAAATTAGTGTGATACTTGATATTGACACAAATTCTTTACTATTTTAGACAAATCAGGTTTATAATTACTACATGCTACCCTCAATACGTCATCAAGGTGAGAATCTGTAAGTCGATTTCTATATACGTTTTTTGCGTATTTCATTTTGGAATAGGATGATTCACAGAGATAAGTTGATGCGAACAACGTGAGAAGCAGGTGGGCACATTTTTGTAGAGTCTTATATTTTTCTGGTACTAATTTCCAAAATTCGGTGTACTCCTTTCCCTCGCTCTTTTCTTTGAAAATAACTTCCAGATTCGTATCGTTCTTAAACTCGATAAATTCATCGAATAGCCTTGCATAATCAAATCCCAATGCAGCTAGTTGTGTTATAGTTGCTGTTTGTACGTGCCAGGGATTTTCTACAAGCAACAAACAATTCTTACAATTCTTGATGCAATGTAAATCCTGAAACCTGCTCTTAAATTCCTTGGATAAGGCAGCTAAATAATTAGACAATATCGTATAGTTTTCTGGAGAAATAGATATACCATCTTGTTTAGCTTTTGTTACGGTTGGGAAGTTATGCGATACTTGGTTCTGTATTTCTTGGCAATTATTTTTAATTTCTCTTCAAAAGCAAATACAAAGAACAAAGAATATCAGATTTGTACGTCACGTAGCTTAGTAGACATAATATTTACAAATATGTATTCATTTGATACGATTATGTGGAATTTTAATCTAATTTCAGATTTAGTCGGAATTCAGAACCAAACCTAATTTATAATGAACGTCAAAATTGTATGCTGCCATCTAGCAGAAAGAAGTAAAATAGCTCAAAATTAGTTCCAAATTTCGTTCCACTTTTTATCCAACTTTGAAGGCGGTTATTTGAGAACACAGTCTTAAATGACCAGATTTTTATAAAGGACCTTCCTGATAATAAGTGCGTTTCGAGCCGCACATAAAAGCTAAGCGGGCCGCAGGTTGAGTATGGCTGTTCTAGGTGGTATGAGACAAAAAATTGATTCACTGATCCTCAGTGGGAGCAAGGAAATCACAAATTAGATGCTAAATATAATCACATGCATATAAAAATTCGCAATTAAAACAAAGTATGGAGCTACCATAATTTGAGATTTAACACTCAATACATTGTCCACCAAAAATACCGCTAACATTAAAATGCTAATTTACAATTAGTGTTATATCAATATCATTTTGAATACACCTACAAAAGTTCCCTAAGGTCTCCTAATTGTTACCAAAAATATTATAAAATAATAAATAAGGGAAAAACAGCAACCTGTATTGACTGTGAATTATATATTAGAATTTTATGTAATAATTTTATTCTTAGTCATTGAGGACTTATGCTTATGACATTATAATCAAGGCTGCGGAGAGTTAGTAAAAAAAATAAATTGATATGGCCATCCACGTGACTTTACTATACACCTGAGTTCTCTCTTATATTTAATATTGAATTAAAATGATGTATAATTATTTACGAAAGAAGCCCCCCCCCTCTTAATTTTGGGTCCATTATCAATTAATAACATCTCTAAGACGAAATCCATTAAAGGCTCTAAGACTTATATTGATAGCTCTAATTTTTTGAACCCCATCTCAATGCACCAAAACTTACATGTGGAATTTCGTTTTGATATATTCACGCTAGTTTTTGAGCTAGTACGTCCACAAAATTTTGGTAACGCACAGTCGCACATACTAACGTATTAACAGACATTTTTTCAAAACAGTTAATATATCAAAAAATATAATTTTTTCGATGTTCACTCATAAGGGCTTTTTATAGAGCAAAACTCCATAGTTTGTCCCAATTTTTTAATCAAAATATTTTCAGCCCTTTTTGAGATATTTCGAAAAAACGAAGCAAAAACAAACACTATTTTCATGCACAATTATTACAATACTTGACCATATCCTTTATGGCAAAGTAAAATAACCTACTCTGACAAAATTAAATACTATGACATTTTATAAGATGAGTTGTTATAAAAAAGAGAAAAAATTATAAAGAAATTTAAATCAGTAACAAGTAAAATAATAAAAATAAAATAATCTAGTAGAAATATAAATGTGGAGTATGGAGAGTCAATGTAAGAACAATAAGACTGTAATCTTTAGATCGGTTTAATTTAAATTATTTGCCGCTTGTTTTCCACTATTTTTCTCCAACTGACTGGCTACAATCTATAAAGCAGTCGCCGCGGCATAAACCTAGAGAAATAAGGCCTTTTTCACACGAGGCACTCACTCGTTGTCCAGCCACCAGTGGCTCGAGCCACTGGACACCGGAATTTGGTGCAGCCATTTTAGAGACACTCGGTGTCTGTTACGTCACGACTAATCTTGCACATGAATTATTTAACGGGTTATATTGGTGTTTCACAAAGAGGAAATAAAATTAAAAAATTAAAAATCTTTTAAATTATTTTGGAGATTTTTTTATTTATCTCTATACATATTTCGGGCTATGAACCCTTCATCAGGAGGTTTAACAGAAAACTGAATATAAATTTTTTACATAGTATCGATGTTATTGTAGTAAAGGGCGAGTGGAGGGGGGTGAGCCAATGGGCGTTGAAAGAATTGAGTGGTTAGATTTAAAGGTATGTGGAAGGGAGAAAATGGGTATTGAACAAATTGTCTGGTCAGAGTCAGGTACATTTCAAATAGGGTGTCTTTGTTCGAAATTTATTTGTATAGAATTCTGGGAATACCTATTAAAGGAATTTGTTTAAGGGTTTTAGACTATATAGTCTCTTTCAACGCCCATTGGCTCACCCCCTCCACTCGCCCTGTACTACAATAACATCGATACTATGTAAAAATTTTATATTCAGTTTTCTGTTAAACCTCCTGATGAAGGGTTCATAGCCCGAAGTATGTATAGAGATAAATAAAAAAATCTCCAAAATAATTTAAAAGATTTTTTAATTTTTTAATTTTATTTCCTCTTTGTGAAACACCACTATAACCCGTTAAATAATTCCTGTGTTTAATATGTTTCACTATATGGTAAACCAACACAGCTTTCCCTAAACTTTAACGACTAATCTTTTTTTTCTTTTTTTAAATTACTTTTTAAACTCTTGTAAGTCATTATGCTGGAACCGGAGTAGGTGGTTACTGTCCTATACTATATATTGCAAATTTTCAACCATGTTAAAAAAGAAAAAAGAAGAAAATACGTAATAGAAAACTGTGGATTCATCCAAATATTAACGATGAGACTAAAAAATTGAATTTTTATACCCTTTTTAGTGAGCTGTTATTAGATGAAATTTTTTTAAATTATTTTAGAATGTCAATTCGATCATTTTTTGAACTTTACGATAAACTGGAACTCGGGTTATCTTCCATCACACAAAACACATCCAGCCAGCACCGACACTTAGTTGTTTTATTGGAATATTCATCAGAATTTTGATCCCAAAGGGATGGACTTTCTCTAATTAGTTCTATGAAATGTTCCACATCAAAACTCATGTTTGTTCTATAAATTTATTTTATTTAACTCGATTTATTATTTCAAAAATTAAAAAAAATATATATATATTCAAAAACAAAAAGAAAATAAACAAAGTGTAGACACTGAGTGTCCCTTCTGAACGCTCTCATTAAACTGAATGTTTTTCTTATGGAAAGTGGTGTAGGTTTTAGGTGAAACATGATGTTAGTTAATAGAGTAAAGGGTGTGTAGTTTCACAGTGAATGAAATAAAACTCAAAGAGGTTTATACAAACTCAATATATTTCGGATTATTAGTCCATCATCAGGAGTTTACAGGTTAAAAACTGTACAGTTTTTAACCTGTAAACTCCTGATGATGGACTAATAATCCGAAATATATTGAGTTTGTATAAACCTCTTTGAGTTTTATTTCATTCACTGTAAACTACACACCCTTTGCTCTATTAACTAAACTGAATGTATTGAGAGTGGCGCAATCCAAGTGCGGTATCTCGACTACCGACGAACCGAGCCGCCGACAAGACAGAATCCAGTGGCTAGAGACACTGAATTCAGTGTGAACGGGAGCCATCTACTTCAATGTAACGACGGTGTCTTGGACACCGAGTGTCCCGTGTGAAAGAGGCCTAAGTGTTTGTTAGTATTATATACTTTGATCGAGTCTCTTTGGGTGTGCTTCGAGCCGAGGATTTCAAGATTCTAGCCATGGTCGCTGGTGGGAGTCCCCGCCCTTTCTACTAAAGTTCCGGGCTTGGTGTTCGATCATCTCGGCGCCCTTAGGAATTTGGGGGCCCATCGAAGCTATTACGGAGTAGACTTGACTGAGCAGCACACATGCGGTCAATTTAAAGATCCAAGACCATAAAAGTTAGTTACTGCTTCCAGATATTTTTCAGCAGTTTTTTTTTTAATTTTAAATGGTGTTTTTTTTATTTGATTCACCAAACCTTCGTTTCTTGAACCAGACCTTGTTAACAAATTTCCGTTAAGTCAAACTTAAGTTATAGACACTAGAGTCCATAAAAGTTTAGCATCCCCTCCCACCTTTATTTTACGTCCTACAATAAAAAGTCATTCATCAAAAAGATGGACTATTACGGTGGCATTAACGTGAGAGTATTCATTTCTAAACTTATATTGGAAAATTTTCGAAAAAATTGCATTTTTTTATACGATAGAAGCTATTTGTGCCACCTAGCGGTGGACGAATGAGCTTAACAAATATTTCCAGCAATTTTTCTTGGCCGATTTCCTATGAAGGATTTTTTTCCCAAACTTCTACGATTATTAGTTCCTGAGATACCGTACCTCGTCACCCTTATTGAATCACCCGGTACAATATTCCTTCTTCAGTGTACCTTTTTTTGTGCAAATACAATAATAGATTGTTAGGTATGGTTAGACATTAAATTAAGTTAAAGAACTTTTTTAAATATATTACATGTTGTGATGTTTGTTATATATTAATTGAATTTTTATGTTTGAAAAAATATTGTTCTATATTTTTGTCTAGTTATATCTTCATTTTCCTGCATTTTAATTGTGTTTGGAGTGAATTATGTTTTCTATTTTTTTTTTTTTTATTTATTATAATTATAACAAGAGTCTTTATTGTTTTCAACGTTAATTATTACAGTACTATGTGGTAGAGGAGCGACTCTGGCAAACTCTTTGTCATCATTTAGGAGATCTTGAAAATGATTTTCAAAATTGTCATGATCAGGTAAGCTTTTAATAATTTTAAGATGTAAATTTAGGGTATCTTCAAATCTTTTTAATACAAATCAATCAAATTCATTTTACAATTATTTAGTATAGAAATCACCAATACTGAGAAATTATTGTTTTGAAATTTTGATAATTTGATTCTTTTTATATATAAGTAGGTATGTTTTCCCTTAGCTTTTCCATAAATGTCTTTTCTCTTCCCATATTTTTGTTTGCTAATAAATAATTAAATGAGATTTCAATAAATTTTGAAATAATTTTTATCTTCATGTTAATAATCCATTAAAAAAAATATGCCTCATTTATTAAGTTTATTCTCAATAGAGTTTAAATATCTTCAAATTTAATAATGGTTTCTACTTTTTCTTGAATCTGATCAGCCCCCCCCGCCCATATTTGGCTCCAATATTCGTCTTATCTTACTAATTACAAGTTGATTTTTTTTCTATGGCCTTATTTGTTTCTTTATTTTTATTTAAATCTAATCAATCTTAATTTTTTGTTTCCGTCTTATTTTGTGATTTTTTTTTTTCTTTTTATAAATTTTATTAAACCAATTATTTTACATTAATTAATGTATATATTGTATTTTTGCTTCGATTCCGGAGATTACTTCTCCACCATCGAGTGTCCTTATTCATCTTTAGTCCTTGTTTTTAATAAGAGGAAAAATCTAATTAGATAAAAAAACCTCTTTTCCGATAATTATTTCAATTCCATTATTCCCCAATCAAGTCGATTGGTAATCCTATCATCCCAATCTTATTTTGTGATTTAATTTCTTCTCGTAAATGGGACATTCCACGCCAATACGGACGGTTTGAAAAATTTTAATTTTTGATCTTCTTCATTTTTTGACATTTTTTCGTACCCATCAAAAAACTCTTTCTTGTAAATTTTGAAATTTTTTTGATTACCAGTTTAAAAGATATCTAATTTTTTCGCTAATAACTTCTTCAAAAATGGTCCAAATTAAAAAAAAAATTATTAAAATTTTTGTTTTTTTACATAGTACTTACTTTTTAGAAAAAAATACAAAAAATTATTTAAGGTCTTTTTATGTGCGATTTTTGAGTTTGAAAATTTTAATCTTGTTTGTGAAACTGTATCTACTCTTCGATTTTTTTGATAATTTTTTGTTTTAAACTTCTATTCATTCGACAAATTTTAAGACCTGGTTGATAGTGGTCCTATGATAATTACTATTTTTTTTCGATTTTTAAAAATTTCGAAAAAAATTTATTCGATATTAACCATTATTAAAACGACTTTTTGAGTTCTCTTTTTTTAGTTATTTTGAATTGATTTTTATCGTTAACAGGTGTTTAAAATAAATAATTAGTATTTTAATTTGTTGAGAGAAAATCAAAATCGAAAATCGAAAAAAATAGTAATAATCCTAGTACCACTATCAACGTATCAACGCGGTCTTAAAATTTGTAGAATGAATAGAAGTTTAAAATAAAAAAATATTAAAAAAATCGAAGAGTACATACAATTTCAAAAACAAGATTAAAATTTTCAAACTCAAAAATCGCATATAAAAACACCTTAAATTTTTTTTTTGTATTTTTTTCTAAATAGTATTTAAATTTTTTTTTTGAATTTGGACCATTTTTGAAGAAGTTATGAGTTAAAAACCGAAATTCGATATCTTTTAAACCGGTGATCAAGAAAATTTCAAAATTTACCAGAAAGAGTTTTTTGATGGGTATTAAAAAATGTCAAAAAAAAGGAAATTAAAAATTGAAATTTTTAAAACCGTCCCATTTGGCGTGGAATTCCCCAAATTTTCTTTGAACTTTGTTTCTGATCCCGAATTAATGCTTTGATGTATCGTTGGACGAGATGTTTAAAAGTTTAGTATAAAAGTTCGGCTAAAATCCTTTTGAATTACGATAAATTATCTCAAATGATTTCTAGCTTAAATAATTCAGTTTTTTTTTTTTTTTTTTTTCTTCATCTTTTGTATTAAAATGTTTAAAAGGTTTCCAGACAGGATCGCATTGTTGAGTCTCTTCGAAATTTATGTCTTGATTTACGCAATCAAACGTTTCATATGGAACGTGAAGTTGAATCTTTGGAACATCGACTTTCCTCGACAGCTGCTGCTGCTTCAGTAGCCAGAACAGCAAAGGTCTGTCTGTCTGCCCTCCTCTGCATGAGTTCTTTTCTTTTTTTTTTTTTTGAAAATATTTATTTGGAAAGATGAATGGAAATACTATAAGGGATTTCTTTATTTCAGTATCGGCTGATTACTCTACTCAACAAAAATTTCTTCCCGTAATCCTAACAATGAATTCCAGTCGAGTTTGATCCGCTGATCATCATGCAATTTCCCGATTTTTTACAACACGTCAGAGTTTTGATATATTATCGGTCAAAACGAAGAAAAATGCCATTTTACCTATTTTCTAGTCCCATTAGATATTAAACAGCAATATTTGAAATCAAAATATTTTGTTGTCGTAATAAAAAACAGCTTCCTCTTTGATTTTCAAATTACCACTTGTTTTTAGCTCAATTAGAACTCGAGTTATAGCTAAAAAACTAAGATCTTATGTTTTTATCTATGTTTATTATCGGAATTATTTAATATGTTTCACTATAAACCAACACCTCTTTCTCTAAACTTTATGTTTATTATCCTATATAATCTTGTAGTTTTAGTTTTTAAGTTATAACTCGAGTTCTAATTGAGCTAAAAACAAGTTGCTGAAAATCAAAGTGGAAGCTGTTTTCTATTACGTCAATATTTTGATTTCAAATATTGCTGTTTAATATCTAGTGGGACTCGAAAATAGGTCAAAATGGCCTTTTTCGCCACTTTGACGTGTTGTAAAAAATCGGGAAAGTGTGTGATACCTATTCAGCGTATAAAACTCGGGGGAAATTTTGGTTTAATTTTTGTCGAGCAGTGTTATTTAATTAATTATATGGTATAATTAAAGTTTTGAGCATCTTTTTTTTTGAAAATAGTTTTTTTTTTTAATGATATTGATGTGAGAAGGAGATACACCAGAAGGTGGATCCGCTAAAGGCCAGTATGGGCTGGCCCCTCCATCGTGAAAAGAACAGAGCAGAAGGAAAAGAAGCCGGGATCACGAGCCAATCTCAGAAACTTAGATACAATTCAATATCCAATTTACTAAGGTTTTAGGGGCTTCGAGCAGTGGTAAATTCTCCGCGCGATAAATTCGGTTAAATTTATCTCCCACTTAATTTTTATTACCAGACCCTACACTTACAGAAAAAATGTCTGGGTATAGCCGGGAATCGAACCCGAGACCTCCGGGTTGCCAATCAGTTACTCTGACCATTAGACCACGGAGGCGGACAAGGTAGTTTTTTCAAAAAATCAGCTCGGGTTCAGATTAACCAAGATGTATTTTAAAAGAGACAGAATTCAATCAATCTTTTTCGGACAAATTCTAAGATTTTAGTAGAAATATTATTAAATTGCGATATCAGAGGGGATTCATCCCCCCAGGAGTCGAACCTGAGAACTAACACGCTATCCGGGCAGTCAGCTCACACCCTCCAGACAAAAACCTCTCTCTTAGAATTTGTCCGAAAAAGATTGATTGAATTCTGTCTCTTTTAATTATATGGTACTAGCTGACGATCGGGCCTTCGGCCCGGCGTCACCTAGCCCCTGGCGGGGAGCGTCTCGTTCATACCAATTTAATAATTGAAATTTAAAATCTTACTGTAAGTATCGAAAGAATGTGCTGAATGAAATTGATTCAAAAATAAGGAAGAATAAGGAAAGATTTATTTAACACATTGCCTAAGCACGATCACTATCTGACCAATCAGAATCGTTCTAATAATTTAACGCTTTGGCATTGGCTATGCACTGGCCAATCAGATCGTTTCCACATACATATCCACATACTTTTCTATTTTATATATATAGATAGATAGATAGATAGATAGATAGATAGATAGATTCTATATTTCGCGAGAGAGGGTCAAACAAACTTTTTGACTATTTTACCATTAATTACTTTTTACTAAAGACATTTAAAATTGCATTATTTTAAATAAAATGACCATTTTAGAATTCATATTAAATAAAATTATCTAGCAATACTTAAAATAATTTAATACTGGTTACTTTAACCAGCATATTATATAATGGAGATTCTGTTCATTCAGAAAAATAAACAATTATATTTTATGAATAATAATAATATGATCAGCATGTATGCTTAAATATATATAGGGTTATCCAATAGGGACGGGTCTATGTTAACAGGCTGTGAAGACCATGTTGTTTTGGCGGCGTCTGCCAAATCTGTTGTTTATTATTCAGTTACTGAAGCCAAATCAGCATGACAAGTTGCAGGATTGAGCAGCAAGTTCAAATGCTAAAAATTTATTATCAAAATGAGTGTTTGTTAGTGCAAATGTTGCGCACGAAAAATCATCTTTAGCGTCGAGGCGCATTTTTGGATGAATGGCTATGTTTACAAGCAAAATTGCCGTATATGGGACGACGCCAACCCACCAGTTTCACGAGGTGGCAATGCATTCCCAAAAAGTTATTGTTTGGTGCGGATTTTGGGCCGGCGGCTTCATTGGTGACCGCCACAAATCAATGATAACCAATTTCTTTTAGTCGAAATTGAACGATATGGACGTGGACGACATATGGTTTCAGCAGGACGGCGCTATGGACATTTTGCATAAACGATTTGAGGATATGGTTATCTCTCGCGGATGTGACTTGAATTGGCCACCAAGATCGTGCGATTTGACCCCGCTAGACTTTTTCTAAAGTCCCCGGTCTATGCCAATAAGCCGCAATCGACACTGATGCCCTTTGAGTCAACATAACCCAGACTATTGCTCAAATTCAGCCGGATCTTTGCAGTAGAGTCATAGAAAATTGGACCTCTCGAATCCATGCCACCATGCGAATACACGGCGGACATTTGAACGATGTCATATTCCATACATAATGGCATACATGGGCCTTTCAAATAAAAAAAGAATTTCATTAATACCTCACACACAGCTTGTTTTATTGCATTTCAACATCCACCCGCTCTTATTGGCCCTTAACAGCTTTTAAATTAATAACTATGTCGAAAAACATCCTCAAAAACGGGCAGTGTTGTAACTAGCCTTTGAACACCCCTGAGTTAGGTGTTAAATACGGGCCCCCTATTTACTTAAATGTCTCAAAGCCTGCCCATTAAAAAAATTTTATTTTATTTTTAATACTATTCATCAATTAATTTTTTTATTATTTTTACTATGCGTTTTTTTTTTATATCGGGAGCTTTTTCAGGATTTCCCTACAGGCGGGTGCACCCGTTGCACCTAAATATTAGGCCACTGACTGAATAATGGGAGTCGAAAGACTTTCTCTGTGGCTGTTTTGCCTCACAGGAAATTATCAGACCTTACTTCTTAGAAGATAGCAATGCAGTAAAGAAAATGTTGTTCGCACATTGTTAGAGGGCAGGTTTCAACAAGGATCATAGAAGAAATCTTCCACATTTAGAGCACTACAGCTACAATAATTAACACTCGTCGTGGAGGACATCGAACTTTGTGAAACCAAAAATAGACCAAGATGAAGTTGTAGCCTTTTCTTAAATAATGTAAATAAATCTCCAGGCTCTGTTTTTTTATTATTACCAAATAAAAAAATGAGGTTCACAATTGTTTATAGCTGTTTTTTTTTTGCTTTATGATCTAAATAGATTATTTATCAATCAACTCAATGACAAATTAAATAAATATTTAGTATATACCAATGTATTAATTTATTATACAGCTCCTTTAACATTTAGTTATAATATACCTCTATATATATAAATTATTTTTTTAAAAGAAATTTAATAAATTCCATATTTTTCAGATAAACACGGAAGAAGAATTGAACAAAAAAGAAAATGAAATTTCAAATTTAAATTCAAAGGTAAATTTTTATATTTTAATATATTTTTACAAAATATTCATCTACCTCCCCCCCCCCATGTCACCCCATTGCAAGAACTAGATAACTCCAAAAAAGAGAGGGTAAATCCGGTTTTCCACAGGCAACGTCTCAACTGTGGAAATCAAGTTCGTACAGGTATAGGGCCGGATTTAGGATCTATGGGCCCCTAGGTTGAACATCTGGCGCGGGCCCTATTATTTTTTAAAAGTTAACCTAATAAAAACCCCGCATTTTCAGCAATTATCCAATTAAAAACCTAAAAATAAATGTGAATGACTATTTATTGAAACCTTGTTAAATATATTTTTTAAAAAAAGTAGACCCTTTGTGGTGCAGGTCCATTGGCTAGGGCCGGATTTAGGATCTATGGGCCCCTAGGTTGAACCTCTGGCGCGGGCCCTACTATTTTTTAAAAGTTAACCTAATAAAAACCCCGCATTTTCAGCAATTATCCAATTAAAAACCTAAAAATAAACGTGAATGACTATTTATTGAAACCTTGTTAAATATATTTTTAAAAAAAGTAGACCCTTTGTGGTGCAAGTCCATTGGCTGTAGCCTGTGCTTAAATCCGGCCCTGGGAGCAACTCAGGGGAATCCTCGTGTTTATAGTAAAATAAATTATATACTTTACACGTTACATTTCTATTATAAAATAAAAATGAAATAATTTTAAAAATTACCGAAATTACAGTCAAATGCTGTCGAAATTTATCAGTAATTTCGGTAGTCATAATTACCGGTAATACAAACCCTAGGCACAATGGCGCTTTGTTTTTCGAAAGAATACTCTAAAAAAATTGGGTGAAGAGTATGGAACGTACCGGACGTGCGGCATTGGGACAAATAATGCTGCAATATATTTAAGTATATAAGTATGACAATTGCTCACTCAGACAATTTTTTGGGGGGCCCTAAGCTATAGCTTGTGTAGCTTATAAGTAAATCGTGCACTGTACAGGGAAGACGTAGCAAAAAGCGTAGCCTGTGGAAAGCCCTTTAAGCCTACCTTTTGATATTGGTTAAAAATTAAGATTATATAATCTAGGATCAAGATGAAATTTTTTAAAAGATTTATTTTTAAAAATATTTTAAATCATGTGAATCCGCGAAAGTTAAATAATTTTATTTAATAGTCTCTGATAGAGTTGATTCTACATATCGCGAATCTATTTTATTATTTTTCCTTTTTCAAAAAATATAAAATAATTTCTCGATATATATAGGATCACCTATATCTTTTGACGATTTCAATCTTAAATAAAATCTGTTAAAAACGCGGCAGAGAAACGGTGACGGGCTCTATCGGTAGCGTAAAAGTGGAAATTTCGTTTTGTATAGGATAGTAGAACCATGGATCATTTCAAGAATGAAAAACATGCGTTCGCCGTAGAGGGCTATTTTCGTTGTGTTGAATCTGTGAAATGCGTGGAACGCGAGTTTCGCAAACGTTTTGCGATTCCACCTCGAGGACGAATTCCCCACCGTGCAGCGATATTATTGACCGCTGCAGAATACGTCCTCGAGGTGGAATAGCAAAACGTTTTCGAAACTCGCGTTCCACGCATTTCACAAATTTATCACAACGAAAGAGTAGAGGGCCTACGGAGAACGCACGTTTTTACCTTCTTGAAATGATCCATGGTACTGAAATCCTATACAAAACGAAATTTCCACTTTTACGCTACTGATAGAGCGCGTCACCATTTCTCTGTCACGTTTTTAACAGATTTTATTTAAGATTGAAATCGTCAAAAAGATATGGGTGATCCTATAGAATCAACTATCAAATAAAATTATTTAACTTTCGCGGTTCACTTGATTTAAAAACAAATTAAAACTAATGTTTAAAAGTATATTTATCCACATTAAAAATATTAGTTTTACTAAACTGAATTATTATCATTTTACAGGTCACAATGCTAACTGATTTAATATGCAAACAGAAACAAAAAATGTATATCTACATTAAGAGACAGAAACGAGACCAATTTATATACAAATGCAGAAAAAAACAGTTTTTGTATGTATAAAATAAAAATAAACATATAGAGGCAACTGCTTCACACTTTTTAAAACAATATCAATATATATTTTTAGAAATTCTTTGCAAGTGAAAGACAACGAATATGAATTATTAAAACAATCATTTGCTTTTTATAAATTAAAAACTAAAGAAGCCGAAGAGTCCTTAAAGGAACAATATGTGAGTTTTAATTAAACCATATTTTTAATTTTAATTTTTTTTTTTATTTATATAGGCAATTTTTACAAATATATTGTAAAATTGTTAATTGAAATCGTAGGGATTTTGATAAAAATTAAATTACAAACGGAGTTTTATTCTTTAATCTGCCGAACGTTTCTTCATTTTATATTTGACTTCTTCAACGGCTCACTAGAAATTTATTGTAGAGGAGAAGAAGTTTGCACAGAGTTCAAATAAAATAAACATAATAAAAAATAAATTACTTCTAAAATAAAAAGTCGACCATTTACACAAAATTCTCAACAACCCAACAACAGAGGCGTCTCAGTCACATCTGACCTGTCTTGGAATGAACACATCTACTCTGTGGCGAAATCTGCAGCAAGGAAGATTGGCTTCTTATTCAGGTCCAAGCGATTTTACAAGCCCCCACAACTTCTCACCATCTACAAGGCCCAAATCCGCCCCTGTCTCGAATACGGCTCTCATCTATGGAGAGGAGCCTCTAAATATTCTCTTGCTACCCTGGATGCAATTCAGAAGCGAGCCGTCAGGCTAATTAACGATTCTACCCTCACCGACTCCCTCGACTCGCTGGCTCATCGAAGAAACGTCTCTGCCCTTTCCCTTTTCTATAGATACTATCACGGCAGGTGCTCTGATGAGATAAAATCAATAATTCCCCCAAAGCATGCTTTGCACGTAGCACGCGTTTTGCCGACTCCCAACACTCTTTCGCGGTCAAACTGGAAAAGTGCCGGACCACTTCATTCGCCAATACATATATCCCCATGACTTCAAGGAACTGGAACTCTCTCCCAGCCTGCATCTTTCCCAGCACCTATAATCTTCAAACCTTCAAAACCGAGGTGCATAGACACCTACGTCTACACCCTCTCACTTAATCAACTTTCCTTCTCTTCGGTAATGCAAGGGTCTTTCGAGATCCATAGGAGCTGCATCTTTACTGGCGCACCCCTTCTTGCATTCGATTGCATTAAAAAAAAAAAAAAAAAAAAAACAGAAAATTATAAAAAATTGTACATTTATTTGTGCTGAGTATAAAAATTTTGAGCTGACCTAAACGTTGAAATAATCAATTATTTTCCTCTGTACTCTGCCTTCACCGCCAGTGCTGTTTGGATTTATTTAATATAATCGTATTATTAATTATTTTATTTATTTTAAATTTTAAATTGAAAGTTTACATTAATTCCTGTGAATCAATTGTAATAGACTGATGAAGAGGGCAAACCCCTCGAAACTATAGTATCGTTATAAATAACATTTATAATTCCAGCAGAAGACACAACACTCTTTTATTGTCACCTTCAATTTATAAAAATTCTGCTACCCTCGGTACAAAAACTTTCATTAATACTATAATAGCTAATAATAATGCCATTAATAGCCAAATATATTAGTTCAATTTAAGATGCGACATAATTGATTAACATATTAAATAAAAAAAACATTTTTGTTATGCAATCCTGAGTAATCCTGCCATTGAACAGAATTCACAATACAACCATAAGTACTATACTTTTGGAGGAATAAAATATTTTTGCCTGACTTATGTTTTAAAAAATTTTCATCAGCTAACTTTTAATCATCTTTAATTTAAAAAAGTCTAGTAAACTACATCATGGCAAGTTATTTAAAAAATTGTCTCATTTAGTCGAGATTTCAAAATGATATAGCACTTTGTACTTCATTCTTTAGAAAAAAATATTTGTATTTTTTTGGAAAAATTAGATAGTTTAAAAACATATTTTGATGGTGTTTTTTTATTGTGTTTGTGTGAATAAATAAATTTCTATAATAAAATAATAATAAAAAAATAGTTAGCTGCTGAAGAAGTCAAAAATAAAATGTCGAAACGTTCGGTACGTTAAAGAATAAAAGTCTGTTTGTAATGTAATTTTTACCCAACTCGCTACATGATTTTAATATTATGGATGGGATTATTATTAATGAAACATATTGTAAAATAATAATTGAAATTTATTTTTTATTTTTTTATAACTAGGAAATGGATCAGAAAAATTTATACAAAGAATGTGAATGTAATAAAGAAAAAATGGAAAGTTTGTTAAATGAAATTTGTTATCTTCAAATTGGTTTGGAAGAAAAAGAAAATGAAATTGTTAGAATAAAAGAGGAAAAAGACCAAGCTATTTCACTTATGAAGAAACAAGAAAACGGATTCAAACAAGTATGAATAAATAAGTTAATCATTATTAATCAGTATTAGATAATAACAAATCAGAGGAAAAAAGTAAACAATTAAACACCGTGTTAAATCATACGACCAAATCAACGGGACAACCCTGAATCTTGTTCGTATAGATCATCATCATCATCATTGAGTATACAGTCCTAAGACTGGTTTGATGCAACAATCCCTCTCCACTCGACTCTGCCCCCCCCCCCCCCCCCGCGCTTGGACAATTCGATCGCGACACACTTCCGAGATAAAAAGTAGATCTTACATCGGGCACCTTATATACATTCGCCCCCCCCACCCCATAAAAAATTCCTGGATCCGCCCTTGGATGAAGCTACAATAAATTAGCGAAACATTGCGATTGCTCGTATGATTTAACACGGTGTTTAATTGTTTCCTTTTTTCCTCTGATTTGTTATATCAAATAGGTTAATATTTTAAAGACATCTTGTTATGAGAGATTTCAAGTTGCCGATAGAAATATATTTAAATTTTCTTAGAAATTCATAAGAGAAGGAGAGTGACATCTATTAGATCCGATGGAATGGATTATTTTTAATTATATATCAGAACAGTTGTTTTTCACCCTCCGGAATCGAACCCGAGTGCCAGTAACGGGTTCGATTCCTGATGGGCTGGAAAACAACCCTTCTGATATATAATTAAAAATAATCCATTCCATCGGATCTAATAGATGTCACTCTCTTATGGTTTTCTAAGAACAACTTGTCATTTATTATTATAATAAACAGCATCTTCACTGTATAAATAAAAATAATTTTAAGAAAAAATAAAAACCGACTTCAAAAAATTAAATGCAACAAATAAAATACACTAAAAGGTATAAAATAATTATTATCTTATTTAGTTACAACTAAACGACGAAATATTAACATGAAATTACTTTTTGAAGTTGGTACCAAACAAACTATACCTATAAGCGAGCGTACCCACCAAACGTACTAAGTAAGATTCGTCGAGTGCGATTCATGAAAGTTATATGTTTGGCACCGACTTCAAAAAGTAATTTCATGTTAATATTTCGTCTTTTAGTTGTAACTAAATAAGATAATAATTATTTTATACCTTTTAGTGTATTTTATTTGTTGCATTTAATTTTTTGAAGTCGGTTTTTATTTTTTTCTTAAAAATTATTTTTATTGTTCTCTTTTTTAGTGATGTTATTAATAGTGATCATATCATCAGAACTTGACCAAATTAATATGACACCATCCCTAAGACACCCCCTTTCGGATAAAAAAAGAACCATCGAAATCGGTTCATAAACAAAGAGGTTAGGTCTAAACAAACCTAATAAAAAAGGTCTAATACCATATGAAAAAAAATGGGACCAATCGGAAGGTAGGCTGAACCCAATGCAAAAAAATTTTCAAAATCGGTTCACAATTGGCGGAGATATGAGGTAACATAGGCACAAAAAAAAAAAAAAAAAAAAAAAATCAGTCGAATAGAGAACCTCTTCCTTTTTTGAAGTCGGTTAAAAATAGGAATCACCTTATCCAAAACGATCCAATTTTGAGCAATTTTAAGATAGTGGTGCATTTTAGGATTAGAATTCAAGTTTAATCGCTTACTGCAACAAGAATCCTTTACGATTACGACCACCTGCTACGTGTCTATACGGCTGTTTACCGATTCGAGCTAGAAGGGACCCAGTCCAGAACTTAAAGCTCTTCATTCAATATTTTTTTTTTTAACAAGGAGTAAAGACACATGCTTGGTGTAATGAAACTGACAAGGTCTATCCCCTCTAGAACTCTAATACTATAATCCTTAAAAGTAAGCCTAATAACAATTTACTATCAAATATAATTATAATAAGTACTATATATTTCCAGGAACTTGGACAAATACGAAAAAATTTTATTACTCAAATAGAAGATTTAACTTTTCAAAATAATTCTTTAAATGAAGAACTTAATACAATGGTAATATTTTAAAATATTGTTTTTTTTAGATATAGTAACATGTCTAACTATTAAATAAATTTTATTAAGTCAGTCTCAAGTTAAATCACACTGGTTGTGAATATTTAGGACACGACATAACGACTTCGTAATTTCGGAGTCATTGTCAAGAGTTTTTATTCTCACTATTATCTATAGGCAACACAACAAATTTTAAAAATATAGCTAGTATCGTAATTAGGCTTATGGCTAGAAAGGCCGAAAAGCCAAAAAAAAAAAAAAAAAAAAAAAACACAACAAATTGAAACAGGGTTTTTCTATATAGGTATGTAGTTATGAAAAAATTCAAAGTCAAAATTTTTTTCAAAATTTGGTATAGTAATTTTGTTAAGGGAGAATGGTGTAGGTCCTTGGTGAAACATTTTAAATAAAGTAAAGAAAATTTTTCTTTATTTTATAGGTATAGTATCGTCGTGTATTTCAAAAGGGCATTTACTTAAATATAATTTATTTTAATGATTTATTATTAATGAAATATTTTAACTTTAAAAGAGAATAGTTTTATATTCTTATTCTTAGGATTTTAACAAATTCAAAACTGATGAATACCATAATTTTGTTATTTTAGACTGAAGAAAATTCTTGTTTTATTACCTCTAATAACAACAAATCTAACATCATTCAATCTGAAATTATAAAATTACAAGTAATATTTTTTTCATTTATCTATTTTTAATGGACTTGTTTTTGAAAAAAAAATAAATATTTTATATATATATTTTAAAGTATTTAAAATGGAATATAATTAATTTCGGCACTTTATTTTTCATAAAATCATATGAATAAGACATTTTTAATCTGATGAGAAAAACATAAATGTGAAAAAGTAATGGAAAAATAAAAAATGATAACTAGCAATGTTACATTTTAAAATCAGTAATTAAAACCTTATGATGTGTTCAAAAAATATAATGAATATTTTAGATTAAAGAGTATTTTATAAATTAAATTTTTACTTTACCATACAGGGTATGGTCAAGTATTGTAATCGTGCATGAAAAAAGTGTTTTTTTTCCTTCTTTTTTTCGAAATATCTCAAAAACGGCTGAAACTATTTTTATTAAAAAAATTGAGCGAAACCATTTCATTTCGCTCTACAAAAAAGCCCTAATAAGTGAACATCGAAAAAATTATATTTTTCGAGATAATAATTGTTTTGTCAAAATGTCTGTTAGTTAGTCTGTGCGTTACCAAATTTTGTGGACGAGCTAGCTCAAAAACTAGTGGGAATATCGAAACCAAATTTCACATGTAGTTTTGGTTCATTGAGATTAAGAACTGATTAGATTTTGGTGCATATCGACCCAAAATTAAGGGGGGTGGATGGGGGGGGGGGGGTTGAAAATTAAAAATCTAGGCCATTTGAGCAAACTCAACCAAATTTTGTATACATAATCAGTGGGACCCCAGAAGTCTAAAAATGCAAAAACTACCGCTAAAATGGGGGGCGGGGGGTCAAAAAATGAAAATCTTGGCCATTTACCAAACTCAACCAAATTTTGTATACATAATCAGTGGGACCCCAGAAGTATAAAAATGCAAAAACTAACCGCCACCTACACGATTATAAATAATTTTAGGGACCGGGTTGTATGGTAAAGTCAAGCAAGTGGATGGTCACATCAGAACACGTCAGCTTATTTTTTTAAATAATTAACCCGAAGGTTTGAGTATCTTGTTTTTTGAAAATAAGATGGAATTTTTTCAAAAATACAATTCACGATGCAACCAAACATTTAAGGTCCAAATCTAAGATTTTAATAGAATAATTTTATATTACATAAAGGAGGAACACGTCCCTTATATCGTAATATAATAAATAATATAATATTTAAAAGCTAATGGAGATAATTAAATAAATTTAAAAATTATTTATTTTTAGAGAGAAATAACTGAAGAAAAAACATCATTATTATCTAAAATAAAAATTCTTGACAATCAATTATGTGAACAAAAAAGTGAAAAAGAAGAAATTCAAAGACAACTCGCTCATATTAAAAGAGCGTTTCAAACAAAAAAAAATAAGGTAAATATCACAAAATCATACGAAATTAAATTAATTTTTATGTCGAATTTCATCATAATGTTATGTAAAGGTTGAAAAAATGAAAGAAATCACACGAAATCTTCAAATCCAAAAAGAAGAATTAACTAATAATTTAAATCAAATGAAAAGAAATCTACAAGCTTTTCAAAACAAGGTATTTCTTTAATATTTATCAATCTATTTAATTTGAAGCTTTTATTTTTGTGATTAATTTTATTAAGAGTTGAAATTTTATTAAAATCACACATAATTCATTATAATTATTTATTGAACAAAAACAAATAATACAATAAAACTACGTCGTTTCGATCTACTTGGAAACGATCGCAGTCGATCGAAACGTCGCAACTAAAAATAAATAATAATAATTTTAAGAGAGTCTGGTGTCGGTGCTAGTTGAAACATATTTAATATAAACGAAAAGTAAAAAATATTTTTTGAAAAAATTATTTATTTACTATGAGTTATCACTAAATCAAATTATTCATTCTAATATTCCCGATCCCACCCAGTGCACACAAATCATAAAATTAATCGATCTTTGTCTTAATGTCTTCAACAATACATACTATAAACAGAATACAGGTTTACCATGGGTAACATGGGTAGCCCCTTAAGTCCCCTACTTGCTGAAATTTACATGTCAAATTTCGAAAAAATAGTAATGACCCCAAGTTATCCCTTACAAAAATATATCAAGTTCTGGAGAAGATATGTTGATGATATTTTGATCGTTTGGTCGGGCACTTCCAGACAAATTCAGTCACTCACTAACCAGCTAAATTTAATCCATAAAAATATTCAATTCACATCTGAAATAGGCGACAAAATCATCTCTTTCTTAGACTTAACAATTAACATTACTAACCAAAAAATAGAATATCAAATATTTAGAAAACCTACCTTCACAGACACCATTATTCCCTTCTCATCTAACCATTCAATAAATAACAAATTTTCATCCTTCTATTCCATGTTCAATAGACTAATCCAAACCCCTCTAAACAATGTCAAATTCAATAATGAATTAGACACAATCTATAGTATTGCAAACCAAGGGCGGATCCAGGAATTTTTTTATGGGGGGGGGGGGGTAAGGAGAATGTATATAAGATCTACTTTTATCTCGAAAGTGTGTCGCGATCGAATTGTCCAAGCGCGGGGTGGGGGGTCAGAGACGCCCCCCCCCCCACACACACATAGAACTTTATTTTCAATTTTAAAATTTAAAAAAAAATAAATGTTTTTTTTTTTACAAATTTTTTTTTGCCAGGCACGGGCCTCTATGAGGGGGCGGTCGCCCCCTCCGCCCCCCCCCCTGGATCCACCCTTATTGCAAACAACAATGGATATAACATTAATATAATAAAAAAAAATATTTACAAAAATCTACAAAAAACATACGTATTCACAACTACACTCCCTCATATTAGAATCTGAAAACATCTATAAAATAATCACCTTTATTTCCAACCATATCAACTATCCTATAGCAAACAATCTTCGAAAATTGAAGGAGACAATAAAAGAGTGTGTCTTCTGCTGGAATTATAAATTTTATTTATTTATAACGAGACTATAGTTACTTTCAATTTAATCTTCGAAAACATGGAATCATAAATAAATAAATAAATAAATCTTTATTACTCGACCTGCTTAGAGGCACAAGTCCTCGGTGGCTAGGTCAACAAAACATCAATACAAATTAACTATAGAAATTAATAAACATAAATACAAATCAATTAAAAGAAATTAACAATTAACAAACAAGAAAAAGAAAAAGAAAAAAAAATAGAAAAATTTGCTCATTAACAAATAACATGATCATAGATTTCCATCAAAAGACAAAACGTAATTTAAATAATTCCGCGCAAAAACCCGATACCAGGAGGAAACGACGCATTAGCCATCCCCACATTTGCCATAAGTTGTTAAGAAAACCTGGTCGAAACCTTAACAAGGGTGGTATGACCTCTTTCTACCTCAGGTAATCTCTGCTTGTGAGAACTAAATAAAATTTTGCACAACTCTAGGACATTAGGACTTGACAAAATTTTTAATTGATTTAATCATAGGGGGCAGAGGACTATAATCCCAAGTAGTATATTATCCCAGCCCTTTATATAATATAAATAAATTATTAGATAAGAAATACTTGGTAGGTTTCACATTAAGATATAAAAATCAAACAAATTTATTTTTGGAGACTTTAATCTCGATATATATATTTCGGGTGGCTAACCCATCTTTAGGAGCAACAGAAAGTAACTGATTCTACTTTCGCATCCAATAATTTAAAAAATATTTCACCAAGTACCAACACCAAATTCCTTAAAAACTACATATAATATAAATAATTTATCCTCCCAATTAGTAAACAATAAACTAGTTAAAATTGAGTGCTTTCTGTACACATATATTCCTATATTATTCCAAAATTAATTTAGTTATTTTCTGTAACACCTGAAGATGCCTTGACAGCCCGAAATATATGTAGGTATATATATTGAGTAAAAACTCTCTTTTATTCTTTTACTTGTGAAACCAATGACCTAGTGAACACTCATAGTAAATAATTTTTTCTAAAAATATTTTTACTTTTCGTTTATTAGAAATAATAATAATAGGTCTAGTATAATTTTTATACAATAAAAAATAAAAACCGACTTCAAAAAATTAAAATGCAACAAATAAAATAATAATAACTTAAAAATAAAATCAAAAACACTAAAAAGGTATAAAATAATTATCTTATTTAGTTAGAACTAAAAGACGAAATATTAACATGAAATTACTTTTTGAAGTCGGTGTCAAACAAACTATATAAACTATCTGCCAAACGTACTAAGTAAGATCCGTCGAGTGCGATTCATAAAATGTATATGTTCAGCACCGGCTTCAAAAAGTAATTTCATGTTATTATTTCGTCGTTTAATTGTAACTAAATAAGATAATTATTTTATACCTTTTATAGTGTGTTTTATTTGATTTTTAAGTTATTATTTTTTTATTTGTTACATTTAATTTTTTGAAGTCGGTTTTATTTTTTTATAAAAATTATTTTTATTTTTCTCTTTTTAGTAATGTTATTAATAGTGACTTAATATAATACCTTGCATGCATCTCGTAAGAGAAAGCGCCGGGCGAATGAATCAGAAAATGATAATAAAATTCAATTTATAAATATATAAATTCTCTCGAAACGTTTGCGGGTTTTAAATGAATGTTTTAAGATTTTTTTATAAAAGATTTTATTTATTATAATTTCGATTATTTAGTCATAAGAATTGGAGATTTATTTATTATATACTCATTTTTGGGGTAAAATCTTTGAAATTTTTAAAGTGCTCTATCTCCTCGAGTTTTTAAGGTTTAGCATTCAAATTTGGTATAGGTTTATTAATGCTAAATCCCGGGAAGGTTTTTTTATTTTTTTGAAATATGACCCCTGAACTGGAAAAATGAGGGATTTTTGATTTTGTGGTCTAAAATACAAAAGGCTTCTTATCTTTCCTATATTTTTCGATTCCTCCAGATCTTCAGCAAAGGTAACGGATGCGATATTAACAAAGCAGTTGTTTTCTTACTTACGTTCATTGCTATATAACGTTTTGATATTTTGATCCCAAAAGTGGGTTTGGGGGGGGGGCGCATTAATGGAAATTATTATTATTAACATCGTAACGGGCCTGCAGATGCCCACTCCTGATTTATAGTTTTTTTTTTTTTTTTTTATAAATTATCAAATAACTCCTAAACTCAACGGCAAATTTTGTTATGAGCAAAGTTGTCAGGGGATGTGATTTCTGACAACTTTTGTTTAAAAAAAATCCTCCAAAAAGGGGGCAAGGGCAAAAAATTCTCGCCCTTGGAGCAAACTCAACCAAATTTTGTATACATAATTTGTGGGCCACTAGAAGGCTAGAAATGCAATAACTGGGTGCGGGTTGGAGTCCAGGGGGTCTAGCCCCTAGGCTAGCAAGAGGCCCGCCGAAGGCGGGTGTCGCAGCTAGTATGGTATAAATAGAATATAGCATTTTACATTATCCATAATTTATCATGTGAATATCTACGACCAGATAAACTTAGATTATAAATTTTTAATAAGATATTCCCAAATGTTTCGATCCCTAAGTTCTAAAGTTTAACTCGGCTTTGGTAGATTGACATTATTCCAATCATTTGAAGAAATCATCCAAAAAAGACTCCAAAAGTAAAGATTGAAACGTTTGAGAATATCATATCATATCATATCGGAGTTGGTTATACTCATACTTGAGAACGATTTCAGAATAAGTCTATCGAAACGTCGTAGTTTTATTGTATTATTTATTCGTGTTAAATAAATTTTAAAATTAATTATGTGTGATTTTAATAAAATTTCAACTCTTAATCTAAGTAACTTGTAATATTTATACCTTCTTTTTTTTCAAGATTCTACATTATGAAAGTAATAAACTTCAAAAAGAGCAGCAATTTGGAAATATTTTCTCTGAAATAGAATGTAAACACCAGGAAACATATGAAAAACAAGAATTTGAGGTAAATTGAGATTATAGAATAAGCTAATGGAATAAAATATAAAACATATAATTTCTTTTATATAGCTTGAAGAGCAAAGAGATAAAATAAAAGATTTGACCAATGAACGTGATTGTTTAATAAATGACCTACGAGAATCGCAAAAATATATTCAAGATTATGAATTAGCTGAACAGAAAATTGAAGATTTACAAGAAGAGGTAAACGAATTTAATTGATTTTTTTTTTTATTATTTTATACAAACATTTGAGCAGGGGTGGGCAACTTCTTTTGTCAACGGGCCTATTTCAATTTTCATATCACTACGCGGGCCAGCACAAAAATTCATTATTTCAAAAATATGAAAATTATTAACAAGTTAAAAAATAAAAAATAATAAATACAAATTGATCTTAAGTAATTAGAATGGATTATAGATAAAAATAAAAATTGTAATTAACATTTTTTTTATTATTTTTATTTAATGACCTCGGAAATGAATCCATTTGGCCAGTTGTTTTTATAAAAAGTTACAGTATATACATTTTTACTTTACCATACAGGGTATGGTCAAGTATTGTAATCGTGCATGAAAAAAAATTCAGTCGAATAGAGAACCTCTCCTTTTTTGAAGTAGGTTAAAAAGTGTTTTTTCCTTCTTTTTTCAAAATATCTCAAAAACGGCTGAAACTATTTTGATTAAAATAAAAATTCAACAAAACCATGGCATTTCTGTCTACAAAAAAGCCCTAATAAGTGAACATCGAAAAAATTATATTTTTCGAGATAATAATTGTCTGTTAGTCTGTCCGATTGTCTGGTTGTCTGTTAGTTAGTTGGTCTGTGCGTTACCAAATTTTTGTGGACGAGCTAGCTCAAAAACTAGTATGAATATCGAAACCAAATTTCACACGTATTTTTGGTCTATTGAGATTAAGAG
Source organism: Forficula auricularia (assembly GCA_024734495.1). NCBI lineage: Eukaryota > Metazoa > Arthropoda > Insecta > Dermaptera > Forficulidae > Forficula > Forficula auricularia. The sequence goes on from JALMQS010000099.1 coordinate 85,734,025, forward strand.
CTGATTAGATTTTGGTGCATATCGACCAAAAATTAAGGAGGGTGGAGGGGGGGGAAATTAAAAATCTAGGCCGTTTGAACAAACTCAACCAAATTTTGTATACATAATCAGTGGTTTGTAAATGAATTGATGAATTGTCGGTGATTTAAATTTAAGAGAAGGGGCTTTTGGGCAGAGCCTCCGGCGAACTTCAATGGAGCAAAAATGTTCAACGAGTTAGCGAGCGGACGGCTTATATAGAGAACTAGCTGCAAAGCCCGCCTTCGGCGGCCCTCTTGCTAGCCAGGGGCACGCCCCCTGGACCCCCAGCCCCCGAACCCATACCCCCACACCGCCCGAAACCCACCCAGAACCCCGCACCATGCCCAATCCCCGCCCCCACACCACCACCCCAACACTCCATTCCGCACCCTAACCCGCTACCCCCACCCCTAAAACCCCCTCCAGCACCCCCACTCCGAACCCGTTCCCAACCCCCGCCCCCACACCACAACCCGCACCCCACCCAGCTCGGATCCCGCACCCCATCCAAATTCGTTAAGCTTGTTTTTAATATTTAAGAAGTTCACGATTTCATCGAACAAATTATAAAATCGTTTTAGCACTTTTGACAGATTTAGCCATCTTATCTCCGTATGATAAGGAATATAAATAAAATCACATATTTCCATTTATTCTGCGGGCCGGATTTAACATCGTAACGGGCCAGATTAGGCCCGCGGGCCTGCAGATGCCCACTCCTGATTTATAGTTTGTTTTTTTATAAATTTTTTAGTTTCTTTAATTTGGCTCTATCCGAGCCTCGGAAATCGCGCCTTAAACGTGCACTCACAACTTTAAAAATGTTTTCCTTCATTTTATTGATTTTTTACAATTTTATATAGATCAGGATTTTTGTACAATTCAAGCCCTTCAAAATTAATATAATTAACTTTTAAGTACCTATATCCAATCTTATATTTACTTAAAAACTAATATTATTATTATATTTTTTTTTCTATATAGCTCTACGAAAAGGAACAACTGATAAAAGAATTCACTATAACTATAGATGAAATAAAACAACAGTCAAAAAAATTACATTCTGAGGTAAATCTAGACAATTAAAGTCCTTAAGTTTTTTTTCAATTTTTAAGGCTTACTGGTTCGATTAGAGACTTGAAGATTTTGCAGAATATACCATTCTAAGAGAGTTCAGGGCCGGCCAGAGAAATTTCCGGCCCCTGGGTCCATATCCACTCTGAACTAAAATTAGAAAATCTATGTATTATTAGTATTTTCAATAAAATAAAATAAAAATAAATAATTATCAATGTTGTAAGAAAATATCATAATTGCCCGCCCGCAGAACATTTTCAAAAGTCCCGTTAGAGGGCAATAAAAAATAATATCATACACCTATATGGATATATTTATTATATATAAAATAAATTATACTTTCATAATAAATATTAATTAAATTTATAGTTATTTTTATGAAATTATAATTATTCATTTAAATAGGTATTGATCATTTAATCATGTGTAGTAAATTTCTATTCTATTATAAAGTTATGTTTTCAAAGAGTAGTACCAATTCCCAGCTGTCTCTATATATATAGAGTGATTTCGTAAAATAAAACAAGATCATACTTCATCGGGATTATTTCTGTAGTATATCTTCACTATCCTTTTGCAAAAATCGATAGAAATTAGCAACCATGATGATGATTTATGGTTTCTTATTCTGAGCGTGAGACAGTCTCTTGAGTATTAAATTTTAATACCCAATTGATATCGATGATCGTTCACCAGATATCCTTAAATGGATTTCTGGAATGAATAAAAAACTTTCCGAGTGGTTGCTATTAATAAAAAGTTTAATCATATTTTCTTATTAATTAATAATTATTTATTTATTATTTTTTTGAAAACTAGCTACATCGCTTTTAATTATTTTCAATGCGGAAAATAATTGTACATAAAGATTTATTGTTTCGTATCAGTGCGCCTAATCGTGGAGATTTTTCTAAATTCATGTAATTTTTATAGAAATTATGTCATTTTGAAATTTATTTCTTAAATCCGTGTTGTTTTTGTAAACCTATTAATTCTATTCGAAACTCATCCGGAAATATTTCCACTATATTAAATGTTAAAACTATGGTAACTGTTGTTTCTGATCTGAATATTATAAATTTTCGTTAAATTTTTTTAGCGGCTGGTGGGGGGGGGGGGGGGGGAATTTTCATTCATGTGTACGAATTTTGAAGACTGAGCAAATACGGTGATTTTTGGGTGAGGTAATATATAAATAAAAAAAACATAGGTAAATATTTTTAAAATATTCTTTAACTTAGCTATTTTAATTTAATGTCTAACTTTAACTAACATTCTATTTATTGTATTTGCTCAAAAAAAGGTCCGCTGAAGAAGGAATATTGTGACAATTTCACAAATATTTGGATTAATTAAAAACCACCATTTAAATTAATTTAACTGCTGAAAAATAAGCCTTTTTATTTTAGTCCAGGCAAATTACTTGAAAAAATGGTATAAACAGGAAATAATTACTAGTAAAGATTTTATTGCTGGAATACGTTTATTAGTATTCCAATATTACTACCCTAAATTTTCCCCCAAATCTGTGTTGTGGAAATTTTTCTACCCGCCTCAAAATAAAAAATTTCGTATTTTTTTCAGTTTTTTCTTGAATAACTCTAAAACGGCTTATCAAATCAAAAAGATATCAATTAGATAAATTAAAGCTCTTTAAATTAAGCGTTAAATGATAACAATTTCATCTATTGCTACAATTAAAACAAAGTTACATCTTAATTGAATAATGGCCGCAATGAGGTTAAAGTTTTGAAAAAATCGCAGTTTTTCCTTCATAAAATGAAAGCCTCTAGAAACACGTAGAAACTTGATTCCTATCCATTCTGTAGAAAATTCTGTTGACTTGAACCGTTCAGTTACTTGGACTTTTTTGATAAAACTTATATTTATAGATATCCAGCATTTTCCATGACGCTTTTGAGGATTCGGATCATATCCTGTCCTGAAAATGCTGGATATCTATAAATCTAAGAGTTAAATCAAAAAATTGGTCCATGTAAACGTTCAAGTCAAAATTTTTTTCGAGAGAATGAGACAAAAATCAAGTTAAAATTAAATTAGGTTGGAGTTGGTGGTGTTTCACAAGAGGAAAAATTAAAATACAAAGATTTTTTTAGTTTACTGAGTCAATGTTCTCCTGACGATGAGTTAAGAGCTCGAAATATATAGAGTAAACTAAAAAAATCTTTGTATTTTAATTTTTCTCCTTGTGAAACACCACCAACTCCAACCTAATTTAATTTTAACAATGTTTCACTATAAACCAACACCGCGTTCCCTAAATGTGAAAAATCAAGTTTCTAGGATGAGTGGTTTTCATTTTATGAAGGAAAAACTGCGATTTTTTGAAACGATGGATCATTTCCTGTCATGGAAAATGCTGGATATCTATCAATCTAACAAAAAAGTGGTCCAAGTAAACCTTCAAGTCAACAAAATTTCCTAGAGAATGAGATAGAAATCAAGTTTCTAGGATGAGTGGTTTTCATTTTATGAAGGAAAAACAGATTTTCTGTAAAAAATTGCATTTTTTCAAAAGTTCCACCTCATTGCGGCCATTATCCAATTAAGATGAAACTTTGTTTTAATTGTAGCAAATTTACTCTAGTTTAAAAATGTATAGAGTCGTCTTTGTCGAAAATGTACTCCTTCAAGGTCAAAATGGGGGAAAATCGAAAAAAGTACGAGTTTTAGGGATATTCAAAAGTGATCCTGTTTTTTGACAGGCGCTAGTACCGGTTCTTCTGAACCTAAATAGATGAACTTGTTATCATTTAACGCGTAATTTAAATAGCTTTAATTTATGTAATAAATATCTTTTTGATTTGATAAGCCGTTTTAGAGTTATTCAAGAAAAAGTGAAAAAACTCCGAAAACACAACACAAATTTGGGGGAAAACTTAGGGTAGTAATATTGGAATACCAATAAAGGTATTCTTTATTTATCTTTATTTATTTATTTAATTGTATCTATATGGCCGTTAGGCTCTTTTATCGTCCAATATATACATCGAAATATTACAAAAATTAAATAATACATTATTATTATTAGCGTAACATAAAACATTCCAATAAAGTAATTTAGAATAATAGCAAACAATATTACACTGCTAGGCTAAATGCCGTTGGAGTTCTGCCTCAAAACGTTCAGGGCGCACTATCCTCCTCAATTCAACCGGCAACGCGTTCCATATTTTCGTCGCCGTCACTTTGAAGGAATCCGCCACTATCTTGCTCCTGTGGGGCGGACAGACCAGTGCACGCGCCCACACCGACGGTCCACAGATGAGCGCACGACAGAGGTAGTCGGGCGCACGTCCCGAGAGGACCCCGTGCACAAACTTCGCATATCTGAACTTACGATATGCACCAAGGCTCATCCCCACAAACTGCGAACCTGGACATACTAGCTCTAGGCTCAAGATGGTATATGTACCTTGCACAGGCATTGAAGGCAACCGACAAACGTCGACTGCTTATACTGTCCAGGTTATAAAGCACTGTATCACAATAAAGGAAGTGGGGAAGAACAACGGCTACCATTATCTTCCGACGGATCTCGACTGGCGTGAATGCAGCCAGCCGACGCAGAGGAACTAGGGCCCCATACACTCTTTATCGGGAATTATTTCCTGTTAAAATCCTAATTTACCTGGACTATTTAACACCTTATTATTTCTAATTAATTAAGAAACTATTTCCTTTATTCTAAAAAATTGATGATTATATTGTTTTCTTAGATTAGGGAAAAAAATATGACCATAAATGATTTAAATAATCAAATTGAACTTGCAATGAAGAATAATCATATAAAAGTAAGAGTTCTTAAACTACTTACAAATTATTTGTATTCCTTTTGAATACTACTAATTCATTCTTTACTATAATAGGAATTCACATACAATGAGAAATTGAATGATATTCAAATAAAAAAGCAAAATCTTTCTGATATTATTGTCCATTTAGAAAATGAAATCCAAATTTTAAAAAGGAGTTTAGAAGATAAAACTACGGATATTCAAAAATTTCAAAGCCAATTAGAAGTATTAAATGTACAAAAACAAAACCTTTTAAAAGAGGTATTTGTGTATTTTCTAATTAATATAAATATTAGACTTAGAATAAATTTATCTAATAAATACTTTATATATATCTAGCTAAAAAGTAAAGAAAAATCAATCAAGTCTTAATAAATCATATACAAGTGGTTTTAAAAAAAATGGAAGTTAATATAATTAATAATCAACATCATATATCTTATTTAAAAAGAAATAGAATTGAAGATCTTGATTGTATTCCAGTTAAAATATAACCTGTGTGGAACCTTTATTTTCACTTCTATTTATACTAGGACTTTTTTAATAAAAAAATTCAAATATTTAAATAATATTTTAGCTGTGTATCATTTTTTTTTATTCTATATTAATCAAATATTCTTTTAAATTATATACTATACAGTATACATATACAGGAAAATTTGAAATAATTAGAAAAAAATGAAGGAAACCTACAAAACTTTATTTGATTCTGAAAATGTATTCTACAAGAGTGGATAATTTATTATTAGACATCACTTTTTAAAAAATTACGTCAGTGAGTTGCTGTCCATTTCGTTGAACACATCAGTAAGTCGATTCTGGGGAATTTGGAAAGCACGGCGCAATGTGTTGGCGATGTTTTCCTCAATCTGAGCCTTGAGCTGGGCAAAGTTTGTTGGTCTAGTCTGATACCTAGATGTCCTCATGAAAAGTAGCTACTTATTGAGAGGTCTGGAGAACAGGGCGCCCAAGTTCTCATCTTCAGAATCGACTTACTGAATGTGTTCGACGAAATGGAAGTAATTTTTTAAAAAGTGATGTCTAATAATAAAATTTCCACTCTTGTAGAACACATTTTCAGTAATAAATAAAGTTTTGTAAGTTTCCTTCATTTTTTTCTAATTATTTCAAATTTTCCCATTTCTCTGTGCCACTCTATATATAGTATAAATAATAATAATACAAAAATCGCCTCTACGCCTTTCTAGGGTGATTCACAATGAGGGTAAAATGGGTAAAATATTTTAAGTAATTGTTATTAATTGAAATCGTAGGAAGTTGGATAAAAATTAAATTAAAAAAAGAGTTTTTTTTTCTTTAATGTGCCGACCGTTTCGACATTTTATTTTTAACTTCTTCAGCTTGTGTAATTTTTGAGGAGACAACAACATTTTTATTGACTCGCAGGTGTCAATGATGCCTGAATACGAACCACACAACCAAAAATAAACAAAATCGGATCAGATCTTATTTTGTTCCTCACCCTCTGAAAAATAAAAATTACAATAATAAGTTATGGAACTGAATCCCAATGATGATTATATTTTATTATTTTTAATTTTAAAAATAAATTTACGATTCACATTTTAACATAGTATCATTCAAATCAATACTTTTGGTATTATTTAATTTTAATTAGCAATAATTTTACTATGAATGCCTACAATACTGACAAATATAGAAATAAATTTAAATATTTGAAAACAAATGAAATGAAGAAGTTCTTGGAAAAATCGGAGAAAGAAGAACCTTGTGGAAGAGTCTGAAGAAGAGAAGAGGTCAGATGATGGGGCACACACTGAGACATGGGGGACTGCTTAGGGATATCTTGGAGGGGGAGGTGGGAAAGAAAAGGGGAAGGGAAGACCCAGATTAGAATATTTCAACCAAATAATTGGAGATATGGGATGCCAGACATTTAGAGAGGTTAAACAGCTGGCGGAGGACAGAGTCGAGTGGAGACGGATTGTTGCATCAAACCAGTCTTAGGACTGTATACTCAATGATGATGATGAAATGTTGAAAATTATGTTACCTACCTAACTGTTAACTTAATAAAATTTTATGAGTTATTTTTTGCCCCAAAGAGCAGTAGATTCCTCGATGTAAAATAAAAACTCTTTCCAATGCTGGATGAAAATATCTTTCTTTTAATGATTACAAATCATGATACATGTTTCGGCAAATATCTCAAACATTCATGTGTCATTTTGTTTTTAAACTGAAAATGGTGATAAGTTATCACCGAAACATGTATCATGCATAGCCCCCACAAGGGGTGGTGGGTCCAAGTGCACCTGTAGGTTCTAGGCCCAGACATGGCCTGTTTTTTAAGGGGGTATGTTAGAAAAAAATAGATGTGTGGCACTCGGGGTCTGCCGCGGTAAAGCTATTGCATAGCATTTTTTATCAACTTATGCAATATTTTTTCACAAACAGCTGCTTACGTATTCGTCCGATTTCGGAACAGCTCGTCTCGATCCGTGCGAGCTTCGTACAGTCTACACGCATACGTCTAGTCGCACGCACACAAACACCGTGCCGAAGTCTGCCGAACTGAAACGACGTTAGACGATGCACGGCTTTCAACGCCGCACCGCTGTGCCGGTCGGAGTGGGGGTGTTAGGTTTATTTTCGTTACGGAATTTCTTGATTCGGTCGCCGCGCTCAAAGCCCGCGATAAAAGCTATGCAATAGCTTAATAATTATTTTTGTTTAATCCTATTTATTTGAATAGCATAATGCATGGGAAATACAAATAATAATAATAATCCCACGGTGTTGTCTCATGTCCGTCTGAAAAAAATTTAAAATAAATGTTAATAAAAAAAAAATATTCTATATTCCGCGTTTTTTACTTTAAAATGCAATTTAAAATATATTTTTTCTTTTAAAGATGTACCGGCTGTCCACTGTTCGTCTCCAGAAAATTATTTATTATTCATTTATATTATTTACTATTATAGTTTAATTGTATTTTATAATTTAAATGTATTGTAAAAAAATAAGATAATTAATAAATTATAATTTTGTAAAAGAAACCCCCCCCTTTAATTTCAAAATCCCCTCCATAATGAGATCCTTTGAAAGCCCCCTCCCCACCTCTTAAATCCGCCGGTCGGCTGTCAGTCGAGTCGCTCGAGTCTCGTGTAGGAGTGGTGGGCGGCGGCGGGGAGGGACATCTCCCCCGCTCGAGCCGCCTCTCCGCCAAGAGTCGGGCGACTTCGCTGGCTTTCGGCTGGCCGCTTGGAGGGGATTGTTAGGTTATTTTCGTTACGGAATTTCTCGATTAGGTCGCCACGCTCAAAGCCCGCGATAAAAGCTATGCAATAGCTTAAAAATGACCAACTTTTTCTTCATAAAAAACACATTCTTATTCCATAATAAGGGATCCGATTCAGATTTTAGCCCCGAGCCCGAAATTCCATGTCGGGCAATGGTATCATGATTTATAATCATTAAAAGAAAGACTTTTTCAATCAGCATTGACAGAGTTTTTATTTTACATCGAGGTATCTAGAACTGCTTTCTGGGGCCACAAATAACTCATAAAGTAGGATAATTTCCATTTAGATAAATGCCATTTAAGTGCTATTATTAATAAAATAATTATATTTTAATTTTAAGATTTAAATTTGTTTTCAGTTGCAAGGCGAAAATACAACAATTCAAGAACTCAAAGTTGAATTAACGCGACGTGAGAAAGAGGTTCAAACACAAACTAAACTGATTGAACATCTCTATTTAGAGGTAATCTCATTTTTATTCATTATACTATATATTAAAAGACATGAATTTAAATAATTTTTATACTTTTTTTAGAAACAAAACATGGTCCCTGAAGAAACAATTGCTGAGATAGAACAAGATCGATTATCATTGATTCAAACATTAAATCGTGTGGCTATTGAAAGTGAAAAAGAGGTGAGATCAGGTGCTGATCATTGGTGGTGGGATTATGTAATTTGATCTTTGATCTTTAGAAAAAGGATGAGTAGATGGAAGGAATAGTCATTTATTATATTTTTTTAAATGGAATTCATCTGAACATTTAAAAGTATAACACAATGTAATTATTAATTATTTTGATGTGAAAACAAACTATATATAAATATAAATCTAAAAGAAAAATTTGTCAACACAAAATGCAACGGAAATACGTTGCGGAGACCATGAGCCATACTCCGTTCTGTGTACAGTCAGCAAGCGTTTCGCCCCAGCGTTGCATCGCAACATTCCAGCAGGTCGTGAGCTTTGTATATAATTCCATAATATGAATGATTCACTTGCCAAATCGATTAACTCCATAAAAGAAAATAAATTGATGTGGCCATCCCACATGCCTTTACTATAAACCTGGGTCCTCTTTTATATTTAATATTGAATTGCACAGAGTAATTTATTCTCCCCCCCCCCCCCCCCCCTCCCTCTTAATGTTGGGCCCATCAGCAATTGATAATATCTCCTTTTAATTATGGAGCTATTTTATTAGAAATATCAGCTTTCATCGATTTTTGTTTGAAAATATTTTTAATCTAACAGACATTTTGACATAACATTTATTATCTCGAAAAATATAATTTTTTCGATGTTCACTTATTAAGGCTTTTTTGTAGACCGAAATGCCATGGTTCGGCCAATTTTTTTAATCAAAATAGTTTCAGCCGTTTTTGAGATATTTAAAAAAAAACACTTTTTTTCCATGTACGATTAAATGGAGAAATCGATGAAATAATGTACATTATTGCATTGTCTATCTATCTACTTTTATTAAACGAGCAAAAATTGTATATTTAGTACCTGGTGCCAACGAGCGATGCACGGTAACCAAATTAAAAAAATACAAATATATATGGTGCACCCTCCCTGGACTCCCCCTCCGAAACCACGCACCTCGCCACCCCATTAATTATTAATTGGTTTTTTAATTTAAAATCCCACAAAAAGATCATTACAAATATTATTATTCATATATTAAAAGTAAGCAATTTAATTGATTATAAATCGAGTTTTAAATCCCACAAACAGTTGATAAGAAATATTATTATATATTATAATTTGCCATTTTAATTAATTATAAAATTCGATAAATTGTTATTTAATTAAAAATAATAATTATACCGAATTTATTTACATACCTATATACACATAATCTGTGGGCCACTAGAAGGCTAGAAATGCAAAAACTGGGTCCATTGGTGGGGGTCCGGGTGTAGGGCGAGTTGCGGAGTGGAAGTGGTAGATGTGGAGGGTCCGGGGTGGGGCGAAGTGCGGGATTTCGGGGGCAAGGGGTCCGGTGGGCGTGTACTGTATATATTTTTATTTTTATCAGAATTTAAAATTTATAATAATATTATGGTAATATATAGCTTTTAACTGAAGCAAAAAGTTACCGAGCATCGCTCGGTGGCTCCAGGTACTCTATTATTAAATTGCCAAAAAAAATTGTCATTTAGTGGTGTTAATACTTATTATTAGAGAAATTTGTTTTGAATAAATTATATATATACAGTTAGGAGTTAATCAAGTGTTTTGACATTAAAATTTAATAAAATTCAAAAAGTTCATCTATTTGGTAAGTGAAGTATTCATATTTCCGCAGAATACAAGTATAAAATTATTTTTACTTTACAATACAGGGTATGGTCAAGTATTGTAATCGTGCATGAAAAAAGTGTTTTTTTCCTTCTTTTTTTCGAAATATCTCAAAAACGGCTGAAACTATTTTGATTAAAAAAATTAAGCAAAACCATAGCATTTCGCTCTACAAATAAGCCCTAATAAGTGAACATCGAAAAAATTATATTTTTTGAGATAATAATTGTTTTGTCATAAAAATTTTTAAGAAAAAAATAAAAACCGACTTCAAAAAATTAAGTGCAACAAATATAAAAATACACTAAAAGGTATAAAATAATTATTATCTTATTTAGTTACAACTAAACGACGAAATATTAACACGAAATTACTTTTTAAAGTCGGTGCCAAACAAACTATACCTATAAGCGAGCGTACGCCGCCAAACGTACTAAGTAAGATCCGTCGAGTGCGATTCATAAAAGGTATATGTTTGGCACCAACTTCAAAAGTAATTTTCGTGTTATCATTAATATGACACCATCCCTAAGACACCCCCTTTCGGATAAAAAAAGAACCATCGAAATCGGTTCATAAACAAAAAGAGGTTAGGTCTAAACAAACCTAAACAAACCTAATAAAAAAGGTCTAATACCTATGAAAAAAATCGAAAAAAATGGGACCAATCGGAAGCTAGACTGGACCCAATGCAAAAAAATTTTTCAAAATCGGTTGACAATTGGCGGAGATATGAGGTAACATAGGCACAAAAAAAAAAAAAAAAAAAAATTCAATCGAATAGAGAACCTCCTCCTTTTTTGAAGTCGGTTAAAAATGTCTGTTAGTCTGGTTGTCTGTTAGTTAGTTGGTCTGTGCGTTACCAAATTTTTGTGGACGAGCTAGCTCAAAAACTAGTTTGAATATAGAAACCAAATTTCACACGTAGTTTTGGTCCATTGAGATTAAGAGCTGATTAGATTTTGGTGCATATCGACCCAAAATTAAGGGGGTGGAGGGGGGTTAAAAATTAAAAATCTAGGCCGTTTGAGCAAACTCAACCAAATTTTATATACTTAATCAGGGGATCCCCAGAAGTATAAAAATGCAAAAACTAACCGCCCAAAATGGGGAGGGTGTGGGGTCAAAAAATGAAAATCTTGGCCATTTACCAAACTCAACCAAATTTTGTATACATAATCAGTGGGACCTCCAGAAGTCTAAAAATGCAAAAACTAACCGCCCAAAATGGGGGGGGGTGGGGTATGGTCAAAAAATGAAAATCTTGGCCATTTACCAAACTCAACCAAATTTTGTATACATAATCAGTGGGAGCCCAGAAGTATAAAAATGCAAAAACTAACCCCCCTAAATGATTATAAATAATTTTAGGGGCCAGGTTGTATGGTAAAGTCAAGTGTATGGCCACATCAGAACACGTCAGCTTATTTTTTGATGTTTTCACTTACATTTTAAGATACTTTTTTAGTTTACTAGTTTTCATTTTTTTGAGATTGTATTTTATAAATACAGTGAAACCTGGATAAGGGAGAGACCTTGGGTTAGTGAGAAAACAATCTTTGTCCCTTCGAGTCCCACTTATCCAGGTTTCACTGTATTAATTTTGAACAAATATTAATTTATTTTTGTACAAAAAACTTAAAGATATAAGATATAAAAAAAAGATTATTTTCAGCATATACTTAACCAAGAAAAAATAAAACGTTTAGAAAATTTTTTAACTAAAATTAAATTTAAAAATGATCATTTAATTGATCATATTTACAAAATGAGCAACTTTAATAATGATCTAACAGCATGTTTAAAAATATATGAAAAAGAATTGAAAAAACTTCGTTCCAAGGTATTTGAACTTAGTATATAAGCTTAATTAAAAATAAATTGTTCTTAAAATAAAATTTAAAAATAATTTTAGGAAGAGAACGTTCCTAGTAATGAAGTTATAACTTTTGAAACGAAACGGTCTAATAAATTTAAATATACTATCTTTGATACCTAACAGAATTTATTTCAATATTTATTTTTATAATAAAATAATTTTAAGTAAATGTAATAATTTATATACAAAAAAAGATAAGGAAAAAATCTCATTAATTCATGTATCATAGAAATTTATAAATTATATATTTACTTACATGTGTGTTTACTTTTTATTTATCGGATCATTGGAAAATAAAATTGAATTAGTTGATTTTTTTAATGGGATTTGCAATAGGGACCGTGCGTTAAACATAGAGGCAGCACTACTGGCGAAGGTAGCGCTATCTTGTGTTTATTTATTCAAATAATTTGGGGAAATTTGGCAAATAGATAAAAGAGTGCACGGAGCCTAAGGGGGCCGTGATCGAGTCTCTTTGTCTTGCACGTTTAATAAATAAGTATCTGGCCACCGAGCGATCCTCGGTAACTTTTTGCTTCAGTTAAAAGCTAAATATTAATTCCCGAACCCCCACTCTCTCCATCCGGACCCCCGCCACTTCACCCCACCTGCACCCCTCCACCCTCTACCTAGACCCCAATTCCGCCCTCACCCCCGAAACCACTCCCCTCGCCCCCTCACCCAGTTTTTGCATTTCAAGTCTTGTAGTGGCCCATAGATTATGTGTATATATGTATACATGTATAGGTATATAAATAAATACCGTATAATAATTTTTTTTAATTAAATAACAATTTTTGAGTTCATTAATTAATAATTTAAAATATTTTTTTTATTTTTTATAAATTTTATTAAACCAATTATTTTACATTAATTAATGTATACTTTGTATTTTAGCTTCGATTCCGGAGATTGCTTCTCCACCATCGAGTGTCCTTATTCATCTTTAGTCCTTGTTTTTAATAAGAGGAAAAATCTAATTAGATAAAAAACCTCTTTTCCGATAATTATTTCAATTCCATTATTCCCCAATCAAGTCGATTGGATCCCCGAGTTCATCAATTAAATTGCCAATCTAATCTAATCTAATAGAGAAAAATACGCTTGTGGAATTTAAAATTCGATTTTTATTCAATTAAATTTTCTAACTTTTAATATATATAATAATATTTATAATTATCTATTAGTGGAATTTAAAATTAAAAAACCAATTAAAAATTAAAAGGAAATTTAATAAAAATGTAAATATACATTTTTATCGAGACAACCACCTGTGAATAATTATTTCAATTAAAAAAAAACATCAAAAACAACTTAACCGAAGATGAGACCCTGACAGATCGAATGTCCAACACAAAACCCTCCTAACCCGTGAATTTCATCCAAATCTTTAGAGCCGTTTTTGAAAACCCGATTGGATATATATGTAGAGGGGCGGGTTTCACCCCCTTCGCTCATAGGGGTGAAAATAACACTCTTATTTATTCTTTATATATATATTTATTTACAAAAAGGGGGGTAATACATTTTCGTGTCTAGGGGTCATCGTTAAACGTCATAATACACATCGTTAATTAATACATCGTTTTGGTTACAACCATCTTTAAGCAAAGCCCGTATTCAACTGTAAACTATAAACTAGCACATCGACAAGCATGTCGTTTCAACCATGGCTCGTTTTCAACTAACTGGCTTGCAGTTGCAACCAACATTCCTTCAGCAGCCACACATACACTTACACACACACACATGCATATGAGTGGCAGCCGACGCAAGTTGTCATAATAATATTTATTACCGAAAGCTTTTAGCCTGGGCACAATGGCTCGCCAAAAGGAAAGACTACGGCCGCCCAGTCTAGATAGACAGATGGTAAACACATGTTCTAAATAAAACAGAAATCAAGAATTTACTAAATTAAATACTTAATTTCCTACATATATATATATATGCAATTTTTGCTCGTTTAACAAGAGTAGACCCCCCAAAGCTTACATTTTCGTCGCCAGTTGGCGCTAAAGTCGTGACGCATGGTCCCTATAGTCACAAGATTTCAAGTTTTATATCTGGAATCTTTAACTTTTATGAAAGAAATGAAAGAATTTACAATTAATAAAAAAACCTTAAAAATAATAAAGATCAAAATAACTTTAAAAGAGCATTTATTAAAATTAAATATTTTATTTAGGGAGTGTCTATTTTACATTAATTACGAAAGGATGGTTTCGAAAAATCTTACCCAACCTTATTTTAGAGAAACGAGGAAGAAAACATTTCTTCCTTGAATTTCCTCGATAAAAACTTTGAGATATTTTGTAAAAACATAATTGATATATTCTTAAGTAAAAAATAAAAAAATAAGAAATTTTACTTGAAAAACTTAGTATCCTTTTATGTGAAAAAAGGGAAAATTCATTCTTAAGTAATTTATGAAAACCTCTTCCATGTGTAAATATACCGGGTGAGTTTTTTATCTTGAGACAGTCTTATAACTCAAAAACAGTGCATTATATGGAAAAAAGTTTCAAATAAAAGTTTATTTATATCAAGGGTCCAAACTAAACTACGCTATTGTTTGTCGGCCTAGAACAGGCTTTCAAGGGTGTTTCAAGGTCAACTTCTGTTTTTTAAATGGAATGTTTCTATCTCTGTATTCCTATCAGGAAAACGCTCGGTATCCATTTCAATGGCAGCCCCATACCACTTCTTCCACATTCACCATAAATTGAGACCATTTCAATTCTGTCTTTAACAAAAAATGCTTCATTTTTATTATGGCACAATACAAAATAACTGGATTGACACGAGAAATAAACTTTTTTAAACTCAAAAATTTTAAATAGTTCTATTAAGTAGAAAATAATCTCTGAAATCTGAGTATAACGAAGTTTCAATATCATTATAAACACTTATTTTTATTGTTGTGACTTTTCGATTTAATAATTAATTATTTGATCATTATTATTTGATAATTAAGTTAAATAATTATTAAGATTTTTTTTGAGATCTAATTAATTTAATATTTTTTATTTGATGTCGTTTAGAAAATAGTTCTAATAAAAGTTTTAAATTGAAAGTTTTTGCCGAGAGTAGCAGAATTTTTATATATTGAAGGAGACAATAAAAGTTGTTCAGTTTTTTTTTTTGTAGATTAAGAATATGTACAGAAACATATAGGTTTCCATTTAAAAAACAGAACTTGACCTCAAAATACCCTTGACTGCTTGTTCTACGTCAACAAACAATAGCGTAGTTTAGTTTCCCCTTGATATAAATAAACTTTTATTTGAAACTTTTTTTCATACTGTTTTTGAGTTATAAGACTCAAGATAAAAAACTCACATGATGGAATATAACTTCAATAAAATGAATAAATTTATAGTTTATTATATTTAAGTGTTTGGACGGTTCTAATTGGCAAGTGTCTTGAGTTTTGAAAAAGTTATTAGTTTTACCTCCAATTTTAATATGTACCTACATATAAGTAGTACAAGAAATAAAAAAAAATCAGACCATTCACACAACACTAGCAATTGAATCCCAAGAATCTCAAAAGTCTTTTTGCACTCGTCTTAGATAAATCTCAATAAAAATACTTTAAGAATGATGACTCTGAATTATCTATTTATCCCTTGATACCGTAAATAGCTAAGATATATATTTACAAATAATATAATTTTTTTATTAACAATCATCTATTTATTATATAATATTGTTTAAGAATACTATGAATAAAAATATAAACAAAATACCTATTATATATTTCAATCATATTTTTTTAATTTTACTTATGGAAAGTGGTGTAGGTTTTAGGTGAAACATGATGTTAGTGAATAGAAGCAAAGGGCTGAGTTTTATTTCATTCACTGTGAAACTACACACCCTTTACTCTATTAACCATATTTTTATATTATTATCTTTATAATTTTATATACATATTTATTATTAACAAGTTTCAATTATTATACATTACATATTTATATATTAATTTAAAGAGACTGATTTTTGTTGTATTTTATATATAGTGTTTTATTATTTGTTTATAATTTTAATCTTATACCATATTAACATGGATTTGACTTTGAAATCATTTTTTTTTTAATTTTTAATAATAAATCAAATTCTATTGTGATAATTTTTATTCTTTCTTAATGATCTAATTCTAATACCTATATGATATATCCCCACCACCAGGGGCGTGCTGGCCCGCCGGGACACCGGGCAAATGCCCGCCACATTAAAAATTAAGAATATTTTAAAAGAACAAGATCGATTGACGGCGAGTTCATTTTTCAAGGGCCACTTGCCTATTCGATGATTCTCATAGCAAGACCTTCCTTCCCGTTTTTAAAGTTCCCTCTCCTTCCGTGAAAATTCATGCCCTCTTCGGTCTCCATCTCGATCACTTGCGAGAGGCCGCTATAGCGGTTCTCCTTTTTATCTATTCCTTTATTTTTCGCCGGTGGTCCCGCTACACCTTCAGGTGATATTGTCAGTTGCAAAAAACAGGAGGGGGGGGTGGAAGGTTCTTTTACAATGTTTTTCACACATGTGGGTATTCTATGACCGACTCTGGCGTCTGGTCTCACAAAGAAGTTTCCGAAGTTATTCATTAAGTCACGTCTGTTTTCAAGTGGCGTTCAAAAGGAGGGCAACTTAGATACAAGAGAGTAAGAATTATTTCACTCTTTCGGAAGTTCTCTGCTTTAAATTTCTCATGCAATACAATTTGTATAGCAAAGCATACAAACATTTAACTGTGGCGTATAAATATCTTTTAACCCTCCCCGTAACACAAGTGTCATGTGAGAGATCATTTTCAGTCCTAAAGTTTATAAAAAATAGGTTAAGAAATTCTTTATCTGATGAACATTTGGAAGCTTTTATTTTGATGTCTGTTGAAAATAATTTTTTGAGTGTATTGGACAATGATGAGATTATTGACAAAGTGGCCAAACAAAGTGAATTATTACGAAAGCATCTATCACGAGACGTCCTGTGTCAATGTAAACAGAGGCGTATTT